>JAWWLZ010000139.1:37792129-37933611 GCA_035041345.1 Poliocrania exsul
TCTTCATTTGGGACAAGAGACACAGAGAGAGAGAGACAGAGTTCATCTGGGAACTCACCCAGCTGCCAGCCGAGCTGAGACACTAATACTGCCGTAAGTATAACTCTTCTCCAGGAGAAAACTTGCCGGTGTTGGGGGGTTATAGTTTTGGGGGTTTTTGTTGTTTTCTTCTCTTGTGGTGTTGGGGAAGCGGTTTGCTCTGATCTGTTTACATATATAGGTATATAGATATATATATATCAGTTAAGAACAGTTATCCTTCTTGTATTAAAGTTCCTTTTCTTAAATTTGATAAAGAGTGACGTGATTATTGAGGAGGAAACCCCCTCCTCCTCTTGCGAGTAAACATCTTGTTTTTTTCCCTCAAATCAAGACAGTAGTATATGTAGGTCACAATATGAATAATAAACAACCCTGTTCAAATCTATGCTTGGACACCTAAAATGTGTTATTTCATGTAAAAATAATTACATTTTTCTACAAGTGCAAATGTTACTATTGACCTTCTATTTTATATTGTATTTGGCTTAGAAAGGTCCAACTGTGCCTATAAACTCATGCAACTCATACAAACCTCAGCTATAGTTGTAGCATATGTAGTAGTAGAATGGAAAGGTTTCTACCTGTTCCAATGTATATTTTGCTAAATCTTTCTAGATTACCTCAGCATAAGCTTTTAATAAAGCCCAGCAGCTGAAAATGAGCTGTTCTCTTTTAATATGCTCATTTTCCTGAATGAAGCCTAATTTTTGCATCCAGTATGATGTGACAGGCACCAAGGCAAGGTATGATTCTGAAGTTATTTCCATTGGCTTAATGCTTTTCAGCATGCAACAAAGCAAATGAAAGGACTATCTAATTATACTTTGTCACGTGAAAAGGAGTGACAGAAATGCAAAGATTTCTTGTCCTACCTGTATTAATATAAAGTTATTAGCTATAAGCGCCCTCAAAACCATTGAAGCCTTATAGAACCCTGCCTGCCTGACACTGGACAGAACTCAGGCTGGAAGGATTTTTGACCTTCTTGTGAGTACCACACTTTATCCAGGGAGAACTCTCTATGAAGATATTAGCTATAAGCATCCCAGAACATCTAAGTCTTATGAACCCAGCACTGCCTGCCTGACACTGGGCAAAACACAGGCTAGAATGGTCTTCAACACTCTGCCATGAAACCACACTTAATAGCAAGAAAGAACTTTCTCCATAGCAGCTCCCAAAAAAACTTCCATTAATACAAGTATGTAACAGTTACTGTGGGCTTCACGTTGTCGCTGATGTTTAGCTGCGTGATTGTGCTTCATTGATGACAAAAAACCCAAAACAAACTAGCACAGAACACATTCTACAGACAAGCACACCAAACTTGAGTTTCCATACGGAACTCGAGAAGTTTATCCCCCATGACAGACTTAACTAACAACAGAAAACTACTAACCAGAAACACAACAACCTAAAACATAAATCTAGAACCCTCTCGGTAACACAAAGCAACAAAATGAACTGCACACAACTTTATCTGTAACACGAAGTAAAAGAAAAGATATAGCTGTGTCCCATTAACACACATATTAAAAAAAGAACTACACACCTTCAAGGAACACAACCACCACTATAAAGTGAGATATATACGTAGTAAGTTATGGGGTAAGGCAAGGCATAATTATTAGTATTAAAGTAGCAAAACACAGTTAGTAAATAAGGTGCCTATATAAAGATACAGCCAAGTGAAATCAGTATCAAAGTATCTGTGAGGTAAAAGTCGAAGCATATTATAAGGGTATAAGGTACTTTATAAGGCACAATGTAACAGGCATAGTATAAGATATGATAGAAGGTATAAAGTAACAGGTGTCCTAAGAGAATAAAGTATAAGATATAAAATACAGAGAGCACACATGGTTTTCTCATCCCTACATTGTCCAAAGAGGTGGGAGGAGACAGGGCAGCTGCTCTCAGCTACCCCCACAGAGACGATGGCATTTCTCTTCAATTTTTGCTCATGCCTAATCGTTTTTATACTTTTTTTGTCTTAAGTGGTTTGAGTGGCTTTAGTCAGTAATTGGTTTGGGGGGTGATAGACAGATGACATAGGCCTGAGACGCTCCCTGCGTTCCCAGATGTGGCAAAGGACAGCCATGCCATCTCCACAACACTCCACCCTTTGCTTATCTTACCTGTCTGGCTTTAGCACTTTTGGAAAGCCACTGGGATTTCTTTGTCCTCTGACAATGGTTCTGGGAGCACCCTTCTGGGGAGGCTGAGGCATTTCCCTCAACTCATCAAGAGCTTAACAGGGCTATCACCCCACATACTTCATTTGGAAATATGGCCTTTGAATACAGAGAATAATCTGGGATTTTTTTAAAACCTGTTGCCCAGTTTGGATTGCCAGCTAATAGCAGCCTAAAAACGAAGGTTGTCTTCTATAGAATGTACTCTTTTGCTTTTTTAGTTCTGGAATGTTGGGTTTTTTTCCTTTTACTATTGGAGAAACAGATACATTGCTACGTTTTATTGACAGTGCTTATGGAGATGAGAATTTTAAGATAAGGATATATATTTATGGAGATAAAAGAATGCTTAAGGAGATGTAAAAAAGTGTTAGTTCTTATATTCAATTTAATTACATAGAAAGTAACATTTTGTTCAGAACCAAAATTGACATATTAGATAATAAGATACCACATTTAATACATTCAGCTCATGGGCATGAAAAAATAATTTCAAGAGAAAAGTTTTTCAAGTTAGAGCTGCATTCTTCACAAAACAAAGTATATCGTGATTGGAATATTGAATTGCTGGAATGATAGATCAAAACCACATTTGGTTTCTATTTATTTTCTATTTATGCATCCTTTACAGATAATTGTATTGCCTCCACAAGCAGAGAATTACTTTTCACAAATAAGATTATTAATAATATGATCTTTCACCGAGTTGAATATTTATTTTTCTTCCTCCCTCTCCCCACAGACATTGCTTGCAGGTGACGTTTGGATACTTGGTAGCCAAAGTACTTGACCATTTAAACAGCAAGTAATCTGCTCCATAAAAACGAGTGGAGTAGTCCCACAGTCCCACAAAACAGGAAGGGAAAAAAAGCACAAGAGAGATTGTGGTTCTGCGTCATAATTAATTTCCTGGTGTTCTCATTATCCCCTTACATAGGATGGATCAGAGAAATACAATTTAGACACAAGTATTAGATCTTAAAATGTGATCAAATGAGTACAAAAGGAGTCAGCACCAACTGAAACAAATACAGCCTTCTAAATCATCAAATTAAAAGCATCTGGTGGAAGCACTTAAACTTCTGACAGAATCATGCTTCTTCAGAACCTCTGATTTCTAATCAAAGTTATACAAATTGTTCTTCATTAGCCCCCAGCACAAAAATCCCCAGGTTTCATAAATCTGTTTACTCAGAGAAGTCCATTTGTAGGCCACATAAAAGGACAAAATTTTCCAGGGTTCTGAAAAATTTGCATGAGCACACAATTTGAAATAAAGGTGAGAGCATTTGGGCTTTTGGGTCCTGTATTTCATAAGTATGACTACAAGGACTCTAAAATAACTGATATATTTGTCACTGAGAAGACGTCTGGGGTTTGTACTAAGAATTTATATACTTTCATTTAGGACTAGATGTTTATCAAACTTTGAAACCTCAGGCAAATGGAATTACTTTTCTCTACACAAGACAGAATTCCTATTTTAGAAAGAGTCTTTCTAGCTGGCAGAGAGTAGTTATGAAATGGCATATCTTGCTGATATAGTTGTAATAACAGACTGTGTTCTTCAATTCAATGTAGATAATTGCTAGACTGAAAGTGGTTTACATGGATGAGACATACCAGTTGGTATTAAAATTTGTTCCATATTTTTTTTTTAAAGGAAAAGGATAATGAGTGGTCTCAAAGGCTTAAACTTCAGCATTTTCTAACAGAGAAAATATGTTAAAATCATCTTTTTATCTGGATCAGATTTGACTATGGGTGAACAACAAAAGAGAAAGGACAAAATTTTTACAAAATAGCCACTTAAATCCCTCTGAATATTATAATAATAAATTATGCTATCAATGCTACTTTCATGTTACCTCGTACTTTGTCAGAGATGACTGCATCTGAAAGGTATTATGATCTGTTGTGAATGAGACTTTACTACAAAATTTTGAAAATAGGACATACAGTTAATTTAAGAGAACAAGCATGTGCATTTTTTTCTGCAATTATTAAGTGAAAAAATTAAAGAGTTTGGTTTGTAAGAGAGCAGTACATAAGATCTCATAATCACAGAAGAATTCCATTAAAAATGAATAAAAATAATAAAAATTCACTTATCTGATGTTTTTATGTCATTATTGTAACCTTGTATAGAAAGGATTCCAATAGTAAAATACTACATATTAAAAGGCAAAAATAGGCCAGACAGGAAAACTTATCAAGCAAGGAAAGATGTAAAGTCATGTTGAAAATTATGCATTTCTAACTCTGTAACTTCCAGGAAACTGCAGTGGAATTCATGACTGTAGAGGCCAGACTGTCAATCTTCCTAAAGGACACAGGATATCTTATTTCTGTTCTGAGTGAGATTAAAAAAACCTCTCAGTGTTAAATGCAAGCCATCATGTTCTAATGCAGGATAGGCCAAAAAGGAAAGAGGAGACTTATGCAACATATTCTTACAAGAGACTCTTGTCATGTGCGCAAAGGAGCACAGGCACTTCATCTCCATCTTTGTATTACTCTTGTGTATGTTGCATCTGTTCTGCATAACAGTTGATGCTGTAATTCCTTGCTAAATACTGTCACATGAAGTACATGACAAGACAGCTTAGATTGAAAATTCTCATCATACAAAGGTGATATGCAATCTTGTGAGATTTTCCTATAGTCAACTCTTGTCTATAGTTGTCTAAGTTCAAGGATGCTTTAAAGGCCAGGTTACTTTTTGATTAGTACCTTGACTTAACTAATACTCTTGTGGAGTAAAATCCAGCACTAGAAATACCAGATTTCTGTACAATGCACATAGTATTTATACTCTAAAAAGAGAAGTCTCAAAACAAAGGAATGCTGACAGATAGAAGACTGATGAAATAACTCTTTCCTGACAACAGAATTTTTTTTGCTAAATATATTTTAAATTTCTACTGTACTTTTTGTCTTAGTCATATAAATTGCTGTAAAGAAAAGAAAAATGCCAGTGAATAGGAATTAGTCAGACTGAATGAATATATCATAAAAAAAAAGTCAGATATCAAGTTGATATATATATGTACATGTGATCCAGATCAGTCCACAAAAAATGTTTTCAAAGATACTAGTCCTAAACTTCATGTAATAAGTCAGTTTGAATGTACTTTTGAAATAAGAATTTAACAAAAAAAACCTCAGTATTTTTCATTTTTAAGGAGATTTGCAAAATTTGCAGGAAGCATTTGAAACAATGAAAATAACTTAAAAAATTAAAAGTCTAAAGAAAAAATTACTCTGATATGACAAAATAATAAGTTCTTTCAGTTAGAGTCACTAGAGCACTACTGAATTTGCTGAGCTACGAATGATATGGCACACAGGATCAAAGTTGTTATGCTCAGTAACAAGCCAGTTTTTGCCATACATATGGTTTTAGAGAAAAGATTTACATGTTCTCATTATCTCTCAACACTCATGAGAAAGTAGAGAGCAAGCAGATTGTCCCCACAGTTTACATAAGGAAAAGCTTTCCATTTATCACAATGATCTCTTGAATCTTTTTAATCCTCTGCTAAAAAGAGCAAGATAGCTGCACTTGATGCCTTTATTCAAGCAGTGTATTGCTCAGCTGTTGCTTTTTCATGGAATTTGGGAATTAGTGTAATTAATAATGAAGGGACTTGGGTCATGTTTATCAATTTATTCTGCTAATACGGCTGATGAGTCTAAACGTTGCTTTTGGGTATCTGTGTAAACATTTTCTTTTGGTAATTTTCTGCTCTTAACTTCTTACACTAACGAATTGGCAGCTCCTTCCACTATCTACAGTCCATGCTTATAAATTTTTAAGTTAGGTATATGAAAATACAATTTCTTGGTTAACAAATAGAGCAAATAATATTACAATAGATGGATGAGGTGTCCTCAGAAAACAGATAATGAACTCACAGAAGGGCAGACTGGACATCAGCATTTGAAAGATCAGGAATTCTACACTGCTAAATGCTTCTACAATTGCAACTTGATTGACTTGTCAGTAAAATGTGATTCAACCTTTATATCACAGTCTTTAATCTGGATCATTTATGTTGCAGTTAAACAAGGTTTGATCATGGAAGGCGCTAAGGCTTGAATTAGTAAAGTTAACAGAAATCAGTACTTTACACTATCTGGCCAGAGAAAGCAAATTTTGGAGTTGTTAAAGAAGTAAGCACAAGAATGGCCAGAAGTTGTTAGAAGAATGAAATAGATTTGAAAACAAGTAAGCAACTTTGCAAAAAAAAACCCCAAAACCCCATCCAACAAACAATATACACAGAAGTTATGTAATGAAATGATCCCCTGTGATACCATCAAACAGCAGCAACAAATGGAATAAACAGCTCTTCTAGGAAGCACAACATGGAGTCATATGCTGTAAGATTAACCAGAAAATGTTCTTTTCCTTGATCCACCACAGAAATAAGGTATTTCACTTTTTTTTTTTTCTGCCTTTCTGATACTATTTTCTTTAGAGGTCTATCCCTCATTATATTTTGTACAGTGCTTAATAGGACAGCTCCTTAACTTATGATTATAATCACTAGGAACGGTTTCAATACAAACCCATCAAATACATGTGTTTGCTATGAATTCTGTTTTTTTCTCAGAAAAGATATATAAGCACACAGAAATAACCAAAATGTCTAAATTAAAAGTCACAATAAAAAAACTGTTGCTGCCAGAAGACCAGAATTGCCTGACTCACTGGGTACCACCCTGCCTGAGCTGTACACATAGAATTTCTGTGGCAGGCTCTAGTTCAAATCCAGGGCTGATACGCTTGACTGAGATTAACTCCTATCTTCCATGTAAACCTGGTATCATTCAGAAAACTACCACTGTGCAAATCCATAGTCCAGATGTAGCAGGCATTTTCAGATCACTCCTAGCACATACTGACAGGAGGAACCTACTTCCAAGTCCCACTTTGGACTTTTGCCTGTCTCTGCAATACCACCAAGCTACTCCTCATAGGGCATATCCTCACTCAGGTTTATGGTTAGACCTATAGTACACTGTTCTTGTAAACCTCCCTACCAGCCCTACTTACTGTGTCTTGGATCAGACAACAGTGTTTTCCTCCTTTCAGAGGACTCCCAACTGGAAAATACAGTCCAATTGTCATCAAATGTGCTTTGTGGTAGGTTCTTATAGGAAGCAACTACACAGGTAAGAGAATCCCTTATTCCCTTTGTGTTTTGTATTTTTTTGTAAATTTTAGTTCCATCTAGAGAAAATCAAAACACAGAAAAAAAAGGCACAACAAAGTTGGTAATAGTTATTTAAATATTCCGTAAACATTTTTCCATAACACATCAACCAATCAGAGAGTGCACCACTTGTATCTATTAGCATACTACCAATCAGTGTCAATAGAATTCAGAAACAAGAACAACTAGCAGGGAGCTAGAGCAAAGCTTCACAAACGTTATGCAGTACTGGAGGAACAACATGGTGAAAAATTGTCTTTGTCACATCTTCATCCTTCATTGTTGCCACCTGCTGCATGCTTTTTCTACTGAATGAGCTTTCCCCATTAGAAGTGATGTATGCCTTCAGCTACAGATCTCACTAAGGAACCTTCATGCCTGCAAGTCTCTGTAAGTCTGACTTAACATCATCTGTGCAACAGTATGTCCTCTCTTCTTGCTTTTTGTTGCTTTCTTTCCAACTTCTAATATAAAGATGAGTGCCCTAGGTTTAGAAAAAAAAAATTAACGTGAAAAAAAAGAAAAAAGATGAGACACCAATGGATTTTTGCTCCGCTAAAGTAAAATCTTACAAGTCATCTCTATCAATGAATGCAGTTGTATGTACTGATTAAAGACAAAGAAATCTTTCCCTGCTGTTATTTCCTAGTGAAGAAGGCCTAGCCTCTTCGCAATGTTCTCACAGTGCATGGGATTTTCTTCAACTGTTGAATCCTTCTAGACATGGTGTGAATAGCTCTTTGTCTTCATCAACTAGAGGACAGAACTGTGACATGGAAGAGGAAGATAAGGCTCCTCTGGAATTGCTCAGATTCTGTCTGTCTGGCCCATAAAAGTCTAGGAACGTTTGTATTTCCTTTCCCATGGTCATAAACTCTGGAGGGAATGTAGAACTTGTGTCAAAGGGGAAGACTACTTATTTAGTGAGTTATGTTGCTTATCCTTATTTAAGAATTTGTCTGAATCAGACGATTGCTATCAGAAACATCCTCCTCTGCTAAGAACCATGGGGGTGTTTTTGTCTTGTAGACCTTGTTTGAGATGGGGAAAATCCTAATTTAAGACTTCCTGAACTCCTTTTCTTCTTTGTCTCCCCTATACAATCTTGGCTTATGGACAGTTGTGGCAATGGATTATTTTAGTGCTCGAAAGGACCACATTCAAACAGAGCTGTGTAATGATATTCCAAGTATGCTGACAAAAATCTGTAAGTTACAGCAAAATCAAAAGAACAACAAGGAATTCACTGCTGGACAGAATGGAAAATATAAAAGCACACTAGAAAATAAGGTAGCTCAGGAGATGAATAGAGAATTAACACTTTCTCTGACAGAGTCTTCTGTTTCTGAAACCTGTTAGCAAGACAGCCCTCTCTCTAGGTCCATTGATTGCCACTAAACCACAATACAATATTAAGAAAAAGCAATTCAGCTTACCAGAGTTGGTTGTACAAACATTCTCTTCCCCTGTTCCTGGGAAAGTAGCTATTATGGATGGTGAAGTACGGGTCACTATTCCCTTAGGGACACTGAATACTTGCAAGACAGACTGGTTTTATACTGGCGGTATACTGGCTGTATTTAGCATTTGTCTGCATTTGGATAGAGTCCAGTCATTGTTTAGTTTTGAATAAGTATTAGGGCACTGGGTATGTAAGAGATTTTTTTCATAATATCTTTTGTGAATATGAGCCTAATCTTATATATATATAAAATTATAAATTTTTTTACTGACTGGAAATGTACATAAATGAAAATTATATTCAGCATGTAAAAAAAATTTCTACAATTGCATTTACTGAATCCAAGCATAGGGGCAATATTTTCATGTGACTTTGTTAACTTGTTATTATTACTTGTACAAAGTAGCTCAATATCACTCTTTTTCATCTGCAACAAGTTTGAATGACATAATTCACTGGCTATTCTGGAAAAATGTAATAAAAAATGTCTGCTTCGTGCCAAGAACTCTCATCAAAGTGTGATTTGACATCAGCTACTTCTGATCTTTTCAAGATCCAGAGTTGCAGTGCAACTTGATCAAAAGCAATTAAAAGTTATTCATCAAAACTGGCATTTCTCTACCATGATCCCTTCTATCCTTTTCTAGACTCAGGAAAGTTCTTATTTCACTCACCACTCCCACTGAGAATTTCTGTTTCAAATATTTTAGGCTTTGCTGCTCTGAGGAATACATATGCACTAAATAAGAGCACTTACCAAAATATTCTGTATAAATATTCTGAGATTTTATACAAAATGAAAACTATATTCTGGGATAATAAGACATATCTCAATTTAGCATTTTGTGTTTTAATTTTTATGTAAACTCATAAATTCAAGAGGGAACATTCAACAGCTGGAACAAAATCTAAGTCAAGTCAGAGCTGACATGATACACACAATAGGTGTAACTCAGTGGCTACTGTAATAACCTCAAAAACAGGCATTGTAAGCACAAGCATTTAAATTTAATATTCAAGAGTACTATCAGTAAGGGTATGTAGAAAAACATGAGTTTTCTCTTATCTGGGATCAAACACTGTGGATTGCGTGATTACAAAATGTCATTACTGTAGAGCAGTTTCAGTTTTTTTGATTGCTTAGCCAGGCAAATCAAGGACCATTGGTTCAGGCATGAAACCTCCTAGATCTTTAAGTTCAAGGAAACAACCTTTTTGTTCCACCAGGAATAATGCTGTTATTAGTACAATTTTCTATAAACTAACATTATTTCTTTATAGTAATACATAAAACTGCACTCATGGAAAGTCTATTTACAGAATACAGTAGCAAAAATGAAGAATGGACTATAAGCCAAATAAAAAGACAACCTTGTATTTTTTTCCAAAATAAAAGAATTTTAGTCCTGGCACTCTAGAAATGTATACATGCTGATAAATCTATAACTACCAGAAAAGGGCTGTAAAATATGCTGGCTAAAGTTCTTCAATTTTTCTTTTAGTGGTATTTTGATAAAGGCTCAGGTTCTGTGTTTGTTTTGGTTTTTGACATATCTCCTAGCCCACAATAATACAGAAGCTTACAGTAAATTCACTGCAGAATGTAAACTCCAAACCCTCTCCAACTGGAGAACATCAGGTTTGGACTCAGCTAGACCCAGACATTTTAGAGTGTTGCTTGAAATATTGTGACACTTTACCAACTGGAAATCTCATGGTGGCAAAATAAAAGCAGCTCTGCAGCACTTAACATTCTGTTTTGCAGAGGCTGATGAGGTTTTTGGGCTGGACATCAGCTTGAAGAGGACAGAAGTTCTCTACCAACCTGCACCTCAGGAAGTCTTCCATCATCCCCACATCACCACAGGTGAATCAGAACTTAAGTCAGTCCAGCAGTTCACCTACCTGCGAAGCATCATGTCCTTGGATGGTAAGATTGACACAGATAAGACAACAGGTTAGCAAAGGCATACAGAGCTTTTGGAAAACTCCATAAAAGAGTCCGGTGCGATAAACACCTGCAGAAAAGTACAAAGATGAGTGTCTGCAGAGCAATTGTACTGTCCACTCTTTTATATGGGTCTGAATCATGGGTCATCTACCGCCACCACCTGTGACTCCTCGAACGCTTCCATCAGTGCTGCCTCTTTCAGTCCTTAACATCCACTGGTCTGATTACGTGACCAATGTGTCCGTTCTTGAACAGGCAGGGGTCACCAGTATCGAGGCCATGCTGATGAGAACGCAGCTATGCTGGGTAGGGCACGTCTCCAGGATGGAGGATCACCGCCTCCCGAAAATTGTGCTCTATGGTGAACTTGCCACTTGCTGCCGCAAGAGAGGGCTCCGAAGAGGAGATACAAGGACTCCCTGAAACAACACCTCAGCCTTGGCCATATTAACTGCCATCAATGGTTCACTGTGGCCTCCAGTCGGGATTCATGGAGACACAACATTCATGATGCTGTTGCTTCCTTTGAGAACTCACACAGAATCAGTCTTGAGTAGAAAAGACAATGCAGAAAGAACCGTTCCTTGCCAATATAGCCAAAGGAGACTTTCCACTGTGCCTTTTGTGCCCGGACTTGCCTATTCCACATCAGCCTTTTGAGCCACCAGCACGCTTGCAGCAAGCATGGGTAGAGCCCTTCCCAAATCTTCGTTCGTAAAGCCTAGCCATGATGATGACGATGATGATGAGGATGATGATGACAAACCTAACCTGGACTCTACAGAGCTTAAGAATACAGTGGTACAGAGCAGGTCACCCCAAAGGAACAAGTAGGAACCTTCTTTAGCTTATGTAAGAGGGGAACTGCAGTAGAATTTGGAGACTGAATCAGGAGACGCACATTTTATTCCCACTAACAGCCAGGAATATGCTTTCCTGTTTCTCAGACCAAAACACCCTTCCTCAGAGTTTAAAAAGAACAAGGCCTTTTAGCCAGCTGCCAAAGAAATGTGTACAAGGGTCACAACACACTGCAGTCCTCAAAAAACAAAAAACAAAAACAAAAACACCAAACAACAACAAGAAAACAAATAAACAAACAAGGAACTAGATGAAGTGACCCTCTCACCTTATCTTGGGGTACTCTGAAATTAGGTGGTGGCTTAAAATTACCGAGTCCTTGTTCCCTAAACATGAAGGCACTTTCTCAGACAAAAAACAACAAAAAGAGCCTTGTCAACTATCACCAATCAGTGAACAGCACTGGCTCTTCAATAATATTTATTACTACCACACATTCTGTTTCATTGATGCTTCTGGATCAGTTAAGGCTACAGATTGTGTCTACTAAATACCAACCTGCAAACCCATAAAATATTTTAAAGATGCAACTGCACACAGCTTTACTATAAACTTAAGTAAACATGTAGTGAATTTACTTCCTAGAAGTTTTAAAACCATTAACATGACAAAAAATTCTGCTCTCTACTTAAAAATATTTTGAAACAGACTTTCCCCTCTATAAACAACAGCTTCATTGACCTTACTGAAATTATCCCAGTTTATTCTAGATGTGTGTTAAATCCTTCATAAGCTACAGATTTATTGTAATAACTCAGACAGGGAGAATGGTGATGTGAGAGAATGCTACCCACCTACACCTCAACTAGCAGCACTTACTACAGCATCCAGTCTGAGCAGTCAGCTTATTTAGCCCTTCATGACTGATGCTCAGCCAGTTCATGCAACTATTCTAACTTATTGATCAAAAAATTGTAAAGAATGTCAAAGTTTTTAGACATTATGCACTATCATTTCACAACCTATGCTGTATTTGGAAGGTATAATTTTCTTTAAAATCTACTGTGTATCTAATAGCTTTTAAAAATAGTTCTTTGTCTCTTGTAAACTGTAAGAGGAATACAATCGTGTGTAGAAAATTGGTACACAAGTCAGCCACTTTTAGAAAATCACAGCCATAGGAGTATTTGTTTTGTTAGTACAAGCAGCCTAACATTCTGGTTCAAGCTTCTGTTTTCCTTGCACAGAACTCTGTATGACACCCTAAGGTTATATGAAGCATGTCCTCTCTGATTCTCTATGAAAAAAACAAAAAACAAACAAACAAACAAACAACAAAAAACCAAACCCCAAACAAGAACCAAAAATTCTTTCACATATCTGTGATAAAAATTAATTATAAAGTTCCCACATAAGTAATGGGGAAGGAAATCTTATTCTTTCTAGTGTTTGTTTAGCAGCTGGACTTCAAACATTCTCTGAAAAGCAAACTCCAGGAAAAGGAAAATCAAAGCACAACAAGAGCACTGAACAGATGAAAGGTTTTGAATTGCAACTGCAGATTAAATAACAGGTTAACAATGATGGGAACCAAATACATGGTTACAAGTCCAAGATAAGAGAGGAACCAAACTGCACAAGGTTCATGACAAGTATTAATTCTTCTACACATATTTTTTTAAGGTTACTGTTCATATTTTAAAAAAACCTCAAATGAGAAATTTTTTTGTTTAGAAATGGGGGATAATGAAGCTTCAATATCATTCTTTTAGCTTATTTTCATTAAACAAATAGCAGCTGAAAATGTCTGCATTTTCAGGAAAACCACGTATTCTAGATCAGATAAATGAGAAAGTCAGCAAATGCCACAGTAATGTTGGGTGTTATTGCTTTCGCATATAAAAAATAACAAAAATATATCTTTGCCCAGAAATAAGGCATTACTGCATTGAAAAAACGAAGCAAGAGCTCCCTCTGTGTAACTTAGAATGCATTGCTTTGTTGTATCGAGTTATATATTTACAAGTTTTATTGTAAATGTGAACTATACATATTAAAAATCGAGAAAATTATTTAAAAAATCAGAGTTTTGAGCCATAGACAGAACTATGTTTCCCCCAGTAAAATTATAGACAATAATTACAGGCTAAAACATGTAAGATTTCTATACTAAATGAGTTGTAAGTAAAGGCCTATTGAAGGTACAAAACTAGAATTTCAGATAAACAC
This sequence comes from Poliocrania exsul, assembly GCA_035041345.1. Taxonomy (NCBI): domain Eukaryota; kingdom Metazoa; phylum Chordata; class Aves; order Passeriformes; family Thamnophilidae; genus Poliocrania; species Poliocrania exsul. The sequence goes on from JAWWLZ010000139.1 coordinate 37,806,032, forward strand.
ACAAACACTTCTGCTTGAAAGTAAGTTACACCAGACTAATAAGAAACATCTGAGGAGGCTTATTATTATTGCTACAGTCAGGTGACAGTAGAATTTACCATTCTTGGGTGTCTTCCCTACCTCTCTGTTGAAAGCTTCTGTTCCCACACCAGGAACAAATCCTGAACCATCACAGGCTCATCACTATCTCACCCAGATCACCATAAGAAATTGTGTTGATGCTGCTTAGGGTTACTTTAATATCCTGTGTAGTAAATGTCAGATATTCAGACCTTTTTTCATGTGTGGTTGCTCCTGCTACAGAAGCAGTAATCTCCAACAGAATGAATGCCAGGCAGACAAATAAGAATTGCTTCAGCCAAGTGAACTGCAGTAATTTACATTTGTAAATTAAAATTCTGAACACAAAGGTGATTCTTTAGTGATTTATTGTAGAAAGGGGAATTGTTACAACATTTCCAGGATATCTTTGCAAGTATTCTTCTGCCTTATGCAAACAATTCTTAGAGCTATTTGCAATTTTTCACAGAATTTTGGCAGACAACCCCGCAACCAAGGGGAAAAAATGTCTTTCTTGGTGAAAAAGAATCAATAATGCATGATGGTAGTGAGCCCTGTAAACATATAGTCACTGTATTTATTACTTACTGCCTTGAAGCTGTATAAATTGATCCCAAATTTCATTGCACTTTCTATAATAATGACAAAGTCATCCCTTACCTACATTTTCCTTTCAGAAACAAAACAGTTGCCAGCATATTTCAAATTCAATTTGTAAAATTACTGTCTATCTTGAAGTTTATGTCAGTTCTATTTTAAATTTAATAAGCCCTGGGATCGCTGTGATGAATGTTAAAAGTAAATAAAACGTTAACAGCATGGAATCTCACTGTTCATTTTGAGGTTTCCTCCCCTTCTCCTCAGTGGCTAGGCTGACAAGTATTTTGAACAGAGAAAGAAGAACAATGAATGCTGGTGGTAGCACTCTGACTTCATAAATTTCTTCCTCATACCCTAAGGAAAGAACAAATTTTTCTTTACTTCAGCATCACTGGCTATCTAGCAGTAATACTTAATGCCTGTCTTTCAAAACTTCCATCAAAATGTGTCACTTTGACTAGAGCACTGTTTTCTTTTCAAATTGTGCTTTTGAGACAATTGTAACCTAATTGCTGAAGAGGTCAGACACAAGTACTCTAAGAATTTCAGACACGAGTACTCTAAGAACTTTCAGACACAGGCCACCATAGGAAGGTTGCTTCAGGAGTCTGAAAATTTATTCATAAGAATACTGGTAACCAGGCTGGATAATTTTATCAGGTCCTTCTGCCATGGTTGCATTTTGTACAGCATATGCCTCTCCCAGAGAACAGATTGTAAGAGGCTTGGTGCTGCTAGAATTAACAAACATTCAGACCTTCACAGCAGAATTTTATTGCTGGGTATTAATGTGTCTCCAGTTTATACTCTAACTTTGTGGAACTCTTTGTACTGACATATCCCCAGCACTGAACATTGGTTCAATAACTGCTCATCTGAATCACTCACTGTAAAATACCAACGTAGTGGGTTTTCTGGATAACTAGAAATGTGTCATAAGCATTCAGACATTATGGAATGGAAGATATTTCTCTAGACATTACTAATGACTCCAAAGTTGTAATACTAATAAAATACATTTCAAATATATTTGAAATTTACTCATGATCTGGGGATTCTTACTAGACAGGCATGCATACTTCTGATAACTATAATCTGCCCAGTATTAGTAATTTGCTGGTAGTCACAGTATCGAACCTCTGGCAATTCTGTGCATGTTTTCTGGCTTCTTGAGCCACTGCAGTAGTCTCTTCCCAGCCTTTGTGAGACTAATTACACTAAATTTACCTGTGATGTGATCACACAGTTATTTGGGCTGACAGGTCTAACAAAATGATATCAATCTTCCCAACCAATGGCAGAAGCAGCATAGGGAGGGATGGCCAACATAGCTGAATCTTCTTTGGCTGCCAGAATGGTGGGAGGTAGACTGCTGGCACCTGGTGCCTGTTAGAGAAAGTAGCTTTTAATTTTGAGTAAAAGTTTAAAAATTTACTCCACGATCTAAAAGTGTATACTGAGAAAATGTGTTCAATAACAAAACTTTTGGAAGATGTCTATTGTGTTGTTTTTTCTCTACTGGAAAAGGACATCTTAATAGTGAATTGTATCTTTTGTTAATATTTAAATGTGAGTCAGGCAACACCAGTGTGAATTTGCATTCATAATTCCTTTCTGAAAAGATAATTTGACATGCCCTCCTTTTTCACTTTGCTATGTATTCAGCTTTATTTGAAAGATCATTTACTGTGCTAATGCCTTTCCCCTTCAAAACTGTCTGTGCATGCCATGTCTCATGATGAATACCCATTTGTAAACAAAGTAGTGATTCATTATTATAGCTAAAGGGCATTGTTTTACCTGGATGTAAATTCATCATTTTTTAATGCATCGCAGCTTGATGCTTGATATCTCATCAAGCACTCTGAAAGCTTTGTTGACACAGATTGATGACCCAAACAATTAACTTAATAATGGCATCAGCAACTGGAGGTTAGTATAAACCACAGAAACAGTGAGCCAAGTTCATCCCTAGTGTATGCTTAATAATGACAAAGGAAGAATGTTTGGGATCTATTTATTGTGAACAATGTATTTGACCCCTTTATTCATTTTCTGAACTAATTTTAGGAGTCCATCTATACTGCATTAAGTACTCCGTGGACAACAAGTGGAAGAATTTTTTTTATAACAGGCTAGGTACTGTTAAACACTATAAACAATTCTCCTTTCTGAGAAGAGTTTCAGAGAAGCTAATAATCTGTGAATATTCTGTTAGAGCTCAGCTGGAGATAGCTACTTCTCAGCTGTTTACTACTACACTTCACCTGAGATATGGAGATGTGTTAACTGCCTCTGTGCGTACTTGTGGTTTGCTCTAATGCATAGTAAAATGACATTCAGTAAAACCTTCATTCTTTGTTGTTTTTCTAACTTGTCTAGCTAGAAAAGCTTTCCTGTTTTTTTCTAGCATTATCTGTAACAATGCATGTCTACATGATCAGGGAATCCACTTATGAATATATGGCATAATTTAAGTTCAGACTGAACAAGTAACAACTGTTTTAAGGAAGTTCTTCTGTTATGGACTTTGATGGATTCTACAAGACTGCAACATTATAACCACTCATTATTATATGCTTTGCTGTCAATCTTTCCGCAATATTAACATCAGCATTTAAAGGAATTCAAAGTACTAACTCTTAAAACTTGGAACTTAGTACTGTGATGGTTTAACAGGGAGTCTAATGTCTTGTGCCAACTGATGTAATTGTACTTGGCAAAAGTGCCTGGGAACTGCCAGTTTCAAGCTGGAGACTGACAGATGAGTAGTTTTTCTTTCTGAAGTGAGCCAGGTGCTTGAAGTTAGATGTAAAGGGCTTAGGTATTGCCTTGAAGTTAAGCTGTTTCATCCTCTCTTTGATAGTAATAAATGAGAGAAATTCATGAGTCAGATGACTATAAAAGTACCCTGGATTCAAAGACGACACCTGCCACCATTCGTCTGCCTTTTTTTTTTTTTCCTTTTAATGAAATTTTTATCATTTTTTATAACCTTGATAATTTCTACAGCCTCATCACTCCCTTTGTCTAGCAGAGTTTTTTTTTAACTCATATTTGGAACAAGTTCTTAACATATTTCACAGCAGTTGATATGTCTTTAATGGTACGGTTAGAGTTCCCATGTTAACACCAATCTTTTCCGCTTGTACGTCTGGCACCACAGAAAAAGTGTGAGTGCTTAGCTAAGCAAGCTTCCTGACTATAAGAATTCAGGCATAACCGTACACACACAACTACTTGCATTTGCCAGGTCTCTTGTATGCATCAATGATCTTGCAATTGCACTTGCAGGAGGAACAAAACCTTAGATGTGAAGATACTATTCACTAGCTTAGGAATACTGATTTTAGTACAGTTATTAACAAAGTATAACAAGCACTGTGTAACTATACTGAACTTTCTTGGATTAAAATGCTGGGTATGCTCAACATAGGATTGGTTTTGAGAGAAGTAAAAGTCAGATTAAAGTAATTCTAAAGAAAGAGACTATTAGAGGTAAGACATCATACAAATAGAGATGATGATACTCCATATAATAAGTATTTGTTTGCTTAAGTCTAATGCATAAACAAAACAAAAACCCCCCAAAACTAAACTAAACCAAAACAAATTACTGAGAAATGGAAGATGATGACCAGTAGAGAGCAGGGACAAAAAGAAGAGGAACTTTCAGAGCTACATACAGCCAGGTAAGATGGAGTTCTACTTGTTTTCTTAAAATACAACAAGGTCTAGCGAAAGTTAAGAATGCATCCACAAGCATGTATTAGGTATTTTAAATTTATTTGTCTGAAATATTTCAGTTTGATATTAAATTCTTTTCTACTGTTGATAATTTCTTAAAATCAGTGAATCTAAGTTAAATCTGAAGAAGTGAATGTGGTGAACATACATTTATCCTCTTTTATAACAAGAGTAAGGATTCATTCAAGAAAACAGGCTTGAAGTTAAAAGAAAGTATTATTATAAAGCACATAATAAATGTGTTGAACTCTCTACCACAAAATAACAAAAATGTGATAGCAGCAGACAGAAAAAGCATACATTTAATGAATGTTGTTACTAGACAGAATATTAAAATACATTTTCATAGATGTAAAGCAATTAGTCTTGCTAGATTGGTAATATTTTTGACAAAGCAAAAAAAAAACAACACAAAAACCAAGGAAAGGAAAGAAAAATAATACTGTATCCCTTTATTCAAACATCACTGTCATCACAACTGTTATACAAAAGAGACTCTGTACCACAACTCAAATTCTGAGGTTCTGAACTTTTATCGTATAACTGTTAGTCAAGATCTCCCTCTCTTTACAACCCTATTCCTTTTCTAAGAAAAATGTGTACATCTTGGTTTTTCCTAGTCAGTTCTGCTTTGTATATTAGTCTGGTGATTATTTGTAAATAGTGAATGGATAAGATAAAGTGGTGTCTTTGACAAAATTAATATTGTGGCGCTTGGTCTGTAATGCACAACTATTATTAACACACAAAAAAAAGTATTTTCATCAAACATTGCTCAAATTGAATGAAACAGAAGTAGAGTAGCTAAATATTTTGTTCACTAGCATATGCACATTAGCCTTTTCCTTTAGTCTGATGAAAAGGAGCAGTCCCTTTTAAAGAAGGTTAAATGTGTATGTACATGTGCCTTGCCTTTATGCATCAGATTGGCACAGCCCAAGCACTGCCAGTCAAGAGGGTATGCTTTGCAGGCTGTACTGTAAAACATCATATTGGTCTGTGAGGTTTGTGTAGAAAACTGTAGTTAATCTTAAAATGCCCTAAACGTATACAGTGAAGTCAAAGTCACCACAAACAAATAAGAAATTATCAATGTGTTAAAGTTCTTAAGTCTGAGTATTCTAGCACTGGCACTTGTAAAGAGATATCAGGCAATGTGAAAAGGTAGTTTCAGGCTCAGCCTAACTGAAAAATCTTTCTTTTGATATTTTTCTTTTAAATGGAGGGGCAATTTTTTTTCAGCTCTGCTGGAGTATTTGATGCTGGCCTGTTTCAGTTCCTTGAATAAAAGACAAATACGCTATTTATTTGGCTTGGCATACCGATTCCTATGACAGGCTAGCCTATTTTACTTCTGTAGGTTGCTCTTCTAAGATTAGTGTAGGTGTGATCATGACTTTCTCAACAGATGCTCATTAAGAAACACTTTTCTGCGTATAGAATAAGGAAAAGGCAGTACAAGTAATGGTACATCTACTTTTAGACTAACACAGTAAAGGACATAGTTACTGCTTCATTTTAAAAGTAAGTAGGTCTAAATAGAGCTAGAAGTGTAGCTCATAGATTAGATGTATGTTGTCTTCATACACTGTGATTTCTACTAGCACAGAAATGGAAATTTTCAATATAGGCCTTAGCAGATGAAAAGCACAAAATTATTTTATGTTTTATGCTGCTACGACTTTTAACAAGAAGCTGGAACTAAAATATCTGCTTCTAGTTTGCACTGAGAAGACAGGAAAGACCAATAGTAAAAAACATACTATGCCATTTCATAGACATAGCACTAATGAAAACATGGCTAAAGCTATGAGACTTGCCAGTTACTGATGAGACTCAGGAGAAATTCTTTAACAGATGTTTCCCACATCAAAAAGATACTTATTCCCCTCTGATTACCATGATCTTGAGAATTCATGACATGATTTAATGATAAACACCTCTTCAGTAGTCCCATAAAAAACAAATTCTTGCAAATGGCTTTCCTTCAAAGAGCAGCTGGTAAAATATATTATGGTCTTGAGTCCCTCATGGTGAAGTTGTATTCCAGCTTTCTTGTGTTCATGGCATAATTAGAATCCTGTAAGCACATCAGTTATACGCTGATGAATGCCCAACCCATTTTCCCTGCTATTTTAAAACCTCCTATCCTCACAGTGACTACTTACTCCTGTACTTCAAGCTGACCTGACCAAATGCTTACTTCTATAAAATTTCAACTGCCATTCTCCAATATTATTTATTCTTATTTACTGCAAACTTAGTTCAACAGGCTTCCTTTGATAGCTGTTATTAATTATTTTTAAATGTCCCTAACATACAATGCACTGAATAATATTCCATCTGGATTACCTGTTTGCTTAGGGTGAAGTTTCATCATTAAATATTGTTTAGGCACCTATCAGGTAGAGATATCAAACTCATTCTAGAGTAAGAAGTCATCACCTTTAGGTGATGGGGAAGGCTTTACCAGCTCATACCCTGACTGTGATTAGCGAGAAAGGAAGTTTGAGATACTGAACAAGCCTGGAAACATGGAAGGTCAAATAAACACTGTATAAACACAATATCCAGATTCATTTGTTTTGTCTGCTTTAATTTATAGAATTCTTCAAATCTGGGTCACACTGATAATATTTTTATATTTATAACATATGCTTAATTTCTAAAATAATTTCTCAGCTCATAAGATATACATTGTACATATAACACCAGTGAAGTACACTCACTTTTACAAGCAAAATAACTTGAAACAAAATATAGCAAATAGATACAGAAAATAAATCCTTGCCAAGGACATGTAAGTAATCCCTAAATTTTCACCTTATCAGAAAATTTTTAGAATTATGTTGCAGCTGTTTTCTCCAACATTTATACCAATTTCACTGATTTTTATAAAAAAAATAACACAGCTCAAATTAGTTTTTCTGCTGCTTTTAATTTCCTTTATTATTTATCCTTCTAGTATGAATAATAACTCAGGTACCTGGAATGGAGCGATTCATTTTTGCAATACAGCACATTATAATTTCTTATGAGTGGGATGAAAGTAACAGGCATCTTAGGTGAAATAACTTCTTAAAAAGAAATAAAATCTTTATAATAAATATTTTTAATTCATTTAAAGTTTTTTTTACTTTCCACAGGTAAGTAAAAAGTAACAATTCAATCAAAATCAAACTTTTAAGCATCTGGCATGAGAAAAACAAACCCTTTGATTATCAAGAAATACTTCTTAATAGCAAGTAATCTTATTTAGACTGGAACAAAGGAGTGAGCAAATCACTGAATAACTGGGTAATTCCAGCAAAATTATTTTAATAATTTTATCCTGAGCAACAGTGAAATTGAACTGCTGAACTCAGCCTAGCAGCTTAAAACAGACACTTCAAAAAATATCACCTTGCCTATCTCTTGCACATAAATCATAGAGTGCCACCTTGCCTATGCAGCCCTTACCTTCTCAACTGCTAAAAATTGCTGGCATCATTAACTCACTTCATATTATGCTATTTCTCTTTCTGCCAAACCTGTCACCACCTCATTTTCTCCTGCATCCCCTGGTTTGACAGATGCACTTGCAGTAATACTTTTCTAGTTTTTGACTTATTCAGAGTCTGCTATATTGCCAGCTTCCTCCTGAGAGCGCTGCTGGATCAGGAGCCTGCTTGCTGTGCTTGCACGTAGAATTAAAAGTGAGTTCCAAGCACCACAAGAACTGCAATATTGTGTCCTACAGAAATGCTGCTTATTTCCAACTTAACACATGCTGTGCAGATTTATCTGTGATTTACAGAAACAACTGACTTTTCCAAGGGAAACGCATGCAGCCCACATTACTGTGGTCTAGACAGCTCTGTCTCACTGACAGAAGTAGAACACACTTTATTTGTACACAGTCAATATAGAACATTACGCCTGAAGTACATTCACAACTTCTGAAAAATCAAGATTTTTATTCTGTGTTGTTTGTATGTGCCTGATTTTTAGAGCTGCTGATCATACCTATTTGTGTACTTTACAACACCTTGTATAAAATTGGTATATAAGAAATAATGAGTTTCATTTTTCTTTTAAAAATAAATTTTTAAAGTGAAACTAAACGATAGTGGTGATTGAAGGATGATTGATATGGAACCCTATCAAAACCATGAAACTGCTGACACAACATCAATTCAGCAAGGAATTAAAAGAGGATTAATTTAAAAAATGCTCACTATTTCTAGAAAATCTTATAATCAAACAAGTTTTGTGACATTGTTAGACCATATGCAATTCTAATTAAAAGCTACTTGTAAAAATATAAAGTAAATTAAACCACCTGAAAAATCTAAAAAAAGTAATTAGAAGTATCAAGTTGGGGTTGCTGTAGAAGGATCTATGAAATGCTAGTCAACTCCGTTCACTTCAGTATTTCAGAAATGGTCAAAAATTACTATATTTATAAAAGGTATACTGATATAGACAGGTAAATGTGCAGGACAGATCTTGTCTCAAGATATACCACAGTGCATTCTTTTCATGCAGCAAGAATCAAAACTTACTGTTTCTACTACCTTATCCCCTTATCCCTGCTACAAACAAGGAAACCCTGTATCCCATGTCTCTCAAGCTACTGAGTATTTAATTGTAAAATAAAGTGTTTAAATGTGCAGATGATATAAACATATTCACAATCAGTAAAATAACCCAGATGTGGCTACAGACAAAGAGAAACTGCTTACAAAATCACTCATATTTTCTTAATACCTGTCTTTGGGTTTAGTCTGCCTTTGTTTCTAGTCTAGCTAGGATGATCTCAGAATTATTTCTCTGGAATATCTGCCAATTTAATTAACGGTCTGTTTATTCCTTCTTCCAGATCATTAATGAAGATGTTAAATAAGACCAGTTCTAATGCTAGCTAATCCCAGGGTGCCTTGGCAGACATCTCTCCTCACAACATAATTCATCATACCTTTTGTTTGGAGACTGTTTGGATGATACAGCTGATGTACGAGGATGCTGCCCACCTGTTTGGCTGTTATCCACAGGGAACGTATTACACCAATTACAGGAAAACTTCACGGACTTTATTTGCTTCTTGCTGCAAGCCAGAAAATGAAGAGTATTGACAAGGTTCTAGAGAAGAACTCTAAATCTTTTGTTTCCTGACACCTGAGAGACAGTTCAGCAACAAGATCATTGTAAATGCTCTTCATAAAAGCAAATAACATTTGAAAAGAAACCCTGCTGAATTAACTGAGCTAGAGAGATGTAAACTCTCTCTTAGGGTAAAGAAAATAAAAATGAAGAAGACTCAAAAACTTCAACTCCTAGAAGAAAGCAACCTATTTTTCTTAAAATGCTCATAAACCAGAACATATTAGGTTGAAAGGCAGCTTCCTCTGCATCTTTGATGGAAAAATCTATTTAGCAGTGGTTGAACTGTATTTAAGTTACTTTGGACAGAGACTTCTACAGACAGAGGATTCTTAGGATGTTTTCCCCAGATAATGATAAAAGTAATGTTGTTACTCACATGGCGTCACCGACTTTTTTTATTGTTTGAATCCCCCTTCTTCTATCGTAGCTTGTTGATGTACTTTTTCTTTCTGGCAAATAAGCATGCAGATATAAAACATTTAGTGGCCACTGTGAGTTTCAGCAGTTTTTACTCTAGTTGTGCAAATATTTTATATAATTTCTTGTGAGCCATTGTGGAAGCTCCCCACTACTAAAATAAGAGTCCAGGGGTCCCACATTTCAAGGCAACAGTCTGCTTAAACCTAGGACTACCGTAGCTGGTATTCTTACAGTGTATTTTCATGATTTATTAATTTTATTTGTGGATATAAATCCTATATACCCTCATCCAGTCTATGCTTATGAACTCCATTTAGAGGCTATCTTGGTTTTGTTTTATGCAGTTCTTTCAGGTTTTCTCACCAGATTCTGCATAGTAGTAACCAACATTGACCTTTCCCTAGTTACTCCAGTGTCCAAAACTTTTTACAATGATGACACTTTTATTCACTGGTTTATACAGCTCTTCTTTTCATTAGATCTGACTTAAGATGGATACTAGAACAGGTATAATACACAACTACTTTATCAACAACCCTCCTTTGCCTCTGATGGGCCACACTCTAACTACAAAATTCTTGCCATTTATGAAGTCTGCATGAGGGAACTGAAGGCAAAGGGTGCAATACTATAGAGTTCAAAATACCCAAAGGTGAAAGGAATAAATGGTTCATAGTATTGCAGTGTTGCCATCCTTACATTGAAAAAGTGCATCCAAACCCAAGGTTTTGTCCTTTTTGAGCTTTCCTATACTCCTGTCAAATGTCTTCCTCATCAGTTGCTATCAGGTTATACCCTGCCAAATAACCTTGTTGCAAAAGCCACATTCTCTCCACTCGCAAATCATGAGAATATTGCACAGAAGCCCATCCCTTGCTGCTGCAGCAGTTTAATCAGCAACTCTTTATTGATAGTCCTCTGCCAAGAGCTGTTAGATATTGCATTTTGTTATGAGATGGGAGATTAAGTATGAAACATGTACACAATAAAATTTGATTTTTTTTTTTAAGTAGTATGAAGAATTTCACACAGAATTCAAACACCACAGGAAGGGCAATCTGGCTGATGAACAGCCAGTGTAGATCTTAGAATCACAGAGAACAAGCAGATTAGAGAGAACTCTGGTGTTTACCTAGCCCAACACTCCACTGAAAGCAAGGCAGTACTCAAACGGAGATCAGGTTCCATAGGGTTTTTTCCAGGAGTATTTCCTAATTCACACGCATTCTGGACAACCTTCTTCTGTGCTTAACCCCCTTGCATCATTTTTTTTCATATATAGAAAAAAAGAAAAAAAATTCTGAATATGTTGCATTGCCTCGTTCTTTTACTGTGGGCCTCTGAGAAGTGCCTCTGCATTCTTGACAACTTTCCCTTTCCTTGAGCAGGTGAAGACAGAAATCAGAGAAGTGAAGAAAGCCTTATTTTCTGCTAAGCAAGTCCTGCTTTCTCAGCCTCTCGCCGTCCATCTTGTCCTCTGGCCTTCTGAAGGTATTGGAGGAGCTCGGCTGGACTCGCTGTAGTCTCTCCCTGTCTTGCTGTGCTGAGGAATCAGTCGGAGGGTGCCCCGCGGGTCCGGCTGCGACTGCCCTGCCGTGCGCCCGAGCTGCCACCAGGGAGCGCTGCGGGCCCGTCCCGCCGCTCAGCCCCGGGCCAGCACCGGTGCCGAAGGGTCGAGGCTTTGAAAAAACAGCATTTTCTCGCTGCTATACAAGCCCAGGCTTCTTTGCCTCTGAGTTTCCTTAAGTCTAAAAAATACACATCTGTACACTCTGAAACCAAACAAGTCTTTTATCAGTTCTAGTCTTCGAGGCCCACATTTGTTTTCTAGTTTTTGCTTCCTTCTTCTCATTTTTCTTCTTACCTCTTAAGGAAAAAAAAAAAAAAAGATATTGGCTGGTCCTTCCCTGCTTTCCAAAGCCCTCCCTGGCTTAAAATCCAGGAATGAAATGAAAACCTCAGCTGCTTCCTTCCAGCTAGGAGGAAAAATCTTTTTTCACTCTCCACAAGGAAAAGGAGAAGTTCATAGAGTTTAAGCTTTTCATTCTACATCAAAACTCTCTCTAGACTTTACCAAACCCAGGAAGATCTATCTTTTCCTTCCAAACTGCTACCCTTGTCTAAGGTCCAAGAATAAAGTAATGACTGTAAGCTCTTTGGGCCAGTCAGGAAGCCAGACACCACCTTTGGGCAAAATGAGTAATTTGGAAGACAAAAACAGAAATAAAGTTCATAAAATGGGATATTCACATTACTTCCATTAGGTAATTTGAGTTGTGTTATCGCATTGTTTCTTGCTGATAGGATTGCAAGTAATAAATATGAAAGCCATTCAGTTTTGTTTAATTTACTGGCATTGTTTGAGGAGCTATGAATCATGTAAGAGATTTAAAGGGATTACTGATAGAGAAGAGTGTAACCTTTCTTCCAATACAACAGCTGTTCTGAAAAATTTCCATAATAACAGTTGCTTTTAATTATATAAAGAACTGCAAAGCCTTTTTAGCCTCATATCAATAATGCAGCTTGATTCAAAAGTTGCTAAAGAGATAATCCTCAGCCTTTTTTGTTAAGGGTAGTTTGTGAATAGCAATGATTTAAATCCCAATGTCATATTTTTTTTCAGTGGAAGGAAAGAATAGTCTTTATTTCCCATGAACTCAGACTGAAAAATTACAAGCAATGCTTTTAAAACATTATTGAGTCCTCCAAGAAATGCTATTGATGCCTAAACAGACATATATAAAATAAAAATATTAGAAATATAGCACAGATATAAAAAAAGAATCCTAAAATATCTTATCAAACACTACTGATAAGAATAAATAATAAATCTCTATATCTAGAATTGGTATGTTTTACTAAAAAAGGATTATTTTTAGTAATTTTCAAGGTCTTGGCAAGCCAGTGAAAATTGCATTTCTTTATCTTCCACTCTTTCTGCTTCTCTCTGTGATTGAATACTGGCCTCTGACTGCTTGATGCTTATTCATGCCTCATTTTCTAAGCAGATCACTAGTTTTTGAAGATAATTAGAGACCCCTGCTATTTCTTCTAAGCCTTGAATCTTCTGGCTAATTAAAATCAAGTGCTGCATATACACATGGAGCTGATAAAGACTTGTAGCAAGATAGTAGGAATCATACTATTTGTGTAACAGAGAAGTAGAAACTGCTTGTATCTGCTAGGACAGTTTTTGCTATGGCTTTCATTGTATTTTGCCCAGCAAACATCACTAATTTTGTTCCATTATTAGAACTTCATGGATCTTCTAATACTATCTGTGCTTCTGAACAAATATTATCCTAACATTTTTCATTACAGTGTTAAAGTATGACATCTAAAATTGAAGCAAAGATGACAAGGTCTTCATCCTAAAATCATCTTCTCTTTATTCCTCTTATTCTTCCCCGAGGTGTTAATCTTCAACGCAAAATATCCAGGATAAGCAAATACACCTCTGAGCAGTGCACGTATAAATGCATCATAGGCAAGAAGGCTACAAAGAATGTTTCTGCCTGTCTCCAGGTACCAATTTTCTCCTTTCATCTGTTTTAGCATGCAGATAGCCTAGAGGTGCTGCTGGACACTTTTTCTTAAAGATCTTCAAGGCTCTACCCTTTGAATAAACTACTGCAAGTTTTAAATGTTTCCTTTTCCAGACAAATGTAGTAACTTTTACTTAATTTGGGAGGAGCCAATATCCATCAACAAAACAAGGAAAACTACTGGCACTGAACTGTGTCTCAAGGTGCAGTAAAGTTATGAGCAATGTTCATAAGTTGCCAAGAAGCTTGTCTGTACTTATCCCATGAATATCCAGCTTCAGTCAGAACTTCTGTTCCCACCCTCAGGCAGTTGCACATTGCTGTCACTTGTTTCTCCAAACGAAGTTAAACTATGACTTTATAATTATGCCATTGTGAATAGGTAGAGGCATCTATGCTGATGGATTTGAGGATCTAAAGGCAATAAGAGTATTTAACTGGAAGGTGGGAAGGTAATAAGAGCTTTTAAAGACTCTAGAGTTTTCAGTACAAACTCATAAAGTAACTTTGGGTTTTTTAACTTATTTTCCAAACATTTTATTTCTGAATTTAAGTAGGGTCTTAATCAATTATTCTCTAATATTAGTCTGTAATTTAAGAACTGCAAAAGACATTTTTTCCTTTGGGTATAATATTTTGAAAAGAGCCATTCAGGAAAGAAATTTCATATGCTTAATATGGTTATAGAACTTTGAAATGACACAATTTCTGTACTACACTGACCATTTCTGCATAAATTAATATATTTACAGATCTTTCTTTTTCTCTAGTTTTGCTTTCTAACACAAAAAACCCAACTTAGTTTATACTAGTTTGATCTCACATGTCTGATACCAAGACTTAAATAGTCAAGTTAAACAGCCTGTACTGGTGCCTGGGGTTACTCCTCCCCAAATATAGGATCCTGCATTTGCCTTCTAGACCTTCATCTAAGTCTGTTCTCAGGAAGCAAAATTTCTGCTGTAGTCAATTTTCTGCCCTTAGAATGTGCTCACAAATAAATACTTGAAGATACCAGTTTCTTCATACCTCATTTTGTAGATGGAATTGTTTAACTATCTCCATATATCTTGCTTTTGGAGTGTGTTCCAAGAGATACAGTTTCTTTCATATTTACCAGGTCAACTTTGGAACAAAAAACATGGTGAGGAGTGTAGTCTCACTTGTAGTGGTCTCCGCAAGTCTCTTTCCTGCTGGCTTAAAGTAGTAGCAGAAGAAGTAATATATCTAGATTCAAAGCACTCCATATCATTTGGAGCAGTGTATGGACTGTTGATCTCTTGCCACCAAAAACCTTGTCATTATCACTGGGTTATTAGGTACTCTGATGGAGAAAGGAAGAAGAATATTTTAGTAATAAAATCCTTCTCTTCAATTAAAAAAAAAGTGTAGATCGATACTGAATACTTAATAACGTAACTTAATAACTACATCATTAAGGCACAGATTCACTCCCCAAAACCCCCAAATTAAATTCATAATCTCGAAAGCTCCTGTTACAATGGCCAGATCACAGCCTTGGTCCAGAGATAGCTCTATTACAAAATGTGAAGTCTGAGGTGGCTATGTTCAGCAGTCAGATGTTGAAAATATTTGGTAATTCCAGGTTAATCTAAATGACCTCTAGTTAAAAACAAAGTATGTTATGCAAAGAAAAGGCATTCTGATAAGAGGAATGGAGTTAGCCTCAATTCAGAACACTGTCTTTGCTAGTCTACTGCATACTTTCTCAGCAGTTAGAAGCTGTAGGATCAACTGCTCTCCAATTCCCAGGGGAAGGATGCACCACTAGGTATCAATGGAGTGCTACAGCAGCTTAAAGAAGCCACATTCTCTTTTCTGAAAAAATTTACTTTGCACAGATATCTAACCAAAGGAGTTGTTTTGTGGCTATGAATCCAGACTGCAGAGAGGCATCTAGGAAACTTCATGGTGCTTCCAGAACAGTACCTAGCTCAGCATACAAGTCAATCATGTTCTCAGATGTAACTCTCCCCTTACACTGCATAAGGAAAATAGGTGACTGCTTGAAGTTACGCAGCAGGGTATCCTATAGCCGAAGCTAGCATTGTTCCCTGTGAGGCTAATGGAGAGAAAGACTTAATGAAGCCTGTGCTCTAAATCACTGTCTGGTGAGGTGCCTACATTTTGCCATTGATTAGATGGAGAGTTCAGAGTTTCCATTACCTTAGAGATATAATATGGACCTCAATTATTACTGAATATTAGGGACTGTGAATAGCTTGTCTCTCTCCTTTTAAGTCTAACTCCCTCTTGTGGATTTAATCTATTGATCTGAGCAGAAGAAAAAGTCCAATTTAAGATAGATTATTTCTGATTTTTTTTAATTCCCCCCAGGAAAAAACCCAAGAGATTAACCCAGTGCAAAGGTCTCTTAGGAGAGAATTATGGTCTTCAATGTTTGAAAGGAATCCATTTCTAATTCCTGATTGAAAATGGCAAAATTACTCTGCTGAAAACTAACATGTCAAACTAGTCAAGATTTTCAAAAGTGATTACTTTATTCATCTCTAGGAAAATCAAAGATTGATATAGAAATAAGAAGTTATTTTTTTCTAAAGGAGTAGTGTCTTGCTTACAGCCAGTCAGTCATTGACAGGTCATATTCTTAATCCAAAGAGAATTCTGATGATAGCGTGACAATATTGAAAAACAGGTATTTTTTAAAAATATAATTGTACACATAATTAAGGGGTTTGGAGTTTTTTACAACCTCTGTCTGTCTTACTCTAAAGTACATTCTGCTCTAGCAACTTAAACTACAATATATTAAACTTCTAGAAGTAATTTACTTTCATATTTAGTATATGAATTGGAACACGAAGAGCATGCTTATCTGTCATCAGTTTTCAATAGGTAGAAATTAGGATAGTACTAATAAGTCTCAACTATCCCTTTTAGAGCTGCAACAATGAAATAAATGCAAGAATCTCCCACACTAAAACTGTTACCACAACTTGGTTCATAATTCTATATTGATACTTCACTGCAATTTCCGAAGAACCTCCTTGATCTATTTCTTTACAATAATTGCAGCTGAAAAAACAAAGTTACAACTGTACAGGGGGTTTGTAATGTAAAATGGATCCCAACACTCAAGACATTATTTATTTTGAGATAAGTGGCAAAAAATAATTTAACTATGCATCCATATCGACTATGCATGACCTTCAAAAGCACTGGCAAACCAGGAAATCATAGCCAGAACACATTCCCTGAACAGTGCAACTATTTGGATTAATTGCAGTAAGAGACTTAATTTTGAAGCATTTGGGAATGTTTTTGCAAGGTTTAGGAAGGATTTCACTGGGATTACACGATGAGCAATTGTGAGTGTGCTTAACAGTTCACATTAACTCTCTAGGCAACCATGAAACAGATCAATCATCTACTGCTCCTTATCTAAGATTTTGTCACCATAAAGGGACTATATACTTCAACCAGCCAGCAGAAAAAAAACTCTATGCCTTAGCAAGAATCTCAGTGCTGACATTGTTCTTTGGACTGCTAGATTAGAATGTGCTTTTATTCTGCATATTTCTATTCTCTTGTGTTGCCTTCAGAGAAATAAAACTTTACTATTCCATCTAAAATGATATTCCATTTAAATTGGTCTACATTCCTTGCCAACACCTTTTTTCAAAGCTTTGTTAATTGCAAATTTAACTTACATATTTAAACTGAGTTTCAATGTCCTAAGACTAAGATAATAATTCGAGAGAAAACATGCATAAAACAAAAGGTTTTAGCAACTGGATGTCAGAAGCTCTCCTTGTGCCAAATAATTACATCAGTTTTATGTCAAATGTCCCATGACATGAACTGATACAACAAGGAAGGCAATCAGGGCTTCCATATAAGATCTGAGACATTGAATTAAAAAAAGGATTGTACACTTCTCATAATTCTGGGAAAGCTGAAGTTTTGGAAAGAACTGTACTTTTTATTTTTTTCTAAGGAGATCACAACTGCAGTAATATACCAAAGTGTGTGTCCAGTTATGAGCACACTGTTATATTGTATACCATAAACTGGATGTAAATATTGCAAATGCACCAACAAATCAAGAAATGGTGCCTGTAAACACCACTGGGAAAAATAACAGAAGCAGCTGTGCACAGAGGTACAATAACAGAGGAAAAATTTATGAGCATTTACTCAATTTCTATTTTAAAAACAGACTCTACCTTTCACCGCTGGTAACTTGCCTTATTTGCTATATCAATTATCATTGTACAGTAGTACAATTATTTTTTCAATGTAAAGGCAGACAGGAAATAAAAAAACAGTCATATTTTAAACTTATACTAAAGTGAGATTATTTGCTTGTTTGTGCTTGAAATTTTCTTATTTATTACCTCTGGGATATTGCATTTTTCAAAATAAAAATAAGGTGTGTATAATTCTTGAAAGAATTAACTGTCAAAAAATGTTAAATTCTAATAAAGAACCTCCAAATTCAATGAAAGCTTTTGTTTTGTAAGCAATATATCCACCTCCTTTTAAAACCTGCAGCTTCCAAAATATCTTTCCTTGTAGCCTGGGAACTGCAGTGTTGAAACTGAATGGCAGCAACTGAGATTTCCTGACTCAAGGCAATACTGTCACAAAACCAGCTAAGACTATTCGACTTGGAATGCTGTAAAACACAGTTACATATTTATCTCTAGGCTGCACTACTACATAATTAAAAACCGTATCAGCAATAATTTTGCCCAACAACCGTACTTCAGCCAGCTGTTGTCTTTTAGGTACTTTTAACCTAAAAACTATTCTGATTTAAGAGTTCAGCTTTAGGTATTTCAGATCAGAACTACGAGATTGCTATCCCTCACAGTGCTATTTCCTCTCTCCCCTTGTTGCCAATATATCCTTAAACACTTATATTAAAGCAAATAAACTCCCAAATGTGTATCAACCACCACCAAACACTTTAATATGAAAATCAACAACAACAGTTTGTATGTATTGGGAATACAACTTTTAGTGGAATAAAAGTGCATGCAAAAGGTGAGTTACTGCAGAATTTCTGATTAAAATTCATTTACTGGAGTGGAAAAATGGTTAGAGAACCTAATTGAAGGTTACTATTGGAGCTTCTGATGCATCTGGAGAATGAAATGTGGAATTGAAAACCGAAACTGCTGTAACACACTGCACTATCTACTGAAAAACATCCAGTTGTAAATACTGTTACTATGAAAAACATAGTTGATAGCCAAATAACAGGAATTATTGTTTATACTTTTAAGGTGCTTAGACATGAATATAGAAACCAGAGTTAAGTACCGATTTCTAACTGCTTGGAAGAACATTGTAAGGCAAGACTCAAGGGCAGCAGAAAAACCAGTTGGAGTTTTGCATACCATTTTTGAACATTGATGATTTCTCACTGGTAAGCTTAATTTTCTGAATAACAACTGTCTTATTGTTTTAATTTTGAATGAACACAGCAAAAACATCACTGAGAAAAAGAAAAAAGGCATTCGCAGCAAGGGTAGCATACTCTAATTTTAGTGGAACACATGAATTTTTATTCCAGCAAACATAATTTAGCCTGATTTAGCCACTTTATGTAATATATATATATATATGTATGTATATATATAGGGGTGGGTGTGTATATATATATGTATATATATACACATACATATATGTGTGTGTGTACTTTTAGAAATAAACAGATTGATTGAACCCAGATAGAAGACTGGATATGGACTGTTTATATGAAAAATAGCATCACGAGAGTTCACCAGCGAGTGTTCCCTACGAGGCATCCCTAATGTTCCACCTTACAAGTACGTTCAAATTTCTTAGAGCTCGTTGAGTATTGTCTGTTCTTGCTCTAAATGCAGCGGGGAAAGGAGCATTTTCCTTGTGTAAAGCTAGACTGGCTGCAAAACCTATTAAATACTGACTTCATAAAGGCTGAAACTAACTTCTAATCAAGTAAGTCTTTAAAAAAGATGCGCTTGCGAGAGCGTTTTATGCAATACCAGGAAGACTGCGGCAGCTAAGGAGGTGCTCGAGGGCATTACAACCTCACCCGTCTCAAGGAAACAAACCGGATGGGTGTGTTGTGAGCGCGGCAACTCCGCCCCGGGGAGCGGGCTGTGCCGCCATGGTGGAGGGCCCGGGCTGCGCGCTGTGCGGGGAGCGCCTGCGGGCGCGGCTGCGGCGGGGACAGTCCGTGCGGGCAGCGCGGGGCGGCGCCGTGAGTGCGGGCCGGGGTCGGGGCCGGGCCGGGGCAGGGGCCGGGCCGGGGCGCCCCCCTAGGAAAGGGGCTCACGGCGCCTGAGCTCGTGGTGCCCGCGGTGCTGAGCGCCCAGGGATAGAGGAGAGGAGAGGAGCCGCTGGAAGCGGGCGGGAGCCGCCGGGAGCGAGGGCGCGGCGCAGTGCGGGGAGTGGGTGGCGCTGCCCCCGCCCCCGCCCCGCTCCTGTTCCGCGGCTGCCGTGTGTGCGGGGTGTCATCCCTGCATTGCTGTCTTTGTTCGTCCTTTGAATTTTAAAATTTTCTTGCCCCCAACATAGGCCTTAGCAGGTCGGATGTGTGATGCGATGCCGAAGCTGTGGAAACGGGAGCTTTAGGAAATAAGGAGGGAAAACTTTTAGAATCATTCTTGCTCACTTAAGATAAATTTCAAAATATCATTTTGCTTCAGGAAACCTAAAATACAAGGAGAGTTATTTCTAATCTTACTTTTTCATAATCTCGTAAGTCTTTGCATGTACTGCATGATTTTTAAGGTCCCATCCAGCCCTATGCGTTCTGTGATTTTGGTCTCAATGAAATATGATGGAGAAAAATACGTTTCACAGATTTCACAGAATATTCTGAGTTTGAGGGGACCCACAAGGATCATCGAGTTCAGCTGTTAAGTGAATGGCCCATACAAGGATCAAACCCACAACCTTGGTGTTATTAGTACCATGTTGACCTGCAGAAAGAGAGCTTTCACTTCTATAATTATTTTACTTTAAAGTAATTCTATTTAAACCAAGTATTTAAAGAGTGTACCCTTTTCTGATTTTGATTACAGAGAGCTAGGGTATCTTTTTTCATGTCTGGTTTTGCTCATCTGTGAGAAATTTTATGTTGCTTATGGCCCAAGTAAGTATACTGGATGCCTCCAGGCAGAAAGTTGGGGACTTCTGTCCCACCTTCAGTGTATATAAGGAGTTTGTGATTAAGACACAATAAGATAGTACTTCAATTAAACAACTATTTAGGGAAAAATGTGATTCAAGATATGTCCGTCTAAGGTATGTCTAAGATTAGTCTTTATATGTTTATATCTTTCAGGACTAAGCTTTTTTGACATACAGAGTTATGCTCCTAAGGTTTCAAAAAGAAATCTCATGGCCTCAAATAAACTTACATTCATAACTTTGTACAGTAAAAGTCACCTTAGGGCAGACTAGACAGTTTAGTAGTTCCTAATACAACGACTGTAAGGGTTTGCCTGGTACTAAAGTGGTATGAATTTAAATATTTGAAAAGATAGGTTAACTTTCCATCTCTGTCACTTCTTACTCTGGTTTACTTTAAACAAACCTGAGTGGTTTAAAATTAAAATAAACTTTGTTGCAACAGCAACTGACTTTAGTACTTTTATTGGAAAGCCTGAACTGTTTACATGGGAGCAGAATTTTACTTTCTTCATATTTTGATAATAGACAAAGTAAGTGATGCTATGCAGAAAATATTTTTATTTTCCACCTTGACAGAACAATAACCATAAAACCCTCTAAATATATATCATTTCAGGGGAACAATACAGTGGGAGATTGTACAGAGTAGCTCTGAAATGTCATTGACTAGCTAAAGCCTTGCTGGTTTGCCAGAGTCACTTTCATACACGTTGCATTGAAATTGAGTGCTGTGATTGAAGCACTGGTATGTGCATCCGCCTTGCAGGTCAGGCTCTAATGACAATGAATCTGCTGCTTACCTGTTTCAGCAGGGGCTCGATGGACCTTGAGGTGCTAGTCATGGGGACCTTTATAGGCTGAGAAAAATGGGCTGGTAGAAATTTAAGTTCAGCATTTGCAGGACTTGCAGGCTTTACACTCAGAACAGAATAGTGTCATGCAATGGCACAGCTTGGGCTGCCAGTCAAATGGAATATGGCTCTTCATCAAAAACGGACCTAGGCTTCTGCAACAGCTAAGTCCAAGTCACTAGCATGCCCTTCCAAGGAAGAGGGACAGTCCCATTCTGGGCTGTGCTGATGACAGCACAGACAGCAGGTTGTGGACAGTGATTCTTACCTCTGATCAGAGGCTATATCTGGTTTTGACTCTTCAGCAGGAAAAAGATAATAACATATAAGAGTGAGTCCCCTGGTATGATTAGCAGGCTGAAGCACATGGTGCACAAGTTGAAACTAGTAGAACTGGTGTTTTATTCCTCTCTTCGGCTACCTATAAGGACATAGAGGAGACAGACCTAGACTCTGGTTAGAGATGTGCAGTAGGGTAAGAGGCAGCAGATCCAGGCAACAACAGGAGAAATTCACTTTAGGTATTAGGAAAAATTTTCTATCATAACAATAGTCAAGCCATGCAACAAGGGCCCAAAGACTGGAGCTGCTCTGAAGTTGGCTGGAAAAGGTCCTGAGCTCCCTGACCTGAGTACATTCTGCTTGGAACAAGTGTTTGGACTAGATAGTCTGTAGAGATCCTTTATAATTTCAGTGGATTTTCATGTGCTAAGCAAGAAAATATTACTGCTTCAATCTCACAATTACCTTGTCCTCTAGTAGTGTCCCCTTGCTGATCACCTGCTTCTGAGATTAGGCTTTAAACTAGTAGGAGAGAAGTATCTCTGTGGCCTCAGTGGAGGATTTTCTGTAATACGTAGTGGGTCATGTGAAACAGTGAAAGCATATTATTAGCATTTAGAGAAGGATGTAGAGCTGCAAATGGCAGAATTGACACTTGGATGTGTTTTTAATATTCAAACTATACCTGTTTAGTTTACATCAGCCTGAAACTATTGTAAATTCATGACTTGAAGGAAAAGACATAAAATACCCTGATAAAAAAGATGTATTGTTTCAATTAGGAAAAAAATGGAGCTAAGTTATGATAACATTAGCAATAGTGACTGCTTCCTGGGTTAATAGTCCCATTGGTTTTGGTGGAATTGCTTAAGGAGAAAATAATTAATGTTGTCCAAGTTGGAAAATTAGTTCACACAGCTGCTTGCTGAATGTGTACAGATGCTGAAATAGAAGTATTATAAATTCTCTTTAATCTTTGTGTGTGTACTCATTTTTCAGACTGCTGCAAGTGAGGAGAGAATCTCTGGTCATGATTTCCTTGTTGGACATGTTTACAGGGGTGTGGAGACATTGGGAAAGGAACTTTTCATGTATTTTGATCGCAAAGCTTTAAGGTAAGAGGTGAGAAAAAGGCTTCTTATGCATTCAGACATTGCATTTGGTGGGCTGTCTTGTTTTTGCTAATGTTGGTTTCAAAGATTTGAACGTGTTATGGAGAAACTTCTCATCAGCCTCTTTGCAATGCTGGAAATCCTGGATATAGTCACATTTTCCGATAATTTACTGTTTTTTTCTTAGCCTAAGACTCCATGTAAAAGTATCTGAAAAGGACAGTTATTCTTTAATATGCTTTGTTTCAAACAGAAAATTGCATTTCCTAGGGACAGTTACAGTACATTCAGTTGCAGTTACAGTGCAGAAGTTACAGTTAATGTCTTCCACTACAAACTGTACTAGCATTTTCTTCTAATTTTCATCAGGAACTTTAGAGTCACATTCTGTGTTTAATTTTTAGTGATTCAAATGCTTTTTGTGAAAAAAATTGCCAGACTTAAAATATTCTATATTTTTACATTTATGCTGTCCTTCTTTCTGTAATAAATATTAACAAATCCTCAGTTTGGAACTATGGTTTGAAATTTGGCACGTGGCCTCAGTATTGTGAATGTAACACTTTTTGGTGAAACTAGACAAATGGTAAAATTTCAAAATCATTGTTCATCCTTTGCAGTTTCATGAATTCATCAGTTGTTGTACTTCTAGAAACTGTATTTAAAGAAGTCTCTTTAGCCATGTTGCTGATGGGAAATTTTGTAGAGGTTATGTATGGGAAGGGTCTCTACAGAAGAGGAAGAAATTATTTATTGTCTGATATTGAGGATCTTAATTCTCTTATTAAAAAAATGCATCTTGTGAATTTAAAAGATGTTAAAGAGAGTTAGAAGAAGGCTTCAGAAAATGCATCTTACAGCAGTTGACTCTTTATATATAAGCATATATATTCTTAAATATAGGACTTGTTACGGTGAAGGTTACTGATATACAGATTCTATATCTGTACATAGTTTCCTAACAAAACTAGCTTCTCTATTCTGCTAAGGTTACCTGAAAAAAGCTGGTAGTCATGCTGGAATAATGTGAGTCAGATACATCTTACCCATGAAGGGTAATGAATTTATTTTAAGCTCCTGGATTTTCTCGGGTGTGTAGTGACTTCCCCATGGAGGAAGATAACCTGGCCATGAAATTGTTTTATACACTTTGACTACTGCTTACCTGACTTGCAGACGAGGAAGATACTTCTAAAGTGTTTCCACATTGTGGACAGCAAGTAGAAGCTGAAGTTCAGTTCAGTATATTTGCAGTCCATGGCAGAAGCATGACAGTAGAAGCATTTGTTTTTTAGAGGTACAGATAAACATGGACACTTTCTGAAGAAATCAGTACTTCTACTTTTTGATGTCCATTTAAACAGGGTTATTAAAGTCACTGAAGAAAGTCAAGTGGATTTTTAGAAATCTGAGGATTTCTTTTCAACTTTTTTGCCTTAAAAGTCACTTAAATAATCAATGAAAATTGAAAAAAAAAATTTTGATATTTACAAGTTGTGAAGGAGAGACTTATATAGACTTTGTATTTTGCCATGGACATACTATGGGAGAGAGCTTGTTCTGAGCTTGGTTTCTATAGTCTGCTGTTAATGTAACTTGGAGTGATGAATGGTTTAACAAAAGTTTCTGAAAATTGATAATGCACATATATTTTTAGATAACCAATAATGAACTAAATTATTCTTAGGAAACAGGCAATTATTGGCTCCATATCATTTAAGGAAAGACATCCACTGTCTTGACTGGAAATTACATCTTAGCCCTTGGAACTTGATAATGTGAATTGGCCCTGTTTTTTGCATCTCCATGTAATAGTGTGTCTGTGCTGCCAGTATTTTTATGGAGAAAAATGTTTTAAATATAAGCAGATCCTTGAAATATTATGTAGTACTAAATAATTATAAAGCTTCACCCTTTTTGTTTTAAAACAACTGAAAATCATCATCTCGTCACTACTAGCTGTCATTGAATAACAGCCTATGTTTAATTAGCATGGCCTTTGTAATTAAAAAGAAGTTTCTGTTTTGCCCTGTTTCAGGATATCAAGGGTAATGAAACACTTCAGAGTGAAATTTTATAGATTTCTTAAGGCTTTTGAATGTAAATGTGTAGTAATGGCTCAGATTATTTTTTCTAGTCAAGAACTGACAAGTGAGATAGGTAATGGTTGTGATTTTTAATGCTCTTTTTAAACAGTATTCCTGGAGCTTGGTAAATGAAACCATCAGGTATTAATGTGAATGCTGTATCTTTAAAAATAACTTTCTGGAAGCATTTAGTGTGTTACCATTTGGTCGCAAGGTTTGAGAGTTTGGTTTAAAAAGAAATTTGTCTAGGTTTAAAAATAAGTTTGGCTAGTTAAGCCTTTGCAGTACTGTTCATGTTGCTTGAGAATTGAAAATGGTGATTGAAAATAAAAGTAGCTGAAAGAACTGTATCACCTGAACTGACTTGTAAGAAGGGTATTTTGGAAAGACACAGATTTCTAAAAATTGAAAAAAATAAATGCTATGGGAAAGTTACTTAGAGAATTACCTTTAAGACTATATTTGATCACGTTGTTTTAACTCATATGTGAATACTTAAAATGCCTGTCCTTTGCAAAATGTAAGAAAAAGGAGTTTAAAGGAAATACACACCCAATGCTGCATTTCTTCAGTCGTTTATGTAGTTTAATCTGTTAAATCTTTTTGTAACAAAATAATCCATCTTTTCTGATATACAATGTATAGTAATAGGATACTCCCTCTATTTTATGCCTTTTAGGACTTGAATATAACAGGTGAATTTGTAATGAATAAAATGTATGAGATAATAGTCAAACTTGTCCTTTGTTCAAGCATACTAGCTCCTGGTAGAATACAATATAAAATGCAAGACCTCTTAAAGCATTAGTGGTCTGTAAAATGAATGCTTGAAAGAGTCTGTTCTTCTGCTTTGCCATCTGTTCATTTTGCAGTTTATATCTTTTATTACTTTTTAAGTGACCTGCAGTCTTTGCCTTGGTTGTGAGCAAAGGAAAGCAGAAGACAACAAATGGCAAATATTAATTAATTTGTTTATGGTATTATTGTGTGTAGTGGCCATGTGATTAACAGAGTTGGCAATATGGGGACTAAATCTTTCCTTTTATACCAGATGAGTTCTACCTGATTTAACAGAGAATTGTCTGCTAAAGTGTCTTCATTTCTTTCTGCCTCCCTGAAGGTTTAAGAACCTATCTTGTAAGACCGGTGTGTCAAGTGCAAAAAAAATAAGTGCAATATACTAGAAAAGTGTGTTACTTAATGATCAAGTCTGATTTCTGTATAATGAATTACGAAGACGGCTAAAAAGCTGCAGTGTTTTGGAGTGGTTTTAACTTGGGGAGGGTTCTTTCCTCTCTGGCAATTGAGCACTAGGTAAGCAAATATTTTGTTGCTGTGTTACTGGTAATGACTAGAATTAATGTACATACATACTGACTTGGTTAGGTAAGGTTCATAAATTGAAGAAATAGACTGGTGTTATGGTTGGAAACACTGTTAACTTAAAATATCCATAAAAACTCTCTTTCTCTCCCAGGATTCACTTTGGTATGAACGGTTCCATGTGCATTAATCCTGATGGAAGCAAAGGCAGAAATGGAGCACTACCAGTTTTGGAGATACAGCTTACAGAGGATACTGTTTGTTTTTTTGATGTGACAGTAGAGTATAGGTAAAGCAGAAACTAATCAAATTGAACAGTTTGATTTCTTTTTAGAACATTCTTTTAAGAACATCATGAGAAGTCACAATTGTTAAGTGCTTAGATGCTATCAAGACAAAACTTTCTAAACATAATATTTTTGTTGTGGTAATTTAGTCTTGTTACTTTGTATCAGAGCTTGCCTACAGTTAAAGCCTTTCTGTTCCATAGTCTCCTTAGATACTGTTAAGACTGGGAATGAAAGTTAAGATTTTAATTCAGTTCTTAGATCTGAATGCTGAACCCCATTGCCCCTTTAATTTCCACACAAGTCTCACTTCTTTAACAAGAGTAACAACCTTTCATGATTACTGGCTTTGAATTTTTATACTCTGTTGAGGCTGGGTTTGTATTTTTGTTTTCTTTTTGCAAATTAGTGTAATTGTTCTGATTTACATTAAGCGGATGTTTATTTCCATCAGCATGGTACTTCACACTACTAATAAAAATTATTGCAAGCTTGATTTTAAAGTTTTTGAGGCTCTTGAGAGAAAAGGAAGATGTAAATACAAATAACGTGTATATATACGTATTTACAATTACAAAACATAAAAGCTTATGTAAACCTGAGACTTCTTGTTTTGTATTATTTTCAAAGGATTATGTTTAACTTAATAAAATAAAAATATATCTTAAAAATATAGTAAAAAAATTACTAGTGTGTATATATTATATATATATATAGTAGTTTATTTATCATTATTGTAGTTTATTTTTATATACCATTTATTATATACATACACAAATATATTACTATGTTGTAACTATTGGACCATGTTATCAGTTAGTTATATTTGATGGTCCAAACATGTGGATTTTCCATCTTAGAAGTGTTTTTAAAGCAAGGAGCTAGCAATTATTTTTTAAACTAATAGGAACAAAAGGAGATAAGTTCTTTTACATTAGACCAGATGCAGGTTCCACACATGTATCATAGACCCATTTTGGGAGGGGTGATTGATGTAATTTCTATGATTCTTCCTGTCACTGGCATTTTCATGGTCTCTATTATCTGCGTATAATGTTCTATAATAATTTAATGCTCTTTTTTTAAACCATGCTGTAATATTTTTAAAACAAAAATAAATCTTAATGTATTTTTCTCTTCCAGAAATGCAGCTGAGAGTGAGCAGAAAGTGAGAATGATGGAAAGCTTGGATGTCTGTTCTCCAAAGTTTAGCTTTTTAAGAGCAGAAAGTGAGATTAAGCAGCACAAAACCCGCATGTTGTGTGATGTGTTACTGGATCAAGCAGTGTTACCTGGAGTGGGAAATATCATAAAAAATGAAGCACTGTTTGATAGTGGTCTTCATCCAGCTGTTAAGGTGAATAAAATATCTCAAGATGGTTTTTAATGACACCTAAGTATTAAGAAAGAGCCTCTGATAGTAAGTCTTACCATAATTCAAAAGGAAATTATGAGGAAAGTAATAGCCGTTAACTCTACGTGATTCATATGATCATGAACTCTTTGGTTAATATAAGGGACCTGAAATTTTTACCAAGTCTTTTGCTTAGATGAGGAAAAGCACATTGTTTGGTGTAGAAGCAATGAGTTTGTGTAGTATGGAATGTGAACATGTACTGTTTTACTGAGATGATACTCATAACATGAAGTCAGAATTATCATAACATGAAGCAATGCAATTCCGTATCACTGTTCAAAGTGCACCTGCATTAATAGGTCTTTTTTGTTGTCCCGTAGCATTTTAGTATTCTAAAAGTTCTCTTTTTTACAGGTTTGCCAACTGACAGATGAGCATATACGTCACTTGGTGAAAATGACACGTGATTTTACTCTGCTTTTTTATAAGGTATTGGCACATGTTTCTGAGAAACATCCAAAATGTGACTCTAGCACATTAGCTAGATGTGATCATCCAGTGAAAACAGTAAAAAGGTGCAACAGAACAAGTGTTTCCATGAATAAGAATATTGGTTTTCGTGCTTTTTATTAATTATGAATTGTAAGATTATGGAAAAGTGGGGGAATCAGGATTGTAAAAATATGCACAGGTTGACCCAGAAGAGTTTTACAAATGCTACCTGAAGGCCAGTTGAGTTTTTCTGTGCATATATTGTAATGTCACTCTGAACATGTAAGAACTGATATATGTTGAACACAAACCTTACATCTGAGATAACATAAAGGTCACTCTTAAAATTGGGAACTAGAAATTGCTGTAGGGAAGTACGTAGGTAATTCAGGTGGCTTGCTTTATTCAACTTGAAATAGCAAGTGTATTTATTTGACTAAATAGATTGTAACTTTTAACAGTTTTTTTCCTTCTGACTGAAACAATGGTTTTAGTTGCTAGAGTGAAATAAGTTACACTTTCTCCCTACTGTCACAGCTTCAGTAGGATTTCATTTCTTCCCCTGTAAAGTCTATCATTCCTGGTTGCTCTTCAAGTTTCCACAATAGAAAATAGAGCACTTGACCTAATCCTTCTATATTTTATTTCTTTAAGCTGCATGCAAAGAAATGAACAGTAGTGGTTAAATTCTTGTCTGTTTCTCTTGGTGTTCGTGAAACTTTTTTTTTGGTAGGTTAGGAGGAGGGCACTTAATGTTTCTAATACCGTCTTTCAGTCATAAAGGTGAAAAATGTAATTTGTTTAATAGTCTGCTTAAATGTTTGCTTTCCCCCAAACGACTGAAGAGTACTTTAGTTTGTTGGCTAGAGAAATCTTTTCTTCAAACTTCACAGTGAAGTCTACCAGTAAAGAGATAGCATATAGTTCTGCAACAGCTATAATACTAGGAAATGTAAATGTGTCTCAGGCTTTTAGACTGATAATAAACAAGTTAAACTTCCTGTTGCTCAGTCTAGCCATTTTCAAAACTTTTACAATCAACACTTTACAAGTATTCACCAGTCAAGCGCTTTTAAGAGAGACCTAGTCTCTCCCTCCAAGTTTCCTTAAAATACATAATGAAAATATGTTAGTATGAGGGATAGTACTGATAGTACTTAATTTTTTATAGACTGTTATAGATTGATTGCACCAATCATACTGTGTCACTACAGATGCAAAGATGAAGAATCTTGTTGGTGTAAAAAGCTTTAGTTTGGGTTTTACATAACTGGCTGGGAAAAAAACTACTCATAAGAAACTGAATGTAAACCTTGAGGAGAAAGCAAACTGGTTGTGAATATTCATGACAATATATAATATTAATTCCTTCTGATTGAATTACTAGTTTGTACCAGCATAAGCATTCTCATTCAGCAAGGCTGGTGAATAAGAGCACAGCAGATGCAAATACGTTGTGCTCAGAGACACCTGTACTTTGGGAGAACTCCGAGAGTCTTCATACATTAAGGACTAACCTTGCCAGAGCTGAGCTGGTACTGCTGGGCTGGCTCTGGTATCATTAGAACTGAGCCCAAGAAATTGTGATGGTGGTGCTCATGTGGCTTTCCAGAGTTGGCTGGATCTCTACTGGGCTCTTGTTTGTTTTTTACCACTTCTAGCTTTAGTTAGTCTGTGCCTACTCCTTGTGAATTGTCTCATGAAATGTGCCTGCCTGTCAGCTGCCTGGGGACTCTAGCCCACTGTGCCCTTGTGCTTGTACTGTGCTTAATTTAATAAGACTTTCTGCCAGGATCTAGGGAGCTCACAATAGTGCCAAGTGGCTTTTCACAAATCAAGTTGTCTGGCATGGCCAGGGCCAGGATGAAGCTGAGCAACTTTACTGGACACTACCTGACATCTACAGAATCCTTGGGATACTTCTGTATTGCACAGTTCTTTGTTTTGGGAAGGCTGATTAACCCAGATTGTAGCATCAGGTCTGAGCTGGCTTGGTGGCGTGTTTTTTGTTCTTTTAGGGGATGAGGGAAAGTTTTGTGGTTTGGTTTGTTTTCTTTGTTGTATTCATTGGACCTCATCAGCTCTTCAAGAACACTCCTACAGATGCCAGGCCAAAGACGACTGGTCAGAATTGATCAGAACTAGCTGGTCCAGCTGAAGTCAGGGAGCGCCTATAATGTTTTTGCTTGCACCATGCTACTGTTTTTTTTTTCTTTTATCTTTTATTCCATTATGTGGGGAATGACAGACACTGTTATACCTGATTTGTAGATTATTATTTGTTTTTTAACATAAAATAATAAATACAGATGAGTGTGCCTTGAATATCTTTATGTAGTCATTGAGTTGTCATTTTATGGAGGGTTTTTTTTTATTTTTGGCTTCAGACTTACATAAAATTTATACTGAGTCTCTAACTTGGATTTATATGTGTTCTGTTTTAGTGCCGCAAAACTGGGTCTCCACTCTACAAGCACTACAAAGTATACAAGCGCCCAGCCTGTGGTCAGTGCAAAGGGAACATCACTGTGTGTCGTTTAGGAGAGAATAACCGGATGACTTACTTCTGCCCTCGATGCCAAAAGGTGGATCCCCAGCTTGTCAATCTTAGGTATGATGGTAACTTTGTGACACTTCTAAGCACCTCAAAGTGCTATTAACAGTAAGAGGACATCTGTTTTCAAATAGAGTGGATCTGTGTGCCTTTAATAACTAAATTAACTCTATGCCAGATGAGGACAGAACACCTTGCAAAAGAAAAACGTTTTGGCTGTTAGTATTTAAAAATTATTGGAAGCTTCGATTCTTGGATACTATTTCTTTGAAAGACCCCATCTGTCATGAAGTACAGATTACTCTAATCAAATGTAGGAATTATAAAACAATTTAGACTACTCAGAATTACTCACTGAAATTAATTCACTGGAAAAGTTGCCCCTTCATGGTGTTATCAATATAATGGGCTTGGATGTCTACAACACAACTGAGTTGAATAGCATAAAATAGGAATTTGTCTCTCTCTGAAGGATAGCCCCTTCAGAGCTGTGCATCTGTGAAATTTTGTTCTGGCTTTAGAGTTATACTGAGGATTACTAAAACTTCAGCAAATATTTTAAGGGCTTAGGACTTTTCCTTTTCTTCCTCCTTATCGGTTTTAAAAAGCTTTGCTACAGGTGTGCCACAGAGACACTACCAGTTCCACATAAACTATGCTAGCAGCAGCTTTCCTCCTTTTATTTCAGGAAAGCAGGAAAGGCATTTGATATCACAAAAGGTAAAAGTTCCAAAAGCATCTTATTCAGACGTAGATACCTAAGTTATTCTTGAAATTTTTCATCTGAGGCTTCAGAATTTTGCCTTTTTACACTGAGCTCTGTCAACCTAAGATACTGCTTCACTTTGCAAACTTTGCCTTCATTGGTGTGTATGTGTGTATATTAGATAAGATTTACAGAACACATAAATCCCACTTCTAGCTCCAAGCTTCTTTTAAGACTCAGATAGCTGAAGGGATTTTGGGGTAAAAGCTTAAAAATCATCTTTGAATGCAGATCAAATATAGAAAATTCCAACATGGAAGATAAATATTTCACATGCTGATAACCCCAATCTGCTGTATTTTTGGAAAGTAATAAAGAGAACTATTTTGCAGAAAGGTAGGAAGACAGCAATGTTCTATTGGGTCAGATTACTAGGAAATGATGCAAGGAAAAATATCTCTCTGTTCTAGAACACATAGGGATTTGGGTGGTGTTTGTTGTATTTTTAAATAAATAATGAAACAGTGCTGCATATCAGTGAAAAACATGGTAATGGTAGTTATAAAATAAAAAGGTCATTTCTTGTGTTGTCCTTACCCTGCTGGTCAGGTCTTTGTGTTCTACTGATCTTTTTTCAACTATGCAGTAACTATTACCATGTAAAAGTATATGTAGCTCAAGTGATTTATCTGCTATTCCAAGCTTTTCACATTTGAAAACTGGAAAGAGCCCATGTGATCAGACTGATTTGCTACAGATCATAAACTGTAGAATTTAACCCAGTGGTTGTTGGGTCAGGTCAAGTAGCTTATGATTTCTCTCAACTGAAAAAAATGAAGAAAATACCCATTATAAGCTTACCTCATCAAATGTATCTTGAATCTTAAAAATACATTTTTCCCCTATATGTCATAAAATGGGAAGGGGATGGAGGGTGATGACATGACAGAAAGACCAGAGGGACAACATGGAATTAAACTCCAAAATATGAGATGCTGAATATATTCAGACTTTTGATAGCTGAGTAGAACAATTGATCTAATAATGTGAAAATACCCATTTTAGCATTGGCTATTTTGTTAACTAGCCACAGTATTTTGTTGAATGCTACTGTAATGAGTGTTCTACCTCTTGACAGCACAGAACTCTGGTATGTCAGCAGTTCTCATTATCCCTCGTAGTTTTCCTGTTGTGGAAGACATGTGGTGGTAGTGGAGATCTACTATTATCTTAGAAATTTAGTCTGCTGTGGGGAGTGATGATTATGGAATAAGTGATAGGTCAACGGAGTGTCACACACATGTTCCCAAGTACAGCATTTGCATTTTTAATGAAAGTGCTTAAATTCGTAGGACTAAAAAAAAAATCTCCAAAAATTGCACAAAAGCTGTGGAGGAAAACGCTTGATGACTTAGCAACCATAAATTGGTTGATAACGTAGTACTTAAAAATTTACATACATAACTAACTGAATAGGTAAGTTCAAATTACATTTAACATGCTGTCAATGTTTGGATACTATGAGAAGAAGGTAACAGGTAACATGTAGTGACTGTAAAAGGATAACTATGATTCTAAATCAGTGTATCAACATAGAAGGTATTATAATTTACAGGAAAATCAATAAAACTAAATATTTAGAGGTACCTGGAGTATATATTTGGCTCAAGAGTCACAGCTAGGATCCTTAATTTTGAATAGACTCCTACCTGTTAAAAGACTTTCTAGCAAATGGTGGCACACAAGACTTTCTAACTTTTAAGCTTTCAGTGCTGTTTGCTATTATGATAACAATGTGGACTTATGGGTAGCATTTAAATGAGTGTAAAAAATTGTTTGTTACATTGTGTGACTTTCTGCAGTTAAGTTTCTAAACAGTTCTTCATCCAATAATGCATTTTTACTAAGTATTCTGTGCAAGGGAGGAGGGGAAAAGCCCTGAAAAAGTCTCCCTTTCTCACCAAGTAATTTTTGCTGCAGTACTTGAAAACGGTAGGGAATTTGGGAGGCTGAGGCTTTGTGCTGGAGAGTACATCAGTTAATAATTAACTTTCTGTCAATTTCTTGTTTAAATATTTTTATTTGTATTACTTCTGCAGCATCTGGAAAGATTTGCCCTTGAGTTAAAGAAAACAAAAATCAAACTTGAACCATGGCATGCTGTCCAAGCTATGACAGGCAGGCATAACACTGTGTACCGTTTGTTCTCTGGCCCTGTGCCTCCCTGCACATAGTAGTGTAAGGCAATTTGTAGAAGGAACGTCAGAAAACACTAACATCATTCTTTTGTTCAACAGCAAACTGCCAGCTAGAAATAGCCTAATTGGCTGGGCATATGGCAGGGGGTCATGTTCTAATGAACATGTAGCTGAGAAATCTGAAGAGGAGTGGACCTGTATGCGCTGTACCCTAACAAACAAGCCTTCTGCTGAAATTTGTGATGCATGTTTGACTTCAAGGCCTGAAGGTACTGAAGGGTCGTCTGGCATCTATACTGAGAAAGGGAGAAGGACTGTTTTTTGGTGAAGTTTTGAGAACTGTAGTATTGTCATGCTGTGAATTGGATTTATGTAACTTCAGCTAATTTGAAGTAAGATGGGGGAAATCTTACACAGACAATGCTGGAAACTGTCTTGTCTTAAATCCTAAAAGTGTCTTCCAATTTTATGTGCAGGTGAGATTCTACAGATAATTGTCTTCAGTGACCCTTTGTTTTTATTGGGGCAAGGAGTGAGACACATCATCATTCTTTCAACTCTCCTTAAAATCATTCAAAATTTGCTGCATAAGTCTGAATGAGAAATCACCAGGGGGCAGAAAAGTAACTATCACTCTTTCATGTGAACAAAAGCAGTATATTTTTGGTAACTTTTTCTAAAAGGATGTCAGGTTTCTCAGGGGCTAGTTTTTTTCCCCTCCAAGTTTGGAGTAAAAATTATTCTGAACTTCTTACCTAAATCTGCTGTTAGTCTCTTGCTGGAGCTTCTGTTGCTGCTATCTATGTTAAGTAT
The DNA here is from genome assembly GCA_035041345.1 of Poliocrania exsul. Classification (NCBI taxonomy): domain Eukaryota; kingdom Metazoa; phylum Chordata; class Aves; order Passeriformes; family Thamnophilidae; genus Poliocrania; species Poliocrania exsul. The sequence goes on from JAWWLZ010000139.1 coordinate 37,840,787, forward strand.
TGCTTCCTTGCTTAATCCTTTTATGAATGGAGGGATGTGTGTGAAACTCTTATCTCACACGAGCTAAAGTCCATTTCCTCAGGTCAGGAATCAATAAAAGAAAGTACATCTTTTTGTGCCTTACATGACAGTTTTTGCCAGGACAGGCTAACCTTGCATAATTCTTCTGTAAAATCAGCGCCAGAAACCTGAAAATTTTAATATGTTCCCAGAATCAGATTTACCAACTAACGCTTACCCTGGAGTTCATACTTTCAGGTGGACCTTAAGATATATAATGTCATGTGCACAAATGCTGTATTTTAAGCTGTGAAACAAAATATAGTTCCTTCTCCTGTACTTACAAGTTTCACGTCTTTAGTTATATGCCATTACTGAAAACAGGCCTGGAATTTGAAGATGTATTAGACCTGGTAGAATGCTGTTAGAAAAATTCTTTAAAAAAAGAAAACATTCATTTTTGCATCATAGGGGTGGTATTTGAAATTTATTTTTTTTAAACATGGTTTTGCTTACCTCTTTTTTCCAAACCTTAAGATTTCGTGTATTCTTACTTCATCACTTCATTCACTGTTTTTCTTTTATTGTTTCTAAAATTAACTACTGTCAGCAGAAATGTTTCAGGTTTTGAGGACTTGGCATGTAAAGCTAGCTGCTGGCCATACAGCTGAAATAAGTCAGTCTGTAGACACAGATAATTACCATTACATTACAATTTCCTTGCTCCTTTGCTAAGTACAAGGCCATGCTACTATTCTTTGTTAAAAAATCTGCATGCACTGAAACCAGTATGTTTTAATGTGTAGCAGTGGCAAAATGGAAGGAACCTGAAAACAAGTAATGTCCCCAGTAAACTATGGAGATTCTTACTTTGTTTGAGTGAGAATACCTTTGGAGAGAGTGTGCCCTTCTGCATCTACCCATTGTTTTTTCTGCTTAATTCCCTCTTTGTATGGAGGGAAGATAGAGGAGCGAGACACACACTGGATATAGTAGAAAAGGAAGGACTCTATTCTTGAACATTGTGGCTTCACAGCTACCTACAAAGAGCTTCACAGCTACTTCAGAAGACTGCACATAGGGGTGCCATAAAGTTTTTCTCTTTCAGGAAAGAGACTACCTACAGAGTTCTTATGTATTAAGTGGGCATTAATAAATGATATCCACTCTTTTGGAATGATTATTGCCCACAAGGCAGACCTCTGATTCTGTGAAGAAACTGTTGTTCATGTCAGGAAATACAGACAAAGCAAATGTCTGAACTGCTTGCTTCATTAAAGCCTCTTACAGTAAGGGATCAATAAGTTTGGATGTGCAAAATATTTGGTAAGGACAGGAACCCTGAGAACACTAGAAAACCCAACAAATGAATATTCCTTTTCATGTCAATTATGAAGTAATACTTTGATGCTTGGAGGTATCATATCCTGTGATCTCCTATTGGAGGGGTTTATAAAAGATTATGTTGAATAAAAATTTAAATGTTTTAATTCCTGGGGTTGGGCCAAAATCAGTTTTGTAAGGTTAATCGTCCCATACCTTTCATTTACAGAGTACTGTTAACATTTGGTCCTATTCTAGCAATAATGATGTCACCTTGAAACAAGTTTTATGTGATTCTAAAAGTGCATGAGCTTTTTTAGAGTAAGAAATTTGGTACTTTATCTAATCTGTGACAGGTTTTGAGATCTTTCAAGATGGTATTGTAAATTTAGTCTTTCACTCACCATATGATGACTTATGAATACAGATCAGATCTAACTCTATGCAGATGGATTATAACTAATAAATTTTTTCCTTAGTTCCAAAGATGGAGAATGTTGAAGATTCTGCAGCCTTTAACATAAACTTAATGAAGTACCCTTGCAATAATTTCAGAAAACCAAGCACAGAAATTAAGATCAATAGGAAAACTGCATTTGGAACTACAACTCTTGTCTTAACAGATCTTGGTAACAAAACTGTTTTGAGAAATGATACCCAAATGTCTCATGGACACTCTCAATTTGTTGCTCCAAAAAACAATTGTAAACAGATCCAAAGCAATGCCTACGAGTCAGCAGGAAGCACAGGCTCAGCACATGTAACTGCTTCGGCTTTGTCCTACTGTCAGCAACCTGTCTCTTTCAAACACGTACAGAAGAAACAGAAAACTGATCATACACCCTCTATTCACCAGTATAATATAGCAATCAGGTATGTATTCCAAAATGAAAGCAAATTTTATAATTCCATAAACCAACTTTATCCCCAAAGATTAATGGAATACTGTACTATTGGGCTCAGACAGTGTTGTCTTTGGATTTCTGCCAGAGGTAACTTATTCTAAGCTAACTGTAATTTAACAAAATTTCAAAAGCACTGAATGACCTAGGCTGTCACTGGAAAAGTCCTAATTTTGGCAGCTGGCCACTACTGCTGTTAGCTAAACAGCTGTTCATAGTTCAGCTATTCCCATGGAATAGTACAGTATAGCTTTAATAGCACAGTTCCACCTAAGGAGTTGTCTGATCTTAGCACTGTAGTTGCCATCTGCTTAGAGAGATCTTGAAGTCGTTATGAAGATTACAAAAGAAAGCTAGCTGAACGAGTATATTCTAAGTTATTTGTCAACTACCAGTTTTCAACATTCTTCCATGATAGCAAGCTCTGTACAGGTACCTTGATGAAATTCCCATCACTGTTTCCACTCAACTGCCATGCAAATTCTATATATAACCACTTCAATACTCTACTCATCCTGAATTTCTATGTACACAGCCCTGTTCAGACACATCCATTGCCTAGTTAAGAGAAATGTGAGAATCTATGAGTGTTGTCAAGCAAAAGTTGGGCAGACATACACAGTAATAATGGGAACGAAAGGTAGATGTCACAGTGGGAAATTATGCAGGCTGAATGTGAAATGATGATGATATGCTACAAAATTCCTGGTCATGTGTCTGTTCTGAAATACAGAAATTACTTCTCGCATTGTTGAAGCAGCAATTTTGAAACAGGATCTCACAGACTAGCCAGGCTAGACTGTAGGAGTATCATTTCTCCTTGCACTCTCAGTAGAGGACTACAGAACTGAGAATGTAGGCAGGATAATTGAGAATACAGAGGAGTGCAAAGAAGAAATGAGACAGTATCGATCATGATAACAGGTAGTTTTAGGAAGTCATCAACTTAAATGTTTAAGAAAACCTGTAAAAAGCAGCCAAAACAACAAAAAAATCTGTTGGTTATTTTTATCTTCTTGTGTTTTAATGAGGCATTGGAAGAAAACTGCTGATGTCTGCAGGACTGCAATCTTCCAGTCATAGAAGAGAACATAAAATTCCTAAGATGATAACTTGACCAAAATGCATTAATATTATCTTTTTTCACTAAGGTTCCATCTCTCTTTTTTTGCTCTATAAATATATTAGAAAGATAAATTTCAGAGCATTAATCTTTTTCATGTTACTGTTTTTAAATGAAGTCTTGTGTGTTGCATTCAGATAATCTGACTATTTCATGAAGAAGAAAGAGAAAGTTTGTCCCATTCAGAGAACTCTGTTCCATTCCCTCTGCTGGACTACTACTTGTGCAAACGTGATTTGGAGCATTACTGTAATTTTTTAGTAAAGAGAGTAGGAGTCTTTTCTGTGAAGCATAAAAATGCCTTCAACCTGGAATAATGACTTGGTACAGGTCTTTTCCCCACTGAGAGCACAAAAGTCTTTTAGACCATGTCAAAATTTGAGGTGGGGAGTGTAATAACTGGTAATATTGATTTTGTTTTGCAGATGAATTTGAGTACTTCAGAATAAATTAAAACGTTGTGGGGAGAACTAGTATAACAACTCAAGAAAAGCACACAGTCTGTCTATTCACTACTAGCAATCATTCAACTTTAAAGGCACAATAGGGTGCATTTGAGAAGCAAGCTCTTCAGCTGTCATTGTCTGTAAAAGTACAGAGGGAGCTATTGTAATGGTAGGAGAGAGTTCTTTGGCTGGTAATCCCTTTAACATTATGCAGGAATCATTTTGTAACCTGTCGTTACAGCGCACCGCAAGCTAGTATGACGGATGATACTCGAACATTAAACGTGGGCCATCCTCGCTGCAGTAAACACAGCCGTCTCTGCAGCCTCAGAGTTGTGAGAAAGGACGGAGAAAACAAGGGCAGGCAGTTTTATTCCTGCCCTCTACCCAGAGAAACTCGGTGTGACTACTTTCAAGTATGTATAACACTTCAGGGCGTGTTTTATAAATAAGCACTTGTTCCTGCATCCACCTTGCCCCAGTGATCTGTAATTGTGGACAGATATTTTTCATTTAAAGTCTGAGGTAGTTCTAAATGCTTCCGCACACTGAATTAAAAATAAGACTATAATGGTAGTTAGAAACTTACAGTTTTAGTTACTTCTCTTACTGTTGAAAAGACATCCACTTGTGCAAATGCTATTAATCTGCTTCCGTGTGATGTAAAACACACATAGCAGAAATACTGGTTTGAAGGGACTTGTACAAGTTGTTCAGATCAGTGTCTTGCTTGGAGCACTATGGCAAATGAGATTTAATCATCAGCCATGTTTCTGTTAAGCCAAAATCTTGAAAGCCTCTTAGGGTGAAGATTCTATAATCTGCCTGGGCAACTGCTCCCACTGCTGCACTAACATCTAACTTGACCTTCCTAGCTGCAATTGGTGGCCACTGCTCCTTGCTATGAATGTATGTGTCTTAGTTTGATCTGGTAAGTGGCAGGGCAGTCACATACTATCAGGTAGTTAACAGATTAAGTCAAGACAGAAATGACTATAATGCCTTAATTTGAAGAAAACTATGTGTTGTCATCAATTGAAGTTACACCATTCAAAGTGTGTGCAATTGCAATTGATGTTAAAATAAAATCTAAAATCAGTGATCACAAAAGAGATAAAACTTTCTAACTACTAGGAAGAGTTTCTTCTAGGGCATGTTCTGTAGATCTGTTTCTATTACCAGTTTTAAAATATGGAATTCATAGCCATCACATGTGCCTAAAACCTGTTTATTTTGGCAGTGGGCTGACTTGGATTTTCCATTTTGTAACCATGGCAAGCGATGTGTTATGAAGACTGTGTTGAAGATTGGTCCCAATAACGGAAAGAACTTTTTCGTATGCCCTCTTGGGAAGGAAAAACAGTGTGGCTTCTTTCAATGGGCAAAAAATGGGCCAGGTGTTCAGATTCTCCCTTGATGTTGATGTTATAGTTATCTGCTCCTCAGGATGTCTTAAGTGCATACAACTTTCATCATCATGTTTGTTCTGACTTTTCCCCTGTTCACTGGTAATTATTAAAATAGCTCCCACATAAAGAACAGCAGATGTGGAAGGAGTAATTTTATATAGTACTATAAAAATTAAACACTGCTTGTATGCGCCTACAATTCTGAAATAAGCACTTAGCTTGCAATATATTGTGACATACTGTTGTATTTCTAATAAAAATTGAACTGTTTTCTTTTTTCATGTAGTGTGGGCTACTAAACTGGTATACTTTATCATAAGTGTAAACATGTATTTAATAAAAGTGAATAAAAAGAATATGCTTTATTAATACCACTTCATGCTTTATTTACTCAGAGCTTAATGTGAATGGACTGTACGCTCAAATGTTACAATAGTTAATTGTCTCGCCTTGCTTAGATTTGGAAAAAAAAGACAAAAACCTGCCCTATAATGAAGAGTATGACTTCCATTTGCTAAATTGCATATTCTAAATCCAAGTCTGAGTGCTTTATTCTCATTGCTACTGAATATTTTTGCGCCCCGATCCATGTGTAATGAATAATAAAATCATAGCTCTGAGGTGGTAAAAACTCAGTTTATGTTTGTTTGTCTTATCACTTACCAAGGGGAAAAGTAAACAAAATATTCCTAGCTACCAGATGTGAAATAAAGCAGAAACAGAATTTTTCAAATCTTTGGAGCATGTACTATAGATAACTAGAGATAGGACTAATGGAGGTATGGCCATAGCTTCATAGATTATTGAATCACAATCAGTTTTTAAAGAAAGTAAGGGCAAAGTAGTATTGCTTCCCACCAAAAATGATCTGGATGAAACAGATTGAAAAGCATCTAGTAAATGGTCCTGTCCTTCAGTCGATGTAAACAATACTTCAGAATTGTTTCCCCCCACCTTTTTTATTTTTTTTTTTATTTAACAGGGAGGGAGTACTCACTTCTCTTGAGTACGTTGTGGAACTTCAGTCCAATTTAAATCTTCCATTCCACAGTGCAACTGAAACTGTTTAATTCTTCTCCTAATCAGCACAAATTCAGAGGCTTTTTTATTTGTCTTTTCAGTAGCCTTTAGTACCTTTGAAATCTTTCATAACTTTCCTTATGTGAAGGAAATTTTTTTAAATCAGATTGTAGAAACTATAATTATGTTGCTCAGTGGACTCTTTCCAAATAATGTATCTCTTTTGTGAAGTCCAGAACTCCACCTGAGAACAAAACAAGCTACTTCACATGGTAAAGACTGATTTTTGCCACTGTCATCTTTTAAAACTGCTTCTTGTTCCAATATGTTGCTGCTAGCTTGTGCTTATACATCTGAATCTTTGAAACTGCCATCTAACCAGTTTCTCACTTGTGTTTGTACAATTCCTTACACTGATAAAGTGTTTGATTATTTTTAAATTGTACATGCTTTTGGATGTCTTGCACAGGGATAAATCCTCAGCAGTTCAGTTAAACTTGGAAATTAAAAAAGAAATACAATCATTTTTGATCACTTGCCTTCTACAAATGTTAAGATTTTACTGAAGCTGTAAGCTAAATGACTTTTTCAGACTTTGACACTTGAAAAATAATAGTTGGGTTATTATGTCTTTTAGGTTAATAGCCAGACAAGAAGTGAGTATCTGTTTACATATAACACACATTTTAAAGGATTAACTGCTTTTATTAGCTACTGCACCTTCACTTTTTCTATTCTTGTATTTCTTGAACATGTTATATATTTGGTGGGGTTTTTTTTAAAAAGTAATCCATTTTGAAGGGGTGGTATATTTGTATCAGCCTAATTTTGCTATATGCGCTATATGCTAGTTGTATAACATCTCAGGGTTGGAAAAGGCAGACAGGTAAATAACAAAGGGTAAGGATACCCTGACCTTATCTCAGGGAACTAGCATGTGGAGGAATCTGACATGTTTACACTTAAGGGAAGTAAGAAATTAAGCAAGAGACAATGAAATCTAATTTACTAGATGCCTCTACAAATCTTACTGCTTTTGCAAACATTGCTTTTTAATTTCCTTTTTTAGCTTTTCTTTTTCTCTTGGAGAGGACAGCACTTTGCAACTTGTTTAACAAGCTGTGGCTCATAGCTGGTTATAAAAACTTTTATCCAAAAAAAGCTGGCAGAAAAATTTATCTTGGAATAGACCCCCCAACTCATCTTACAAAAAGAAACTGCAACCAAGGGCACAAAAGCAGTAGACAGTTCTTGAAAAGATCTTTTTTGCTTGCTCAAGATAAAAGTCCTGATTTTCAGCTTTTGGCCTAATAGTTTACAAATGTGTTATTTTTTTCAAATTGATTCATCTATTGCAGTGCAAGTGATGGAACACACTTCTTTTAAATTTGTATCTGGCTTACACATTTTAATGTCTTGTGTTGCACACAATCAACTGCGAAGGATAAGAAGAATAACAAGACGTAAGTTAAAAGAGGGAACTGTATCCCAAACATTTTCTGTAATTTATATTCCTAATGAAAGCACATGTAAATTGCCTTTAAAAAATACAGCTGTTTTTAAAGGCCTTAGGATTCTGACACAGTTGTTACTTTGACCTGTACCCAAAAACAACTAAGAGAAATGGGATTATTACCAGTGTCCACAGAAGGCTGTTAGGACTGACAGGCTCATGTAAGCTCCTTTGACTAGATGACTTATGAAACAAGGTCATGATGGCAGTTCTGTAATAAAAACGTGAATTCCAGTTAAGCTGACTTCTAAGCACTTTTAGAGGGCTTTTTTAGACATAACGTGATAGCATGACTCATAACAGAAACCTGTCTTTCACTTTAAGCAGAAAACACTTCTGGTTTTATATACCACAAAACTAACCTTATAAAGCCCCTGCACTCAGCTGAGATGCTATGCAAAACAGCATTCAGAGCATCAAATCAAGGTCATAGACGTGAAGGAAAAATTTTAAACTCAGAAAATGATAGTTCAATATGCTATGCCCAGTTTCTGCTTTCTGGTAACACTTTAGTTACTATTACAGTTTAAGTAAGTTTAGGCAGAGTATATCTTTCAGTTTGAAACCAATGCTTATTTTCCAATTTGTGGCATTCCGTTTAGAATCAACAGATTTAAAGCCCATGTCTTTCTACCCTTATTTAAAGTACTTTTATACTTGTATAACTAGCTATTTGTAAAGACAGGCATGCATTTTTCTTACTCTATACGTGCACAATCACCATTTGATGTCAATGCAAAATTAGCAAGAGATGAACAGAATACTACAGAATTCAGTGAGGGAGAACTAAATTTAGACTGAAAATAGGCTTTTAAATTCTGTACTGGAAGGGAGAGAATTTCTTTAACATCCAAAACCACAACACCAGATTACCTCAAATTCTAGTATGCATTTGAAGTTCTTCCCAAATGCCAAGTATGGAAAAATCATAGCTACAAAGCAGAACATAATGGTTAGGTTGACACTGATTGACATACTATGAATAGCTGCCTGACCAAAGTACAAAAATTATAAATGACAGTTGGAATATTTATCTGGCATTAGAACTTAGATTTCTTATAGTGAGGCACATCATTATTGTTATAAAAGTACAACTTTATGCAAGATCAAAGTCTGAAAGAGTCTTGATTTTTCAAATTAAATTACAGGGTTCTAACTCTATTCTTGAATATGCCTGCAGATGTTATCTTATCTCCACGGAACATATTGGTGATTGTCTCTTCTCTAAAATTGTGGTTCAGTAACCTCATCCCTGTGACAGAAATCCCCAAGAGTCCAATATCATTCTGTCCAAAACACAGTGGTGTTAACGCAAAGTACATTTCACAGTGACTTTCAATTAAATAGCCAGTCAAGGAGACTGAATTCATAGTCCTTACATTTTCATAAAGCATTGTAGTAACAGGAGCTGCTCTGAAGTATAAGATCAAGTTGTAAAGCCTCCTCAGTCAGCAGAAATTCAAATTCATATTTTAAGAGAAGATGATCAGATAAAAACTTGTATGGAGATTTTGCACTTTCCCATTCTGAAAATAGGAAACCTATGACATATGACTAAGTAGTCACATGACAGAAGAGAGAATATGGGAAACATGACAATAGCCTGTTGATAAGAACACTCCCTGAAATATTTCGCATCCTAGATTCCAATCCTGATTTCTCATGTCTTTACTGGATTTTACTGGGGACGAATAGTAGATAGGCATTTAGCCTGAGGACTGAATCACAAAACCTGCAGAAAGAAAGGCACCTTACTTCAGTCTACAGGAAAATTTTGAACAGGTTCCTTCTGCCAAACTAAGTATGTGCTGTCACCAGCCGGATCATTTTCCATGCTCCTCAGAGCCCTGCTGCATATTCCTGCAGTCTATCTTGTGCTGGTGCTAGCAGCTGTGTGGCCATAAGGTAAAACAGAATAGCTTGCTTACTGACCCTCTGGAAATGAAAAAAGTAATAGTTTTTAGCCAGACAGCAAACTGATCCATTTTGTGGATCACCAGAACCAAGTGCTTAACTGAAGAGAGAACATACTGAAGGATGTGGGTAGTATCAACCCTTTTGGGGCAGCCAAATCTTTATCCAGCTGAAACCATCCTTGAGAAAGAAAAATCTTAAAAGATAACGTTGTCTTCAGCACTTCACTATTAGTTAACTGTTCCTTGCTCAGTGCAGTTACTTTTTTGGGGGGGCGACCTCTGCTGAAATATGAGTCTTGGAGCTCAAGCCACAGAAATGAGGATGGTGTAACATACATACGTGATGCATACTCTCCCAGCAAAGAACTGCAGCCAAATTGCCCTGGAGCTGTTTGCTGCTGCTCTTGGATCAGCAGAGCTGATGGAATGGGATGCAGGCAACTGCTATTCTCAGTGCAAGGTGCAGATGGAAGTCAGAGAGGTTAAAACTGCTGGATCTGGCATGAAGCACACCCTGGTCTGCCAGTCCTGATATCAGAACAGTAACCTCCAGCAAAGACACACAGCAGGCAGGGAGAAGCAGCACTGCAGAAATCAAAGGCTGGTAACACCCTTAAGCTTACATGACAAGCTGACATCAGAACATCAGGAAAAGTGCTGTAGATACAAATATTAATTTAGGGAAAGTTTCGGTTCCTTTATACTTCCCTATGTATCAGCCTGCCAACTCATAACCCTCACAGATTATTTACAATAATTTGTCTTGGAATTTCTCTCATAACAATGACTATCCAGGAGCAGTATTAAGTTAGCAGCATAACAATTCTCATTTTCAAAAAGCCTGTCACATTATACTTGATAAATAATCACATATACCATCAAGCATCTATTTATGAACAGTAAGCATTCATGATCTAGGTGGTATAATTCTAAATCTGCAGTACTGCAATACTGGAATCTACTGCTTGAGTAATGATGTCACCTTTAAGAATTCAAATACGCAGAACTGGGATCCTCCCTGCCAAATACTGCTTGACAAAATAATAATACAACACAGTCTACATAATGTATGAAGTAAACTTCAGAAAGAAAATTAACCAACAGTTGAACCTGGATGAGTATAGTCAGAATGTGTCAATAAAGCTGTTCTGACAGGTCTGCTGACAGCAAAGAAAGCAAAATTATTACAGAGAAGGTATTTAAAAAACAATAAACTACACATTTGAAAAAAGTATAAAGTACCACTAATGGTAGCAGAACAGCAAAACCACCACTAGGATTCTTCTGAGTACAGAGGCTGAAGGTAGGAGAACAGGGAAAAAGGCTTTAGACAGACCAGTGAGTACTTCACAAAATGCTGTAGTTTCTAGCTGTAATAAAAGTGTAAGCTATATTGGCTGGAGATGACTTTTGAAATTTTTGTGAAATGGCATCAGCAATATGCAACACTAACCCTTATCGAAGTCATCCTAAGATATACTTTAAGCCTCAGATGAAATTACTTTGGCATGGGGAAGGAGTGAGGGGCAGGAAGGCATACAGGAGAATTACGGTTACAATTGAAAACAACTTGCTGAAAAACTTGATTTATCCCACAGAGAAGGAGTCCTGAAGAGAATCTAATTTGTCAAGGTCCCATTAAACAACAGATAAAATATACTGCAATTTAAGTGAAGACCATGAGCAAAATGAATGTGGTAATAGAACCTGTGAAAATTAACACGAAGGCAAACATTCTTCAAATTCTGTGGGAGAGAAATTACATAGTTTATATTTGTCATTTCAGTTTTGCAATTATAAGCTTATTTAATATTATGGTTGCTTCACACAACGTTATGAAATACCACTGTAACCTGTAAGTGTCTAGATGTAAATATGTAATTGCATTTCTTTTACAAGAAATTAATCAATAGGGAAAAAATTACAAAATGCTGTAAATTTTTCACAAAAAGCTCATTGAGACTATACACATTTGTGAATTCAAGTTACAGAACCTTCAACAGAGAAGTATCTTAAACACTGAAACTTGAAACAATCAAAAGCCAAAAAATTAAAAGTGTCAAGATCAGAGTACCACAGTGCGTTTTTCCTGTTCAGTTACCCTGACATTCTGTGAAGACTAAATTTGTAACCTGCAAATGCAGTTGTAAGATGAAATGTAAGGAGGCACTTTTTTCACAAAAGGTCTTTCTCCTCTTGGGAAGGTTAGGTTCTATAATAATCTCTCTATACTTGTCTTTGAAAAATAACAAATTTAGGTTCTTCCCATCTGTACTTAAGAATAATCAAATAAACCACGGCCACTGGATTTCTTGCTAAACTGAATTCCTTATTTCTTCAGATCTTTAAATGATAAATGCTTAGAAAGTAGAAATGTAAAATACAACCCAAGTTCACAACTAAATTCAAGTGGCATTGAATACTTTTTCATAATATTTTCTGTATTTTACACAACACCTGAAATCAAAATAATAACATAGCGACAAACAGAATTAAGAGTCAAAATATATTTTGCAGTCTGTCTGGCAAGTATGCAAAGGGTGAAAACAAGAAACTTCCTGTTCATCTAACACATGACAATTTTTTTCTTTGCAGAGCACCAAAATCACCATTTCTAACCAATAAAACCCTGACATTTACAATTGCTTTTTTAAAACTCTGCCTGGAAAAAGTATAATCAAAACTTCTTTTAGAGATTTTTTTCATAGAAACAAAAAAACCCCAATTCCCTGAACTGGCACCCTTTGAAGTTGCTGTTGCTTTTATTTCACAGATCACCACCTGTCACTGTAAAGGTATAAGCTAATTACACCAAGAGAGCATTGCACCAGCAGCTGTATTTACCTATGTTGATTCCAAAAGTCAGGGGAAAATAAAATAAAAACACAGCTAATATAGTTAAGTGCACAAACACAAATGCTTGCTCCTGACTCAGCAGCTTAAGAGATAATATGAAAACCATTTACAAAATCCTGAGATTTGACCACATCTGCTCCATGGACATTTCTGGTTTTGTTGTAAATTTAATGGAATGAACAGACCCCTCAGTGAGAAAATTTGTAGTTCAGTGCTTCACATGTAACACACCTGCTGTATATTAGAGGTAGAGCAAATTTAACTGATATATCACTGATGTTTTCTCACACACAGAGACTACAGGTAACAGCACTGAAATCCTGCACACATTCTGTGTTTCAAAACAATAATGAATAGCACTGTTAATGAGTTTCAGCAGTCATGTGATAACCAAACCCAAACAACAAATGCTAATGGAATTTCAGCATCACTGTTGTTTTTATTCTGTGAAGAGATAATAGCTTCACACCAGTTTATATAGTGTTACTTGTAGATTGCATCTGAGAGTCAACTTTGAAATCTCTGAAACTCTGAATTATATAACTGAGGCAGTTACAGATCAAAGAACGCATTTCAGTGATAACCTACAAATGGTGAAACAGGGAAGTTTTCTTCAGTAAGTGCATACGTTGTCAAGGTTCACACATATTGCATTATTAAAGAACAACTTGATGCCAGGCAAAAACATGGCACTTTCTTAGGTCAGACCACTGAGCTAAGATATTCTTCTGTCTACTTTACATGAAGTGTTAATTTGCTAAAAAGGTTTAGAAACAGAAAAAAGCAGGCTAATGAACTAATCAACTTAGAAAAGGCCCATAACTTTACAGACAGGATGCATTTAATTGTACCACTAAATTGCAAATACTCATATTCTGTGTCTTTTTCTGCTTTTTGTAGTAAAAGTTGGATAATGAAAACTTAAAAATAAAAAAATTCCTTGAAATGAAAACAATTTTTTTTTGCAACCCCAACAGAAAATGTCATAATTTTTGCTTACTTTTGGCTAGAATTTGTACATGATATTTATCTTTCTTTAAAAATATTCCATGTATGCCAAGCATAACAAAACACCACTAATAACATTTAAAGAAATATTTTAAAGACAAAATATTAAGCGTTATTTTTTTTAATTCAGAATTCTGTCCATAAAATCACAATGGCACTTTGTTATTATTATTATATTGTGAAATTAACAATGTATCAAAACAATTTACACAATCTAACCATCTCATTTATAACTAATTCATCATCACAAAGCAACCTACATTATCAAACTACATGTATTAGTATCTACATCTCATAGAGACATGTAATTAAGACAGAATCGTTAAGGTTGGAAAAGACCTCCAAGACAGAGTCCAGCCTTTGACCAAACACTACTGTACCAACTAAACCATAGCACTAAGTGCCATATCCAGTCATTTATGGAACACTTCCAGAGATGGTCACTCCACCACCGACCTCCCTAGGTGACCTATTCCAATGCCTGACCCCCCTTTCAGTGAAGAAATTCTTCCTGATGTTCAACCTGAACCACCTCTGGTACAGCTTGAGGCCACCTCCCTCTTCTCCTGTCACTCGCTGCCTGGGAGAAGAGGCCAATCCCCACCTGGCTACAGCCTCCTTTCAGGTAGTTGAAGAGACTGAAAGGTTTATTTGCAGCTTTTAAAGATTCCAACTTGGAACCTTAAGGCAAGAATCATTCTTAAGTACATAAGCACCTAAACCACCTTTATTTATACATGATACATTAAGGTGTGCTTTTATTACCCAATAATTTTATTCAAGTAGACAAAGAATAATTAAAGTGACAAGACACATTCATTTTACTCACTCCTCTTTTTTGCCTTTTCCCAGCTCAAGTATAGCAGATTCAATCAAATGATCAACAGGTATACTAAGTTAAGAGAACAATCCAACAGACCTTCAAATACCTAAGGAACAATCCTCATGATGCTGGAGTTCTATAACAAATAAATCCTGGTGTCTCTAGGCACAGAAAGTGACAAAACTCAAACTGTAGGGAACTGTCACACTCCAGGTATTCAACTGCTCTTTTGCAGGGGTAAATGTGCTACAGGAAATCCATAGCTTATTAGTGCCAAGGAAATCACTTAATTTCCACTATAAAAAAATGGTGACAGGAAGATTTCCAATTGTCTTCACATCCGGAGTCAACCAATATTTCTGAAGGTTTGTACTACCAAGGATGCTTTTATGTTCTCTGTATTTAAATGTATTCTCAGCTGTTGCAAAACAAGTTAGAATGGTCCACAAAGAGATGCTTATCTCTTTTATCAGGCTTTGAAATAGACTCCACTGCTCTTCAACCCGCTTTCCTTGCTTGTCAGCATTTTTACGCAATTTTATTTTCAAGAGAAAAGAAAACCTGGACTAAATGTAAGAATGACAATTAAGTATTCTCTAAGTAAGTCTCATGTAGAGTTGTAGTTCCAGCCACTCATTAATTCTGAGGAAAACAAACAGATCACAAGAGCCATTAGATGCTTGAAACAACCATTTTAAAAAGCAACACATGAGGAACCTTCACACTTTCCCCTTCTAAGGTGAGATGTTAAGAGGACAAAAGAAATTAAATGCAATCTACTACTTGCTCAGTTGGTTGACTTAGCAAAGGGCTAGAAACCATGAAGTGAAACTGAGTGAATCCTGGAACTTTATTACATGCAGCACCTAGGAAAGAAAGAAAACAAAATTATAATGTGCTACATTTGGGATTAGTGTCTCTGTCATTGTATTTTAACATCTAAAGACCCAGTTACTAATTCTACTACAATTGTGTAATTATTCTTTAACAATCTGTTTAACCCAAGACATCGTGGAAGTATTTAAAGTTAAAATACGGTACTACTGACTGCTATAGTGCAATTAATGCCCTTATAATACAATTCAAAAAAGTAACATAAGTTACGAAAATATCTCTCTCTTTCAGTCCTGATTAATTTAATGAGTTCCTTCAACACTAATCTCTTAAACACAGACCTATGGGAAGTAAGAGATCAAAGAACAGCTATAAGCAGTCTAAGTAAATAATCCATGTTGATTAGCAAATTGTACTTCCTACTGATCTAAGAGCTCATTAATGAGATGCCTGGCACAATGACTACTCTTGGAAAGCTTTGAAGCCGTGCTTAACAATCACACTCTCCCTCCCTTATGCCATATCCAGGGAAGGCATAAGAATTCTTCTTTAAAACTTTCAAATTAATTATACATAGTCCAGGAAAACACATGTAGATTGCACATATTTTTTATTTTTGTTAAGACTTCCATAAATTTTGTGACAGTCCAAGACATCAAAATGCAAAGGAAAATTACAGTATCTCCAGTCTGCACCAAGACACAGCTGCCCTGCTAACAAGCATTTAGTACTATGGATGGCCAGTATTACTGCAGTCCTTGAAGAATAATTAAAGCATTCTGCTTAAAAATCCACCTTCAGTTTTGTACTTCTGTGATAGTCAAGCACTTTTGCCTGCAAAGCCAAATACGTACCATAACTTCCAGTTGTATTGGCACAAATGATAGCACCAAAGAATTTTGGAGCATATTTCTGGATTCTGGAAATAACTTTCTGACAGGCTACTGTTGGGTCTGTTCCCATCCTCATATATTCCACAGCTTGATAACTAAAAAAAAAAAACAACCCCATACCCAGATAGTTAGCCATTGTTACACGTACTCAGGGTATATATTCTAAAATACTATTGAAGGGACCTTGGTTTCTTTGAATAATGGAAACACATGATAAGTAATTCTTATGCCATTTTCAAACTGGTAATTATTACTCAAGTTCTAATCATTTGCAGCAGAAGAGGCTAAGCAAAATAACAGTTAAGGAACTACAAACAAGCAGTTAAAGAGTTGATGGCTTTTATTTTTCATAGAATTATTAATTTTGACATTGGAAATGATTGCTAGTTTTCAAAAAGTCTGAAGTCAAGACAATTTTTTGAAGAAAACTAACCTTCAATATTACATTACTGATAAATTATTGATTTCAGTAAGCATTAAAAAAAATCTTTCAGAAAAAAATTAGGTTTCAGAAAACTGACACATTTGTCTTTATTTTATGAATATGAAGGTGCAATGTTTTGATCAAGACTTGGATCCACTTTCAAATTTTTTGCAAACTATTTAGAAAAAAATCTTAGTCTGTGTAAGAGAATCAAAATGACCTTTCTTTGTATCTACAGTATCATAAGACAAATGACTGTATGGGAAATGCTTGAGATGAATCAGTTGGCATTTCCAAAATGTCCTCAGAGGTAAAATATCAGTTTGTTGCCATTTTCTTTCAGAACCTGAAGATTAAATGACAACATATGACGTAACTTACAAGCAAAACAGATTAGACTACTTTAAAGAAAGATGCATGTACCAAGGCCAATTCCTGCTACACTAAGAGATCTACAGATAACATTAACTACAGGTGTTATCAAAGTACCACAGAAAAGAACTTCTTTTGCATTTTGAGATCACCATCTTAAATTTATTATAACAATCAAATAGGTTCAACTTATCTAGAGAAAAGTATCTGAATATAAATTTATAATTCACAGTGGTCTCTTGACTAATCAAAAACTCAGTAAGAAGTTACTATCTCAAAAGGCAGACAGCAAATATTAGCAAATTTGCCTTCATTTGACACTTCTGTCGCTTCTGGCAGGTCAATTTAAGTCTTTGTTTTCATGTGGGAGTATCTAAATACATAAAATCAGTAAAAATCTTTATCTACAAGGAAGCAGTGATTAACCATCTAGTTTGAGTTGTTTTCTAAAACCCACTGGTGCCAAGACAAAATGTTTTATGCAGTTCAGATGCTAAGGTGTAGTATCACTTTTTATTGACTAACCTCATAGTGAAGTGAAGCTCACTACTGCTGTTGGTATCTGATATGACAGGATAGATAATTTATGAATTTGTCAACTGCCTTGTATTTCAAAACAGGCTTGGAACAACTTGAATTTCATTGAGGACATTTGTAAATATGTAAGACCTAGCAGGCATTCTCAGCTGCCAGTTTCAGAAAAGGCACTTGATCAATATGAAGGCCACTTCTATATATTCCTTCAACCATCAGTGCCTGTTGTGTTTAGCACTGATTTCCATAACTCATTCCTGCTGAGACCAACCCACAAGGATGACTGTCAATACTCAGTGATGAAAACCACCATATTTTACACAGTTTATACAACCACGATGACAGCACTAAAACACCTCTTCCAGTTTCAAATTAGATGTAATTACATTGGATTGTTGCAGGGACACTTAGCCACCCTCCTGAGCAACCTGAGACCCCACGCCTCATCCTCACTACAATTTATGATACTTTTTTCCCCACACAACAAAACTAATCAGTTCTGTTAAAAAGCATACAGGTTGGAAATTACTCAGCTCATTACTTGCTGCCTATTTGCTCGCAGCTTAGCAGTATTAAGGGATCTGTCATCAAGATATTTGTCTTTCAAGAGAGATCATAATGATAACTTGATTGTGTTACTGTTCTTCCCCTTTCACTCCTCCCTCTACTCCCAGTTCAGCAGCTAGTAAGTTAGATCGTCTTTTTAATCAATTAATTCATTTGCTGAGTCCACACTTTGCTGCATAAAGCTAGCAAAGTCTGCCCTAAGGACAAACCTGGGTAAGAAGCGCATCATAATGTCACCATCCCCAGTGGCTGCAGCTCCTCCGGCGGTACTATCCGCATAGGATCCTGCTCCAGCTATCGGGGAATCTCCAACACGGCTGTAGAGAACAATGAAAAATAAAACCCAAACTTTGTCAGCCTTACTGCCTCCAGCTGACTTAGCATTAAACCCATAGGAGAACAGAACAGGTAAAGAGGTCACTCCACTACAGTCAGAAGTCTTGTCTTAAAACTACCAGTAAGAGTGATCTGTGATAACCTGACTGACCTGAAGCTTAATCCACCTCCAATGCACAACTGTTTGTTAATATACTGACTATAGTAAAGCCAGTGAGGTTTAGCCTGTGGGCAACAGTAAGCAGCTGGGGACATGAATATGTTCAATAACTTGTTGCTAAATCCAGAAGTTGTCTGACTTGGTTGACAGACATGAATTCTAACTGGGTAGAAAATGTATCTCAAAGAAAAAACACAAGCCTGGGGCTCTGATTTTATGTATATTTCTTTTCAGACTGTGCACCTCTCCAAAATGTTTATTTCTCTCTGGTGCCTTGCCTTACAAGTTGTCTCTCAACTGTGCCAGTTGTTTGTGTCTCTGTATGGTGAACTAAGCCAGCTGAAAAACAAGTATTCCCTCAAACACAAATCATCTTGCCACTCAATCAGTTTCTCAGTGTTAGGACTTATGGAAGTGTACAGAAATAAGGCCATCCTGTGATCTAAAGGTTAATGTTTTACAACACTGTGACGAGCTTAACATTGGAAACAAGGTGGGGAATAAAGGTTTGTTGTAAAACCAGAGATACTAACCCTGGAATTTTGTGGACTGCACCATTAGTAGACGTCCCAGAAGCAACGTTTCCACTTGCACCAATTACAACCATACCTAAGATTTTCAACAGGACAAAACATATTCAGAAACACTCCTAACAAATTTATTTAATTGGCACTATGCTTATCAAACAGAAACATAATGCCCAGACTATTCAAATGACTGGTATCCTGAAATACAAGAGGTGTACTCTTAAGGAAAACAAGCTCTTTATAAAGGACATTTGGAAACTTTTAGGATATATTACAAGTGCTTAAAAAAGAATGTAAAACACGGAGTGCCACACTGTTCAGAGATGTATGTTACTGCTGCCCAAACAGCCACTGCTTCCTGACAGACACTTCAGTTAACCAGTAGAGAACAAGTATCTGGTGACACCACACTGAGAACCAATACCACCGGAACAACAAAGTTTGGAAATTATAAATGGTGCTTGAAGGAGGTAAAAAAAAAAAAAGTCAGAAAGATGAGCTTAAATTTGGCAGAAGGTGACATACTGCCTACCAAAGTAACTAGAATTACATGGCAAGTGACCAAATGGATGGATAAGCCTAGCCCTTGCTAATTTTGTGCTGGTAAGAGAGCCACTGCCTCTTACAAGAGAACTTCGGATCGTCTCTTGAACAGGATTTGGGATCAGCAGTCCATATGGCAAGACTTCCCCTCCAGAGGACAACAGAGGGCATCAACTGCTGATAGCATAAAACTCCAGTAGATAGTGAGAACCAAGGAACGGACTGTGATGAGCTGAATTCCAGTTCTCTGACCTAAACAGACACTTCTTACAGAAAAGTTTCCTGACCAGGAGAAGCTAAAAGCGTAGAGACACTGACTCTATGGCCTATGCAAAAAGACTGGAAGGGCATCAGATCCTACCAATGTCCTAAATACATTCTGAATGAAGTCTCTTTCATATATAAAACAATGAGGAATGAGAACTTGAAATAATAATATAAAACACCATCATTTACTACAAAACAGCTTAGGACTACTTAATGATACATGAGTTCTTGAATTGTATTTAGCATATTCAGGCAATGAACAAGGTCAAAAAATGAAGCAAGTGGCTGTGTAGCCAGTACACTGGAACAAAACCAAAACCAAATCCTACTTTTAGGCACTCCATCTTAATACATAAGGAACAGAAGCCACTACAAACAGGAAATAATTCCTATATTAAATACTTTTCTTTAAAATCAGTATGATTTAATCAGTAGAGGAATGAGGAAAAAAAAACAGCATCAGGGTTACCAAAAGTTGTTACCAATAGTATCATGGTTATGAAAACTTCTTTGTGAGATGATCTGTTCTTCTTTGTAAGTTACTTTTCCAGGCCGCTTATATGGTCCACAGGATTTTGAAGAGTCTGGTACCACATTCTGTAATTATTTTGTGATTCGCATGAATAATATATTATACTTCAATACAGATAAATTTAAAAATACTACAGTCAATACCTATAATCTGCCATACAGAATGCCCAATACTTAAACCACAGAATTGTAGTGAAATTACACAATTTCCTTTGCTTAAAGAATAAAGACTGATTTCTGCTATTATATAGTAAAATGATTTTCCTACTAGACAGTTATGTTGTTAAAAGTAAAGATTCTCCTTTGTTCAACTGAGTGGTCAAAAAAAAAAGGCAGCTCATTCTTCAATGAAATAAAGAAAATATTCAATCCCAAAAACCAACCAGATGAAAGCAAAAAAAAACCCATCCAAACAAACCAACCTCACCACAACAGGCAAGTTTAATGGACAGCTGCATTAATCTGATGTATTCATAGGTCTGCATGAAGGTTCTCAACTAACTACTTAAAGACCTTTATTACTATAAGATTTTCTTTCAGAAATTTATACATGCATCAAAAAATACACATTTTGACAAGTCCTGTCCCTATTAAGAACTGAAAAATAAGTAATTCCTACACCAAAATACTACTGCAGCAAAACCAGCAGGATCTAAGAAATAAAAATTAGATGCACACTTCCCAAGTTCACCAAATGCTTGGTAATTCCAAATTTTTTCTGTTTAATAAGCAGAACCTTATTTTATTCACATAGTAAAGTGTAACTGCAATGTAAGCTGAAAGGAGGAGGCAATGCTGGATTACTGATGTTCTAAACCCTCACTTCACTGCCACCACTGCACTGTACCTTCCAGTAGTTTGGCTGACAGCTTTGATTAAGCCACTCTGAATACAGCGAAAGTGATTTCTGGGTTGTTAAATCTTCATATGGAAATCCCATTCTTACAGCAAACAGGGATGCTTGAAAATCAAAAACAAAACAAAAAATCACATTGATTTATTCACAGTTTTATGTATTTTATGATAATACATTCATGTTAGGCTTTTTAGGAATCAAGAAAATCTACCTCCTTTATGGAGATGACAAATAAGTCTTCAGGGAGCAGCATCAGCCATTAGAGTGATGTAAAACTGCAGTAGCACATTCTCCCTTCACTGGCAATATCAAATTTCTTCAATTCACTATAACTATGTTAATACATCCAAGTTTTACCATTGAAAAAGAAACAAATTAACTCTGTTAATCAACTGGACAAAAATAAACTGGAGCAAGAGTGGCCTGGGCTGCGTGAGTCACTGAAATATTTAAGTAAATGATAAAAATCTATTTTCCTTAAAAAGCTAGTCTTTTATGAAATGTAAGTAACATAGCAGCACAATGTTTACCATTAGAATACTGATACTTGAAGAAAACAATCCACCAGCTTACACCATATTACACTTCTTCCTTGCAGCTTTAGAAGTGAAAGCTTCCTTGTTTTGAAAATTAATATAGTACGTGCCAAGGGAGCAAAAGAAACACCAACACAAGCAATGAAAGAACGCTACACTTCTAAGACTGACTTTTATCATTAGGCAAAGGGAAAAGAAAAAACATCAATTGTTCTTTCATCTTTTAGCTGTAGATACCGTTGATATTATCCAGGAACAGATATTGTTGCTAGGTTCTGATGCTTGAATTTGTATTATCAATCCTTGATAATAATGTCACTATAACACACAGCTGAACAAACTTATCTAGTCCAAGAATTAAGAGAAACTTCGAATTATTCCTGGACAGCTTTTCTATGTTTTTCTTAATAACTGACACAATTAAAGTTCTTTAGCACTCATGGGAAAAGAAAACTGACAGCTACAACTAAATAGATATTTATTTTCCCATTTCTAGAACAAACAGGCAGGGTTTGGGGTTGTTTTGCCTTTTGTTTTGTTTTGTTTTGTTGTTTGTTTTTAAAGATACAATTGTGGTTATACATCATGTTTTCAGGAATTCTTTCGTAACTTTTGAAGCATTGTTTCTATTCCAGGAAGCAGAGCTGGTCGTTGTTACACTCTGAATTTTTTACTTGGATTATTGGTTTAAGTACTGATAGGAAAAAAAGATAAAAAGGTCAGGCACACTGTGATTATGAAACTTCCCTATCTATTAGAGACAAACAAGAAAATTTCTTGACAGACAGTAAGAAAAATAGCTATTTTGTTCCTCGCCTCCTGCACGGAAAATCTCTCAGCAGACTCGCTCTGCACTGATATACATGTGCTTTATTGCTAGTTTTCTAAGACTCGCCCTAAAGAATTTAGGCAACAAATTAAGAAAGCAGTTCTTTTAACAGCGCAAGAACTGATGAGTGTAGTTATCTGTATCTGCTCAACAAAAGCTACACCACCAGCAAGAAGTAGAACTCAGAGATCTACAGGCTGATCAGCCCCTCTGTGATCACTGAGAAGAAAATGGAACAACTAACCCTGGAAATAATTTCTGAGCACATGAAGGGCACACAGGTGATTTGAAGTAGTCATCAGGGCTTCACAAAAGGGAAGTCATGCTTGATCAGCCTCATAGCCTTCTATGATGAAACAACTGGTTTGGTAGATGAGAGAGCAGTGGTGGATATTGTCTACACCTTGACTGCTGTAAGGCTTTTGACACTGTCTCCTATGAGATCCAACAAAGTTGATGAAGTATGTATTCAATGAGCAGAGAACAAGGACTGAAAACTGGCTAAAGGGACAAGCTCAGAGGGTTGTGATCAGAGGTATGAAGTCTAATTGGAGCCAGTAACTAGTTAGTTAGTAACTGGTGTCAATCAGTATCCAATATTGTTCAACATCTTCATGAATAACCTGGGGTGCAGAATATGTACCCTCAATGAATTCTGCAGACTATACAAAGCTGGGAGGAGTGGCTGAAACACCAGGGGGTTATGCTGATATCCAGGGTGATCTCGATGGGCTCGAAAAACGGGCTGTTTAGAAGCCTCATGCCATTCACCAAAGAGAAATGCAAAGTTCTGCACCTGTGGAAGAACAACCCCATGCACCAGCCATGCTGAGGCCACCCAGCTGTAAAGCAATATGGCAGAAGACTTGATTGTGATGGGTAGCAAGGTGAATGCCAGCCAGAAACATGCCCTTGTATCAAAGGCAGGTAACGCTGTAGGCTGGACTCCAGCACTGGAAGGAGTCCTGCCAGCAGGTTAAGGGATGTGATACTTCCCATATACTCAGCCCTGGTGAGGCCAGACCTGGAATACTGGGGGTCCAATTCTGGGCTCCTCCGTACAGCAGAGACATGGACATACTGGAGACAGTCCAGCAAAGGACCACAAAGACAAGTGAGGGACTGGTAGATGCCTCCTATAAGGAGAGGCTGAGAGACCTGGGACTGTTCAGCCTGGAGAAGAGAAGGCTCAGGGGAGATCTCATTAGTCTATATAAATATCTCAAAGTATGGTACAAAAATGGACAAAGCCAGGCTGTTTTCAGTGCTGCTAATTTTTACATTCAAATCCTTGGTAATATTTTTAAACTATGACATGCAATAATCATGCTAAAAATATACTGAAATAGTAAAAGTAACTGCAGTGTCCATTAATTCTGCCATTCCTTACAAAAAGTTTCTCCATGATTTTAAATGCAATATGTACATCTAACAGTTTCCATAATAGTGTCTTTTAATAAATCATCTTCAATAACTTGGATATCAGTGATATTAGCAAAACCCTGGGATTACAAATTAATATTTGCAGTTAAGCTGGTGGGAAAACCATGAAACTGGGTCTTTTTCCTTCTAAAAATAAACCTATTTCACACGCAGAAGGAGTGAATAAACACTTCTAAATTATTTGACTATTATTTGTTTGTCAAGGAATTCTTCCACCTGTTTTACCAAGACTAAAACATGGCTATTTTAACAGGAAGTGTTTTAAGACAAGGGTATGACTTGGAAACAGTTAAAGGAATAATTACCTGACTCTCCCACTAATAACGTATGTTTAGTGTATTCAATGACCTTTCGCGCTACACCAATTGCATTTTTCACACGTCTGAGATCTGCAACAGCCCCAACTTCCATAGTGTTGCTGAAAACAAGAAATATTTATAACTTATTAAACATACAAGAGTAATAGTACATTTTTTATTAGACAACATCTGTTCTCATCTAAATCAAAAAGTTTGTTCCTTTAACATAATGCTTTAATTGTTCTATGCCATAGTCAAATGGCATCACATTAGTAAGGAAAAATTTCCTACATATATTGTTTCCTTTCACTGGCATTGAGATATTGCTCAGTAACTCCATCTACAGTAATATTTTCAGTAGACTAACTACTTTATTACATAAACTCGTAACATGAATGACACACTTGAAATTACTTTTTAACCAGGACAGCTTTAAATAGTAAATAAATTACAAAAGACAATTGCTCCAGAAGTGAAATATTTGTTTATTGAACAAAAGGGAAAGTTAACAATGCCACAAACCATCTGCTTTGCAACTGCTGTATCTAGAACTGGATTACTGCACTACATGTGAAGATTCATTACCTACTCTTCCACCAGTCAGGTATTTTTTCTAGTTCCACAAGATAACATACAACTTATCCCACAGTCAGCCCAAGAGCAACCAGATTCTGTCACAACCAAACACAAAGTGTGCTAAAAATTACAGGGATAATTCTTTTCTCCATATAGTTTCCTTACCCATCCATAATCATTGCATCCAGAGTTGTTTCTCCACTTTCATCTGGGCTTCCTCCGTATCCCACACTCCCATCGCATTGATCAATCTCACACTGACCACAGCCTTTCTCCACTGCATCCAGCTCAGAACCTCCTGACTCTAATACTCTCCAAGCTGTAAGCAACACAAATAATTAAATGTCACCAGGGAAAACAGTCTCCACTACTGCTTTAAAGAATGCTTTGAAGGGGGACATGATATTAATGCACTACAGAAGTGGATAAACAAAAGTCAACCAAAATTTACAAGTGAAATAAAGTAAAAATATAAATATAACCAAAGAATGTGAAGCATCACTTTTCTAAATATTTTCTTTCATATCTGGTTACTGTTTCTAACTGAGAAAGGAAACTTTCCGTTATTTACTAACAATCGTCAAACCTTCTCTATGTCAAGTAACTTCTCTGCCCAGAACCAATCATTACTTTATCACTGCTTGTTTAAACCCTTCTCGGAGGAAAGGGGCAGGGGCGGGGGGGAAGGGAGGGAAGGAAAAAAAAAAAAAAAGCAGCCCTCAAAATCTTCATATGAGAATATTAAGAGTCCAGCTACTGAATAAAAAGATCTGAACCTGAATCAGTAACTACAAAACCAAAGTGGAAATTATATATAAGAAATTAGTCTCCATTTGCCTGTTCAACACTTAGTCTTTTATTTTTTGCAATCTAGATCATGGTGCAGTTTTGTAAGCTACTACAGACATGCCAAACATGACTTGAATACATGGAACCTGAAGCCATTGCACAGATGAGATTTCACAAGGTTGGACCTCAGGCTAGATTTTTCAAGGTGCTCAAGCTTGCTGGAACTGCTAGTCCCAGTCCTACTTCCTCCTTGTGCTGGCTCTGGCACTCCACCATCTGACAGACTCAGCACAGGGGAGGCAGCAGATGAACACAGCTCTTTTTGGCAGAAGTAAACCACCTGAAGAAGCCTCATCATCACAAATGCCGCAATGCAACTGCATGAAGCTGCCTGCACCATATGATCATCTTTATTACAAACTTTAGTGTGAGGAGTACTGCTCCGATTCCTATTACCTTTATTGCTGTGAGTAGCCTTAGCACAAGCTTTCACCAGCTGCAAACGTCTTTGCAGTTTTTATGAATTTATTTCACTTCTGACATATACAAGGCTTAGTAGGTAACTCATGTCACAAGCAAGAATTCTGTAGTAAGGGGTTATTTACAACTGAACTATGATAAAATAATCTGGAAGTCTTTTGAAGTCGGTATCCGCAACCAATTTATGTTGTCTGCTTTGACTGTCAATGACACATCACAAAACATAGAGCACTAAAAAGTAATATTCATAACTACCTATATTTGGGGGGGGCGGGGGGGAAAGAATCTCTGAATCTCCGAAGGGCACCTTTAAAAACCAGTGCGAAGAGCCACGAGAGTGCAGATTACATTAGCAGATGCATGCCTCTAATCCAGCATTTCTGCATTTCATAAACCCCGTCTTTACTGGTGTGGTTTTGGTTTGGTTTTAAACGCTTTTTCCCAGAGTGGAAAGTGAAACCATTTTCTTGAGGTCTCTCAGGCCAGACCAGAACTCGGCGTGAGAGAACTATCAATGCAAAGGCAACCTCCGGGACAGTGTAAGGGCGCGCTCGTTCCCACAGGAGGGCTCAGCGCCCGAACCCGCGGCAGGCCCTTCCCAAGCTTACGGACGCGGCCGGGGCCGCCCTGACCCGGGGCGGGCGGGGAGCACAGCCCGGGCCCGCCGCACCCAGCGCCGTCCGACGGCAGCAAACCCATAGCCCAGTCCTTCTTGCCGCTCATCAGCCTGGTCACGCTTCAGAGGCTTGTCTCTTCCTAAGCCACCGCCAACCCCCAGATCCGTCCGGTGGCCCTTCACAGCAGGCGGCGCACCGGGAGGGCACCGAGCGGCATGGCACAGCACAGCACCGGCCCTCCCGCCCCGGCCCCCCCGCCGGGACACCTGTCTCTGCAGCCGTCCGAAACGCCCAGGTGTTGATGACTACAGGCAAGGCGGCGGCTGAGGCGGCTCCCGCCGGCGGCAACACGACGAGCAAGAGGGGCGCGACCAGCACCGACGCACGGACCCGGCCGCGTCCCGCCGCCATCGCCGCCCGGCCCGGCCCCCGCTGCGCCCACCAACCCGGCAGCCGCGTTGGCGCAGGCGCGCTGGGCCGGGCCGCGGTGTGAGGGAGGGTGTGGGAAGGCGGCGCCGCCGCTCTGGGGTGACCTTGACGTGGCAAGGAAGAGATATAGGCACTGGCAAAGGGTGAGGGCCAGGGCAGAGTAAAGTACAGTTTGTGTTTCATAGGGACTTGAAGATCATCTCGTGCCAATCCCCTTGTCATGGGCAGGGACACCTTCCACCAGACCAGGTTGCTCAGAGACCCATTCAACGGGGCCTTGAGGCAGTTTCAGGAATGGGGCATCCACGACTTCACTGGGCAACCTGTTCCAGTGCCTTACCACATTCTAATGAAGTTTCCCCTGACATAATTTAACCTACGACCATTCAATTTGAGCCCATTCCCCCTTGTCCTGTCAATACATGATGCTCTCATAAACAGTCTTGTCTCATCATTCCTGTAAATTCCTTTCAGGTACTGGAAGGTCACAGGTCACTTGCCTTTTTTCCTCCACTAAACAATCCCAAATCTCTCAGCCGTTCCTTGTGGAGCAGTGTCTGTCCCTGTAATCATCCTGGTGGCTCCCCTCTATATTCGCTCCAACAAGACTGTCCTACCTGTGTTGGGGACCCCAGAGCTGGATGCAGTACTGGAGGTGGTGGGTCAGTCACCTCCCTTGACCTCTGGCCACACTTCTTTTGACGCAGCTTTTTGATTGTGCATCTGGATGAGTGTTGCATCCTGCCTGCCTGTGGGCGCCCCAGCCCGCTGATGAGATTGCCGGTGGTGCTGGAGTGTGTGTGCTGAGTGCTGGTGGGGCCAGGGGGCTGTGTGCCAGCAGGGCTGAGGGGTGGGGGCAATCGCCACCTACTCTCATGAGATTTGCTTTCATCACCTTCATGTGTCACCTTGTTACCACAGATGTTTTGGTCAGAAGTGTTTTATGGTACAGAGATGTTTCTGCAAAAGGTGTGTTTTGAGACCTACTGCAGCCAAATAGTTTATGAAAAAATTTATGAAAAGCCTTGCTTTATAGAAATCATAAAACATATAACAAGTAATTTCTTAATTCTGCCCCTGCCATTCGAGCTTTTCATTATAAACCATTAGCAATAGTTTAAAGCCATTTGACCCATTGCCATAGCACTCACAATTTCCAGGTCTACAGGCTTGCCTGCTGTAAGCGTAATTCACCAGCTTGTGTTTAGGGCTGATTACGTTCAAGGACTTGCTGATCATCCAGCAGCTATTATTTCGGAACATGAAAAAAGGTGACTTTTGCTTCTACCAGAGGACACAAATATAAAATATACTTTTTTTCAAATACTCTTTTGGCTCACCCTCATTACTCCTTTTTAGTATATGATGGGCCAAACTCAATTACACTTTAGCAGCAATGTTGCTGCTCTTGTATTTGTACTAAGAGAGGATACTTGGACCCCTTCAAATGTGACAAGCTCAGGCTTGTAGGTATGCAGAAATTGTGAGTGCACCCCAGCTGGTTTAGAAAGCCTGAAGTAATATTATTTTTATTATAATTAAATGTTCCGTATACTTTGGATTTGAATGACTACCACAAAAGAAAGGTATTATCTTTTATTACAGGAGTCACAAAATAATAAAATACAGTATTAGGTTTGACTTTAGTAATAGGGTGGCCTTGGTTTCAGCCAGTTTCCAAAAGCAAAATTACAAGTAGCCTAGAGAAACCTTTACGCAGATAAATGCTGTTAGCTAATTTATTTCTGATATTACTGTTCTTTTTTCTGTCACGTATTTTTGCACAAAGCGGTTAGGCAAGGGAAAGGGACCAAAATATAGATCCAAATTAATGTTAGCTGAAGGTAAACAGAGGAAAATATTTTCAGGAAATTGATTTAGTAATAAGTAAAAAGAAAAATATAATCAAACACATTCATAAAATAGATAAATTGATGATATTTTCCAAATACGTTTTAGCAAGATAAAATGGACCATTATGAAAGAAAACGAGTTTAATATGGATGTCATTCAAATAAAAGTACTGACTGTGAGAGTTGCATCTGCAGGCTGAGCCTACACAGCTGTGGAAACAATGTTTTGTATGAGTTGAAACAGCATAACATTATGATTCGAGACTCATGTAGAAACTCAGTTGGTTTGATTTCGGTGGCTCGCTTTCTGACTGGCTTTCAAATGTGAATGACTTCCTGCTAGAAATAAATGAAATCTTGAATCCATGCTTTACTGTATACAATGATATTTAATATATTTTTATGCTGTGTGTGAAAAACTCACAAAGCAAACACTACTCTCCGATACAGTGTGTAAAATCAACACTAGGGTCAATAAACGCCTTGTTTTGCATGCTGAAATCTAAGGAGAATTTGAGCAATAACTGTCCAAAACAACTCAGCAAGTCAGTGCTGCTACATCCTCTTGATTTACCTTCTGTCTCTGACATAAGGTATTTTAAAATTGGTCTTTGGACTTAAAACTTCGCTGTATTTTCATAAAGATTACCTGTTATTTTATATAAGTCCTTCCTATATCAGCATGGCAATACACCTTCATCCGTTTGTCCCCCAGTACCTATCATTATCTTTGAGACTGTGGCTAAGATAAATGGTGATACTAGTAGACTGTTGTCTTTGCCGCTAAAGAGTAAATCAGTGTTTCCACAAAGAGAACTTTTGTTCAAATGCATGATATGGGAGGAATACTCTAGAGAAAGACTTGTATGGACAGGAGATTGCTGAGAGGATCTACAACTGACAACACTGTGATTGGAGGGCACTGACTAATTAATGAAAAACACAGGAGGAAATTCACCTCTTTCACTGAGAGGGTCTGTTCTTACAGTGGCCAAATTCTGACCTCAATTATACCTGTGTGACCTTATCTAGCACCATCTGTTAAAAAATGCATGCCTAGCTCCTTTTTACTGTCTCAAATTTTCTGTAAGTGTGCTTTGAAATCTAATTAAGTATTGTAGTTATATCCATAAATTGTTTACATTTTAATCTTGATTTTATTTACACTTTCTAATAACACAAACACATGAAAAACAAATATGAGAATGATTTTTCTTAATAAAAGTAATCAACTGTGTGATTAACACTTGCTAATTAAAATGTATGTTTAAATAACCATTTGTTGTGGTTTTCTATTTTGAGTAGATTTGTAGAAGAACCATACTCTCAGTTTTTAAAAATTTGTGGTTTTTTCTTTTTCAGTCCTCTTTTTTGGCATCTTAAAAATACATGTGTTCTCCCAATCACTGAACAACACTGGAAAGGATGAAAAGATTTCTTAATGGTGAATCACAGTTCATAGTGACCATCATCCTTTAAATCTAGCAGGAAAAACACTTACACTTTCTCTCTTGCTTGAGGAGAGCTATGCATAAACATTTTCAAAGCTACTTAGTTATCCTCATCTGAATCCTCCATAAAACTCAGCATCAGTGTTTGAGCTGTCAAAATGTCTAAAATCTGAATCACATGATTATCCAGGCCTTTGCTTCCCGTACTGTTTTCATGTCTTCCCTAACAAACTTTTCCCATGTGTTATGTGTTCTCTTTCGCTTCTGCTGTGAGGTCTTTTGGGTATGGGTGGTCATTTTAAGTTCGTATAGCATGTAACAGCAGTGTGTCCTAACTTAGCACTCTCTGATCTTGGGCAATATGTTAATGAGCATTAATATCTCTAATGATAAAAAAAATTCAGATGCTAATCATAAGAACCAAACAGCCATCAATAATAACTAAACAATAATAGCCATGCTTCCATTGCTAAATTGCCTTCTGTGACCACTTTAAAAAAAATATTCTAAGTTACAGTAGCTTCCTTTCTTGCTTTGTAAACTCCAGATAATTATTGTATGTCACAGAATAATATGTTCTTACAGTAATCTTTTGGTCTATTGTTGCATTCTCTCTCCAAACAAGTTATGGGTGATATATATCCTTTTTGTAATTGCTGTGCTGGTCCACTGAAGTAATAAAGTTGTCATATGAGACATGTAATGGACCACAATACATTGTTGGAACTGTGTTTTGGTTTTGGGGTTTTTTTTATTACAACTCCTTATAACTTTATGATATGTTCATAAATGTGATCCATGACAATGATAAACTTGTTGGACAAATACAGCAAGTTGCTATTTGTTTCCCTCATGTCTGAAAGTTATCTTGGCATTGTTAAATGAGCATACTTAAAGCTTTCAATGTTGGAAGGAAGTTAATCACAAACTTGTATTATACAAATATTAATTTAGAAATATGGCAGCTTACAATTTCTATATCTATTTCATGTGGTTTGAGTATGCCTACTAACATTTTTAAGCAGAATTCTCACCTAGTTAAGGTTATCTGAGAATAGAGGTGTATCAACACAGGCAACACTGTGATATTTTCATGGTCAGAACATGGAAAACCAATAAATAATTGTTTTAGGAGGTAATTTACATCCCAGCTTTGAAAACAAAACTGTATGATATCTGTGCATAGTGCTCTTTTTGATTTTTTTCCCCTGTGGTATTTGTTAGGATACACTAATGCCATTTTGTGGTTTTTTACATGTATTCAATTGAACAAACCAAACCCCTTGTTTTATATTGGTTTCTGTGTCTCCTACTTAAATTTACCCACATAAAGCTCACTAAGGTATTGCAGCCGCATAATGTTCAGTGTAAACTGAAAATTAAGTTCAACTAAGGTTGAAAAACTTTGAATGGAGCTGAGAAGTGGTAAAGGACTGATCCCTACTCCCTGATGTCTGAACTGGATATATAGAACACTGTAGTATTTTTAAACCACTGAAGAAGTGTACAAATCAGGTCAAAGTTGTTTTGAGAATCTGTTTTAGCAATGTACCAGCCATGCAATTACTGTCCTTTGCAAGTTCCTCTGGGCTCTGATACTAACCACAGGGATTATTGAGTGAGAAATACATCTTTTTGGCTTGAGACTGACAAACTAGAATCTCAAACAAAAATCCTCTTGATAACATTTTACCAACTATATTGTAAGATGAGATGACTGAGATACAAAGCACAGAAATACAGTTATGAGCTACCACTACATTTTAAAGTTCATTTTTATACCAGAAATTGATCATCCGTACTGATTAAATCATAGACTATAATGTCTAGAGACAAGGGGGCAAGCCAACAGCTAAGCAGCAGGTGTGAGTCAGTTTACTTACTTTAGTCTGGTTTTTGAGTATAATAATCTCAACCTTTCCTGGTCACACAAGTGCAACACCACAGAACGTAAAGGAGACTGTGTAGGTTGAAACAACAGCAGAATTTTGAACTTGTGAGTTTTCATTCTATATACATTTTTCTGAAATTCTATAATCTTTTTCTTGAGAGAAAGTTCTTTTTTCATGCATGTGCTGTCATCTTTGATATTCACTTTTGGAATAATGTTTTATGACTCAGACTCATAACATGACCTAGATAAATGTCAATAAAGTAGATCTCTTCCTATGTTTTCTTCTCTGCAGGGTTGTGATTTTACAATTACTTTTTAGACCTGAGGGAGGAGGCTGCATTACTTTTGCAGTATATATTTCTGTAGTATAAATATGAATTTAGATTGTGAATAACTACTAGTTAAATTGACCTTTCACAGACCCTTACTGCTGTGAATGGCCCTGTTGGCTTTATTGGAGAAATGTCTGGTAAATGACTACTCCCTTATCAGCAGCACTTGCTCAGTTATCAGGCACACTGGGCAATTGCCTGGAGCTCTATGCTGTGCAGGGACACGGCTAACTTAGATGGCCTTTTGAGAAAAAGGGAACACATATCTAACCCACTGACCTGCAACTCCCTTAGTCTCTAATAATAATGGTATGTGAGACACCATTTCTCAATTCATGAATTACTGAATTCATTTACAAGAGTCGGTAGGCATCTTTATGTTGGCTTGACTTTCATGAAAACATTAATATACAACTTTTCAGAAAAAAAATTCTAAAATATTAAACAAAGACATCACTAAGCTAAAATAGCTAAAATTGTCAAGTCCTGTGTTGTTATTGTCTGTTCATTTCCCCAATATTCTCTAGCTACTCTTTATTTAGAAGCAAATCTAATTTTTCTCTAGAATTTGAAATTTAACAACCTTAGCAATCACTATAGTGATAATATTGCTAGACTTTTCTTGAAGGAGTAAGACTTGATTAAAAGCTGAATATGTTGTACTGAAACTATGGTGTTACTGTAAAAATTGCAATCCAAACAGGACTTAATTTTTAGCTGGTCTGGTACTGTGACTTGATAAAACTGATCAAACTTCTAGATAGAAATGATGCTATTTGGATTTAAGTGTAAAGAAAATCTGCCCAATTTTTCAATTACAATGTATACATGGGAAAACACTAAACATTTCATATTGAAAGGAATGCTGTTACCAGCTTTGCCTCTATTTATCTGAACATATTTGTCATATTATATGTTCTCTCATGTGCTCTTTTCTTCATGCATATGAAGGACAGCTGTGTAGCTTGAGGGAATAGCTGTTGAGCTATAGTACGGATTATCAAATGGTACTTTAGTTGACTATATATCATCTGCAGATTCAAATTTATAATTGCAAGTAATACAAATACAGGGATGTCTCATATTCTACTGGAATTACTCAATAACCTTGTTTCCATGAAATCTGTGTTAAAACAGATATATTTTTGCTTGGGTTAACCCTTGTACTGACAATTAATTCACAAGAAAATACCTGAGATTTTCATGCTTACGGTGCTTCACATAATAGGAATAATTTATCATGTCTGACTCTCTTGTAAGTAGAATTACCAGAGATGTAGTATGAAAAGACATAGTTTATATTTATGAATATATATTTGTATTGTATGACATTTCAAATATATAATAGCTTGCAGTGCAATCATAGACCTAGTCTAGAGATTATTTTAATCTCTTGACATGGGCTTCACTTCCCAAAGTACCAACTATGTGCAAACTACAGACACAATAGGAAATAGGAATTCCAATCCCTTTGCAAGTGTGGCCTGGCCTATGGCTAGTTTCTGAACAACTAACTTAGATCAAAGTTGTTTCTCTGAAATATTTTCCACTGAACAGGCAGCAGTGAACTAATTGATGTGGTCCTTAGGGACATGGTTTGGTCATGGACTTGGCTGTGCTGGGTTAACAGCTGGACTTAATATCTTAAGGGTCTTTTCCAACCTAAACGATTCTGTGATTCTGTTAGTCTAAACTGAACAGCCTGAACTTAAATATTTGAGACCTATCTGGACACACTGACTGTAGATCTGCATCTTCTACACTAGAGAGATGTGCAGAACAACCTGAGCCCTTGTCCTTTTCATGTCAGTGAGATCCACAGGTAAGTACTTCTAGAGGACTTTGTCTCCAGGCATCCACCAGTGCCTGCACAGCTACAGAGCATCTCTAGAGAAGACAAATGAAAACTTGAGATTTAGTGTGGCTATGAAAGTAACTAAGGAAGAGCAGTACACATTAGAGAAGACAGAGGATGAAAGAGCTGTATAGAATGAGGTGTGGAAGACAGAAGCACCTCCATCTTGCTTCTTAAGAGCTCAGTATTCTTCATTTCTACCTAGAAAAGTAATGTTAAGTGAAATCCTTTGAAATACTTTTTTATTTTTATTGTGCATCTTTCTTTTCTATGTCTATTTTAAAAAAATACTATATCCTTGCATAAAATATGTCTAACAATCTTTTGTACACCACTAAAGAATTGCATGCATTGCTATTGGAATACTAATGCTAATGCTAATAGTAATGTTAATGCTAATACTAACACTAATGCTAATGCTAATACTAATGCTAATGCTAATACTACTAATAATAGAAAGGCATAATTAACTGGTAAAGCATAGTTTCTTCAGAAAAAAAACACATTAAAATGTATTTGAAAATGTACCCATTTAATGTATTTTGGTCAAACCATAAGTTGCTGTGTATGTGACAGCGTGGAGGATGAGCATGAAATCTTGAGAAGTTGTCCATGCCCTGTGTTATAACAAATTGAACAAAATGTGGCTGATTTTTCCATATTATTTATTTTGTTAAATTAAGTTTTCATTTAATCCATAAATGATGGACTATTATGTGATGCATTATTTAATGAAATTTTGTTCAAAATACTTATCCCAGGAAGTATTATTTCAGGTGAAACTACTTACAGACTTTGAGAGAAAATACTTCTTAATGTTTGTTTAAAAATCTTTTTTAATATTTGTCAATTTCAGTAACCCTTGTATTGGAAATTTGATCCTGGCTAAATAATGTACCACCTGGGAGCTACTTTAATCAGTAAACCCATTCCAGGGACAAAGGTGATTGTTGTCATATGAGCTATGACTGAAAGAGTGCCATCTCTTTGCTCTAACTCAATTTCAAAAATTGCATATTATGTTTTATTCATTGTTATTTCCAGAGTTTGCTCTGAATAAACAAGCGTTCTAATAGTGTCTCACTTCCTATCAGTATGAACTGTGTTTACTAAACACAAAAAAAAAGCATAGAGGATCAGGGATTGCATTATTTTTTAATACCAAAAATACCCTCCAGTGGTTTGTTAGAAATGTCTCCATCAATGTATGTTAGGGATGGGCTGTTCTGTCAGGTGTTTACTGTAGCAAAGGATTCACCTCCTTTAAACAATAGCTGGTGTCAATTCTGTTTACAATGTTTATCACTTCAGCAGTTTCAGTCTTCTTTACTGTAGGTTTTCAAATTAAACTGTTTCTATCTTTCTCATTGCATTTTTTCTAAAATGTCCCCATAGTCATATGTGGACTGCCATACTGTTTTACAGTCTACAACATACCTATTTCTATGTACATGTGTGAAAATACATAGAGACTAAGTCTGTTCAGCAATTTGATATAAAATCTTGAATATTAATCAGATATTAAATAGATCGGATAATGTATAATGAGTCTGTATTTTTAGAAGCTTGGCCTGTTGTTTTTCTGCAATTAATTTTTGTTTGTTAAAAGATAAACCAACAAAAGTGTCATCTTTGAGTGGTGTTTACTCCTAGAACTATACAAGCATTAGTTATAAGCAATGCATCAGCTTGTGTTTAAAGAACTTACTTCATTAACGTTGCACATATTTGGCTTTGAATTAGCAAATATAGACTCCTGCTAGTCTGCAGCTAGTATGAAGTTATGATTCTGTCTACAGTCGGTAAGAATGAGCAGGTGAAAGAGTATTTTATTTCAGTCTCTCACTCATAAAAACAGGTTTTAGTCAAGGAGAAAAACATATTGCAAATCAATCCCTATAATAAATTTAATACCCAGAAGCTGAAAAATTTATCTAAAATATATAATAAAATTCCTGTGAAAACCAGATGACACATGGAACTTCCTCTTCATTGAGCATGTAAGATATGTGTGGACTTTCAAGCAGCATTTTTCATTGTTTAATTTCTGAAACACAAGCAGCATCTTGTTCCATATGCTGTATGTATTTGACTGCATTCTGATTATTTTGTATGAACAAGAAGGAATCCAGCTTAGGAAGTATGCTGCTGAAAATGACCCTTGATCAGCAGATGTCTTAGTAATTAGGTGCATGGCTGGATTGTCTGCCTTTGGCTCTATTGTTCTCCACTGTTCGAGGGGGCAATAAAGATTGTAAATATATACCTGAATGCAGACAAGCAGGCTTTGAAGACAGCCCATTTTAAATCATAGCTTACCACTTAATTGCATCCTGATGCTTGTATATATATCCACTTAAATTGAAGGACATAATCGCAAGGAACTTCTTCCATTTTCAGCTGCTAGTCAAGCATACTTTGCTTTTTTAGTACTCCAGTAATATCAAATCCTAATTACAGCATCAGCAATACTAGGAAAAAAATCTAGGCTCAAATAGATATCATTAATAATTTACACTTGTTTCATGTTTATTAGAACTTATATTTCTGTATGGATGTGTCCTTCTACATAGACACAGTCGCAACATATGGCAACAGCTATTCCTCTGTAATGATCCATAGTTTTCCAAACAGGCAATCCCTGTCATGTAATTAATTTTGTCATCTTTTGCTTGGGAACTGATTATTTTCTGCTGGATAAAGTAGTGACAAACTGGTCCTTAAACTTCTCAGGCCATGACCTTGCCTGCTTGGTAGGGAATAGTCGTGAGAAAGATGGTGTCTGAAACAAATCTGTTGGCAGTCAGGGTGATTGAGTACATTCAAAAATTCTCTGTACAGCACTGTCTTATGCCCTCATAATTTCTGATTAGCACATTTTCTTATTGTCTCTTCTTGTCTAGCATTGTCATGTCCCAGTGTAAGTTCTTAACGGCCTTGAGCATGACATGAAATCTCCTATGGTGGTTGTCAAGATATCACTTGCAATTTGTCAGTCCAAGAGCTCTACCACAGATCTTTTATCCCTGCAGTCTATCTTAGAAATCATGGCAAATCTTCTGGTAGGCCAGCTTGTTGGCAGCAGAGTCCAAGTAAAGCAGCAGAGTTTGATGACTGCTATGTGTTTATCTAAGCAGAATTTGGACTGCCTCATTACCCTTAAAAAATCAGATTTAGTGTTACGCAGGTATAGGTGGTTTGATGACAAGATGACAGGCTGCGCTTGTGAGACACTGGTGACAGTGTACATATATTTTAAACGGTAAGGCTTATGTCCATCAATTGTACATATGTGCATTGTCATTAGACGGGGCAATGCACACATGTGTAAACACACACATAGGCGCAAACAGTGACATGGTCACCAGCTTACACACCACATAACAAAAACAAGGGAGCCATAGATGAGAATTTTTAAGTATATCTGCATCGTAAAACTGCTGCTGTACACTCCTTTTAGTTGAATTTCAGAATCTATTCACTAGGTGGCAATGTAGTATGTAATTTGTAGAAAATTTACAGCAGAGCTGAACTGATCAGAAATAAATGCACCACACAGATGCTTTACACTGGATTGCAATAAAGAAACGTTCATTAATTCCTAGTCCATTTTTAAAGAAAAAATATGCTCACAAAAATTCATACTTTATTTACAACTTAGGTAGAAAATATATGAGGCTGTGGTAGATTGCAAAGCCTGCAAGAGTCACATGGACCCAATGGACCCCATCATCTCTAGTACCTTAGGTCTAAAGTGTCAGGCAGGGATGAAGTGTGGTGTAAAATGGAGCACATGCATCTCAGTTACCTCAGTGGAAAGTGATCATTTCAGTCAGTGAGAAAAACCTGATTACAGCCAAGATTTGGAAATATTTTATTATAATGAGTTGTTAAAGTGTATCTGTTCTGGTTTTATCAGAACTCTAAGCACTGGTGTGAAGACTGGTTCAGAGCAGAAGAAAAATGTGGATAGCTTTGCCTATGAGTTCCCTGTGTTTTTTCTCTTTTCTTATAACACTGATGCTTTAGAAAATGCCCAGAGGAGTATCACAGATGTAGGATAGAGGTAGTAGGTGCTTCAGCCTAGGGAAGATGGTTAGAGCTGGCACCTGTCTCCTGGAGACCTGTGGCAGAATGAAGTCTGCACTATGGGGCCAGAAGAAGACACTTCAGAGTTGAACACCACCATCAGGAGCAGTTGCAATCTCGCTTTTAAGACTCACTGTGCATGGTGAGTCTGAAAAGTCTGCAATGCATAGGATGACTGTGGGCTTCATTTCAATAGTAAATCTTCCTTTTATAGACATAAAATGTGATGGGTGAAAATAAAGATGCTGTGCTTTATAGAAACAAGATGTTATTTTTCTCATTTACCTTATAAATTAATAAAATACTTTATGTCAGGTAGATTCAATGTTTCATGCTTTTCAGAATGACCTTCTGTAAGGCTGTTTGCCCAGTTTTCTCTAGGCAGCCTTTTCCTTTTTCCAGTTTCACTGTGTGACCCGACTGGTTAAAGTGTTGTCTTCTAAGCTGTTCATACTTTTTTACTGTAGCGCAGTGAGGAAAGTTTCTGTTTAGAAGTTTTGGCTGTCTTGGAGCTTTATAACCCTGATGGTTTAATCTGTCTGACCCAGTAATCTTTTGTCCTGAGCACTTTCTTGTGAGTCAAATTGTTTCAATTATCCCTTCATTCATTTGATAAATTCTACCCCTGCTCTAAATCTCAAATAGACAATAATTATTTGGGATATTTAATTTGTATTGGACTAGGCCTGTTATATATCTCAGAGTTTCCAAGGCTTTTGATTAATGTATTTTATGGGACCAGCTAAGAAGTAGCTATTAGTTATTGCTAAAATGCATGTTGCAATTCAGGAGACTTGTACTGTATTTCAGGTTTCTTTTTGCTGTCTGTATTAAAAGTAAACAAATCCCCCAAAATATCAGAAGCCTTTTGCAACCAGAAATGGCTCTCGTTTTGAGGATAGTGGGGTCCAATCCTACCAGAACATTATAAGCCCTGCTGAAACCTTTCTTTGTCATTCTATTTTAATAGGGATGTCCAGTGGCAATGTAATGCAGCAGAAGTTTAAAAACAATATATGTTTTTAATTCTCAGGGGGAAACTGATTATTTGACCTAAATGATTTTTTTTTACCTGTAGTCACTTGTTTTCAATTATGTTACTGTGCCTGCAAGAAAGTTTACTGTCTGTTTTCAGGTTCCTTTGCATTCCTTTTGTACGTGGATGAAGTGGAGACACCAAACTGTAGTGACTGTGGCTTTGATTGTATTTATATTTACTTCATTTAAAGCCTGTGCCATGCCACTGTCCATCATTATTGCTTTGTGAGGCTTGCGATCTTTATTGTTTCTCTTAAAAGCTCACTTTGTGAATCAAGTAATCAAGAAAGAATCTCAGCTTTCAGCTAAACAAAAATAGAAAGTTTTATCTTTCTAATAGGAAACAAAAGTTTGAAAATATGGCTTGAATATGCCAAAAGGCTTTTAAAGACAGTAGGCTAAAGGGAAAGAAAATTATCTTAAAATTATTGTGATGCTTAAGCCATCTCTTTTGGGCTGGGGATGATTGCTGAATCCTAGACATTCAGGAAACAGGCAAAAGAGCTTTTTAGCAGAAAAAAAATCATTCAAATATACTAGCAGGCAAAATTATTCTGTGCATTGTTGATTCAAGTGAAGCTGACTTTCCAAGCTGCAGATAAGAAAGTAGCTGTTTTTTTTGTAATGGTAGAGTTAGTGCCCTTTACAATCTGGATGAACATAACGTATGCCTTATGAAAGACTAGCTCACCTAGGATACAGAAGCAACAGTATTTATAGTATGCATACTGGGGAATGAAACTGGTCAGAGGCTTCTCACAGGATTTACAGATCTTTTGAGCATTGATAATAGCAGTTCTTGATGAAGCATGTAATTGGCAATAACAAACAATAACAACTGCATGGGGTTTTATGCATTTGGATCCATATTTATTGAGCTGAGCAGAGCCGTTATTACGTTTTACCAGCTTTATGATTTTACAGAATGAAGTGCGATGAAAAAAAATCCTAACAAGTCAAAGATACAGATAGGAAGCTACAAAATTAAGAGTTCTGAATTTATTTATTATGTTAGAAGAAAATATATTATCCTGGATTTGATAGCCTGAGGGAGATGAGGCCACTGTAGAACCCCCAGGTCCAAAAATTAGTCCGAAAATGTTTTCCCAGTATGCAAAAGCACACACATAGCACCTGGATACACCACATACCTATGGCCAACCACTCAGATTGCAGACAGACATGTGGAGAGCTCACATGAACAGAGACAGCACCAATAGCTTCATCCTGTTCTCTCTGGCTGTGAAGAGTCTCCTCTCTCTATATATAGATGTAGATAGATATGGTTGTAGATATACACATACACAGGAGAGCGGTGTGATTCCTTCCAGTAGCAAGGTTCACATGCTTGGTCTGCCCAGCAGCTTTTCCTGGATCTCATTCTTTCCAGTTGTGAGGACATGGTCTCTCAGCCTTTTCTCATAGGAGACATGTTCCAGTCCCTCAGTCATCTTTGTGGCCCTTTGCTGGACTGTCTCCAGCGTGTCCCTGTCTCTCCTGTACCACAGAGCCCAGAACTCTACATGGTGCCTCACAAGGACAGAGTAAATGGAAAAGATCACATCTCTTGACCTGCTGGCAGCACTCCTTGTAATGCTGGAACCCAGCATGTTCTGTTTGTCACTTTTTTTGCAAGGTCACATTGTTGGCTGATGTTTATCTTGCTGCTGTAAGGAACTAAGTCTTTTCCTGCAAAGCTGCATTTCAAAATGTTCTTCTCTGCCACACACCCCTACACAGTGACCTCTGCTCCAGTCTGAAAGGTGATCCAGAGTGCTGCTCACAGTGTCATCTAGCTTTGATGGGTTTCACGAGTGGCCACTGCAGTCAAGGATTTCCTAGCAGAGAGTCCTGTCAGCCTTTTTTCTTGAGATATTCTAATGAAAAGAACTAAAAGCTATGTGCTTACTTCTAGCTTTGTCAGTGAAGCCTGTTGACTAGTGGCTGCAGCTCTGAATATATGAGAGTTTTTGATACTGTAAACACCAACAAGTTTATTTGCAAAACATAGGCCTTATAAAATAGCTATATTAAGCTATTTTAGTTTTAATAGTAACCTTCTAAAAAGAGCAAATTATGAAGCTGAAGTATTTGTTTATTTTTTTTGCAAACTTGAAGTGGTATTATGTAGCATATTAGATTTATTGGAACATACCCCAGTAATGTCAGTACAGAACTGTTGAGTTTTGTAAAATAATGGACAGGACTTTCACTCTTCTGAATGCTTCTGAATATGTGGCCCAATACACTTGCAAGGAATTCTAAAGAGAGGTCAGAAGAGAGCAAATCTTGAAGACCCTAGTCTGCTTTAATTTGGACTTGACTCTGACAAAGGTCTTACTTGCTCCTGTGTGGGTTTTGCCTGAACAAGCACTGTGCAAGACTTACAATGCCAGGACACTTAGCCTGCAAAAATTATTAGCTCAGGTCACAGTCCAGGCTTTCGTATATAATTTATCTGTCACTTACTTATGTTATAAAAGTGCAGAGGTGATAAAGAAGTCATCTCTCAGTTCACATAGCAGTTTAAACTGCTGTGTCTCTGATGAAGCATTGTAGACAAAAGGGGATAATAAGATCCAGGGGAAGATAGAAGAGTAGAAGTAAAAAGCTGGCACAGCTATTGAAAAGAAGACTTACATTATTTTGCTACAGACTCAATAGGAGCATCTGATCCCCATTTCTTATGAAGTGTAGTTCTCTACTGCCCCAAAATTGCTTTAAACATGAAAAAGATGAGACCACTGTGCTTAATAATGCTGTTAACACTGTGTCTGAAGATTTGTCCCTTCACTATACTACCCATAAATACTGCTTGGTCTTCATCTGTGCAAAATGTAGAGGTAAACTTTAATTGAGGGCTTTTCTTTGGGGATCGTGTGCATTCAGTGGGAACAAAACTCCTATTATCAACCAAGAAATATAACAAGTTTGAGAGCATTGTCGCACAGAGATACTGAAACGTTAATTCATGCTTCTGTGACATCTTGTCTGGATTACTGTAATTCCCTGCTTGCAGGTCTCACTCAGCCCTCCCTTCACAAAATAAGAACCTGTGTAATAATGCGACCACTGAGATTTTAAGCATGTACAATAGCGGGTCATCATATGTCTCTGTACTGAGATCTCAGTGCTGCCGGGCATTACATACCAGATCGATTTGAAGATCCTGGTGATGTATTTTAAAACACCACATGTATCCAAATGAGTTTTTGGTTCCCTATTGTCCAGGTCCAATTTTGCTGAAGTGTAAAAATGTTGTGCTTTCCTTTGTTCAGAGAATTTTAAATCACTGTATCACATACCTTCTTCATGCAGCTATGAAATGCACTTTGTCAGATCAGATTTGGAGTGTCTGTCTTGTCAGACTTGAGGTCAAGCTGTGGTGGATTGCTTAACTTTTCCTTCTGTTACCAACATCTCAGTTTGTGTCAGGACATATTTAATAGAACATTCTAAGGCTTCCTTTTTCAAAATGCTTTCAGAGTTGAAGCATCCCTGTACTTTACCAGAGGGCTTTTCAAGTGCCAGGAATAGTGTTGGCATTTCTTATTTTTTTGAAAGGCACAAGAAGATTTTAATACAAAGAAGCTTAAAATGATAACTAAAGTGTTTCTTATACAGATGTTGCGCTCTGTCAAAAAGGTGCACCTACCTTACCTACGCTTTCACATGTGGGATGTCTTTAGTTATGCAGCTGTTCTCTTCCTTTCATTTTTGTAATAGGATAAAAACCAATTTGTTTATATTGATTGTGTACTTCACACAAATGCCTACAGAATTTGCTGTGCAAACAAGACCTTTTAACCTAAAACTGCTTATAAAAGTAGTTTTCATTTGCAAGTTATTAAACAGGTTTATTGGCTGCTGTAGTTCCATCTTTTTTTTGTACCTGTATTTCTCTCTTTTGCTTATGGTAGGTATATATTTACACCTTTAGCATTGACTCTGCATTTTGAAACATAATGTTCCTAATCATGTTTACTAAGCATAATTAGTGGAAAATATCATCCTAGATTTAGGCTTCATTACAAAAAGCATGATCAAAAGAAACAGGGAAGATGAAATCCTATTTAGTATCTTACATTCCATTTAAATAAATGAATATAGGCAGCTTCAGAACTGTGTCTCGCCAAAATTGCCTAAGGAGACTTCCTGCCTTTACGACCAGGCTTGCCTATCCCACATCGGCCTTTTTAGCCACTAGCATGCTTGCAGCAAGCATGGGTAGCACCCTTCCCAAATCTTCATTCATGAAGCCTAGCCATGATGATAAGCAGCTTGACACCTAAATAACCTTGCGTATTGCCCCCTAAATGCTTTATCTTTCTGTCATCCTTGCTCACAGCCAGGATACTGTATGTTACTTTTCTGTATTATTTTAGCACTTAACTTTCAATAAAGGTATTCTATTACCTACGTATGTAACATTCCTTTCAAAGCCAGGATATGCCTTTTATTTGTCCGAATTTCTAGTTTTTTCCTGTCAGTTGCAGTTTTGATGATTGTGACAGTATAAAAAGTGTTATTCTCATACATAGTATAGATCATCTACAGTAGGTGAAGAAAGGCTGGAGTATCAAACTTCCACACAAGTTCAATATACTGTTGTTAGCAGACCTGCTAAAGTTTGCAACTTCCAAGCGTAAAGTGCTTAGTTTCGCTGTTAAGAAACAAGGATGTCTTAAAACACAAGACCATGCATGAAGTCCCCAAAAACTAACAGGCTTGTACTTCTATGGAAATTTTTATGGCAAAAAAATCCATAAAAACAAAAAAAACCCAAAACCACCCCACCTTGTCATCACTATAGACCTAAAGGTTTCCTGTGTCATGTCATCTTCATAAATTCTTGTGCTTTATATCTCCAGTGGTACTAAGCAGGGCTGGGTTTCACAAGGTGTTAGGTCTTGCTGTCATTTGGAGACATTTTACTGCTCACAGTGCTATTCAATCTTAAGCAGTTTGGTGAAATGTTCTATTCCACATAAAGTGTAATATCTTTCTTTACTCATATTCGTGTTTGACCCTGCATGTAGGGGAGGATGTATCATCTTCCTTGCTGTGCCTGTTCATTTCTGCACTTTCACATTCAAAGTATCTCCAGCAGTTGTCTTCCTTTTGCTCCTGTGTCTGTATTCAAGACCAAATTCAGACA
The DNA here is from genome assembly GCA_035041345.1 of Poliocrania exsul. Lineage (NCBI taxonomy): Eukaryota > Metazoa > Chordata > Aves > Passeriformes > Thamnophilidae > Poliocrania > Poliocrania exsul. The sequence continues at coordinate 37,885,638 of JAWWLZ010000139.1, forward strand.
TTGTACAGGCTACTGAGAACAATTCAAAAGGTCCCCTTAGATTCTGCTAGATCTATTTATACTATCTCTATCAATGTATAACATAATCTGCAATTTACATATGAAGGAATTGCAAGAGCATTTCAATTTAAATAACAGAGACTCTTCTTTCATTTACACCTGCTCATGAGCCCTTATTATGAAAGCTGTAGCGAGTGAGATTGACATTTGATGAACAAAGGGCAATTGTCTTCAATGGAAAAGAACAATAGTGCTCCAAGGAGTTTTTCAAAGCATCTTTTCACTCTTACCAATGTCATTTTCATCTTCCTGGGTTTGGTGAATCCAGTGTTTCATCTAGTGAATTGATATTAATTCCTCCTAGTCAATATTTTGCAGCTGTGTGGAGGAAAATAAAAAAAAAAAAATCTTGTTTCTTTTACTCTTGTGTTGCCTGAGCGTAGTTCTGTCCAGTTGTTTTGTGGATTTTGAAGGGGTTTTTAACTGTCTCTGGTTTAGTCGGTTCCAGGTTTTTCTCTTCCTAGTTTGCTTTGCTTTGTGTAATGCTAAGGTGAATGCAGAAATGCCCCTGGTCAGGATGACTCTGGGAGTCCAGGCATTATGTTGTGCAGACACCTAGCAGGTACTGTGCTGAGCCAGCTTGTTAGAATCATGACCTGCATTTTTATTTTGTATTTTAAAAGTATGATAAAACCTAGCTAAATATCTTTTAAGTCTTTGTGTGCTAAATATCTTTCATACTTCTTTTCAGTTAAGACATATTTGCAGTGTGAGACTGTAGTGAGAATAACCTTGTATTAGGCTGCATTACCTATGTTTTTTGTCCAACAATCTAAGCATATATTCTTTTTGAGAGGCAAAGTGTGAGGCAGCAGGTTTACAGGTTGAGGGAGAGATAGGGGATGAAGGAAGGAAGAGTATACTCAGATGATCTTATTTCCTCTAGTCAACAGCTGGAAATCAGTACTAGTGGTACATTCCTCACCTCCTAGACTATACATGGTGTTTGAAGAGTTTTTTAAAGGGCAAGGCCATCTGGCATTAGATCCTGTCAATAAAAGAGGGAAGGATTTCTACTAATTTCCCTCAGCTTTGCAGACTTTTGTCCTTATTGCTGTATGTTATACCACATTGTCTCTGAAGATTAAGTGTGTTAGAAAAGTATTAGAGATCACAAATGTTGTCCTACTTAAATTGGATGTTAACTGGAGCTGTTCTTCCGATATTTGACTTAGCAATTTTCAGCTCTGCTCTGCTGACCCTGTTAGTGACTTGAGAAGAGATTTGTATTATGGCTGCTGAGAGTATTAAGGCTTCTCAGTAACGCAGGTAGATTCTGACTAACAAAAAAGTTTCCTTCACATTTGTGGACTTTTGAGTGTCTGTAAAGAAAAGAATTAATTTTTTTCCTTTCTTCTTTTTTTTTTTTCCCTCTGAATTCTTTGTACAGCTTCAAACTATCAGTTTGTCTCAAAAAAGTTAGAGTCTCTTTTTGGTACTTAATTTTATTAAAACAGATATCTTGCAAAATATTTCTTCTTCTTCTGCTTTTTTTTTTTCCCCCGAGAAAGTGCTACCTTTTTATCATATTGAAATTTCATGTCAAAAAGTTGCATCCTGGATTTGAATGGTATACTTTGGTTTCTCTGCTAGCTGTCTGAGTTTGTACACAGATGTTAGCAATCTTGATGCCCTCTATTATGGAAAACTGAAAATTAAATATTCCTATGAAATACATGAAAACTTCTAATTATAACAAAAAGCCCTCCAGAAAAGCTACATATTCTTTTCAGACTTAGCACTGGATGCTGAAGCAAAGGCAAAATCTCAATCATCTGTATTTTGGATGTTAAACACAACTGCATTTCTGCAAGTTCAGACCAGCTTGTGATAGCACTGAGATTTATCCCCCAGATCTCATTGTTTTACTAAGTTGATTGCAGCAGCCATACAGTGACATTAAACAGTGTACCTCCTGCATTTATTAAATATATGGTTTCATATGTCACAGGACAGAAGGTGAATGCCTGATTAGTCCTTTGGTCATGTAGAAATGGATTTCTTGTGCAGAAATATGGTTTAAACGTGACTCTAAACAAATACTGTCTTTTTAAATCCCTCTAAGCCCAGATTTGCATCCTGCTGGGTGTCTTCTGCAGTATGCCAAGCAAACTCGCTGCCTGTTAGTTTCAAAGGGAGCTAAAAGCACTCATTACCATGCAGGATCGGGTGCTTTTATGTTTAGAAATAATAACTAACTAACTAAATAAATAAATAAAAATGTGTCTTACCATTAAGGAATGTCTTAAAAAATGAAAGGGGCAAACTCGCCATGAATCTACTTTTATGGTCCTAATGACTATGTGAAAAAAATCTAAAGGGATAAAAAGAAAATGAAGTAAATACAGCAGTGCCCCACTACATTTCAAAGGCAATATCAAATCATCCATAAAATTCTGTGAAAACAATATCCAGCTAATCCATAAATGAAAGAGCTCAGATTATCAGTTAAAAAAATAATGAGTAGACCTGTGCTTATTTGGATGATAAGCATTAAAGATTGTTTCCAATAATTAAGGATTTAGGGTGTTGCTATACTCTTGGAACTAAACATTTTAAATAACTTCCCAGTTTCCAGACTACTGAGTCTTTGAAAAGTTAATTTTTGTTACCTCCAAATATAGGAAGCTTAGCACAACAATGGCAGTTCAAAGTCTCCCAGGTAAAGAGCCTTCAAAGAGTAATTCGCAATACAAATTCATAAAAGTCAACAGTTTAGACTACTCAATTGCTTTTAAGATTTTCATCAAATGCAACTCAGCAGTTGAAACTTGCCACTGATGCCTCCCAACTGAGTTAAAGTCAGAAAACACTGACAGTGCTACCTTTCTTTTTCTGTGGATTTTTGGCAATGAGAGACAGCAACTGAATTTTGCTTCAATTTACTTCCTATCTTATCTTTACAGATCTGAGTGAAAGTAAGTGCATAAGTTCAATATTACATTTCTAACCATTATTGAAGTTTTAAAATACTAATTAGTAATAAGTCGATCGCTCAGATCAGAGCATATAAATGTTGTCTGCTCTCTGTAGTTCAAATTCTTTTAAATACTGATAGGTGCTCCCAAGGTTCTTTCCGATGTAATAGAGATACCTATCCTAAGATTAAGATTATTTTAGAAGATATTTAGCATTTTGGAGACATTGTAGGCTTTTGTAGAAAGATGAACAAGCTAAGAATCTTGTGCTCTGTTTAAAAACTGTGTCCAAATACATTTATGTATATGTCTGTATCTGTTTGTATGTGCTTGTACATATGACTTAAGAAAGTTATAACTTTGATTGTCTGGAATAAAACATTTTGCATTAATTTAAGGCCTTCATTATTATTGTTTCAACATTTCTGGTACTGTCCTTTCAAACAGATCCAAGTAACTCAATAATTTGCACAACAGTATAATCTGTTGCTGTGAGATGCTTAGATTTGCTAAATGACTAGTAGGCCTGTGCCCTAGAGTATCGGTATAAAAATACTTATTCGTTGTAATAGCAGCAAGATGGTCATGAGATGAAAATAAGATAGTTTTATTTTAATTTCTGATTACAAAAGAATAAAAACGTGAGTCTCTATCCAAACCTTTGAACCTCTTGAACCCCTTGGTTATAGAAGACTGTAATATGTTTAGAGGTTTTCTCATGTGCTCTTATTTTCTCTCCCTCTTTTCATCAGAAAAAGAAATCACCACTAACCTTTAAAAAAGTTCATTTAAAAAAATAAAATCCAGGCCTCCTTCAGGCCATTCAGATGTATAATGATATTATTAATAATCAGTTGTGAGGTTCAACTTGAATTCAGGCCTTCTTCTGTTTAGTCTTTAGGAGAGAACATATTTTCTGTGTGACTCCATAATCCATAGCAAAAGGTACACAATGAGGTAGAGGAAATCATTTACATGGAGCTTTCTTCCACTTGTAGAAATGGTAATGCATGTTTCTTTTCATGTGTGATTCTTCCAAACCCATTTCTAAATTATTAGTGGTTCAGGGATGCCTTGGAGGATTGACTAGAAAAAAGCTGATTTCTCCATGGGGTAAAAAATAGAGAGTGTAATTACTGTTTTGTTGTTATTGTTGATTTTTTTTGTTTTGGGGGGTTTTTGTGGGGATAAGGGGTTGATAGAAAGAGTTCTCACTATCGTGCTCTGGCCACCCTGACATCTGCTTTACTGCCATACAACCAATCCTTTCTCCTGCTGCCTCGCTGCAATTCCTTTGTGAAGTGAACTCTGTAGCTGCTGATTCATCTCTAACAATATCCTAGCCTTATTGTGATGACTTTCATTGCTCAACCATTTCATCTTGGGATTTTTTCTAGGAAAAACGTAGTTCCTTGCAGTTATATAATTCAACCAATCTGCCCGTTAAAAACCAGTATCTTTAACATTTGAACCTGAATAATTCACCAATCAAAAGTCTAACCCTGCGAACACACTGAAGTGAGTATTTGCTGCTTGTATAGTTGGCCCCATAAAACTCATCAGAGTATTTGCATTAGTGTGGACAAAGTGAGACCCAGAGTTGGTCAAGTAGTCATTTAAAGATAGAAGTCATAATGAAATCACTTGAGGTTTGAGTGAGAGATTTATAAAATAAATAAATAAGCATAAGATTTCAATTAGGATTTCAGCTGTCAGGAGTGAAAAGAACAATGTGGTAGGCTATAAAAAGGATGTGCTCTTGGGGATTCATGCTGAACCTATATAACACTGTAGTAATGAAAAGCTGTATATCAGAACATGAACTGACTTCTTGTCAGTCAAAATGTTTCCTTTAGCTATCACTGCAAATAAAAGAGGAATTTGGACTTCATATATGTTGTATTAAAATTCTGATCAGGAGGTATCTATGCAAAGTCAAAACCAATATTGTTTCAGGATTTTTCTTCTGTTTTGTTTTGTTTTGTTTTGTTTTTGTGGATTCTTCCCCTCTCCCAACCCCATCCCTTTACTCACAATATACACTCCACATATCACATAATTGGTTGAGTCGGAAGGGACCACAGTGGGTCACTTGGTCCAACCTCCCTGCTCAAGCAGGGTGATCCCACAGCACATTGCACAGGATTGTGTCCAGATGGTTCTTGAATATCTCCAGCGAGGGAGGCTCCACAACCTCTATGGGTAATCCACTCCAACACTCAGTCACCTAAACAGTAAAGAAATTCTTTCTCATGTTCAGATGGAACTTCTTGTGCATCAGTTGCTTCTTGTCCTATGGCTTGGCACCACCAAGAAGAGCCTGAGTCCACCCTCTTGACATCCTCCCTTCAGATACTTACAGATATTGATGAGGTGCCTCTCCGTTGTCTCTTATCAAGGCTAAACAAGCCCAGTTCCCTCAGCCTTTCCTCATAAATGAGGTGTTCTAGCCCCTTTAATCAACTTTGTTGCCCTTTGCTGGACCTGCTCCAGGGGCTCCTTGTCTGTCTTGTACTGAGGAGCCCAGATGTAGCCTCACTAGGCCTGAGTAGAGGGGCAAGATCACCTCCCTCAACTCAGTTTGACTTGACCTCTGGCTTTGTCAGCCTGGTTAAGAACCAGAGTTTTTAAAACTCTAAAACTAAAAAGGTACGTTCCAGAATTTTTTCAGAATTTCCTGATTATTTTAGTGCTTGATGAGACTTTCTTGAAAAACAGAAGTTCCACTGGACCCTCCTCGAATCATTGGGTACACAGACACTTTCATAGATAATACCCCTTTCTGAAGATGATGTTCCAAACTGACTGAGGAACAAATGTACCACATTTGGTGGAAAAACAACCCAATTGTACAGTAAATGGGGAAGTCAGTGAGGCATAATGAGATGACCTGAATTGAGACAGAAACTGAGAGAAGTTTGGATTAAGCACGAGAGGCAAAGAAAAACATGAACCCATTCTTTACGTAATTTCTCTGCAGCCTGCCTTGCTTTTCCTACAATAGTAAAAACCGTCTCATTCCTAAGGTTTTTACTTAGGAGAAATCGATCTCTATTATTCCACACAATTACCTCTGAACGTACCTGGGCTTTTTGACTTAGTTTCTGAGATTCCCATCTCTGAGACAATTGCTCCATTTATCCTGAGTACTTCCCCTTTCATTTGCTCAAAGCCTAGTCCCACATGCTAGCTCTGCCTCCACTCCAGCTACCTGCATCTGTTTCTCTGGAGCTCTGGCTAGCTGAGGAAGGGGGAAAAGGAGATAATTATATGCACACTAGCCACAACTACAAAATAAGCTTCACCTACATAAAATTATGCTTTTAGGTATTTCAAATATGGTGGTGTATAAATTCTTTGCTACTTCATTTATCTCTTACTGGCTTAATCCAGTGAAGCTGGATCCAAATTCTGTTCTAAATTAAAATAGATGTAAACTGCTAAGAAATGAAGTTTGAAACTTCAGAATAAATAATAAAAAATAATCATTTAATTGATAAACGGTTATGCAATAATTTCAGAAGCTCCTCTCCAGCCACAACAGTACTGCTAGTTTTATGTATTTAACAATGTTCTACTTTTCCCATTCTTTTTATAAGTCACATAATATTAGCTTGACATTTCCCTCAATAGACCTTTCATAAATACAACTGCTAATGTTTCATATTACAAGGGCACTTATACAGACAGCCTTTGTATATTTTTTTTGCCTAGTTCATGTGTTAAAGCTTTGTTTTACAACAATAAGGTCTAGAAACACTAAAGGCAATTTTGCTGAGAGGTTGATTCTGCTACAGAATCAACTGTACATGACAGCATCTGTGTGTGCAAGCCTACTTGTTTTAAAAGAAAATTGTGGATCAGGATGTGTTCTGTGAAAATGAAACAGATAGGGAAAAGAAAACCATGGTTTCTTGGTAGCAGCTCAATGTCTTGAAAAATGGTGGAAGGGACTTGAAAGTAACTTTCTTCAAGAGAAACTATCAGAAGGCAAGATGTAGATAATTAAAAAAAGGTTTTACCAGTGAGCTTAGATGAATGAAATAGAATTTCAAAATAAGTCTAAATTAAAAAACCCCAACAAAACAAAACAGAAAATAAAATGTGTAACATGCAGAATTCAGAATGCTGTTTTTCTATTTTGCTATTGCATGGATTTGAAATGTGTGGAACTAGGCCTATGGCATTAATTATCAATTGAGATATCATTACAATAAATGATGTGTACAAGGCTTATATTTCCAGATTTGTGTCTGTACTCCAGGTACAACTTGTGTGTTTAATGCACCCTCTTTTATATTTTTAAATACATATATACGTGTATATGTATGTTAAGTGTGTACCCCATATATGTGGATGCCATTTTTCTTGGAAAAATCCATGTTTTCCAGATATCACATCTTTGTTGCTATTCTAGAGTGTCAATAAACAATACATTTGGAGATACTCAGCATTCTTGTCCTTGAGAGTCAAACAGTTTGCATGTTCTAGTCAAGTGCGTCCTTCTAAGCCTGACAAGGTCATGTTCATTGTACAGAGACCCAAAACAAGGAATACAAGATTAACAATAGACAGTTTTAAATGATAGGAGACTATTGTCACTTGCAATTAATTTGAACTCTGAGCTCAGAAGAGTATGTACCAGATACTTTGAAAATGAAAAGCTGAATCCAGCAGTAAGTAGGGGTTGCTATTTCTACTTATATATTCGATTACTACATTATATTTTGATATTGGATTTTGAGTTTTCTAAACACTGTATGTCACATAAGCTAGATAGATTAGGATGCTAGAAGGATCCCTTGTAGATGTACTTTTACATTACTGTATTATTTTGCTTTCACCACCATAACTACTTTGGGTTTGTACCTACTATGTTAATAACTGCAGAAAATTAGTATGTGTGGTTCTTCAGCATTCAGTTTTTTCACATCTTTCTCCCAGTCCTTTGATTGGAAGGGATTTTCCTTATTGTATACCAGTAATATAAGGCCCATGCTATCTTTTCCCTAAATTTCTCCTTTTAAACATCTCTGCCTTTCTCAAAAGTTATTCTCAATTAAGAGTCTTCTCAATTGCCAATTTCTTTAAGGCCAAAGACTATTAAACTAGCAATTTTTATGTTTTCAGATGAAATCTTTAAGAGCATCTGGCTCCTCTATATTCACCTATATCCTTCAGAATAATCTCCATCTATTGTGTTAAGGGCAGGTGGATACATTTTTCTCTTTTGCCACCTGGTAAGCAAAGGTTAGAGTTCAACTTGTCCCAAATCAGCTTATGCTTCTATGGGGTAGTCAAAGCCCACTTACAAACACTCCAATGCAGTTTTACATTTTTGCCTCCCACCAGCATTCAAACCTGTGTAAATGTCTTTCTCTGTCAAAGCAGCAGAGGGAGGTGAAAATGAAAGTCCTTTTTTTCTTTCCCTGAGAAATTGGACTGTAAAAAGCTGTCAGTTTAAAAATGACATAGTGGCACAGCATTTCTATAAGGTGGCTCCTTTCATTTTTGTCTCCTGCTGTCTCTCTGACAGTTGAAGTTGCAGCAGGAGGTAAAAACTAAAATGAGCACTGCTGGCATTTGCCCTCAAGCACAAAATTAATAATGGAAGAAACAAGGCGACATCCAAAACCGCCTCATATCGGATGTCAGCCAATGAGGTTTCTACACTTTCATAATAAGGTGACCAGAATGATGCCCATTATTCCAAATACGATCTTATTCTCTATTACTTTCCTAGTGCTGGATCTATTTTCTCCATTTTATATTTGATTCCCTACTTTATGGGTTATAGAATATTTTAAATTCCATTAAGCTGTATGCTATGACTTTATAAGTTTTCCCCCTCTGCATCCTAACTCTGGTCAAAATTTTGTAGATGTTGTCTTTTCTCAAGCTTTATACCTCTCAACCTTTCTATATGAATGTTTCACTATTAAATCACTGTTTACAGTAGCCTATGTCTTATCCATATATACGAACAAACCTCATAACATATTTAATGAATAGCTTTTAGGGACAGGATAAAAAAGCTGAGATGGTTTTTTTGTTCTTGGAAACTCAAGAATTGAGTATTTTATGCTATAATTAAGAAAAAAATTGAATCAGTATTAGGTGGCTGAGAGATGGAAGAGGACTGAAAACCCTTCAAGCAGGACAAGGGTCTTTTTTCTTTCTTAAAAGACTCAGTGGTCTGTGCAAGCCTTATCAAAATTAACATTGGTAGGCACAATGTGTTAGAAATGGAGTGCAAATGTAGTTCTTTCTGAGATATTTCAGTAATTTTCTGATTTTAGCAGCATTTTGCTGGTATTTACTATCTTATTATTTGCTATTCAGGGCAGCTAATAGTTCAAGGTTCACTTACTGGGATATTGCATTCTTAACCACATGAAGTCACACCATGCCATTCAGCTCTTCTACAGACTTAACTTTGAGAGTAACCAGTGTATGCAGCATGCCAAACTTTTCTTAACATAAATTTTTCTTAACATAAATGTATTCTATACATTTACTTCTACCTTCTGACTTCCAGCTTTGCTGCTTTTATTGGCATACACTTTTGTTTTGTAGAGATGAAGAAAGAGTGCAAACTCTCAGCAACCGAGTGGTAATTCTCAAGTGCTGACAAATACACAAAATAAACACATTGTAAATAAAGCATTTTATTTCTTCATGTGCTATTGCTTTCTGGCTTTACACCAGTCACCTAGCCCACAGCTTAAAACATCTTTTATCTGTTATTAGAGAAAAAGAATGACTCAAATGCTTCAGTTGAACCCATTGATCTCATTGATTTCTACATCCGTTAATGACAAAAAGAAGCTGGACTGGATAAACACTTATAGTTTGTCACAATTACATTTAATGGTATCTTCTTCAATTTCTAAAAAGTATTTTATTGTATGTTTTAACCTCTATTGTAATTTAACTTTCATTCTTGTCTTCCAATTTTTTCCTTGAAGCTTGTTTGCAAACTCAGTTCTGTAATTCTCTAATCCTTCTTTTGCAAAATTTAATTCTATAATCCTTCTTTGATGTTTTTTTATTCTCAGTACTTTTTGTGCTTGCTTACACATCAGTTTAGTTTTCTCTAAAAGTTAATTTATTGTGGGAATTGCCACAGAGCATTTGGGCATTCATTAATTATTTTGCATTGTCGGTTTCTCCCCCATTACCACCTGCTCTATGTCTTTATCCCGTCCACTTCCCCTTGTGTTTTCCATGTACCTCCAAGATTTATTCTGATTAGTTGTAGTCTCTTTATGTATGTCCACCATCCTACTTTCAAACATAAATTATTTATAATTACTCTTGTTTAGCTACTCCTCCACCTTCACTCTACATCCCTAAGCATGTCTCTGCTTTTCAAATTATAAGCATGCATTACTCCCATTCCAATTTCCTCTTTCCTGTATTGTTTGTGTTATACTCTTTTATCGATATTTTTTCCCATTTTTTTTTCCCTGATTTTGCCTTCAGCTTAATGTTGTCCACTTCATGAATTAGGTAGTTACTTGAAATCTGCATTGCCTGCAGGGTTTTTCCTTTTTAACAACTTGTGTTTTTAAAATGTACATGTTTTAACAACATGTATTTGATATTGTTGTATCTTGTTACTTGTCCATTAATGTTTGTCTTCCTTTTGTAAAACTGAATTTCAGTCCATGATGTTGCAAACAGATACAATCTTTTTTCTCTCTTGTAGCATTGCTCACTTGAATAACTCATTTCAGATCTCAATTTGCATCCATCAGCGGGAGAAGAGTAGGACTACCATCCTACTACCATTTTTGATTCTTCTAGTTTAGTTTATACAGTTTCCTTCATTTTGTTGTTGAAGTCACATAAAACAGATGGATTTGGTTCTCTGTCATTATATACAGTTGCTCCATTCACCTAACCTGCTAATTAACCCCACAATACTTCTGTTTTGCCAAATTTTGATCTAATCCACTACCTAAATACTCCCATTTCATATACACATCCATAGTTCTAATTTTGAAATGTTCTTTTACACAGATCTTAAAATTTTCATCCTCTGGAGTTCTTATTCCAGTATAGTGGGTTTTTTTCTGTAGCAGTAGGTGTTTCTAAAGTTTCTGCTGTCAGCTTTCATAAAGTTTGTAGAAATATTTTATCAGTATGTAGAGGAAATAACTTCCCTGAATTCAGTGTAGAAGAATCAGGCTAGTTGGAAAATATTTAGCCCTTTCCCTTTTCCTCACCCCCTTTCCTCTCCCCCTTTCTTTTTTTTCTTTTTTTCTTCTTTCTTCCTTTTTATTCTTTATTTTTTTCCTTTTTTTCCTTTTTTTTTTTTTCACTACACTATTGATGTATACAGGGCTCCGTGGTGTTCTTTACTATTTTCATTCATTTTAGCATTTCATTAAATAGAATGATAGGCATGTGGAATGCAGTGAGAGAGGATTATCCCAGGTAAGCTAAAATGGATGATAACACAGCTGGGGTTTTTTTAGATCATGTATGTCAGGGGGCTGCTGAGAAATTTACTTTTTTTCCTTGGTCTGGAGAGTTGGATTCTAGGACAATTTTGTTTTTTATTTTTCACTGTATGGCATAGGGCAGGCAAATAACTTGGTGCAAAAGGAGCTAAGAGTTTATCTCCTCTCCATGGTTCAAAGTCCATGCTTTCTTGAACATCATCTGCACCTTTTCTCAACCAATATGTTTTTGGTAGACATTACAGTTCCTTGTGGACAAGAGTCTCAGAGGGATGGTGTTCCTCTCTTCTCATTGTGATGCTCTAAAGGGGGGCACAGAGCGCTGCTGTCCATCAGGATCTTGCTGGTCTCCTCAAACTGCAGAGATCCTTGACCTGTATAATGCTGTTCACCAGGGTCCTGTTGGATGGGCTGCAGGTCCGCTGTTCTGAAGAGCAAATACAGGAGCTTAGCAAAAGATGAGACAAAACACCCCAAACAGTACTGGGAGATGCTTAGTTCATAGGTCTGGTAAGTGCAGAACATCTGTGGAAGAAATTGTCTCTCTTCCTCCTCTTGGAAACATGTGTTTCCCTGACAACTGTGCAGAAGTGCAGACACAATGAAACCATCTGGCTGATTACTTCTCTGAAAAGAACAGCTCAAATTCGATGAGTTATGCTTCAGAGTCTGACAACCCAAAACCCGGTTTATAGGAGAGGAAACAGAACCAATGCCTATCAACAGTGAAACATACTGGTTTAATTTAACTGGATTTTAATGTTTGCCCTGCCGTTACCTTTCCCTATTGTACCTTTACTCATGTACACACTTTAAAAATCCCTGATGTGTAGTTAAGCCAGCTCCCCTCAACAGGCCTGAAACACAAAACAGCAGGGCAGTAACTCCATTATAGCATATGACCTATTAGCTGAGGTTTTCCCCAAATGATTAATAACTCTGGAGTCTGAAGTGTCTGTCCAACAAGACCTTAAAAAAAATGTCTCCACTGAATATCTGAAAAGTTAAAGTACCTAGAATCGTGAGGTGTTTCTAAAAAATCCTGCTAAATTCTCATATCATGTACACAAAATACACTGTAAATCCCCACTCTGTTTTTAATGAAGAACAGTAACATAGTTATAATAAACATCTGTTAGCAGAGAAGACAACTGATGGCAGCAGTTTCTCTGAAATAATACCACTTAAAATAAAGGTTAAATGACTTGTAAGATGTAATTTTTTGCATTAATATATCCATGTATGTATTTTTAGTTATTACTGTAGTCTAAAAAAATTTAATATGTAAGAAGTCTTCTGAGAGGAGAATAATGTACTGTGTACATCTTAAAAACTGATTCTCTGGCAGTTCTCTCTTACGTGAATAGACTGCCATGCTTCTTGAACTGTCCTGCAGAACTAATGAGGCTGAGTATGTTGAAAATTGTTACTCTCATAATTCTGAATATACCGAAATGCCCCTTAAATGTTTCCATAGAAAGTCTCTTTCAAAGTTACCATCACAAACCCACAAGTACATTAATGTTCCATTATAATGCTCTGGATTAAGATTATTGTTATTCCTGGTTGATATAATGTTTTTTCCCTGAGGTTACCAGCAATTGAGCATAACTATTATTGATAAACTTTCATAAATTAGTGTGCTTTAATAGGATACTGTATAGCACTAATTGTATTTTCAAGTCCAGATTTTCTTACATATGTTATACAAAACTGCGTAAATTTTCTGTAGTGGAAAATTATGGGAGGATAACATCTAAAATAAGTGTTTGGTTGTTTGTGGGGGTTTTTGTTTGTTTTGTTTTTAACTAGTAGATTGCTTTTTGCTTAGGAAAGGATGAAAAGGGGGAGACTAGAGACTTTTGAAAAGGACAAAAATATTTCTGAACTTAAAATGTTGTTCTCTATTTGTACTTACTGAATCAGTCACTTGGCAGACTCAGGGCATCTATGTATTCACACTGAAGGAAGCATACCTTATGAAGTGGCTGTTACACTTTATCTCGAGAGAGATGCACTTTCTTGTTGGTAATTATAATAAATATGTTCAGATGGCAACTCTTGTCCTTCCTAATGCTGCTAAAAGTATATTTCAAAATACACCTCACATTGAACTGAACAGCTGTAGTAATCTCATTCTTGAGGACTTTGTAAGTACACTTCTTTTTTCCTATCCTGTAATGAATTGCATCTTTTCTTCAGCTGTAGCAAATGGAAGACAAAGAGTCTCATTTCTTTGTAGGTTATATAATGTCACCTCATAAACTTTCTTTTCTTTTCACTCTTTTAGTTTGAAGTTTGGAAGTCTTTTTTTCTTTTCCCCTTCAGACTTAAAATGGTGAAATCCCTGAGGATAATTTAAGCACTCTGCCACTAGTTTCAATTTTAACACTTTGTCACAAAAGTTCAGGTTTCAAAGACAAGATAGAGTTCCCAAGAAGTACCTGCCTGGTGAAGTCTCAAGCATTAGCTGTGCCAAAGCTCTGCCAGGCTGCTTTTTGTTTTGCTGCCCAAAGGTAGTGTCGCTTGGTGCTCTGGCTCTTCTGTGCTTGACAGGCTGCTCACCTCCTTCTGAGCCTAGCATATGCCTCAGGAAAGGAATGGCCACAGGAGGGAAAGTCACCATCAAAGGAGCTACATTTCACAGATTATTTAGTATGTCTTAAAGCAATATTATTTCAGCTGGTCATTGTTACTGAGTAGAGGGGAGAGAAGGATCAAAGTGAAAAAGCAAGTGTGATACACGGAAAGGATGATGGGGTGTTTCACAGTGAGGGCTGACTGTCTCTCCATCCCCTTTTGTCCACAAATCACTGAATTCCTTGGAAGGGATAAGTATTTTGTGACTTCCCATCTCCTGCTATCAGCTGGACAGAGCTGCAGCTATCTGAAAGCTTCACATATCAGGACTCAACTTAGCCTTCTGAGATGCATACTTTCAGATCCTGATAACTAGGACTTAAACCCTGAATGAGCCTTTGAAGACACCTCTGCTAGATGTTGCGGCTGCCAAAACCCTTAATGCAAAACATAACCTGCAACAGAAAGGTTGCTTTCACACAGCTAAGCCATAGCAATAGCATCTGTGATGGAGCAAGCCACTAAGGACATGGCAGCTGAGTTTGAGGTGGTTGAGGACTAGTATGAAATGAGGCACAAAAGTGACCATGCTTTGTTTCTAGTTGATGCATTAATAAATTGGTTTTCAGATCTGATACTTAGCAAGCTAGACAATCAATGACTGACCAGAGCAGTCATTCATCCACAGTGCTCATGTTTGGTAACTTCATTTCATGATTTCAAGAGGTCTGTCTCACTTGTCACATAAAACAAGTTTGTGTCTATAGACACAAACCAAGTTTGTGGTATAGACACCACAACTCTGCAGAGCCTTGGTGTCTGTCAGAATAGATTGAGGTTGATGTGCAGTCTTCATAGGCTAAATAAAATGAGCTTAAAAAGTAAGTCACCATAAGCAACTCAGCTGCTGGTAGGTGAATTCTCTGCAGATGCTCTGAGGCATATAGTGGAAAAGAATCTACCTGTTGATAATATTAATAGTGAAATTGAAAGAAGTTATTTCAAGAACAATGCACCAAGAATAACTTTTTTTGTTGATGTTGTTAAATGTAGCATATTTCTTTCATAATGTAGGAGTTACTTGGTGAAATTCTATGGCTTGTGGAATAAAGGAGACTGAGGTGACTGGATAATGATAATAGTCCATTCTGATGTTAGAATTTATGCATTTGGGCAACATCTTTTTCAATCTGAGTCTAGATTTTTAAAAAGAAGCTACAAGGCTATGTATGCTTTTTCTCAAAATATCTTGTCATTTTTCATTTTCACTCTATTAGAAAGATTATAATTTCGTTATACTTTCTGCTTAGTTACTATTAATATTAGGAGCCTGATTTTGGTATATTAGATGCATTTACCTATTATGTTTTATATATAGCTATATACCTCTCAAACACTGACTGTAACAGGCAAAGTTACTCTCAGAGAAAAGAGGAAAAGAAAGTAAAGTGAAGGAAAAAAATAATGTCTTTTGCTATTCCTGTTAACATTGATGGGTATTTTGGAGACTCAGAAACCTAAAATAGACCTTCTTTACAAATTGTACTGCCCAGTATTTTTGCTTGATTCCCCAGAACCTCAGTTCAGCAGGCTTGCTTTCTTTCTTTCAAGGCACCAGCCCCGTATTTCATTTTATGACTGCCAGCTAAATAATGTTGGGGTACACTGGGGGCCAAGTGTACAGTAAAGTGTTCAGATAGGTCTTACAAATGGGTCCAAACAAAAGTGTAAAACTTGGTTTCAGAGGAGAAAGACAGTAAGACTGCCTCCCTTTTGGGGATTACTACATAGCAGTCCATAAATTGGCTTACATCAGCCAAGAACAGCACAGAATGTGCTGCACAGAAGAGCAGCTATTATGTACAGTAGCCACTCCACTGATTGCAATCAATGTCACAAATTAGAGTGATTTCCTGGCTTGAGATATGTCAAAGCTAAACTTCTGTTATGAGTCATGCTGTCTGGATACCCAGCTTTGAATCACTCTGTCTTACCCTAAGCAATTTTCACTTTTTGTCTTTCATTTTATTGCAAATGAATCTGTGTTCACTTTTAGTAAGTACGTATGGACTGCTCATAGATGCATTCAAATGACGCTCAATATTAAAAGCACCCTAAAAAGGTGCTCTCATCATTGCTTCTTTAACTTATATTGGAATTATATATTTATTTTTTTTCTTTTTCTTTTTTCAGCATCAGAATTTCTGTTTAGAAATGGCAGGTTTTTGTCAATATTATCCAGATTTTTGGTCTGAAATTTTAATACTTCCTTATGCTTGCCTCTTGTTGCCTTATTCACTTTTTAAATGCCTGATGATGACTTTTTTGTTTTAGTCAATTTTTTCCTTCTGCTACATCTGTTTGATCAAATCCAATTGTAAAATCAATGTTTTGCACATTGTTTAACTTACAGGTTTTTTTATTTTGTCAGGTGGAACTTCAGCATGCACTCAAGAAAAAACACATTTCTCTTTGCACTGAAGAAGTACAGTGTAAGTAGAAACACTTAGTCTATACAGGGATATTAGTGAGGAGCTGTTTTCTTGTATCTTGAAGCAGTGAAGTGTTTCAGTGGATTCAGGGCATCCACATCCATAGCATTAATTAAGAATACCTGATATGCAGTGATTTCATGCTTCAGCCTTTTCATTACTCAATAGTTAGTGTAAGAGATCCCTGACATTTCTTACTGGGGAACAATTAAAGGAATGGTAACTAAATCTTCAGGTCAACAGGCAACGAAGGGAAATTAAACACCATTATTTCAAAGAATGAAAGGGTCAGCATTTCAGTATTGCATTAACTGTTACTGAAGTAAATGAAGATTGGAGAGATAGGCAAATTGCATCATTAATTTCATAATAATTTATTAAATGTTAGGTGTGGGTTTGTCTGCATCACAGTTATGATTGCTTGCCTTAGCTTTTCTCCCAGTCAATTTTTCCGCTTTTAATGATGCTAAGAGTAAGTAGAAGTCTACTTAGAGCTTTGATCTCATTTTCACTAGATCTCCATGTGCGCACTTGCATAAATCATTCTCCTGATGACAAATTTTTCACTACTTTTCCATAGTATTTAATATCTTCTGAAAGTGCTGCAATTTCCTTGCAATTTGCTGCAGAGGTTTCTAGAGTAGTTGCTCATTATAAAGCAAACAGCCATG
Source organism: Poliocrania exsul (assembly GCA_035041345.1). Taxonomy (NCBI): domain Eukaryota; kingdom Metazoa; phylum Chordata; class Aves; order Passeriformes; family Thamnophilidae; genus Poliocrania; species Poliocrania exsul. The sequence goes on from JAWWLZ010000139.1 coordinate 37,902,827, forward strand.
GGGGACATCCTGCAACATTTAGTGAGGCATATATGTAGGAGTGTTGTATTGATAGGAAGGGGTAATGTCCTTGGTATTATAAACAACAGTTGCTCTGATGAAGTTCATCTCTCTAGTATACAATGGAAAGGTTCCTAGGCTAGCTCCACAGCTGCTGGTGTGTCTATGTAGCAGATGGAAGCACCTTCTCAAGATCTTAGCCTGGGTAGCAGGTGGCTGTAGTGTCATGATCATGCAATGCTCTCACTTCTTGTTCTGAAAGTGGCTGTGCTGGGCACCCTCCCTGCTGCAGCAGTGTGTGTGCTATGCTGAGCCGAGCATTTGGCCACAGTTGCTGCTGCCTGGTTACCTGCACTAATTCTGCCATGAAGACTTAACTATATCAGACTATTGGCATGGGTGGGAATAGGATCTAGGCTCTTTACCTATCTGCCAGACTGCATTGTGTTGTCAGTTTAATGATGCTTTTTCTACTAGCCCTATTACCTTTAGCATATAAGCCATTTTCCCCAGTGACACTGAAAAGGATTCATAAGGGATAGCCAGGTAATTGACCATCATACAAAGGTTTGGAAAGGAAATCTTTATGCATGCTACTGTCACTGGTCACAGGAAAACAGGATGATGACACTGCACCTTTGTTCTCCTATCTCTCCTGAAATCTTGATTTCTGAAGGACTCTTTAGCTCTGGAAAACTGCTAATAACGATGAAAGAGGAATGAACTTGAAGAAATATATTATATTGTCTTATGGCAGAATGTAGTGATTTCCTGAAGCAAATTAAAAGAAATTATTAACTGAATGTGCCTTAGAGAATCTAAGTGATGTGGTGATGTGGATCCATAAGATGATTTTACAACATCTTAAAAGTAGAGGAGGGTGGAAAAGGGTGGGATGAAATGCAAAATGCAGGCCCAAATAAAAATCATAACCAGATGTGAGGACCACCTCTCATTTATTTCTTGCAGGGTTTACAACTGTCTTCCTCATTAGTAATGGCTTGTCTCCCTTATTGCCAGGAGATAATATCTAGCAATAGTGCAGTTCTTCGCCCTTACATGAATTTCAGGGTATTTCTGATTACAAGTGTCCCTGGAAGGAAATGCTTGTTCTAGAGCAGGTCTTGACAATATCCGAACAGAGGTAGGATCCAAATTCCAACCTGTGACTTTATCAGATTTTCCTGCCTCTGTTTTCTGGTGTACAGGGGAGATTATTAGGCAACAGATAGACATATTCAAAAGTGGAGAAGTAAAATAAAAGTATCACTGCTCTTAAGTGAGTTGTTCTGTACTTGCAGATAAATCTGTAACTGTATAGGGAAGTTTCTTTGGCATCTTCTACCATCCTTTTTGTTAGATTAGTCTACCAAGAACTGTAATTTAATCAAATATAATGAGAAGATACAATCAGTGTGGCTCCTATGAGGTGGAGTTACCCAGTAAACAACATAGTTTCTAGCTTGAATTCTGTGTTAGAAAATCAGAGACCAAAAAGGGAAGAATACCTCCATATGGGAGCAGTAGCAAAGCAGGAGAAAGTATTTAAATTAGGAAGAGGTGTGTCCTAACTCCAAGGGACATCACAGTTTTATGCAAAAAGATGGGAAAGTGTGGTGGAAAGGGAAAACATTTCTAATTTACTTTCTGATGACAGATGAAAGCAATGTTATATGATATAAGACCATAAAGATAGCATGACTTTGTACCCCCAGTGGAGTTCATAGACAATTCTGTACTTTAAAATGTGCAGCCTGGGTCTGCCCATCTTATTTCTGACTGCAGTGAGATAGCTTTGATTTCTTTTGTATCACTAATAAGTTTGCTTTTCCTTTTTCTTTCAGTCACTTGTATTGAAATTATTGCTAAAAGATATTCTGGTATAAAATCTTCATTTATTTAGTTTGGGCAGGTGTATAAATTTTTATAAAAATTCTCCGGAATCCACTTTGAATGTGATCTTTTCCTTATTCCATCAACCTAATATTTGTGTATATATACATATATATACATATATATATATATATATATATATATATATATATATGATTTTTCCCTGATACATTTAGTGAGTAAAGTGATCATCCTCTTGTATTAGAGGAGTATGTTTACCTTTAGAAATGTGAGATTAGAAAAATCTAGGGAAATACAGCATGTACATATAATGTATAATACTACAATGAGTTAGTGAATATCTTTATATCTCTCATATGCCTGTCAAGAAAATTCTGAACTGAGATCATGACTGAAAAGTTCACAAACACAGAATTTGCTCATGGTGTTTTAAGTACTTACTTCACCTCTTTGTCACATGTTGGTTTTAGACACATGATGGGATTTATTTAAAGGCACTCAAACAACTTGAAAATGACAGTGCTGTCTAAAAAGTTGTTACTGAATCTAGTTATAATTAAAAATTAAGATTGATTTAATTTTAAAAAATTAATGAAACAAATCTCTACTTTTTTCATTGATTTACTTTGTGCATTTGACAGGTCTCTATAATAATTATAATACCTTCCTTTTATGCAGCATTTACTAAAATATGGCCCATTTTACTGTATGTGTAGATAGTTTCACTGTTTTCTCTACACTCAATCAATTTCTTCCTCACTGAAAGTCTTTTATAAACAACAGCTCAGAATCAAGAAAACATCCAAAGCATTTTCTGAAATGACAGATCTACTATTTAAAGAAAAAAAATCACTATCAGCTAGGTTTAATTAGTCACATTATAAAGTAAAGGTTGAAACTATCTTGTCGATTTTAAAATTGAAACAAGACTTTGATCATTTAGTATCTTATTAATTTAGAATCTGTCTCAGATTTTAGATGTTATAAAGTTATTTTCTGAATTCTATTAAGCTCATTTAGTATTGGGTTAGGTATTCAAGAAGACATCACAAAGTGTTACCAAGATTATTATATGCATATTAGAAATGAATAGACTGGGAATCCTTTATGTTCATAAAGATGACAACTAGAAATAAAGGCTTTTCTTCCTTAATTTCATGAAAACCAATATTTTTTCTCTCCTTTGTCATCATATTTCCTAATTTAGAATCCTGAGTTATTAATTGTTGGCTGTTATTGTGTTCAAAACCTTGCATTTCCAACTGCAGCGAGAAATGTCTTGACTCTTGAATGTGAAGTTTGTGAAGATTGTTGCCTTTGTGGAAGAATGTACATTAAATGCCTCTGAGCTGTTCAAGTGGTGAAACAAATACATGGAACAATGTTTGGTACCTTTTGCTTTTCAAAAGACTTTAGATCTCATATCTATACCCCCTTAAAAGCCTTTGCCATACACTCAGCAGCATGTTCTGCTTTTTGTTAGATTCATCTTTTTGGCCTACTTTTCAAACTATGTTTTAACTGGAGCTCAAACTCTTTTCCCTTTCCTACTATTTGCTGAGGCTAGCAATCCCATGCTGAGTAAATAATCTATAGTCCATGATCTACTATCCTATCAGCCTTGTTATCCTGGCTCCCAAACCCAAAATGTTGGATATCTAGCTGGTAAGTATTCCCAGGAAGGCTTCCTAATGACCTTCCCCACTGGTTACTATCATCATTGCTTATACATGGATAGAACTACCTTGCAATACCCTGACTATATTTGGAAAAATTAATTGGGAGTTCTTATGGTGTTTTTGTTAGGAAAAGTGACATTTTTGAAGTTAAGAAAAATATCCCAATTCACTGTCTTTCATTAGGTCTAACAAAACATTGCTAGAGAAAATATATTCCCAGATGTAATGGTACTTCATTCCAATAAAAGCAGCTTGGGATCCAAATCAATCAGCAGATGAGATTATTGCAGTCCTTTGGCTGCACAGCCTTTTTAAAAACATTTTGGACTGCATTTAGAAGGCATTTAATATATATTTAAGTGTAGTGCAAACATGCCATTACTTATTAAATTATGAAATGTAATAAAGAAAAAGGTTTATGTGTACATTAAAAATCAAGATGATAGAAATGACTACCTACAATTGATAAAATTTTATTTCATCTCAGCTGGGAAGCCTACATGTAAATGTTACACCTTAGCAAGCTATTTTCCTCTTGCAAGAAAGAACCTTTATCTGAGCTAGATGGGAGAGTTTATAATTTGACCACTAACAAAATTTCTTTCTTCAAGTATAAGAATGGGCAGTGCAGTCCTTTTAGTATGTTATCTCTGGATAAATACAAAATCAACAAGACACTCAATAAGCAGGAGGACATGTAGAAAACCAAATTGTTTTGTGTTGTTGAGTGTCCAGGCATACAAGTGCAGACAATGTCCTTTCCTTTGTATGTCTGTGAAACTGAGCTTTCCAAAATGAGTGCACACTTATGCCCAGGTCAGCCATAAAGCTGGAGCTTAAATGTGTCTTTAATGATGCGCAGGATTCAGGTGTGGTTTCTGGCTTTTATTAGTAGCTCATAATTTTATTTTTTGTCTTCTGAATATAAACATTTCAACTGCTTCTGTTGCCGCTTATCTGGTTGCCCTTTCATATTAAAGGCTAGAAAACACTAGAAAATCATTTATACTCAATTTGCCTAACTAATTATGCACTATACAACTATGGCAACTAATTGATTGATTTTACCAGAGTGTTATGAATTTCATGTTTAAAGCTGGAAACTGTGATGGATGAAAAACCTTAGGAAAAGTAAACATCTCAGTACAATTCACTGAAAAGACTCCCCAAAAAGGCAACTCAGATACACCGGAAAGAATTTGCTGAGTGCCAGAACCAAGGTTGAAGTGGCACACTGAGGTGCCATCTGGCACTCTCGATTTTCAATGTGAATGTGGGGTCCTACAGCAATGAGCTCTTTACATGTGTGTGGTGGGTGCTTCAGACCAGGAACAGTTGCAAATCTAGTAGTGACAAAAAAATGCAATGTTCATGTATGGTTGTAGAATAATAACATCTCTGCAAATTAGTTGGCTGTCCTTCCCTCTTTGTTCTGCCTTGTTCCATAATTTGAGAACTCCTTATCCTCATGGGGGAGAACGGCAAAAAATCCTGGTCACACCAACATCCATCTGTCTCTGACTCTTTCAAACATGCATCATCTATGGAAGCATGGAAAGGTGCAAGAACAGAGCCTCTAGTAAAGCTGGAGGGACTTTCTTTGTTCCAAACATTTATGGTAAGAACCCATTAATCCCTCATATACAGGAAAGCTGATCAGGATATGACCATAACCTTGACCTTACCTGAGACAAGTGCAGTGCAGAGGACAATACATGAGACTTAGAAATCAGTCAGAGTAGACTTATAAACATAAATGTTGTAATCAATAGGGACACATGTCCTTGTGAAATTCTTTTTTTGTAATGCTGGACTGAAATGTGCTGCAATTATTTTGGCAGGATGTTCAGAATAATCCTTTCAAAGAAATCATTTGCTGAATGTGATGAGATTTTTTAAAAAGAGCTTTTCAGATTTTTTTTTTTACATTGCTGAAAAGACACACTGAAGCAAATGAATAATTGGCAGAACATGGAATATGTAACACGCTGTGTGAGAACTATATTCTTTCAAATCATCAGTTGTCAGAAATTAATTCCTATACTAGAGGCTTACAATTGAGAATGTAATGACTTAAATATAACCGAGTTAACTTGGGTTCTCTGTGCTGTGTAGCTGAGAAGAGATGTCATATTTTAAGTTCTTCAATTGCTCAGCTGAGCTTTCATTTGTTCTGGTTTAACTGGTCATAAGTAGCCGTCATGTACTGAGGTTGTAAATATGATTTGAGGTACTGTGTGTTTTCAGGGCTAGTCTCCATGGTTAGCATCTCTTTGTGTTTAAGAATTCATGGATCTCAGAATGATAACTTACAGAAAATCGCTATCCTCTTCTGGAAAAAAATACGTGATATAGGGAAAAATAGCTACATACTCTTAAAATGAAAATAATTGCAGAAGTGTAATCATGTTTAACAGGAGGCTTTCAGACAGTTCTTAATAGAAATTATGCCTGATCACACTCATCTAAGAGCTTCTGCAAAACTTATGAAAACTGATTTCCAAACTAAGTTCACTGATAAAAAAGTTGGTGTTGCAGATGAGAACAGCACTCAGAGTGTGAAAGCTCTATTGCCTTACAGTTGCCAAGCGAGTACAAAAGGCAGATGAAATGCTACAGCTCAGGCTAGTATCAATTCACAATCTCTTTACACAGGATTTTGTTATTTCACTAGGTTAAAGGCATCAGAAAATGTGCTTTTCTCTATCTCTCAGAGTTTTCATTCTTTGTTTTTGCTTCATGAAGGCTTTTATTTTCAGCCCTGAATGCACAGCCCAGATAAAGATTTTTTTTTTTCCCCTGGGATTGCTTTCATCTGACAGAATATTGGTTCCAGTTTATGATTTCCTTGGCAAAGAATCATGCCATGATGTTTTTATCCTTACAGCATTCCATCTTTTCAATAAACACTCTATATCCTGATTCTCAAAAGAGGCAATATGACTGTACTACTGTCTTTATATGTCTGAAGTGGACAGCATCAGAAAATACCAAACTTAGACAAACATATATTTGGAAAACAGAACTGTGAGCAATTTTTTTAAACTGAAATATATTGCAAATAGAAGAAAAACTATTTTTTATCACTGAGCAATCAGTAGATTATCTATTTGTTTTCACTGCTTTGTAGAGATATTTAGATAATCTGAGCTTTGTTATTAATACATATTTTTCATTTCTGCCTTATACTTACATTTGCAAAGCATTTCATAATGCTTAATCATTATTTAATGTGCAAGATAGACTTCTACCGTAGATGCTATCTATTTGAAAGATAAATATGACTATTTATCTAATGCAATTAATTTGATAACCCTAAAAACCTAACATAAAAAAAAACAGAAAACCAAAACTAATATAGCCAAACATTCGCTAACAACTCCAAATGTGAGACTTCAAATAAACTATATATTTCAGTTAGTTTTGATCTGTGAAAAAGGAAACAAAAATTTAGTCTTTCATCACAAAGCACTGTTCTTTCACTTTCTCCATTTAGTATTCCTGCTTCTGGCTTCAGGATCACCCACTTAAAAAGGTTTTCCTAACCTACGTTCCAATAGGTAAACCTTTACAATTGTGAGAGATGACTAGCAGGAGTATTCTAGCAGTGATCTACTGTACAACTTCCTATTTTATTTTCTTGCTCTCTAGGGTGTAAATTCCTCCGAGGTTTTCTTTTATCTTAATGTTCAGAAAGTAATGCACTTATGAAGAGTATGTGTGTTTCTGTGTAAGCAGAAAGTATGAGAACAGGAAAACAGGAAGTGGGCATTGAAAATTTTTAATTAATTTTAGAATTAGTTGTTATTTTAATAGACTATGCTTTTTCATATTTTTTTAATTTTATTTTTAATTATTATTGTCAGAGAGGCAGACCTGGATGCAATGCATATGAAACAAAACTCTGTGGGAGAACTGATGGCATCAGTGTGTGTTACATGTCAGTGTTCTCAGAGTTAAAGGAAACAAATCACTACAATAAATCAAAAAAACAGTGGTTGGTGAATGATGACGGTGACTAATGTGTGGATATTTTGATTAATAGAATACCTGTCTATGTACACATGCCCTTACACACACTCATGCACTTTTCAGGCATGGGAAATGCTTTCCTATCTTTTCTCTCAGCCTGAGCCATTGTGCATATACAGTCATCTATTTTTACACTCTAATCTATGGAGTTCATGAATGTTATGAATATGGGTAATAAAGTGAGGACTCCTTGCTTTAAGGTAAGAGTTGATGAAGTATTTGAGCTGTTACTGATTGCATCTATCATGCAGATGAAGATGTCTGTTAAAATGCAGATAATCAGATCTTAAAGTCAGAAATCTAAACTATTTGAATGTGTAGAAGATAGACAACTGTCTTTATAAAACTTCTTTTTTTTACAGCTGGGATTTGTAATAAATATGATATCCAGTGTATGATCAGATAATTTCTTTTTGTGAGTAGTGATATTCATTGACATTAGTTTAACAGTTAAAGAAAATATTATATTTTCTGAAATAAAGACAACTGTAAGGAACAATGAAGTGAAAACTGCTTTCTACAAAAGGTGGGCAACATTTGAGATATTGTGTGTAAAATTACTGAGTTGGGATAAAGACAGTTTAATAGGAGAGAAAAGAAAGGTATAATAATAATAATAACAACAGATAGCATATATAAAACAATATAATGGAAGAAGAAGAATTATATACAAAAAAATTGATGCACAGTAGAGTTGCTCACCACCTGCCAACCAATGATCAGCCAGTCCCCAAGTACCTGTCCCCAGACAGCTTCCTCCTAGTTGTGTGTCAAGGAATGCAAAGAATAACAAGAAGGGCTTCTACAGGTATGTAAACCAGGAAAGGAAGGTCAAAGAAAGTGTCCCCCTCCTGATAAATAATGTGGTAAACTAGTAACAATGGATGCAGAGAGTGCTGAGGTACTTAACAAGAGTTGTTTACCTAAGTCTTCACTGGCAATCTCTCTTCTCACACCTCTTGAAAGGATGGACAGCAGGATGAGGACAGGCAGAGCAAAGTGCTTCCTACTGCAAGTAAATAGCAGGAGCCTGGACATACATAAGTCTACGGGAAATCATGTGATTCATCCCAGAGTCCTTAGGGAATTGGCTGATGTAGTTACCAAGCTGTTCTTCATGACGTGAAAAGTCATAGCAGTGCAGTGAAGTCCCAGGTGACTGGAAAAAGGGGAAAAAAATATACTGTCTTTAGAAAAGAGGGCCCTGGGAGCTATTGAGAGGTCAGCCTCAACTCTGTGCCTGGAAAGATCATGGAACAGATCCTCCTAGAAGCTAAGGCACATGGAGGACAGGAAGATGAATCAAGACAGACAGCAAAGCTTCACCAAGGGCAAGGCCTGACTGATCAACCTAGTGGCATCTTATGATGGAGTAACTACTTCAGTGGACAAGGGAAGAGCTACAGATGTCATTTATCTGGACTTCCGTGAATTCTTTTACATGGCTCTGTACAACAACCTTCTCTCTAAATTGGAGAGAGATGGATTTGATTGGTTAGGTGGATAAGGAATTGGTTGGAAGATTGTATCCAGAGGGTAGTGATCCAATGGTCAATGGACATTAGTGACAAGTGGTCACTCAAGGGCCCTTTTTGGGACCACTATTATTTAATATCTTCTTTAATGACATAGACAAAGAGATCGAGTGCACCCTCAAAAATTTGCAGATGACACAAAGTTGAGTGGTGTGGTTGACATATCTGAAGGATGGGATACCATCCAGGGGGACCTGGAAAATCTCGAGAAGTGGGCCCATGGGAACCTCATGAGATTTAAGAAGGCCCAGTTCACCCAGGCAGGGTAACCCCAGGTATCAATACAGGTTGGGGGATGAACAGATCCAGAGCAGCCCTGCTGAGAAGGACTTGGGGGTATTGGTGAATGGCTGGACATGAGGCAGTAGTGTGTGCTTCTAGCCCAGGAAGCCATTTGTATCCTGTGCTGCATCAAAGGAAGTGCAGCCAGAAGGTCAAGGGAGGTGATTTGTCTCCTATACTCCAATCCGGTGAGACCCAACCTGGAGTGCTGCATCCAGCTCTGGGGTCTTCAGCACTGGAAGGACATTGACATGTTGGAGTGAACCCAGAGGAGGACCACCAAGATAATTAGAAGGGTGGGGTACTTCTCCTATGAGAAAAAGTTAATTGGACTTAGCCTGGAGAAGAGAGGCTTTGGGGTGATCTGATTGTGGTCTTTCAGTGACTGAACAAAGGAGAATGATTTTAAACTGAAAGAGAAATTTAGATTAGATGTAAGGAAGTAATTCTTTACTGTGAGGGTGGTGAGGCACTGGAACAGGTTGCCCAGAGAGGTTGTGGATGCCCATCTCTGTGAGTGTTCAAAGACAGCTTGGATGGGATTTTCAGCAACTTGATATAGTGGATGGCCTCCCTGCCCATGGCAGTGGGCTTGGAGCTAGCTGATCTTTAAGGTCCTTTCCAACTCAAACTGTTCTATGATTATATGATTATGAGCTTCAGGAAATTGAGTTAAGCAGCATACAGAGATAATCCCCTATGTTTTCTGGATGAGATAGGAAGGTGATTTGAAAGGTTTTTCGTTTCATCAAACTAGTTTCCCAGAATGTCTTCAAACTTTAATACTCTATCTCTCAGTATCTATTTCTGGACAGCTTGAAATGTAATACCAATTGTATTAGAATTCAATTCAGAAGATGTGAATTTTTGGGTTGTGGTAAATTTTTTCTTCTTATGAACTTTAAAACACTATCACTTGTTTGGTATTAAAAGGATTATAAACATTTCCTCAGCTGGATGACACACTGTTACTAGTGCATTCCATGCAAGGTAATCAGCAGACTATAGAGTCAGATGTGAATTCAATCACTCAGGTCTTTGCAGACAAACCACTTAACAAGGAAATCCACAATGCATTCCACAAATTATGTAAATATTTGAGAGGAAGGAAAACAGTGAGTAAAAGCATAAGATGGATGGTCTGTCTTATTTTTGCAAACCTAATCTAGAGTGCTCTTCTCTGCACTGTGAAGGTAGTAATCTGCTAAAAGCAGTAGCAGGGGGAGTAATAGAAAAGAAGGCTGAAACACCTTCAATGCCCTTTTTTTTTCTTTTTTTTTTTTTTTAAATGAACAAAGACACTTCTTCTGCCTGTCTTTTCCTATTCTTTTTTGTTCATTTGATTGAAATGGCTAAGAAAGTCAGTGTAGCTTGACTACTTTACCTTCTATGTTTTGAACCAAAACTGTGGTTTGGCAGTGTGACCATACTTTATTCAATGAATAATAGTTCATTTTGTGGTACCTGACTATTCATGTTTGTGAACACTTCCCATTTTCTTTGAACAGATTTTATGTCTAATATGAAGATGTTCTTCTTGGAAGACATGTTGGATTTTCTTCTGAGAAAGTGTGGATTCATAGTTTACCGCATAAATAGAAAAGGGTGATATGTTTTAGTTTGATCACAGAGCTGGTTTAGGATCATCTCAGAAGAGCTTGTACTTTGCTGTATGCTGGGGGAAGTTACATTTAAATTCTAAACATGATTAATAATCTGTTGGGTTAGAAATTTGTAATAGACTTTTCCAACATTGAGCTGGGTTTCTTTTCCATTTATTTCCTTGTGCTGCATAAGGTGAAATTCATCTTATGCCATAATTTTGTTGTCATGGCATAGCTCCACTATCAACTTTTGGTTCCTTCTGAGTTTCTTGCTTTCTCAATATTTATCAAGAAATTTACTTTCTTTTTTTTTTTTTCTCAGTAAGTAGGTGTGAGGCTGTAAATTACAGAGATTGTGGCTTCCTCACAAGGAATAGATTTTCTCTTTCAAGAAAGGACATGTTTTATTCATGCTGGAATATGGGAGAGCCAGTCAAGTACAATGTCAGTGCAGTTAAATGCAAATAGTTTGTGGTAGTTCATTAACAATATCATTTTGTTAGTGTAAAATTAATTGGGATTCTGTGCATTTCCTCTCTGTTCAGATAAGGCTCTCCCTAATCTACAGTTACACTAGATCCTGCTGTATTCATAGCTCCCATTCATACAGAGCCTGTTAACTTAATTCACACCAGTTTGCATGAGAGCAGGCAGTCCTATGTCGTCAGGGTTTTCAGGTCACAAGAGCTGTGCTGAATCTTAAAGTGCAGCCTGTTCATATTCCTTACTCCTATGTGAGAAGGAAAAACTCCCTGCCATAGTCAAGGTGTCTTTAGAAATACATTTTCCAAAAATCACATTTGCTTCAGTCAAGGCTTGTTGATGCTGGCATTAGAGTGAACACAAGTCAAAATCAGCAGAGAGTTAAGTTTCAACTCTTTTCCATACAATATTCCACAGAAGAATCAGAAGGTCATGATAAAATTGAAGCCATTCACCAAATGATTGTAGTGCAATGTCATTTTTCACTATGCTCCGTGCTGAAAACCAGAGAAGAATTAAAAACAAACCCCAAAAGTTGTAGCATAAGAAGTACTTGATCTCCTTCAGATCAGAACAACAGCACTCTGAATTTTCACAAGTAAATCCTACTGAAACAGGAAAATACAGCAGTAAAATCTCCTCATCGTGTAGAGAACAGAAGTTGAACTAACAAAGTACTGACTTGAGGCCATTTTTCTTATGATGAAGAAAATGAAGCTGTTTTATATTGTGGTAAAACCATTTTTTTTGTCTTTTTCTAACCTTCCCTAATTGAAGTTTTAGTATTGACTTCAGTCATATAGAAAAAATACAAAAAACTGTTTCCTCTTTTACTTAAGAAAGACATCAAAATTCAGGATAACTTTTTTCCAAAAATAACCTGAAGATGGCACAATAGGCACATGCTACTGTATGGTTTGCTTAAGGTAATACTGCAAAATGAGAGCATTTTTCCTAAAATATGGATCCTTTAGAGGAGCTTTTTAAAAAATAGGAAAAAAGAGAGAAATTTACATCTTTTAAATCACAGCCTATCTATAACATTATTTTACAAGTGGAACACAGGCCGTTAATGTCATGCTACCTAAAAGAGTAATATAAACAGATGGGCAGACAAAGACTCGTCATGGCTTGATGTTATTGGCAAAAAATAGGTTTAATTTGTGCTGTTTAGTTTTTTATCAATATATTTCCTCTGTAATTGTAAAACAACTGATAACCTCATCTTTTATCTTCAGCATAATGTCTAATCTACACCTAAAGGCCAATTTTTATGAGGCCCATTTTGACTTTGGGAGAGACAAGATTACTTGCACAATCTCTATTTTATTAAAATCTAAGAAATATTATGGGACATTTTTATTAAAAAATAAAAAATAGTGTCAAGTTGTATTACTGAATGAATAAATCCGCATTATAGACAAATTAACCATAAATACACTGTCCACAACACACTGAGGCACCCTGAAAATCTGGAGTTTATAAAACATAGAAGTAATTTCACAGATGTACTACAGCTAAAGGTGATTCAACTTGCTGTATCTAAGTATATATGCTATGCCTGGATTTTCAAAATATGTTTAACAAGAGAGTAGAAGGTGAAAGGTTATCAGTGGAGACCCACAAGAGACTTTATAACACCTTTGCTATTTCACATGTCCATAAACAATAAAGAAAGGAGAAGGAAATGAGTTGACAAAATTTACTCTCAAGATTACAATATGTAAGGCAATTAGAAAGAAAGGCAGTGACAGTGAGCTGCAGAGGAACCCCCGTGTCATGAATGACTGAACAGTAGTACAACAATGTAAGTCCTATATGAGTGCTTACATGCAATGTGATTTACATGTGGAAAACCAAGTGTAACTTTATGTGCACAATAATGTTGGGTTTTACAGTAGGTGTTACCACTCTGAAAAGAAATATATTCAGTTCTTCAATGATGTAGTAATATTGCAAACCCCTGATTTTTACCAACACTTTCATTAGAAGTTGATAACAAGCAAGATTGCGGCCATATACACAAAGGAAAAAGGCACATTTCTCAGCTGCTATGTACTGTGGCAGTTGGTGAATTCCTAGGAGTGGAAGTAATCTAACTTCATTAACACAAATATCAAATGTCTAGTTCAAATAGTTTTATTTTATCTCCTTTTACAGCCAGTGTAGACAGCCATGCTCTTCCAGGGGGGGATTCATTCCATCCTGAACAGATATCTAAGGTAGATGAAATGCTTCTCTCTCCATAAGCTGTATAGGGAACCCAGACTACTCTAACTTACTGCTATGCTGCTCATCTAACGCTCATGCAGCTACAAGTGAAGTAGTGTTGTTCTTCTTCTTCTTGTGTGGTAATAATTTAATTGGCTGTTTTGTAGCTCTGTGGCCTCACAGTAACATTGCCCCATACTTGAGGACATGTGAATCTGGAAGAGAATGAGAGAAGGAAGAAAAGAGCATGGGAACTTTCTGGTTGGCTTCCTCTCTGAAGCAAGGGTACTGTAGACTCTTGACAGCAATGAGCAGTGCCTAAGTGCCTCTCTGGTGCTTAATCCCAAACAGGACATTCTCAGTGGAGTCTCTTTTAATCTCACCTCTAGGAGATTTTTCTCTTCGTGTAAATATTCATGGGAGCCTTGACTGAAATTCATGTTTCCCAGGAGAACATAGTACCCACAAGAGTCTCAAATCCTTCTCACTCTGCAGGCTTATATATTCTTTTCTGTATTTTAAATACAGTGAAACTGCTTCAGAATGGGAAGTTGAGGGATCCTCTTTACAGCACAGATTGTCTTAGAAAAAGGAAAATGTGGATCCTCCTTTTCACCCATGTCAGTTATCGCCCATAACTTTTAAAATCCCTTCCAACCCTAACTATTCTATGATTCTATTTCAATAAGTGTTTTATAGCCTATGTGAATGCTGTAACTTTCAGTCATTGGATGGCAGTACCTGTGTTTCACTTATTTCTAATTTTTTTTGGAGAACAATGTCATTTGACATTTGATCTAAGAATGATTCCTGAAGTGGAAGGTAAATGAGGGAAAAGTTTACTACATTTCATTATTTTTTTTTTTAATTATTCTCCTTCCCTAGCTGCTACATATTTCCTGTGAAGTGGTAGGAGCAGCTCTTTTTCTAGTGCAAAAGTTCTGGTGAGCCCCTTTCCACAGAGCTAATTCTCTCTGCTTTATATCTTCTGTGCCTGGCTGAAGGCTGTGAACATCCCCAGGCAGTAAACGTTTGAAAAACAGTTGACAACTTTCCATGAGGGAAAATGCCACCACAAGTGGAAGAAATCCACAATGAACAGTAAGGCTGAGAGCCACCTGGAGCCAGGCTCTGGAGGAGTCCAGTCTGTGGGTATAGTGCCCTTTCCTGTTCCCTTTCTACTGTCCACTTTGCACAGTTCTACAAGCCAGATTTGTCCTTGACTAGGAATTTTATGACTTTGGGATGGTTATCCCAGTTTTTGGATAAAAACATGAATGTGAGTCATCATCCCTGAAAGTAGGTGAGATTTGCATATGTGGCACTGAGGGACATGGTTTAGTGGTAGACTAAGCAGCTGAACTCAATGATCTTAGAGATCATTCCCAGTCTAAATGTTTTT
This sequence comes from Poliocrania exsul, assembly GCA_035041345.1. Taxonomy (NCBI): domain Eukaryota; kingdom Metazoa; phylum Chordata; class Aves; order Passeriformes; family Thamnophilidae; genus Poliocrania; species Poliocrania exsul. Next base: position 37,917,909 of record JAWWLZ010000139.1, read on the forward strand.
AGGATTCTATACCAATATCATAGCTCAGACAAGGAACAAGGGGGACAGTATTGGCTAAACTAAAGCTCCTGAACAAAGGAGGGAGGGTCAGGCTCCTCTTGGCTTCCAACAAAAACCTGATAGTTTTTCCTTTCTCTGCTCTGTTATTTTACCATCTCCACATTATTCTATCCTGTTGCCAGAATTTCTTCTATTCTTCTGAAGGTGACTGAAGTAAAGTTGTCTGGTTTTCATGGAAACTGACTACAACTGCCCATATTGACAATTGGGATACTCCAGCTGTGTGTGGGGTGTAATTTCCAGCTGTGGGGTCGTAGTAAACAGCTGTGGGTGGTAATTTCTCAAATTACTGCAACTACATTAACAACATATGCCTCTACCCTAAGGATTTTCAATAAACTAACTGTATTTATTAGCAGTATTTAGAGGATTTCTTACTTCAAATGCACAAACTAAAAGTCAATACTGCAGATTTTGATGTAATTCAATCTTACTGTAAGCAAAAGTGTCAAGTATTTAAGGACAACAGCTGTGGCTACTCCTGCTTGAAAGAATTTCTATTACCAGCTCGGAAAGGAGAAAACGAAATATTATGAAAATTTATACAGATCTATAGCATGCTTCCTGAGTCCACTTAAACTCTGACACTATTTTCCAAATAAATAAAGTCTTTTAATAACGATGTTAAGATTTACAATATAAACTGAGTGCAGTGCAAGTCTAGTAGAACTGAGACTTCCCTTAAAGTTTTCCTGAGAATTACTGTGTGCTGGTATAAAACTTTCACATTAATGGATTTACTACATATATTCAGTTTTATGCTTCTATAGGCTAATCTTTTGGCACATTCTTTTTTGGATATAATTCCTCTGGATAAAAAGTTAATATACAGAATATAATTGGAATATAATGCATATAATGGTCTGTCTCTTACAGTAATTGTATGTAGGATCCTATGAAGCTAATATCCTGCTACTAAGATATAAATAGCAAGTCCTAGTCAGCTGTGGAAACTGATTGCAGTGCTGTTCTGCACACCTGTGGCTGCACAAGATTCAGGACTCCAGAAGATGAGACTGGCAGCATGCAAATATATGAGGCATTTGGCAGTGGCGCTTCTGCCATGATGAGATTGCTTATGGCATGTAGGGCAAGTAGCAATGCTAAGTATCTGTGAAATAAGGGCCCTGATTTAGGGTCCTAAATATAGGTTTTGTGATTTGCTTGAGGCTCTTAAATTTTACTATTTTGACTTAGTTGCTCACAGACCATGGCTTATAATTCCTTGTGCAGAGTTCAGCCAGCTTATAAGACTCATGCAAAAAGAGTTGTTTCAGAATTCTAATAGACCCCAAACTGTCATAAACGTGCACTGTATAATAGATAGTGGTATTATTATAAAGAATTCTCAAGAGAAATTATGATTACATTGCCTGCTTTCACTGTCTAAGTTTTTAATACAGTTAAGAAAGACTTACTCATGACTTCTCAAAACTAGTTCTTTTGAGCCAAACATCACTTGTAACGATTTTACATATTCTGTTGCTATATGATAAAGTGGATTTGTTTGATAGCTTCCACATAGTAATATTCAAAAGGGTTTAACAACCGATGTTTTCAAATTACCATCTTTTACTGGTTCTTTTATTGTTTCAAAATATTTTTGAAATGGAAGAGTAATAATAATAATAATAATTCATGTGTATGCTTCCTTTCAGTTCTGAATCTCAGAGCATATATGCATTAATAAACTAAGCCTCACAGCAACTCTGTAATTTAAGAATATTTGTATCAATATTTGACAGATAGAGAAAAGAGGTACTGAGAATTATTATTATTTGCATTTACAAAGGTGTGATTAGGCTGTACAGAGGAGGCTATGAGTACAGCATCTAGGGTACTTCAGAACAATCGAGAATTTCCAAGAATAACAGGTATGTTCTTTTGAAATTGTGGTCCTACTCAGTGTATGTGGGCTGGTGGACTGAATGGGCAAGTCAGTATGGCATGACACTGCTCTTTCAAATGTATTGATTTGACTGTGCTAGTTAAAGGATCTCACTGCTGCTGCTCTTTCTGTATTATAGATCAGCATTCTGAAACCCTTCTCAACAGCAGATCAATACTTTGATACTTCACTATAAACTAGTCCCCATACTTGAATTCATGTAAGGTGTTGTTTTTCAAGGTTATGGGTAGTCTACACAGTGCCAATAACACTGAAAACATGCACAGAGGTAGTGACAACTGCTCATCTGCCTCTTGTCAGTGATTTAATGCAAAGTCAGCTGTTCCTGACTCCGTTTTTGGGATACCAGCACTGGAGATGGAAGCAGCTCCTGGTTTGTGCTAGGCAACATGTGCACACCTGCTGACACTTTAGGCAACACTCACGTATGACTGAAAAGCATCCTGTGTGCTGCTGAAGATGTGGACTGGGAGTGCCTGCCCTGCTTAAGGTCAGGACTGGCCTTGCTTATGCAAGTGAATACTGACAGCTCTGATGCCTTGTGAGTTTCCTGGGTCTGTGTGGAATTGCCGTGTGTCCCAGTGGACAGAGAGATTCTGCTCAGCTTCATGTTCCATATCTGAGCCATCTCACTGACTCTTGGAAATTATTTGGGAAAGGTGAACACATCAACATCAGGTCAACATTAAGTACTATGACAGCTTCCTTCCAAAAGTCGTAGTATCAGTCCTCAAGGCAAATCAGAAGCCAAATAACCTTTTTGGCATCAGAGGTATTCTCCTTGACTGTTGCAGACATAAGGAAAACATTCTTCTGTTCCTTTTCAATACAGAACTAGGATGTTATGTAAAACTTTGAATAATAGAACACATATCAACAACAAATTACTACAATGGCTCTTTAGTCTTTGATAAAATATTAATTACCACCCAGCTGAGAATGATCACATCTAACAGCTCTTGTCACTTAGTGCTTTTCTTATTCTCAGGGCTTGAACCTCTCATTTTAATGTATCTGTAGAAATGAATACATGTGGATATATTAGAAATTCTAAATTATTTCTTGCAATTATTCTGTGGATCACTAGATTAAAGACATCATTAAAATTATTCTAAATAATTTAGATTTATTTTAATATTCATTTTGTTCTTAAGTTAAGGGTCCTTTGCAATAAACAGAGAAAAAAATGCTGTAAATAAATTTCCTGTCATGATCTATATGCAAATTTCAATTGTAACAGGAAGAGTTCTACAGGGTTTTTTTATAAGAGTTATGTATGTTTTATATATGCATATATATATTACATGTTAATCAATTATTATGTCTGTGGGACAAATACATTTATGGGTAACAGAGACTGTTCATGTTATTATTGGACATATTTTTGCTCAGATTTACTCTTCTGTTTCTTTTATTTTATAACACTGGGAATTAGCAATTTCTTGGAAAAAGTTGACTAAATCTCATTAGTCCAATTGATGTTAATTAACTGTATCACGTCTAAAAATAAGACAAACAACTGTCATGGCATTCCCTAAAGATACAAATAGTAGCTCAGAAATTTGAGCATAGTATATTTTAAAAAAGACTAATAATAATTTGTGTGTAAAGTTATGTGATTTAATTTTTAATCTCACATCTGCTTTTTTCCCCATCAAGATGATGAAGAAAATTTTCATTCCTATGTTTAGACTTTAAGATGGGCAAGATAGCTGCTTTTCTGCAGACATTCCTGCTTTACGCTGGGGTATATGTTTGTATCCTGTAGGGTTGTGAAACATATCAATCTGAATCATCTGGGAGTGATAGGAAAAGATGCAGAAGGTAGAAAGGAAACCATTGTTTTCTATTCACTACCTCCTTACTGAGTTGCAAGGTGTCAGGGCTGTGATTTACAGTGATCTCAGTTTAGTTGGCTGGGGCTTTGTCAGGTAAGCTACTGCAGCAAGAATAGCACTATATTCAACCTCCTCCCCCACAGTCCTAGAGTGGTTCTTCCTTCCCTCTTCATTTTCTGCATTCAAGGGTTTAAAGCAGGAAATATAAACTGGTTTCCCTAGCTTTATGCTGTTCAAGGACTCCCTGCTCTGAGAAACACTTAGCTGCTTCTTTAAAGCATTGTTAAGTGCTCATTGTGCTATGGGAGTTAAAACACATTAATTAGGTCTGAGGCTCTTACCCATTGTTTTCATTTAAAAAATATTTAGGCTATTGATTAGCTGGAATGGCTCTTCTCTATTTCCTTATTTAGAAGACCTATTTGAGTTTCCCTGCTGTGTGGGATTTCTTTCCCTATATAAATGTTCTACATAAAAATTAAGGCACATCAATTCTGTCACAAGCAGGATTATGAAGAATGCAATAATAAGAAAATGAACTCAAACCAAGAGAAAGAAAGTATTTATAATTACATTAGTTAAAACTTCATGATATTTTTAAGGCAGTATATTGGAGTGAATTTGTTTGCAATTAAGTGACAAATAAGGATTTAGGCCTACCTTACTATGTTAAAAGAGTGGAGTTACAGAAATGTAGCTTCCAATTCTTTTTTTCCTTTGTTTTTCTGCACCATCTGGTTCATGGATGTATTAAAACAATGAGCTATTAACCACCTTCTTTCAGTGCTTTTCCCAATGCATCCCCTTGTCATTAGCATCCCTCACTTGAGAGAAAGCTTTTTTCATTGTTTGGCTTTTTAGTCTTTGTATGAAACAGAATTGCAAAGCTTTCAAGTGAGTTCATGGAAATCTCTTTGGTAGCAGTGAACAGATGAGTTTCTCTTTCCTACTTTGGGCATATCATATCCTCCTACTTGAGTTTCTTGGAAGGGTGTGGAAGTGTCCTGGAAGTGTCCCCTGCCAGGACCTCATTGTCCTCGAGTGCTCTTAATTTTTTTCAGGTTTCTCAGTACCCTTCACCTTGCAATTTAAGTTGATCTTTTACATGTTAATATGCTTTTTTTCTTATCAGTCCTAGTGGCTTTTGAACCATAAAATATGTCAAAGGCTAACAAACTCTTTTTCCATGCCTCAAGCTATTTCAGTCGAGCAAATATTTTAGTTTGTCACTCTGCTTTTCATTACAAGTTTTCCTATTTTTCACATTTTCAAATCTATTTACAGTACCACCATATTTCCTGACAACTGAGGCCATATCTTTTGTTGTTTCCAGCTGGTTTGTCTTTGCTATTCACTTTTCATGTCTAGGTTATTCAAAGCAAAGCTGAAGATTCCATAATTTTTTTTATTTACTGATGCAGCTAAAATTTTCCCAAATTTCTTCAGTTTTCTTGCTGGCTGTGATCTCTTTGGAAAATCTCATACCACATTATCTCATTCTCCTCCTAGCCCACCTCAGTGCTTTATTCAAATTACTGCTTTAGAAACTTAGCCCAGCGTTGTCATATTGCTTCTTCAATCTTTTTTTCTTTTTTTTTTTTGTTGCTCTAATGCATTTAATTTATTGTGTGTTTTGATTTCATTATTAAGAATTTAAGAATTTATGTCCCTGTTCACTTCGCCTTGCATACCACAGTCTTGTTTTCCCTCTATTCCACTTCAGCAGTGCACTTTTTCTATTTCCTTTTGTACTTTTTTATTGTTTCCCAATGTTCACTTGGTCTGGAACATTTTTTTAATCTCAACTATAAGGTGTCTAACTTTTTACTTCAAGATTCTGCATAATGTCCTAAATATGCTAGACCTACTTTCACAAAAACTACAGTCCCATTGAAATCAACAGGCAGTAGTCTTTGAAGAGGAACACATGTCAGTCAAGCTCCATTCTTAGTCTACCCTTAATGCATAGTTATGGCGTATCCAATACCAGTATTTAGTTTATCTAGGGAAATGCTGCTAATTTATGTTTAAGAAAAAATTAAGTATACCTATGTATCCAGTTGTGATCAGGAAAATTAATGAAAAGTGAGAGAATTTATTTGAGGTTCTCTAAGTGTATTCCATTATTTAAAAAAAATAATTTCTTTGCTTCAGATATCTATATTTTCCTTAAATATAATGCGTGAAACCAAATGCAAATCATTTCATGGTTACTCAGACTGTGCTGGTTTTTGACTTGACATATGTTGTTTTTTCTGTGGTTCTTTCATGATCAGTCATGGAGTGTCAGGTTTGGTAAAGGCAGATATAAAGAATTAATTTAATTCTCTAATAAGGACACTAAATTCTAGAACTACAGACCTTTCTCTAATTTATCTTGTATTTCCTGTATTATGAATATGGCAGAGATTGAGCCTTAACACTTTTGCTCTGAGAGAGGAATCCTTATACTCACCATTAATGTGCTTAACACTGCGGAACATTTGAACAGGCACATGACAATAACTTTCTTTGTAAAAAGAATGGATATTTTAAGAGCAGACTAGGAGATGAAAATAATGTTCATATGCATCCTTGAATACAACTGTGGCAGATTACAATATGTTTTTGTATTTGGGATTTATACTAGAAGAAAATGCAGTGGAAATAAACTCAGACCCTTAGCACTAGAGGTCACCAAACACAACAAATTCAAAGGGTCTGCTCTAACTTTTGTGTGTGTGTGTGTGTTTTCTTTTCTTTTCTTTTTTCTTTTTTTTTTTTTAACTGAACACTTCATTTACATTACTACCGTTAAAACCCTCAAGAAACAGCAGTAGGTGAGAAGCCATCTGCTCCTGTGTATAAATGGGGAAGGTGGCAACAGTGCAACTGCTCAGCTGAGGCCATCATCCCTTATGATGCAGGAGCCTATGCCTCACTGATGAGTGATAAGTAGAACAAGGGAAGGATACTCCAACTTGCCTTTGTAATTCAGGCATGATATAAGGAAATTCGTTACATTTTCAGACAAGTTGGTGATTATGCCCTTGTGAGACAGGAGGAGTTGGAAAACTTAAATTCCCTTAGAAAAATAAGCTTTAATTCAGAGGCCAAGTTATAGGTTAAATTGCATAGGAAAGGTCAGATGTTAATGCAGAACAATGGCTTGAATACTAAGAGATGTATCTTTTTCAGACACCTTCTGTCTTTGATGGGAAATTTTTCACAAGACATGTTGGTACAAAAAAACCCTCAAAAACCCTGCAAAGGGACAAATATAATGAAGTTCTCAATCAAGAGACAGAAATGAAAGAACTTTTGGCTATCTGCCCTTGGATCTGTTGGAAAAACTAATATTCTGTATTTTTAGTTATGGTTGGTTTAAATTTCTTTCCCTAAACACTTTATGATGCTATCTTTCATGTCTATAACATGACTTTCCTGCAAGACAAAATGGATTTAGCACAAGAAAAGATGTGGAGAAGAGATTGTATAGGGAGGGGTCACTGTTTTGGGAGAAGGGGGAAAAGACAAATAAGGTCATCTTTCTCAAAGATCATATTGGCCTACACAATCTGTAGTGCAGCTTAAGATTCCCACTTTGTGCCATCTATCCCCTGACACCAGCAAGCAACTATGAATTTCCCCTGGTGTCCTGGTCCTTCCTGCTGCTGGTCTGCATAGGAGCTGATGAATTCTTACTGCTGTCAGCTACTCTTTCAGTTCATGTAACACAAAGGTGTCTCATTCTGATACAAACCCTGTTGCTCTCAGTTTCCTCTCATGTGAGAGAACTAGATTTCTTCACTGGAATTTTAGATAATTTGAAAAAAGCTCCATTATAGGAATTTTATTAGCATCAAGAAGGAAAATAATCTCATATTAAGGGCATTTCAGAATTTGCTTTACTTTTCTAACCATACTATTGCCCTTTGCAAATGCACTATGCCATGGGCTTTAATTGTATAGTATATGAATATTTTTTAAATAAAAGTGCATGTTTTTAATACAAGGTCCATGTCATTGTATAAGAGGAAAGAAATATGCATAGAAGGAGAGTATTTGCTACAGCTGTCAAATTAGCAGACATTCTTGACGTTAATTTCTTTGCTCTTCAGTTCTCTATAATCTTGCAGGAGTGTTGTGAAGAGTGGTTAATTAATATTTTTAATTGTTTAGGTACTGTGGTGATGAGCACCAGAGAAACTCATGAGGAAATTAACAATTTTGTCTTGAGAGAAGGGTTTGACTAATGTTCAGTAAATAAGGCCTTGGGTCACACGTTGAAAAATGAGGCGATAACAAAATATTGAGTAGTTGCTCATTATGTGAGCATTCTGTGCACTGAACAAAGCAGAGGTCCCATGGAAGAGAAAAGTGGTCACATAATTAGTTTTTGTCATGAAGCTTGTGCACAAAGGGAACACAGAAAGAATGAAGGATTCACAGGAAAATTAAAGATGGGCATTTCTTAATATTTAGAGCTTTTCTCAATAGTTTTACAGTATGCTTTCAACATAATTTGGATTTTTATGTGTTTATTTGCCTTATGTGTGTGTGTGAAAGAAATTTCCCATAGCTTTGAAATGTGTGAACTATTGAAAGCTGACATGATGAATCTTAAATGAACATTCAATGTTTTATCTGCTGTATCTGGCCTTTCCAAGGGGAATTTAAACAATAAATAATAAGTTGAAAAAAACATTATGTCTTTCAGAATAGCTCACACCCTTTTCCTTGAGCTTAAGATCAGCACATTGTAGCTTGTGGGTTAATCTGACAGCATTCTGAAAATGTAAATTTAAAAAGAACTGCTCCTTATGAACGATTGACCCTCAAGTAAACAGTTAGGTGTGATTGCAAAAAAAAAACAAAACAAAAGCAATCGAAAAGAAAAACTCCAAAGACAGAATTTATTTCTATCCAAACAAACAGACAGAATTTATTTTTTATCAGATGATAAAGGATTTATAATGTCTAGTCACACCTACATTTGTGATACGAGTTTAACAAGTTTCAGTACCCTGCTTTTTCTCGGACAAAGAGGTGATCCTTTGAAATACTGGCTTCTCTGTCACTAGGTCTAGGGGAGAGGTTATCAGATAACATCTTTGAAACTGTGGTGAAGGAATGAATATAAGTTTTTGAGCTTTCATTTCACAATGGACATTTAAAGGGACTTGGATGATATAGAGTTGTGAAGTATTTGCTTGGATTTTAAGTTGAAACTCAAATTCTGAATAATGCATCTTTGCCAAAGAAAGTCATGCTCAGTTTTTAGATGAAAATAAAAAAAAAAGATACCACTAAAATATGTGATACCACTAATACATAGGTAAAGAATTGAAACTAAAGGCTAAAGAAGAGATTGTTTGTATATATTTCCAAAATGCAAAGTGAATAATAGGAAATGCTTCATATGCTATCTTATGAGAGCCATCGTGGAAACTTGTTAGATTTGTGGCAGCATTAGTGTGAATTTTGTCCTTAATTGTCAACCAGCGTGTGCAATTATGAATTGTAAGCATACACACACATTTTGTTGGCTACTGCAAAGAAGAATTCAGGGTAATTTTTGTTGTTGTTCAAGAGTAATGGTCATACAAAGCCAAAGTCTGATCTGTAGTAAAGAAACTATCTGTAATAGGTCCAGACATCAAAATCCGTTTTGAAAAATAATAGGTCTTATCCTAGCCTTCCTATTAATATCTTTACTTAGGTTTTTTTTATTAAGACTTTTGTACTTGATATTGGGTCATTCAGCAATACACTTAAATATTGTCACAATAGTTTTTACCCATGAATACACTCAGAAAAATTATTCACCAGTCATTCAATATATAATTGTCCTAATATTGCCCATGATTAGGCAATCTGCTTCACCACATAGTATTTTATAGAGATATAGGGTTTCTTCTTTACTTATAATGTGTTTTTCAAAAACTGGAAATAAATTCTTATGCTTTGCGATTTGAAAATATGTTCTGTCTTAAAAAATTGAGTTATTTTCTTCTGAGGCAATTTAGCAGACTACATGGAACAAGAGACTATATCTTTAGTAATACTTCCCACTGTGTTTCAAGACCAGATCTGAATGTGTGGGGATTTCTGTCACATATTATTACTGGGTAACAACTGGATTTTCTAGATTATTTTGACAGTAACTGTAACAATGGTTATATTTATTTTGATTTTTTTTCCCAGATAGTTTATTTTTATCTTGACATTTTGCCCATCCTGTGAATCTCATCATGGGGAAGAAACAGCAGTTTGTCTCAGAGCAGTTCAATTTCAGTCTCTAGGTGACAAGTTGATATTTCTTTCCTCTTGAAGAAGCTTTTAATATGATGTGTTAAATGTCAAGGAAACTCTTCAATATATATTGAACTTTACTAACCTTATTTCTCTTAATATTAATGACATATTGACAGCATGTTTTGAAAAGGGAACACTTATCACAGATGTCAGCATCCTATACTCACATTATTCCTACAGGAATCTCACATTCCAGTTATTGTTGTTCAGAATTGTAGTAACTTTTACAATGGCTTTTTTTTTTTTACAAAGACTTTTACAGATTGGTAAAAAATGCATTTCATGAGTATTGCTTCATTATTGGATGCTAGCAGTGCTGATCTAGTAGATTAGAGATCACAAGTTAGTTTTGTCAGTTTGTAATTTAGCTTTGAAAGATAATGTTAATTTGGGATCTGAGGTTTCTAAAGCTAGTACTCTTAAGCTGATTTATTAATCCTATAAATCTAGGTGAAAAAGTGAGGGTATCCCATAAGTGCTATTACTTGCGAGAAGCAAATGTAAATTTTGTCCTGGAAAACAGAAAATATCTGTATTGGAGTTGAGGCCCTGATTCATTATAAGCAGTTCTAAAGGTACAGAGGAGAAAATTAATCTATGAAGACATTCAAAAAGGAGAATCAATAAGTTCTCAAAAAAAAAAACTCACAAAATGCACCCCAAAATAGAGGTGGACTGAGTTTCCTAAACATTGGTATCTGGAGCCATTTGCAGTACCACAGGCTGGGACATTTTTATTTTAAGGATCCAGTTTAAGGATTTTGTTGCAGTGAGAATGATATTTGCAAGGTGTTAACAATTTGTAATATTCATTACTTTTGGGAAACTTCTCTGTTTGCATCCAAACATAAGTAGATGTCAAGAATTCAGAAAAGATAATTCATTAAAGTTTGAGTTTGCTCTAAAATAACTGTAACATTTGGCAAGAAATGTGGTGGTTCTCAAATGTCAATTTTTGATTTACTGTTAGAGTTCCATCTCAAGGATATTTGTATAAGCTGTTAAAATATGTGAATTACAGAACTTAACTATGGAGCTTAAATACATGTTGCCTTTTGCCAACCATTTATTTTCTCATTCCTTGTTTCCGTTTCTGCCTTTCCTGAGTTTGCTGAATAAATTATCCAGGATTTTGCATTGACTGTCTCTCATTGAAGGAAGAGTCTAATTATTGAACTTGAATTCTGCTGAATAGTTTTGTGCATATCTTACTTTCTCTTTAATACCAGATAGTATGATGTTAAATGAAGCTTATGCCCAATACAGGGAAACATGTAATCTGCATTACTAGGAATTATAATCTAATACAATTGTGGTGATTTAAATATATTTGTGATGTTCTTAAATTACACTGAAGCAAAACCAACTACAAATAATTCAGTATGTTTTTTTCTTCTAATTAAAAAAAAATTCTGAGCTACACATCCAGAGATATATTAATTGAGATTTGGCTACTGTGTTTTTTAGTAATTTGTTTCATATACAACAATAACAACAAAATCATTAGAAAAGAAAAGCTTTTTTCATTCCCATGGGAAGTCTGATACATGATATAAACATATTACACCTGTCTATGGAAAAGCAGTGCCTGCTCCAATTTATAGTCTATTGTACTTGCTTAAAGCAATAAAAACATTTGTTTAGAAGAGAAGGGATTAGAGTTAGCAGCAAACAAGGTGCAAAATCCATTTATTTATTTACTTATTTATTGTGAACTATTCAGAAAGATCTATCCTGTCTCTCAGAGTCTTCATGAATATTTAAAATTTAACATAAGGATAAATATTCTTAGTAGAAAAAGTCATGATTGCCCAAGGCCACAGCATTCTATCAGCATCACAGATAGCTTGCTTAGATCTTAAACCCCAAAGTGTAAAGATTAATGTTGAGTAATCAAGTGTCTCAGGCTGCCCTCTGAGAAAACCTCAATAAACTATTTGACCTTATTTTTTAGAGTTGCTAGTGCAAAAACATCCAGGGCAGTATATGTTTATGGAATGTATATGTTTATGGATAGGAAGGAATTGTCAGGAATGATGACCAAAGCGTTGCACTTCAAGAGCTTGACTTTCAGCCTGGAGAATGCTCAGAAGAAGCTGTGAGGTGCCTGTGCTGTATCTGGTGCCAGTATTTGGCTTTGTATTTGTATGCAAACAAATTGCTTGCCTCAGCATTCTAGAAAATAAGGCTTCATTTAGTGGCAATGCAACACAATTGTTTGTGATTTTTTTTGTTGTTGATTCTGTTTGGTTGCTTTGCTTTGCTTTGTTTCCATTGCAGTTTCCTTTAAGTATTCAGAAAACAATCTGTGTCTCTTTATAATCTTGCAAACTCGATCAACTGTTCTCTTCCTCAATGTTTCATTTAATGTGAGAATGATGGAAAAGGTGGCATTGTCCATTTTAATAAAATTAACTTTGTAGCATTATTTCAATGCTTTATAATAACTTTCTGTGATACCCCAGGGACAGCTCTGTTTGTACTAAAGTATCTCGATCACAGGTTTTTAGAGTAGAATCGCTTGGGTTTATTTTCTTTTTTTTTTTTTTTAATAGCCTGAACTCAAACTATTTTGTAGCTGCCCTATGATACAAATAGATGCACTCTTGAGGCACTGATTAAAATTTGTATGTTTTAGAAATATGTTCTTAGAATCATGTTGTCACAAGAGTACCTCTGAACTATCAGTATCTGTGCTATTTTCATTTCAAAGTGCAAGCAGGAAATATTCTGAAGTACAGATAATCTATATTCATCTTAAAATACTATTTATGCATGCTAATTAGTTTTAACCATGGGAAGCCGTATTGACAGTATACTTTTCATTTTAAACCAGGCTCTCCTGTGCACCACTTGATTAATTGTCACAGAGTGTAATTTTATCATAGTTAAAACTGATTCAAGCCCATTTCCCTGTAGTAATATATACTCTTTTTTGGCTTTGGAGAAATTAATATTCCTCAAAATCTAATTAATGATCTCCAAAGAATCATTTGCATAAAGGATGTTACAGTTTTACAGCAATTATGCATTGTATGTAACTCATTAAAAGGTCCATTTTCATTACTGGATTTAGTGATGAGGTGACAGGCATAACCACTCCAAATGGCCAGGCAAAATGTGAAGTGAGACTGGGAAATCTTTCAGTCTAAAGCCATCAATGTAGATAAGTTATTTCTCCATCATGGAATTTTTAGAAAGAAAATGGCTCTGAAAATAACAGTAAGGTCCTTTGAAGGTTACCTCATGTCTGACAAAAATTGTGACGTATTCCTTCCATTCAAAGAAGGATGCACCTGATGGTGTGCTGAAGGGATCCAGCTTATGGGCTGAATCTTGCTGCCTTTCATTCTCACTGAGCAATATCACCATCAATCATCACTTGATTGAATCATCCTGAACCACAAGATGTTATGCAGTGTGTGAAAAGGGTGCAGCAGTTGCTGGTGAGCTGTAGAGCAATGAAAGGAGATCACAAGCACCAGTTCTCCAAACCTGTATCAATCATTCTTCTGATATAGGGAGAAATTAGAAGTACCTTTCTTTCATCCTTTTTAAAGTGATAGTTTGGATAAAAATTTGGCTCAGAAACTGATCTTTAGCTCTATTACACTGGAAGTGGCTCTGCATAACAAACTTTAATATGTTTCATTTGTCTGAGGCATCATTAAAGCCCTCCAGGCTAGCTGTGCACAAGGCAGCATAATTCATGGCAGACAGAAGATCCATTCATTATTCCTGCCATAATTACAGCAAGAGCATTATTGATAAATCAAACAGAAATAATAATTCTTTTGAAAAAAGTGCACTTTGAGGCTTTTTTTTTTTTTTTTAACAGGAAGATACTGTGTGTAAAATCAATCTCCCAGTCACACATTTATTGGAACTTCTGAGATCCAGTATAAAAATATTCTCACTTTTCCCCTTATTTTTTGTATATATTTCATCTCAGGCAATAATAATATATAAAGATTCCCACATTACAGACAAAGTATGTGTTTTCTCTCTTTCACTCCCTCCTGCACATTTCCCAATAAATCAGTGTTAATAATATCTGAGGTCCTAATACAGCAAAACACTTAAGCACATACTTAACCTTAAACACATGAGTAGTCTCATTATAATCAGCAAGACTCTTCATGCTTCAAAGTTAAGCTCATATTTAAGTGCCTTTTTGAATCACAGCCAAAATGAAATAGTACAAACCAACATGTTTTCTGCATTGAAATACAAGTACAAATACATGGCATTAACACTGTGGCTTACCCTGATGAAAAAAGCACTCCTGGAAGTGTGAATTACAAGAACACTATTAATTCGACCTCATGTGGCTTTAGTATAGCAATGCATGCTCCATAGATGGGATTTTCAAGGCTGAATGTATTTAGAAGTGCTAAGCACAGACAAATAGAAAAATAGCTATCCTGACAATCACTCATGATTACTGCGTCCACTATGTTTTCTAACAGATCCAATTATACCTGTCTCTGTTGTTATCATGTCCTCAGTATTTTGCTGGGTTTTAAATCTCAGAGAGTGTCATTCTGACAGGCAGGTAATATGACAGCATTGATGGTACAATGGGTCTGTGGCAGAGTTCTGGCTTATAATGACAACAGAAATACTAAATAACACTGATATTTTATATTGTACTGGAAGGAGGTTATCTGGATTACATAATCGGGGGTTTTGTGGTGGTGTGGGTTTTTTGTTTGTTTAGGTTTTGGGGGGGGTTGGTTTTTTGTTTTTGTTTTTGTTTTTGTTTTGTAAAAACGCCTTTGTCTTTATATTCCCATAGAGGTGTGCAAACTTGCTCCAAATGCTAAGAAATAAATAAACACATACTTTTAAATCCTCAAATAAAATAAACAAATTTTGATTTTTATATCTAAAAAGATGCATCCAATGTACAATCTATTTCTGAATACAAGTTAGCCCAATGATAATCCCACTGTAGTTTTAATATTTTACAAGTGTGATCTAAGGCTAATTTGTATCTGCATATAAAATGAAGGCAATTAAAGAAGGAGAGAGGAAGGAGAATCTGATGTATTCTCTCTCCTATTATTCTTGATTAATTTGGATAACTTTACAGGACTAATTATTTTCCCTACTAGGATATCAGAGGTAGAATTTCATTCTTCTGGGTATACTCAGTTGTATTTTAATTCTACTTTAACCTAAGTAGTAATATCAGAGTTTGTATACTTCTTACTTATCATCATGCAAAATATTTTCTATCAGGATGATGATCTTTGAACTATGTTATGATTATTTTTCAAACAGGTTAACTAGTTTTGAAACAGAAGCATTCATATTAAATGATATTTTTGTTAGTAGTCAATAGCCTATGCTATACAAATGCTGTTGCTAAAATTTTAATTTCATTCATTGTTACATAAGTGATGAACCAAGGTGCTACTAATGTCTGAGTTAATGCAGGGTTCATGAACTCCTTATGAAAGTGCTCTGGTGCTGATGGGTCTCCCAAAGCTCAAGAGCTTTGCCTGTTTGTTCGTCCGTCCTTCCTTCCTTCCTTCCTTCCTTCCTTCCTTCCGCACTTCCTTCCGCACTTCCTTCCGCACTTCCTTCCGCACTT
>JAWWLZ010000139.1:37933711-37949426 GCA_035041345.1 Poliocrania exsul
CTTCCTTCCTTCCTTCCTTCCTTCCTTCCTTCCTTCCTTCCTTCCTTCCTTCCTTCCTTCCTTCCTTCCTTCCTTCTACCAGGACAGAAAATGAACTGCTCTGTTCTCAAACATATACCATTGTAGGATGTGGCTTTTGTATCTGAAATATTTACTCTGAGTTGCCATTTCATTTGCTAAGGTCAGAAAATGCCTGAAATTATACACTCCCACACCTCTACACCTCTGAGCTTCTGCTTATTTGGTGTGCATCCAACACAAGCTCTTGCAGACCTGAGGTAACAAGAAAAATAATACATCTCTCGTAGTACAGCTAAGGAGAAAGTAAGAAGGCTGGACCTCAAAAAATAATTTTTTTTAGGGAGGAAGAATGAAAGCTGTTGAAACAGCAGACTTCATATGAATACAACTTGTCTGTCTTCACTGGAAGGCATGATAACTACTTATCCTCTTCTTCCATATATATATACACCAGATTAAAGGTGGAATGCATGGCAACTTGATGCTGATGATCTGGGAAAGAAAACTGGGCAAAAGTCTAGATGCATAGCTATCTTTGCAATAGCTTAGGCGATACGGGATTTTTAAGCAAAAACATTCTTCAATTCAGGTTCCCAGAACTTGTCTGAAAAAAGATATAACACAACAGTTGCATTGCATTTACTTATCTCTGTAAGCAGCAAACAACAGCTGTTTCAGAGAATAGTAAGATAATGTGTTTGCTGGAAACATTTTTTTTAAAGTTCCCAATAGGGAGAAGTCTGTGTGTGGCTGAAATACAAGGGTTTACATCTCTCCTGCTTATTTTTAAGTAGTTTCTGTCTTATAATATTTCTTTATCTGTTCCTAAATCTTTCTACATTCATAGTTTCAGGTGAATTTTATAACAATAAATTTCATAGGATTTTTTTTCTTTTTCTTCAGAAATTCTATCTCTAATTGTTTACCACCTTTTATAATCATTTCTCTTTTTATGGAGAGAAAATGATCCCAACTTTGACCAGCATTTTCTGTTTATTTCCCTTACTATCCTGGGATTTATTTTTGTTCTCACTGAATTAACATCTCCTGGTCTTCCTGTTCACCCTACAGATTAGAATTTTACGGAATCATTTTTGTCACCACCACATGTGGTTTCTCTATTCACAAAGTGAATGAAGTGAAATGAGCATGTTTTCACAGATAAATCTGTGCACATTTTCTGCAGTACAATCTTTTTTGTTCTGTGTGCATCCTGATGGTCTGTTTGCATTGCTGCACTGTGGCACATACTACTGAAGCATTGTTCTGTGTTATCCTGAGCTGATGCTGCTAATTTATGATCTAGTCTTCATATGAGCCATTGGACTCATATTCATACATTCATGGAAAAAAATGAAAAAGTAAAATTAAACTTTTCTTTATACTGGTTCTTAGAAAGAAATCATAATTTCTAACTTTTCCAGCATATTTTCCAACTTCTCTCTCTAACATTACAGTTATTTAATTAATGAACTATAAGCCCTTGTGAAGGGCTTATAATTAGTGAAGGAAAGAATTATTAAAAAGTTATGTAATCTTTCATTTGGGACTGCTGAGATAAAGACAAACACTATGAACAAATACCCCTCACCTCCACCATCATCATTTGGTGGAGATGCTTAAGGATTTAACTGCTTTAGGCTGTCTCCAATGTCAGTGGGCAGAGACGGCCACAACCAGAAGGTGTTTCAGATCTTGCTTGAGTTGAATTTCTTCCTTCAAGTGACTTTCTGGAAATGGCCCAGGTAACTAGTTCCTAAATTGACTATGTCAGGCAGGTGCAATCAGGTTGTGGTTAGTCACCATATTAGTGCACCCATTTGCTGGAAAAAACTCTGACCAAACACCAACTAAATCTTAAGTGAGATCACTAAAGCCTGTGCTGTGTTTTCAGCAGTATCAGTGTAAATGATTTTAAGCAGCCTTTATGTAGTCTCAGAAATTAATCTAAGGCCTGTTTAAAGTCAGTGAAAACATTCCAGTCAGCAGAACCTTTGCATGACACACTTATAAGGAATGAACCACTGGAAGTGCATTTACTAAAAATAATAATAAAAAAATTAATAGAGGGAATTTTTGTTTACTTTAGTATTTGTTGTCCAGTCGTGTGTTGTGAAATTTCATTAAGCATTTATTAATTCTTGCCTAGTAGTACATGTTATTAATTCTTATTTCTCGGGTGTTTCCAATATATTCAGTGTTCATTTTATCTATTGTTCAGTCATACTTTATTGTTGGATGCATATCATACTTTCTTCTCATGGAATGGGCACTTAAATATTAGTAATCTGAACATAAAAAATGATGAACAAATAACAATGAATGAAAGTCCAGTGCAGACATGAGACTCTTGAGATGTGCAAGTAGTTTTCTGCCTATGAGTGGTAACACCAGTATTTCTGAATCATTAGATCAGAAAGTTGAAGAGGACTGAGTGTATGAGGGAAAAATATTTGTTAATATTTTACTCTGTGATCTAGATAAATATGCAGATATATTTCTTTGTATTATTTCTCATATATCATAGAATCATTATATAGAATGGTTTGTGTTGGAAAGGACCTTAAAGATCAGCTAGTTCCAATCCTCTTGCCATGGGCAGGTACACTTTCCAATAGTCCAGGTTGCTCAAAGCCCCATCCAAATGACCTTGAACACTCCCAGGGATGGGGGCATTCACAGCTTCTCTGGGAAACCTGTGCCAGTGTCTCACCACCCTCACAGTAAAGAACATTACACACATGTATGAATGTGTCTGTGAGTGTGTAGGAGAGGTTTAAAAGTATATGAATTATACTAGGAATTAAAACAAACAAAAAAAATAGTAGGAACATATTTGACTAAGTGTATGTGTAGCTTTAACTGAAATTATGGGGCCTATTTACATTCATTCTTAGGCAGTGCTTCAGCCTTTACAATGGAAACTATGTCTTGTGATGTGACGTTTTCTGTGTTGATTGGTCTGTTTCTTTGTGTAGTTTTCTCTAGGATTCTGAATTATATGAAATAGGATATAGGGTGTTTTCAGTGGAAATGGTCAACAAGCACTTCAATTTGTTGAATTGCCTAGACAGAGAGACCATACTGAAGCTTACAAATGTGTTTAGACCTGAATCAAAATGGCCACATTGATGTACAAAAAGATAAGTTTGAAAATGGCACAGACAGTTTTCCAAGTTCAAATAACATTATACATTCCCAGAAATGTTAGGCTGAGCTCATTTAAAAAGATGAAAGTTAGATTTTAGATCAAGCAGAAGGAAAGCTGGAAAACAAATCTTCTAAGGTCCTTGAATGAGTACAAATATAGAAATGCAAGGTGAGAAGTCATTTATGTGAACATTCTGACTCTACAAAATGAACCTGTCATCGTGTAGACGGGGCTGAAGAATGTGGTATTTCAGTAGGATATCAATATAGCAGCTAAGTTTTTAAACCGGTATTAGCAGGAATGTGAAGAATTGAAAGTAATTATTTGAATAATACCAGTCTCTTTTCCCTAAGGAGTAAAGGTTTTTTGCATATCACTTATGAAACAGTACAGTACATCTAACTCCATTTAGTCATTAACATTAATTGCTAATAGTTTCTCTTTACAGATTCTAAATGGTGGACTTATTGAATCATCCTGAACTTGTTCCTCTGGGGGTACGTAAGAATAAGCTTGTGTATCCTTAGAAGCAAACTGCAAACCAGCAGTTTAGTGCTGCCTAAGACTGTCATAGTGGGGTTTTTGTTTTGGTTGTTTTTTTAAATTCTTTTTTTAATTACTAACATATATCAAGTTTATGTTAATGATATGAAAACATAACTGAAATACTCAGTAGCATTTAAGGAACATAAAGTAGTTAACCTAGTTATAAGCTGCAAAATATTAGAAGACTCAGCAGATTAAAGTAGGTGCAAAAATATGGGACACTTGCTATTGCTAATATTCAGCTTCTCTATGAACTAAGTTAAACTTGTTTTCCTAAATATGAATCTCATTCAAATATTATCTTCTTTTTCCTCTGTCTTTCTCTCTTGCCTCTATAGATTTCTATTCCATCCTTGTGTAATCATCTAAAAAATTCACCTTTACATAATTTGAAATGTCACTTGAATTTGTTTATGTTTCCTTACCGGTTTCCACGAAGCATTTCTTTTTCAATCTGGATGATGACTTTGTACGTTTTTATTCAGAACAAAAAAATGAAGAGCAAATATATTTTCTGCAAGAGAGAAAATGAGCAGGCAGCCAGTTACCCTCAAACAATCAGTGCAAAATGTTTTAGCGTACCACTCACCAACATACTCCCAGGACCGTTAACTGAGTACTGGTGATTGTCAAGATAATTTCCTATTTTGAAATATCTTTACTGTTATATAATACTCTGCAACATATTAACTTACCAAAAAATTTAAATTAAATTAAATTAAATTAAATTAATTTATTTTTAATCAAATGCACTCTGGTTATAGAAGGATGTGCATTTCTTTATTTCAGAATATGTTTCAAATTTATAACAAGGAATTTCAGTGCATATGGACTCAATAGATCTAATGAAAGTCTACATAGTTTCACAATTTCACAAAGCTGAGATATCCTCCTGTTGAGTTATGAGTAAGGTGAAACAGGGAAAAAAGAGAAATTAATCCACAAAATTATTCTAGCTATTGCAATGAATATGAATCAACGTGTACTTTTTATTTCTGAAAATGTATGTGTGCAGTGATTAATTAGTAAAAGCATTGCAAAAGAAGATGCATACCTTCCAACTTAGGAGTCTAGTTAAAAAAGAATGGCATAGAAAGTTACAATGCAAGCATTTTGTTTTGCCTGTTAAGAGATAAGAGACAGAGAATTAAAAACGATCGACACAAACTACCAGCCTACCAGTGAGTACTTTCAATAAGAAGTGTGTCTAGGTTCTGCATTAAAATACTGCTTCAATAAGTATGCAAAAGTCATGACAAATAATTTTTTCCTATAACGTGAAAGCATAATTTTCCCGTTAATTGGTCCCTTTGAAAAATCTTCGGTTTTGCTTAAAAAGTGATATTTTTGTTTTGTTTTAATGAGTAGGTGTGTCTCTGAATGCTCCTATATTGACAACTGTGAAGACCTTTTTTCTACAGAGCAGGGGCAGTGACATTGTTTGTATCACCAAGGTGTCATGCTTATGCTTTTATCTCAAATAATAAATGACAGGTTTGTTCTGTCTCCTTGACTTACCATTTCTTTAGCTCCCTGTCGGAGAGAGAGACCCAGTGTATAGCCAATTAGTATCAGATGTGGCAGCAATGTTTCTGAGCCTGCATATGTTTGGCCTTTGGGAAATGAGTTGAGCCCTCCATACTCCTTACTGAAGACACGTTAGCACTTCTCAGATAGCAACATGACTTGCTAACCTTTTCCTGCTTTGACCTGGATGAAGTCTAAGTTGAAAATACTGTAGTCAAATTACTTGTATTCCACTACATGTCCATCAAGTCTTTCAATGCTTTTGGAAATAGATTGTTAGAAGAATTAAGGAAAAATATCAGGTGGCACATTTTTTGTTATGTCCATATAACAACATGAGGTTAAATTTTAACAAAAAATGAAAGAGAATCAAAAAACCATGTTTTTGACAGGTAATGTTCCTGTCATTAGAAATACAAAATTTGTTGCAAAGGTAGGCAGCACCTCTTTTCCGAGTTAAAGAAACATTTTGAAACAAATTATTACTATCTGCTTATTACATAACAAAACCAAGCATGGTTGCTCTAGGAATTCCAGAAAGCAAAGATACTGCAGTAAGTTGTACTGAGTCATTTGGTAAAAATACAAACTTTGCACTTTTAGTTCTCGGCAGATTTTTAAATTTAATCTTAAACATTCAAGGCATAGTGATAGCATCATCCTGCTTACTGTTAGATGAGTAAAAAATGGTGATTCTGCAAAAATCTTATAATTTAATTTGCATCTAAAGGCTTCCAAGTGCATTTTAATTAACATTATGTTTCACATCACTACTGACTGACAAAGTGGTCTTAG
This sequence comes from Poliocrania exsul, assembly GCA_035041345.1. NCBI lineage: Eukaryota > Metazoa > Chordata > Aves > Passeriformes > Thamnophilidae > Poliocrania > Poliocrania exsul. The sequence continues at coordinate 37,939,752 of JAWWLZ010000139.1, forward strand.
TCTGTACATTTTTTAATGAATGCTATTTAAGCCTAGAGAAAACAGTAGAGTTTTGTATCAGAGTTCAAATAATTAATTTCTTTCCAATGACATAATAGGCTGTGGGAATACCTATGTCACGTCTTAGTAGTGATTGCAGTTAAGGAATGAAGAATAAAGTCTAGGCTCCTTCTGGCTGCCTTGTGAACTCTCAGAGAAGAAAGAATGCATAAAAGTATTCCTCTGGGCAAAGTTTCTGTCCTGATCTGGTCATGCACTCACAGGTACGAGACTGAGAGGACTAGCCACTAATTTTGCATCTGCCCCACCTTGGATAGCTAGCTAAATGAGTGTCAGAAGGACCCAACATAGGGTGACAGGAGTTCTCTTCCTCTGAAGAAGAAAGGTAATTCTCAGGAGATACAACTCAATTTCCACAGATACCAGTGCCTTCAAATCTGAGCTGTTCTTAAATAACACTAATTGCATTCTGCAGTCTTCCTAAATGTTGTTAGTGCAAAATTTTATGGTATGATCTGGAAGTCTCTCCTCTGATTTTCTGAGACTTTTGATGTGGTGAAAGGGAGTAAAATCCTACTTTTCCTGCTTGTCTCAGAGGAGAAAGAGGAAAAAAATGTTGGTCTTAACAGGTGAGTGAGAAAAGGGCCGTAGAACAAATTGGTTTTCCATATACCATTTTTTTAATTATTGTATGGGTTTCCAGTAGCAATGTCAGCTTAAATAGAACCCTATCTCCTTCACCTCCAGTTTTTTTATCCTTTCACCACTCTTTTCCCTCAGCTGTACCAAAATTTGTTCATTAGATTGCACAAAGAACAGAATGCTGTAAGTGACTCTTGCAGGAAAAATGATAGCAGGTTTCTAAAATTCAGTTCACAAAATAGATTACAGATTTTACAGTTTATGTCCTGGTGGATTTAGTTTCCAAGAATGAAGATGGAGAGTGAAACCTATGCAAGTGGCCACAGCTACTAAGGAAAACATTCATGGTATGATGGAATCTATTTGTGTGTGTTACTGAAGGTGCAAAGATTTTAGCAGGTGTTTTGTGTGTCTTAAATTTCAGGTTTATATTTTTCTAAACCTGAAAAAAGATTGAAGCTTATTTAGTTGTTCAGATCTCTACTAAAGCTTGAATTACATGGCCAAGATGCTTAACTTAAAGCTAAATATCTATCCAGAGGACATGGACATGCAAGAAAGGCTTTATGGCTTTATCTCAAGTCTAGCAAAGTGCCTTTGAAGTAGATTGACCACAGACTAAGTGGACATAAAAGTTAGAACTTGTCTTAACTCGTGCTGAATGCAGGCAAATCTCTTTGTTAACACTAGCAGCTAATAGTAACAGAAAATGCTTCTAATCCCGATATAGGAAAGGTAAGATATAGGAATGAGCTCTAGTTTACATTATTTATACCATTTGTGAACAAGGTTCTTCTCATAACTGTTGGAAGGGTCACCAAAAAGTACTGCAGACCTAAAAGTCAAGCTAAATTGTCAGGTTTTTTAATCTACTTTCTGGGAAAGAGTGATGCATCTATAGAAACTCCTAGTCAGGAGGCTATATTAAATGTATTCTAAGGTTGATTCTGTTAAATGATAAGGGGAGTGTTGGTCAATTCTTTTTTTCCCTATACTTTCCTTTTTCTTTGCTTGCTTTCAGCCTTTTATAGAGTCTGGACAGTAGGAGGGAATGGACACAGAGACTGCAGCTCCCATAAGACAGTGTATGTATTTTTTAATATTTATTTAATAAAATAAGAGAACATTTCAAGTCATACGACAAATAAAATACTTAACCTCCAGTTACCAATGGGATGGGAAGCAGCTTGTTTCGACTTATTCAAAAACATATATGAAAATTGTCAATATTCTTAGGAGGAGAGAAAGAGCTGAAGGTTTCATGAATTCATAGCAAGGCTTTTTGATAAAAAATTCTTTATCATCATGCTCCTATTCAGCAGTCAGAATGGAAGAATTTAAAGAGCTTGTATTTAGTCCTTTGGGGACTCAATTTTTAAGGTTCTGTAGGAATTCACCTCTAGCATTCCTCATATTTCTTAGTTGATGACTTCACATGGGTTTATGCTTTTGATACAATTTTCTCTGATATTGCTTACATGGTGTTGTCCTGACTTGGAGTTTCAATGAGACTGATGTAGAGTACTGGGATGTGGGCAATACAGTTGTCTTTATTTGAGTTCTGTAAAAATTGAATTTGAGAGGAGTGGGTTGTGAATGTTACAGTCCTGATTCTATATTCCAGGATTCAATTTTTGTATTCTAAATGTCAGAAATTTCATAGATGTCTTCAAATGATTAATGTCTCTTATTACACTGAAAGGTTGATATATATTAAGAAGTAGAGAACTCTGGTTAAAGCCACCTGTGGAGATTCCTATAGTAGGGTGGGTGAGGGCAACTCCTGTATCGTGGTTGGTTACCTGTTGCCATTACTGTGCACACCAGCATTTTTCAGTGAGCAGAGCATGATAATACACTGGCTGCACATTAAGGTGTTGAACCTCATCGTAGGAGTCCTGTAGATAACTATTTTAATAAGAATAATCCCTTTCCAGGAATATAGACATGTGCCCTTAATGATGGAGGTTATCTACCCTACATCAGTTCTGAATGTTAATGCTGACACAAACTATTTCTGTAGTTCATTAAAGTAATATCTCTTTCCTAAAGAAAAGTTTCTGCATTGTTCATCTTATTCCATGCTGTCTATGCTATCCTGTCATAAATAATCTTAAAGTCTTCATGGTTGGTTTAATATGTTTAAAGAGTTCCAAAACCCACTGTGATTATCTAATCTAACCTTTTTCATAACAAAACTGTAGAACCTGGCAGTATTCCTTTCTGTTGAAACCTAGATAGCTGCATTTGAACTAGAGCACACCTTTTGAAAAAAACAATGACCTGTATTGAATAAAAGCCTTTCCACAGTTCTTAGAAACCTCATCATTAATTATTTTCAGATGTTATCTTCTTTTAAGATGAAATTGTCTGGTTTCAGTTTCTAGCTATTGAAGTGTGTTAACCTACATCTGCTAGAGTGAGGTGCTCTGTTCTCTGTGTATCCATGTGTAGGTTGTGATCAACTCTTCTCTTTGCTTCTCTTTGAGATAAATACACTTAGCACTTGGAGACTTTTGGTCTGTACATATTTTTCATCCTCCAGTCATTCTCTTGCTCCTTTGGTAACTTCTTTTCAACTTTTTTCTTGATCTGAGGATATAAGACTAGCCATGACAGCAATCAAACTTATAGGTAGGTGTGCTCTTATTTGGTATTCACCTACTTTTACATCTAAAGGTTTATGATATTCTATTGGATGGAGCATCATATTAAAAGCTCACATGCAGCCCATTAGTTGCTGTAGCTCTTTAATCTTTCAGAGTCACTATCTGACAGAACAGACTATAGTAGCATGGAGGATTTTTGCTTTTACCGTGTCTGATTTTACATTTGGCCTTGTTGAAATGAACTAAAAGTTGAAACGAAAAGTTCACGTCTCCAGAACATCACCATATCCAGGTCCCGGCCTTCCAGGGACTGATAACGATGTTAAGTAGCAGGGAACAAAGAATAAATACCAAGAAAAGATTTCTAGAAACACAACCAAAAATAAAGCTGCTTAGCAAAAATTTCCCGCTCTTAGTGACATTCTGAGACATGAATTGCGTGACTGTTTCATAACATTTTATTTGCCTAAATGAGACCTCCAGTAGCAGCCAGTCAATTGCCTTACTGACCGCTATACATCACAATAGCGTTATGGTCTTTCACACAGTTGCTACATTGATATTTTGCAGACTATGTGCCTCAGTGTTTGGTGCTGTATCCAAGAATGTATAATGCACTTTCACTTCAGACTTCATTCTTTCTAACTTGAAGCAAGGTTTATTTGCATGGAAAGGAGTGCCAAAACAAGTTTTCACAGTATTAAACCACAAAAATTGCAAATAGCAGAACTGAGAGGCAGAAGAGGTTTCAATATGCTGTTCCAGAAGGTTCAATTGCAAACTGGCTTTGCTCCAAGTAAAAAATAAGCATTTTTCTCTTGAACAGCCCAGTCTTTCTCTAATTTATCTTGATGGTGATCTACAGTCACCTGTGTACTTGAAAGCAGAGTACAGATTATTATCTGCTAGCTCTATCTGCCGCATTCATTTTTCAGACCAAATGTTCAAAGTAATACCTTCAATTCATAATAGACCAGATCCAAGAAACAACAGTATTTTCCACTAGTAAACAGTGTTTGATGTCAAAGAAGGATTCTACTTCTGCAATCTTCAGTGTATTTTTTCCTCATTTTGAGTTCTCAGTTATTATTGGCTGAGAGAGAAAAAGTGCAATGTGAACTAGTACAGAAAAGAGGATCCAAAATGTTCAGGCTGAGTGAGATAATATTGACCATTTTTTTCCTCATGTGAGAAACTGGTATTTACTGTACACAGAAGATTTTCCTTGTCCTCAGCTTACTGCCAGACAGAGTAGAAAGAAGCCTTGAAAATATGTTTACAATTACCAAAATTTTAAATACAAGAGTTCCCTCATTTTGCTGCTGACTTCTAAGTGACACAACTCATATGCATCTCCTAATGGATTCAATGTTGTTAAAGGGAATTCCACTCATAGAATAAATGCTACATTTGTATTCCTATGGATCAGGACAAGTGATAGGTAGGATGCTCAGAAAGGCAAAGGGAGATGATAGGAAGGATATTAAATCAAGGATTTCTGAAGGCAGAATAAGACATCAGGAAAGAGACTAGGTGTAGTAGACCGGGAGTGAAAATAAAGACAAATGTTTCATGGTGCCAGTTACTGTGGGCATGGTATATGCAGTGTACATTTTGATGTTACATGTTTAATTCTAGCATGACCAGGATGTCTTCTGATGGACCTGTGATTTATGCTTATATCCTGTAGTTGCACAACCTTCAAATGAGGGATATCATTTAAGTCTAAATATAGATGACATAGCTGTCAGTATACTGGCTTCAGAGTTCCTGCTCAAACAAACTGCAATTCTGTAAAGTGGTCATAGCCTGGGGTTTTGACAGCATCAAAGATGGCACTGCCAATATGACTACACAGCTGTAGGTACAGCAATGCCATCAAGATCATGACTTCACAGAACCTGTGAGAAAAAGAATTTTTTTTCCAATTATGGCATTAAAGCATAGGGGATTTTCTGTCCTTGAACAAGTTCTTATGAGCTGTCCTTGTCATTCTCATGGCTAGTCCTCTGTATGCAATATAGAGGTGTCTTGTGTGTATGTTTTCTTGCTTTATGAATATGCCTGAGAGAATGCAATGCTGTAACCTGTTTTGTTGTAAACATTAATTTATTTTACTATTGTTTCTTTCAAGACTAATTGTGATAATTGGTTTTTGTTTTTCTTTCCCTGCTGTATACATTTTCCGTGAGACTAAATGGACTCTTTCTGGCAGATGACAGAGACGACTATTTGTTGTCCTTTTAAAAATTCATGGTATGGTTTGCTAGACAGGATAAATATTTGCTCTCATTATTATACCTGTATTTCACTTTTAAGTATTGGCTTTTTCTGAGTTGTTGCTAGTGAGAATGCTGGACTAAATTCTCTTCAGAAGCAATTTCAGATTTCATCAGGGAGAAAACTGTTAGCATCACTAAGGAATGGAAGGAACTTGCTAAAACCAGGGACCTGTTACTAGCAGTATTTTAGAGACTGGGATAACATTAGGGGCAAATCCTTTGGAACTAGTCTGCAGCAGAAAAAGGGTCAAATTTTGCAGGCTAAGGTGGAATATTATCTATCTGTGGAGAGCAGTCTCAGATTGATGTCTTGCTGATGAATGAAGAGAAGCAAAGCTGTAGGCTCACTGAATAGAGTTTGTTCTCATTGGTTGCCTTGAGTTTCGTTATTCTGCTGCATATAATGTTTACCCCCCAGTTTACCTTATGGAAATGATTTAGTGGCATTGACTGCTTACTGAGCTGCAGTTTCAGTTTTGGTTTGATTTTGCTAGTTTTCTCTCTGAGCCTATTGTTCTCCCTTTAGGCTGTCAGAATACAGCCTTAAGGGTACCTTCCCCACTGCTAGGTGTGTTTCAGCTGAGTGGTCTGTTTCAGGGCTTAAGTGCCTTTTCTCTACACATTTTTTTTTTTCATTTTTAATGTTTTTTTTTAAGTGGATTGTCTGTAACTTCTGCCTGTTGTGCAAAAGTCTAGCTAACCCTTTGAGAGGGCCTCCTGTACACAACAATTAGCTATGAGTTGAAGGCTGGGGCTAGCATGCATCTGAACTCCTTACCAAAGTGGGATGAAGAAGAGGGCTCACATTGTTCAGGTATCCTTAGGTTTTGAAATCACTGTGTGGCTGTATATTTAAACCTTGGCTCTGCCAGGCTTTTCAATATACTTTCATTCTGCTGCTGTTGAAGAGTGCATTTCCCACTGTTGCATTTGCTGAACTCACACAGCAGCATGGCTGTGATCCTGCAGCAAGGTAGTGGTGCACTGAGACAGATCTTTGCGTATGGTGAAGTGAGGAGTATCAAAATTGAGCTGGCTGAATAGAATGATTAACTAACTGTCTATGAACCCACAGATGGCCTCCAGGGCATTGGAGCTCATAGAATAAGCTCTATAAACAGAAAATAGAAATCTGGACAATTGTGAAATGACAATGGAGAGGAAAATAAATTTAATATCTTGGTCTCAGCTATATTATAAAAGAAATGGATTAAAAACTACCTTAAAGAAAAACTTGGCATGATCCATATGAATCTGTGAGACATCCTGGGCTCAAAAACTGTGTAACATGTTTGTAAAAGTTTTGTGTGAGAGTGATAGAGGAATTTTAGAGTATAAGTTGGATAGGAGTTTAGTTATCAGTGGCAAACCTGTGTTAGGATATAGATAGCAACTATGAAATGCATCCTTGGATCTAAAAAGTCAAAGTTCTTTTGTCAGATTAGTTCATGTTTTGAGGAAAAATATTTTCACATTAAAGAAAAGTTGAATGCCTTCTATTTAAAATGCTTTTAGAAAATAACTAAAACCACTAAGATAATTATATAAATTATTTCCTTCTAAAGTTAGATCAAATTCAATAAAAGTATATGTAATTTTTTTTGTTTCAGAGAGAGAGATCAGGGAGGCCCTGTGGATGAGTATAATCAATGGCAATAATTAATCCATTTAACATACCAACCATAGGGTCTCTGAATGTGAGCTGCTTGCAATTCAGCAGCTACAATGACTTGGTTTGTCTTGGAATATGAATAGACACAGCAATGTAGATTCTGCAGATTCATTCATAGGAAGTACTGGGATTGTGCATATGTGAGCCATAACAGAGCAGGGTTGAACCCTTTCATTCCCTCAAATAGAATTTTAAACTTAATGTGTTTATTCTTAGACCAAACATTTCACTGAACCAATAGGCTCCTCTCCTATTTTATTCAGAGTTTTCTTGGCAATAAATGCCTGATATTGCAAATTGCGTGAGATACACTGAGGAAGGGGGTCCCCGGAGGAGTTCAGTTAAGATCATAAGTTGTTACTTGAGAATTCAGTAGCACTGATCTGGCCATGTGATCCCCCTTTATATCGAGGAAAAACACCAGTGGTGGTTGTGATGGTTACATCTGGCTTACAGGTAACACAAGAGTCAAGCGTCTTGAATCTTGTTCAATAGATAAGGGCCATAAGTCTTCTTCAACATGTAAGGGCTAGCTGAGCATGCACCATGCCAAAACACAGCTGGTAGGCAAATTTGACTTTAATTCAATTATGTGGCTCCATATAAACAGCATAAAGCCCAGGCCCCACTATGCTCTCCTGCATGGCAGTGAGCTGCACACCAGGATCCCCCCCTGAACAGCAACACTTCTCAAGTTTGCTCCTCAAGGCTGAAAGATTTCTTGTTCAATTGATAAATCTTGTCACATTTACTATCAAGTTTTGTTAAATCACTGGTTTGTATCAATAAACATATTGCTGCTTCTCTATTGCAAGTGAAGTTCATCACTTATAATGTGTCAACTGCTAAAAATACAAAAATATATTCTGAATGTTGCGGACAGATACTGGGGCTGTTATTAATATTAGAACTTTGTGGGCAACTAGCACACAATTAATTAGTTTCACTATTTAATTTTCGCGGGACTTAACAGTACTTTAGTTTGTTTGGCATGACCCGGAAAGGGATACAATAGGATTTTAAAGTAAAGAATTACAAATAAATGCGGAGAAGAACACTTTAGAATCTATTAAATAGTAGTAAGACAAGAACAAGACTTGATAATAAGTGCTATTATATTTATATCTGAATGGTGACTGACACTGAGGACTCATATCCTTCCCAGTATAGGTCTAATGCTTTATATCTAAATCATTAGAGGCCAAGAGTAATAATACTACATATAAATCTCCTGGTATTTGGGTTAAAGCAAGTCTTGCACTAACTCTGTGTCTCACATTTGTATTTGTGGACTGATTTATGCCTTCTTGAACGCTCTCTTTAATGAGTTATTTGTTTTCCTTTCCTCATCTTTCCTTTCCTTTCCAAATTCTCCCTTGCTGCTTTGAAGTACTACTTAATTCCTGTAGGAGCTCTGAGATGACAGACCACATAATCCTCAAAAAATAGAGAATGTTGTTGATACAGGTGATTGACTAATAAATCTTTTTTGTAATTTTCTTATTTGCTTTACCAGGTACCTGTCTAAATGATCTATTGTTCTGAGGAAGTATTTGTATGGTTCAAATTAATACTCATAAATAAAATTCCCTGCTTATGTTCAAAACTATTGGTCCTTGTAATGTCAAATGGTTGTATATGTTTTAAGTGTCACCATTAGAACTCTTGTTATTTCACAAAAAGTTAAGAACTTTTACCTTTTATAACCATATGTGTGTCTTTTATGCTGCAAAGAAAAGCCTGAGGATGCCTCAGAGGCATCTCAAGAAAATATTTCACCATTCTTACCACTTTTTTTTTTTTAATTAAAACTGTATTCTCCTGATATCTTAAACCAGTCTTTTGTGATTTAGGGAGGGAAGAAAGAATTCTTAAGCTATGGGTCTGAACCTTTGGGGCCAGGTAAAGAGGCCTTTTCAGGCACTCTTCTCCCTCTGTTCTGTGTATCTATAATAAGCTACTTAACATTCCTCCATGAGTTTAAAGGAGAAAGCTTTGTTCTCTCTTCTGTCTATTTTCAAGTAAGTCACATAGAGCTTTCAGGAATAGCACCTTTCTGCCTTGTGTCAAAGTCTCTGTGGGATGAAAGTGAAGCCTTTCTAAGGAAGAGTTATTACTGAAGCATCTTATAAGAATGTCAGAACAAAAGGTAGCTTCTTCATTTCCTATCACTACTTGGGCCTACATTAAAATCTTTCCTGCTTTCTTAATGCCAGGAGTTTAGACTCACGGTCATGCTCATGTGTCTACAGCATGTGTCTGTCTCACCACACTCACAAAATGTATCATTATTTTTTCCTTCTTAATTAAGAAATGCAACCAAAGAAACCCAGAATTTGAATCAGGAAATGAACATGAAGCCTCTTCCCTCCATTACTGTCTCATAAGCTAAAAAACCTCCAACAGATAAATAAAAAACCCCAAAACAAAACAAAACAAAACAAAAAAAGAAACCCCAATTGCCTCCCCG
>JAWWLZ010000139.1:37949526-37993988 GCA_035041345.1 Poliocrania exsul
CCCCCCAACCTCTAAATGATCATCCTCTAGGACAAAATTTCTTTTAAGTAGGGCTGGTAAATTTGATGTTTCTGGTGTTTTCATTTGCTTCTGTCACTTGTCTTCCTGGGCCTCCATCAGTCTTTTAGAAAACAAACTGTTCTACCTGTCAGCTTTCATCAGAAAACACAAACACATCAGAAACTGAGCTTGGAAAAAAGATGCTTGCCTGTGATTTGTTCATTTTCACACTAGACTTGAGCTACACCTTATGCTATTTTCTCATTCAGCTTGGGATTAAAAAATACGTATATATTTATTTTGAGTTTGAATGTCACTACATAGCCTGCGGTGCTGTAAATATGAAACTAAAGTAAGAGAAACTCAGGTTTCTGCACAAAAGTAATGACAGCTGAGCTTCCAAAGTCCTGATTTCTATGTTTAATATGAACCCCTGCCACCTGGTTTCCCAGAGGGAGAGAAGTAGTTTTAAAAGCATCACTTTACATACTTCTAAGTATAGAATCGTTTGCTTACTTTGCTAAAATTATGTCAGCACTTCCCCTGCCAACTCTTTATTTTCACAGATATAACTTTTGACTCTAGAAATTATTCTGGCTGAACCTTTTAATTTAGTGTTGATCCATATGCTGCCCCACTGCAAGCTGAAGTTATTATGCAGGAGCCAAGAAAGGAGGAGAGGAAGTAGCACTTAATACTTTATGCTATCAGTTGCTGCTCCTATGATTAAAAGGAAATAGAACCCCAAAATCCATTTGCAAGAAGGCAGCTCCTCCTCTGTGGCTGTATGTGTGCCAGGTGGTGACACACATAGTTAACCTCTGGAAAGCAGAGCTTCAGTCTGTCTCAGTGTAGGCAATTCTGTCCCCATAATTACAGTATATAATTTGTGAATCAGAGATCTTTTTAATCCTTCTTCATGCAAAGGAAGGTGTTTAACAGTCACCTGAGTTTACTACAACTTTTCCTAATAATTTTAACACCAACAAATTGTATATAATTTCCTCTGGACCCTCTCTCTGCACTGTCTGACCCTCAGCTCCTCTGTGCATTACTCTTTGCCAGTCTGCCCTTCCCCAGATGAAATCAGACCTAAAGGAAAGTTCTGAAAGGAATATCAACAGTTTATCTGTGTAAGGAGAATGAATTTGGCTCTGCAGCTCTCTTGGTTTTCCCCCATGCCTGAGAAAGCACATGTAAGTCCAGGATACTGCATATTTCTTTGGCATTTTCTGACTGTGGGAGCAGAAGCCCTACAGAGATGGAAATCCCATGTGTGTCTGGTGCAGTGGAATAAATCGCCTGTGGTGGTTATAGTCCACTTAATGGAAAAAAATAACCAAAACTTTTAACTTGTGTTGTCATTAGGGTATGAGCTTCTTACACAGCTTTTCCTCTGAAGTCTGGTCAAGCCTCAACTAGTAAAGAAATACAATATTAAATAACAAATAAAATGGACTGATTAGTCTATGAAAGGGTGATCAAGATAGGTAATGAGCGGGTGTCATTCATATATGCCTCTTGTGTGCAAAATAGACAGATTTCAGCTGCAAAGAATATGTTCTTCTATAGATCACTTTGATACTCCAGTAAGCCAACAAGTCAGGAAAACAGACTTTAAAAGCTGTGGATTTTGCTTAATATTACAGATGTAGAAGACAAAGAGAATTTCTTTAATCTACTGAAAATTTTGATAAAAATGAAATATTTGCTGATTCATTCAGGTAAAATTCAAAGTGTATTTCTAAATTTAAATGTTAAAAAATAAACTTTTGTCTAGTGAAGTAATAACTTGTCAACTTTTTACTCAAAATTCCCTTTTTAGAAGTCCATAACTCTAATGAGTTTTGACACTTTGGTTGCTAATGCATCAAAAGAGGTTGAATGTTAGTTTTTGACTAGTTTTATTTTTAAAAAATTCCTCTTTATTTAAAAAGAATATTTAAGTAATTACTTCCCTTCTCCTGGAAATAAGACAGGTAACTTTCTAATATAATATAAATGTCTAATAAAAATAATGTAATACAAAATAAGGCCATGATAACTTAATATGGTTTTATAATATATATTATATGATAACAACATATAAAATTATAACATACATACTATGTATTTAAACTGATGAAATTCAATCTAATCAGAAATTAGTAAGGGAATATCAATCAACAGTATGAGCCTGGAAATAGAAATTAATTCATGGTATCTAAAAAGTTAATCATGTTATATATTTTAAATAAAAAAAATCTTCATACTTGCTGTTTGTTTATAGTTCTTAATGAATACAATAATTATATTCATATAGATGATAAAAAGAATCAGAAATAAAATGCAGGTGATACAGGCTTTCATTAGAATTTTTAACTCTCTTGCTCTTAGAACCTGAATATTAGATTTGTATAAATATGTGCAATATAAATTCAGTAGCTGCATGCACCTAAATGACAAATTTAGTAACAATATTCACAATAAGACCAAACAGCAAACAGTTCAGGAGTTCAGTGAATCTGAGTTATTCTACATTCTTTTTCAATATCTAAACACAGTGCTCTTCACTAAAATTTTATTCAAGGCACACATACCCACTAGTATAGCATGAAGTAGATAATGATTAGTAGAGGAGTTTTGACAAGGGAAGCATTACTTGTACTTTCTATGAAAGTATACAATAATTTCATTCCACTGCAGTTTTGACAGAGAACATACAAACCCTTTGTAAATATTTTGTAATAAATACTGTAGGACTCATATTCATAAGAAGTTGTCAAATATTTATTGAAGAATACATGATTTTCTGTTCATGAGGGATACCCTAATATAACAGTCTGTCAGAGAGCTATAGTAACAGTGATTGCAGTAAGATTGTGTAGATTTTGATTAACATCGGTATTGTCTCAAAAAAGGAGAGAAGAAGTATATGGTCACCATTTACCATGGCAGGCTATTATTTGTATTAACTGAACCAAAAAAATAAAAGGGTGAGAAATATTAATGGTCTGAGATTTTGCATTTTAGATATGTTTCCGGTTTAGAACCAATTAAGTCTTGTGAACTTTAACTGTGTGTTGGTGTTCCATTGATTCAAATGGTGAATCAAAACCTTTTCTGTATATAAGAACTGAAGGACCTAACCAGGTATATTTTTATATAACATTATGTGTTTACTAAAACTATGCATTTCTACTTCCCTAAATGTGTAGGGAAGGAAAACAAAAAAGAAAGAAATGTTGTTTTGTTATTTTAAAATCTCAGCTACTCTATGCAGAAGGTGATGATGTGATGTTTCCTAAGGATTTTTGTTGTTGTTGCTGTTTCTTAAATGTGACTGCAATTACTTTTATCTATTTTGTTTGAGAAAACTTCAGTCTTACTCAAACCTTATTTTTGTTCATTGCTGCATTAGAATACTAAAGTCCTTTATTTGTTTTTAAAAACAAATATTGTGGGGTTTTTAGCTCCTTCCGAGGAGCTCTTGGCCTACACTTTGGTCTTAATGAATTGGCATACACTTTGGTCTTAATGAATTGACTGGTTGGTCCCAAGCTTCTGTTATTACTTCTAAGTTTAACAATGCAAATGTATTGGCATGCAAAATGTTTTTTATGACATTTCGTTTTCATGTGGTGGTACCAGTTATTTTTGTTGCACCTACTGGCCACTGAAAGAATACTCAATGTGATTCTGGCTGTGATGCATTGACAAAGATATGACAGGCATTAAGGGAAAATAACAGAAAATTTCAGTTACTACCACTTATTCCTTGGGGATGCCATTAAAATGATTATTGACAAAGCACAAACAGACCTCAGTAAAGGTCTTTGGTGGATTCTATAAAGAATCTGTGGTGTATTCAATGCACGTGCACCACAGCTACCCTCTAAAGGACCCTGTGAACTGTACATGGCCATGCTTACTGCTCCACAAAGGGTTTCACCTACAGGGCACCTTGGTGGGGTTTCTTGCCATCTCCTCTTGTGCAAAGGTTTAGTGGGGCACAGGAAAGAAAATGGAAGGGATGGAGCATGAGGAGATCTCTGTTTGTTTCAGAGGCAGTCTGTCTGGAGTCTGCTCACCCTGCTTGTGTAGGTCCTGCTTGAGGAGGTCTGCAGGGAAGAGGCTGACAAGGAGCTCTGCAGCCCCAGGACACTGGCACAGTCTTATCATCACAAATGGGGCAAGGTGGATCTCTCGTCTGGTCTGCTTATGTGTTCATTCTGCCTGTTTATATGTTCTCAGATAATCTGGTGTACACTTGTCCTGATGATGGGCTGCAGCTGTTTCAGCATATTTTACATATTTCATCTGTCTTGGTAATGATTCTACATGACCATGAGCAGGTAGGAATGGCATTCTGGAGACCCCATGATCTAATAAGATGACAGTGCAGGTCAATCTCTGTACAACTGTATTTGCAGAAAAATATTTTAATTTAAGAATATTTTAGGTTCCTGCGCCTGGGAGGTTAGGATAAGCACATAGCTGAGACACGGTATTGATTGGTAGTATATGGATTGGTGATAAATATGATCAAAATATGACTGAGCAGTACAGTCACAGAAGGACCATGAAATGTGTTTGATGCTACTACTGTTTATCAGGAAACAGTAACTAGAATTAATTGCACTATACAATAAAGAAGTATAAGAGAATATTTATTTTGAAATCAGTATGATAGAAGGGACATACATATACAATATGTGCACATTCATTCAAAGAGCTGATTACATTTTTATTAAAATAGTATCAGTTAAATTATGTAAACAGCACTCCATCATACAGCTATTTCAAAGATGTATGCCAGAAATAAAATCTCTTGGTCAATTCATTGAGGTGAAAAATCTTAACAACCACAGAAAATCCAGAGCCTGGATCATTAATTGAGAATCTGACAATGAATGAAAACATTTCCTGTATCAATAAATATCCAAAACTGCAATAGCTTTTGTTTGTGTGTTTATCTTAAATTCCTCATTCCTTGTTCAGGCTGACTATTGTTAACAATGCATGCTTGAGGGTAAAATGGGATCTCTATGCACACAGGAGTGATTTCATTCTTTCTTCTTTTGAGATTGAGACAAAAGCAATGAATTAATAAAGGTGATAGCAAATAGACATATAAAATGCTTGAGTTTTTACAGCAGTAAATGGTATTGATTACCTCAACAAGTTTTTCTAAAAATATATAATTTGAAGGTGATAGTTACTTTCAAAATAAAAAACAGTTTGTAGCTGAAATCTGGGAAGGATCTAGCTAGGAAATCTATGTTCTTTATTGTTAATTATATGAGTTGAGAATTATAATAAAAATCTAAAGTTAAGAGGAAGTAGGGTTCTTTTCTATGGATTTCCATAAAATTGTTTTGGTTTTGGTTTGTAAGTGCAATGAAAATAATACCTTTATTACTTAGTAATGTAGGAGGAGGTAGGCAGGATTCCAGACAGATCTTGGAAAAGAAAATCATTCCTATTATGCATTTCATATAGTGTCATGGAACCTTACATGTGGTTTATTACAATAAGGTAATGACTCAAATTCATTTAAAGATTTTTGGCATGGTATTTATTTTCTGAATTTGTTCTCCTCAGCTTTGGGTTCTTCATGTTTCAGGAATAGTTATAAGGAGACGAAGTATTGTTCCATCATTTATTGTGCCTTCATCACAATTCCCTTTGTTTGAAATGCTGTAAAAGTATCTGGTTAAGACTGGCAACTACAGCACAAGACAGAGGAGCTTGCTAAAAACATGTGAAAGAACATAATGTTGTCTCACAGTTTCTAGGGGAAAACATTTCTTTAGAGGTTGAAAGACACATTTCTGAGTATTGTGTTGGAGCAGGACTTTCAGAATTCATCCTAATTTTATTAGTTTAACAAAAAGTTCCATTTCAGAAGACAATTTTTGTAAAATTCCACTGTCTTTGCTTCCCTGTGCATCATCCTAGAAATCTACATTCAGTATTAAGACCCTTGACACCAAAACTTTCCTGGTGCTTTGATTTCTGTCAGGAGTCCTCCAGGGCATGTAAATGTATGTTTCTGGGCACACCTTCAAGCGCATATATTTTGTCAGCTTTGGGCTCAAGCCTAAACCCTGTTGGGAATCAGTGTAGACATTCTTGTGTTCGTTTTGTGTTTGTGTTTGCATTCCAATCGTGTAGGCACACTTGGAGCGTGTTTACTGCAGTGGGCCATGAAAAACTGCAGTTAAAGGAAGTGGCTTTTTAATTCCTGTCCTTTGATCAAGAAACATCTTTCTGCTCCATTCTGTACTATACCAATTAAGATTCTGGTAGAAGATGGGAGACACTTGATTTTGCATCCATCATATGTGTAAAGAAATCACACTATGAATTCATCGGAAAGCACTATTTTAATATGAGGAAATCTTGACTTTTCTTTTGAGTACACATTCTTTGTAAAAATGACTGTTCATTCATTGGGCCAAAACATGAGACAGACATAGCAAACAAACAAGCAAAGGAAGTTATTTCTAGCTTTGGATCAAATTAATAAATAATCTGAAGTACCATGAGCAACAGGCTAGAACCATTATGTTGTTTTTTCTTTATCCCTAGGCTATACAGAGAAGTAAGCCTGACTACTAGGAAGTTGAATATAATAATTTCTGGTTGAATTCTTTGAGAGAGAGATTGGACATATAGCTCCAGAAGGAGAGCTTATGTATTCCTGTCTTTCTCCTCCAACAACCTGGGGCAGGCAGAATTTCCTGTTTGGCAATCCATCTTGATTACTGTGAGGTCCTCACTGGTTCTTGAGCTTTCTCTTTTTTGACAACAATTCCCCATATACTGGAAAACTTCAAAACTCTAGCAGATCCTCTCTTCAGCTTAATGAAGCACTCTTTTGGATGGGAGTATTTATCGCTGCCTGGTTTTCATCCTATTTCTTTCTTGCCCTGTACTGACATGTCATACTCCTAATACCTTGCAAAGATACTCACTTGGTAACAAAGAAATCGCAATCATGTCATCTAAGAGCTCAACACTGTATGTCCCAGGACAGTAATGAATTTACATCTAGTCTTGTTTGACATTTTCTTACTCTGGATATTAAAAAGAGTATTGAGAGAGTATTTAATTTCGTGTGTGTATGTATTAAATCAGGTTTTGTACTATAGCATAGGATCTAGACTTTGAAAATCTGTGATCTGTGATTTTTACTGTATGATTTTGGTTCACAGATATCTCTGTCAGAAATCATTGGATAGAAGGAGATGAAATTGTAGTGATAACATTTCTACACAAATTGAGAGCAAATTTATTAATATGTATAAATAACTGAAACAGAGTTTATATTAAAAAAATTCTCTCCATATGCCAGGTTAACTAAATTCAATTATCAACAAGGCTGTGAAAATAATTTAAAAAGGAGCAAAAATGCAAGTTACAAAACTATGTGATACTCATTAAACAGCTCCACCCCCACCCTCACCCCTCCAAAAAAAAAAAAGAGCGGAGGGAGAGGAATTATTGCTAATGAAATAAAACCTTTAAAAATTTAACAAAAAAGTACAGCTGAAATAAGGACATGTAAGGAGCAAAAGTCTGTGTACACATTTAAACCTTTATGCTTTATACAATGGTTCTGCACTGATTCATTATTATGAATCTGATTAAAATCTTTGATTGCAGAAGGTATTGCACTTGAGATAATTCTGGAGACAAATAAATCACGTGGATTTAAGTGATTGCCTAGAGACAAATATTTATGACTTGATTTCTTGAAGTGCAAATGAGTAAGGGAAAGGACCAATCAGTGTACATGTGTATATACATCAATATATATATATAAATAGCAAATTGATTCAAAAGCAGAAGAGTGTGATGGACTAATACTGCAAAAAAGGAGACACAGAGAATGGGAATTGAAAGGCGAAATTCTTTAAGAAACATTCATATGTCTGAACATCTATACACCTACAGTGAGAAAGAGGACAGCTTTTGTGAAATGCCTATGCTTGTTTCAGGGACTAATAATGACTGAAATTAGAAATAATGAAAACACTAGAGGGTTTTAAGGTAAAATGAAATAAAGTAATGACTGTCATAAATCAAAACATTCATAAGGGAAAAAAAAACACCAAAAAACAACAAACCCTAAAGATATCAGGGTAAAATCCATAGCTGGTATTTCTGAGATTAATATGAATCAGGTTTTATTGTATATTAGATACAAAATTAATCTTAGGCTTGATATGAGCAATGTAATAAGTGGAGATAGTAAAATTGTTATCAGTGATGTAGAAAATGCAGAAATGCTAAATAAATATTCCTTTCTTTTATTGGAAGAATGAGGATAATATAAAGTACTTTCTGGTCCATAAGTAACTGGAAATAATAAAACGAACTACAAGCCAACAATTTACAATCTCCATATTCTAATAATACACACTCAAGAGTCCTAAAATACTATGGCAGGTACACAGCAAATCTGTGGCCTACTGGGGATAATTAATAACATAAACTGAATACTGGCTATAGTGTAGGATGCAAAAGATTGAGAATACTGTGCTACTGTTCCAAGAAGGCACATGGAAAATTCATCTGCCCAGTCCAACAGGCAACATATGTAAAAAGTGATACAAGAATTAATTTTTAGAAGAATAAATTAAAGAATGTTTATACAGTCAGCAAGAAGGGACATGGTTTTATTGAAATCAGAGCCTATCAAACATACCAGATTCTAAAGTTTACAAATTTGTGAGTTTTATTGATAAAATTAGCTGTAAAAACTCTGAGGTTTCTGTTGCACAGGAAAAACAGCAAGAAAAACAAAAAAAAAATATAGCAAAAATACTCAGGTCTGAAACATAAGTAACAATACCGATAAAAAACATATTTTTAGTAGTGATAACAGTTCAGATCTTGAACAAGATCAATTAATTCTTTATTTTTGTATGCAGCATAACGAGAGGGTATGTCTTTTGTGAAAAGATACCTCACCCAAGCAAGACTGAGAGAGAATTATGATTTAACCAGATGGATTGAATGGCCTCCAACTCTAAGAAGTCAGAGCACCTGTTTATTCTAGTTGCCAACTGTTGGGTGTGTCAATAAATTACCTATCTTTCCATTTTCTAACATTAGTCTTGTGGAAAAAATGATCCTTATCTTCAAAATATCGAACCTCAACTTCAAAACTTCCATGGAATAATTAAACAGAAAAAGGATTGGAAAAGGTACTTGG
This sequence comes from Poliocrania exsul, assembly GCA_035041345.1. NCBI lineage: Eukaryota > Metazoa > Chordata > Aves > Passeriformes > Thamnophilidae > Poliocrania > Poliocrania exsul. The sequence goes on from JAWWLZ010000139.1 coordinate 37,958,732, forward strand.
AAGGGAATACAAAATAGTAAAGGAATAAAAATCAGAGGAAATGCACTAAAAAGTTGGCACAAGATCACAGTTATTTGAAGTACCAAAAATAAGGATGTGCCGAAAGAATAAAATCATAGAGTGTGGTAGGCCTGAGACCTACTTTTTTGCTAAGAACATCCTTGCATAAAGCTAATGTGCTCTGTAATGGCCATAACTGTATTAAGAGCTAGAAGGGGAGCTAAAAATCTCTCTTATCTCTGAAATGCTCTGTAGCATGGGAGATGTCACCCTGAAGGTAAGAAAACAGCTATTTACTTTCTAGAAGATCAAGAGATAAGTCTTTGCTGCACCTATGTAAAGTGGGCATTTCCCAATTAAGCACAATGTTGTTAAGGTATAATGGCTTTGAATAGTTTTGCTGCCAAGAATTCCTAATGTCCCGGTTCACTTTATTTTTTAATGGCTTGCCAAACTGAGTACCTATTCTCAAGTGGTTGGTGTCTTTAACTAATGATGATTATAATGCGGAGTCAAGTTCAAGTGTGGCAGTGGAAAAGCAATAGAATACTATATACAGCAATCCATTCCTTCCCTACAATATGTACCTACAGCCCTCAGAAGGGGTTTTCTCCCTTGAAATGTATGTATTCACATCTCTTAGAGAACCACTGCTGGGTGCCAGTTCTGCACCACTAGGATTCAGATGGGTATAAATGATCGGGAATGGCCATTGCTACCCAAGTATGGCACTGGAAATTATTAGAAAGACAACCAGAAGAATCCTTGTGAACCTTTCTTTGTCATTGGAGCACAGATGTGTCTAAGTACTAAGGGAAGTTGAAAAAAAGTGTCACTTATATAATTGCCAATTCACTTTGATCTCTGTTGGTAATTTCCTTTTAACAGTCTCAGTATTTTGTGTTCTGTCTATATTATGGTATTTTAGAATAACAGGACTGTCTCCTATAGAAGCAATGGTAACAAGTCTGACATTGGCACTGAAAGTAAAATACATTTACAGTATATATAAATTCAGCTAGCTGTGCTTGAATTAAGTTTTAATAAAAATAAAATTTAGAAATAGTTTCCCTTTGGATATTGTCACCAGTTGGAATAAGATAACTAAATTAAATGACCATGGAATCCCTTAAAGAAACTGCAGTTTCCTTTCAATCAGTCTCTTAGATACCATGACTTTATAAAAAAGCAATTATTACAGCATCTAAAAACTGATTTATTTCTAGATATCATTTTAAATAAAATATTTCAAATCACATTTAAAATAATATCAAGAAAATATATATGAAGAACTTGAATTTGAGAAAACATATTTTTACTGTGTTTGTATCTGGTTTGGCAACCTGAGATTTTACTTAGAGAAATTTTTATGTAAGAAGCTGTTTGCTCAAGGTGATGCTTTCTTGCTCAGTTACATAGGGGTTTTACTCATTTCCTGAAGGCTATCTTACTTACTCCAACAGTCTAATAAGCTAATGACCTTGCCATAAGCTTCCTCACTGAAAACTGACATTTGTATTTGTATGATTAAATAAAACATGTAATGAGGGAAAACTCAAAAAAGAACTGATTATAATTCAAAGAAACATATCATAGATTTTATCATCTTTACTGACAATCAGAACCCATATGCAATGGTGATGTCAACTACAATCTCAACTAATTTGATCTTCTTTTATATTAGGCTTGATGATTCAGAACTGTTGTAACAAAATTAAATAACAGTGCTATATATTTCATGGTGGTAGATCAGAAATGTAACTGCACTTGGTTATGTTATCAAACTATCATGTTGACTGTTATATTAACCAGGGAATTCTTCAGCAGTATATAAGTGTCTGAAGTAGATTTTAGGCAATAATAACATAATACTGAAGTACTATGACACCCTTGGGCACCAATGTAAACATCTGCTGCTTTCAGTTAACTTGACTTTTTAAGATGCTGTATTTTGTACTAAAATATGTTTCTAAAAAGAGCATTAATAGGCTTCCAAGCAGGGTATATTAAAAATACTGGATAAAGTCTTTGAAGCATATTCCATTCAGCTGTTTGTTTTTAAATTAACATGTGCTGTGCAAACAGTTCATGAGTGGGTACATGGCACAAAGAGAGGGAATTAGGTAAGCAAGGGGTACTCAACCTGAGAAACGGATCAATCTCCATAAGATAATCAGATAACAAGGCAAAATGTTTTGGCCTTGTCCATCACTGTGGATCATGATAAACACATTTTGAAAGGTTCTGTCAACTTTCCAAGAAGTTTGTCCTTACTCTTGGGAATTTACTGCACAGGTGTAAGACCCCAGGCTCTCGCTAGGAGTTCATTGCAGGGGGTTTATGTTAAAAATATGCAAGGCCTTCAGTTATTTTTATACCTTGGGAGAGGGTACAGGTAAAGATGCTACATGCATTTCTCAGGAGACCAAATAACACAGATTTACTGGCAAACTTTAGAAAATAATGGAACTTGACAAAATTTTAAAGGGCAACATTCAGCCAAAATAAAACATTTCCCATAGCAATGACTTAGCACTTGCTAACCCATACAATTTAGGAAAATCCAACCCATCCAGCTTTAAGTTACCCAAACATCAAGAAAAGAGATTAGGAGGAGAAGAGGAAGTAAAGAAAGAGAGAGAAAAAGAGAATTGTAGTCCTGTGCTATTCCAGCTTCCACGTGTTCAGATTGTAGGGTCACGAACACATAGAGGCTTCATGGTGTTGGCTTTATCTGCTCTGGCCCCCAATAAGAACTTCTGGTCCACTGGTCACTCTGTAGCTGGGCTGGAACTCCAGGGCAGAGTGAGGGGCAGTGTTCTTGGTGTACTAGTGACTGACAGCTGCTTCAGGCCTGGCCAAGGAGGCTCAAAGGAACTGGGATACGGAGCAGGGCACTATTTCACCTTTATGAATTTCGACCTATCACTTCCTCCACACACACAGAGTTGGGTTGGTTTGAGCCAATAATTAATATAATAATCCAGTGTCTCTCAACAGGGTACTGTACCATGTAAGAATAATTTTGTTATTACTAGAAATAGGACTTAGTCTTTGTACTGACTTTGCAAGCCTTCACAGATGGGTTTGTCAGACTCATTCTGTCAAAACTTGGGGTTGAGTTGGTTTAACTGGAACTGTAATTTTTCTGATGACCTAATGTATATGCTTGGTTTGTTTTAGTTTGAATATTTTTTTTAAATATATTGGTAGTAGTCATGACTAGTTATGTTCTGGAGAATAAATTATTTAGGTATCAGAGGGTAGGGGAATGGAAATGGGATAGCAGCAGAGGTCATGAAAGTGGGATGCATTGTAGGGTATACTGTACAGGAATGAGATGGTAAGAGAGTAAGATGGACACAAGCTAAACACAGAATATTCTGATTTGGAAGGGACCCACAAGGATCACCAAGTCCAACTTCTAAGTGAATAGCCTATTTGTGGATAAACCCCACAACTTTGCCATAAATAACATTGTCCTCTAACCAACTGAACTAATCTCAGGGTTTCTAATGCCAAGGATCTGTAAACATCTCACCAGGAAACAGTTTAAGAAATGTGGACCTGGGAACTGAGAAAAATTAGTTTTAGGGTAACAAAGATAAAAACCTGCAAACACCTAAAACTGTGGAGTCTCCCTCACTGGAGAAATCATTAACCATCTAAACACAATCCTGTGCAATGCACTTGTGCTGATTTCAGCTGGGGTACAGTTAATTTCCTTCACAGTGGCTAGTATGGGACTGTGTTTTGGATTTGTGCTGATATTTTTCTTATTGCCCTGCTGAGCAGGGCTTACACAGAGCAAAGGCCTTTTCTGCTTTCCATACTGCCATGCTGGCAAAGAGACTGAGAGTGCATGTGTAGGAATCTGGGAGGAGACACAGCCGGGACAGGTGACCCAAACTGAATAAGGGGATATTCCACACCATATGACATCATGCTCAGTATATATAGCAGTGGAAAACGAGGAAGAAAAGGAGTTTTGGAGTGATAGCATTTATCTTCCCAAGTAACTATGACATATGGTGAGACTCTGACCTGCTAGAGATGGATGAACATCTTCCTGCCCATGGGAAGCAGTGAATTAATTCTTTGTTTGTGGCTTTTGCTTTCCCTATTAAACTGTCTTTATCTCAACCCATGAGTTTTCCAGCTTTTACCTTTCCAGTTGTCTCCCCAGTCCTGCTAATAGGGAAGTGAGTGAGTGGCTGGGTGGTACTTGGCTGCTGGCTGGGGTTGAACTGCTATAGTCCTCTAGGATGACTCTGACTGAGCAGGGAACGTGGACCAGATGACCTACTTGAGGTCCTTTCCAACCTCATTCCATGATTCTGTGATTCTGTGAATGATATTCAACAACTATGGAAGGAGTCAGAGAAGACTCTAATATTTACTATGGATATTGTCACTATAGTTCCAGAGTGCCTGTATTATTGATTATCAAGACATATTGTATAATAGTGATTTTTTTTCTATGCTTTGATCTGAACTAATTATTTCTTTATTAGTTAAAATTTCTATAATTTTTGCCATTACATTTCAGGTGTGGGGGTTTTTTGTGCATTACAAGATTTGGAGAATTAACTGTATTTGTTCTTAGCACAATGTAGAGATCTTTGAGTAGCAATAGGAATGTGATATATATTTACATAAAAGTCTAATACTTTTAGGTACTCCAATGCTGCTAGAGTTACGTTCTGGTATGGGCATATATATACAGCACTCTAGTGGTAAGATAGCTAAATTTAAGTCAAAGCATAAAAGTACTTATAAAATTAGATCAATTTTTTTAAAAATCTTCCTGCGCTCATACACTTTCTAACATCTAGTGTCAAGAAACATGGGAGTTTAAGAGAGAGTGGTAAGTGGCAGTGTAGGATGACTGGGACTAAGAGTCCTACCTCTGTCTGGAGGTTTTCTTTTGAAAGGAATCTGGTGATAAACAAGTTTCTCAGTAAGGAATAACACAGGCTTTTTCACAAAAAGCACTTATTTTTAACAAATTTGCCAAATTTTGCTATCTATAGCTTAATGATCATATATTCCTCTCCCCTTCTTATACTTGCCTGAAATCAGTCACTGGACTGAAAAATTGCTGCTGTGTATCATAAAGACACTTATACATATATATATGGAAGTAATATTTTCACGCAAGCCTTGCTTCTCTAAGAAACTCATTTTTCTAAGGAGTAAAATTAGTCTGAACTTGCCATAGGATATGCTAGTATAAAAGTTTTAATAAGTCTTCACTATTTGGTTTATTAGTGAAAAGTTTTTTGTGCAACCAAATATGCCATAGATTTAGGGAAGAATGCAACTGAAAGATCAGTCACATCCCAAGAGCATCAAATGTTAAGAGCAATATATATTTTAAAGCAGTGATATTCAGTCTCTCATTTGCAGCAGGACATGTAAGTCAGAAAATAATGTAGGACTCTCATGTGATTAGTTGTGCAGCTACTAAGTGTATGAGTGCATGCACACATCCCCATCAAAAAGGTAACACAGAGAACACTGCTTGATTTTCTGTGCTGAACTGTAGTTTAGCAACTCTTTTCTAAATTTCTCCTTTTACTGATGTCTGATTTAAACCTGTATCTTTACTAAGATTTTCTCTCAAGGTTTCACATCTTGGCCATTACCCTTCTTACTTTATTTTTATTGGTGTATATCATTTTGTCAAGTATCTAGTATCTAGTGCACAGGTTCTTTACTTGCAAGTGACAGTCTTTTTATTTGTATTTCTTCCCTCAGGAGAGGAATAACTTGACTCTTTTATTGCTGTTTCTGTAACCATAATATTTACCTTTTTCCACAAATTTGCTCAAAGTGAGAAGCCTCCTACAGTTCAAGCATACTCTGATATATATACAGAGCTTAAATGTTCCTGTGCATATTGCAGCAATATGCAATTTATAAATATTGGGATTGTTTCACAATTAAAATTTTCATTCACAAGAAAATCTTTTAGCTCTCATAGTTCTGTAGATAATCTTTGTGAGTAGGCTGAACTGAACAGTGGCTGTGCCTAGACCTGAAAAGAGACCACAAAAGAGACATATATGTGTGTATAGATGTATCTCCAGCATCCTTATTTTATGTGGATTGTGGAAGGGTATAAAATATGATCACCAGGAATCTCCTAAATTTTGGTGACCTGAATCTCTTAAATCCTTAATCTGTCTGCTCTATTCAGGCTGTTCTAAGTGTGAGGTGATAAAAAACCTCTCTTTATCTTAAGCAGAAAGGTGAACCCCGTATGTAGGAAGGCATGCAAACAAGTGTTGTTAAGCTCTAGTAGAAGAGGAGCAGACAGCCACAGCTGCTTGCTCAAAGCATGCCACGTAGGGAAAAAGGGTGAGGTGCCACCTTGTGGGGTGTTAAAGGCTAGAATCTTCCAACGAAGCCTTCTGCCAACTTAGTCAAATATAGACCTCTATTTCACCCTCCTCCCAAGGCAATGTAAAAGCTAAGCTCTTCTGAAGAGTTAGTTAGAAGAGGAAGGATATTTTTAAAGAGCCCTCATCATTTTCTTTCTCCTGAAACTCAGGGGATATCTTTTATCTGTTGAAGCTGTGGAAGGAAAGCAGGACTTTTTTAAAATTATGTATCTAGGTTCCTGATTATTGCACAGGCTTGTAAAAACTCCTATGATAAACCCAAATGTCTCTCACTGACACTTCTGCTACAAGTTCTTTTTATCTGGACTATAAGCAGTTAACTCTTGAAGAAATACTTTCAGATGTAGTTAATTTTTAAAAGCTGTCGATGTGCAAAGGTATATTTATTGCAGAAATTGATTTGTCCACCAGTGACTTGTCATTTATGCCTAGCTGTATCCTGTTGTATTAATCTATATAAACTAAACAAAATTGTGTAATATTAAAAAACACTTTCAGTCTTTTGATGTATTGCCCATAATGACCTTAAATCTTTTTGTTAGTCTGTGCTCTTTGTGACTGCTTTTAGTTGAGTCTCTGTGATTATACTCTGTTTCCAGTCTCATAATTACCATATACTTTGTGTAATAAACTGAGATAATTCATCAGTCCATACACTAAAACTATTAAACAATTAATATATTTGTTCTGCTTCTTAATATTTTCTGAACACTATTGGCATTAGTTTTACACAGCCTCTAAAACACAAGAGCCCACACTTAAATTTACAATGTATACAAAAGCAATGAGTGATTTTCACAATTCTTCAATCTCTGTTAAGTAGTTTAATCAAACTAGAAAGTGTTTTTGTATCAGGGTGCTGAACTTCTTCAAAACAAACCCTACTTTCTAGAAGAAACATTTGGTTTCAGTGCACTGAATCCAGTTTCTCCTGGTGTTCAAGCTGATGTCGTCCAGTCTCTGGTTCTACTAAGTTATATGCACAATCTCTAAAGTTTAGAACCTCCTGCCCACGTTGCAGTAGAATAAACAGGCCCTCAATTACATGAGAGGCTGTGATCCAGGTGTACCCAATGGCTGTTTCTAGAAAATTGCAATCTAAAGCCAAGTGCTCAGTCCATAGCCTTATCCACTGCACTTATGCTGCAGACAGAAACAGTAAGGAATAAATGGAATTATTGTTTCTGTTTATAGTGACAGAACTTAAGCACAGAAAATTTCACTCTGTTTCAATAAAGCGCTAAGTTAGGCAGACATTTAAGTAAACACTTGATCTAATTCCTACTCAATAAACTTACATAAGTGTATTCTTGACATCTAAATGAATGAAGTAATTCACAAGCTCTAATGCTTTTCAGAATTCTGTTATTTTCAGTTATAAACCCTTTTTCATAGAGAAAAGAAAGAAAGAAAAAAAATATTAGTTACCTTAATGTATGCCTGCAACTGCACAGCTGAGCTTAGTCCCAAATGGTTTGTTTATGATCCATACTTGAGACATGAACCAAATTAAACTTCTATGATTGCTAATCTATCCTTTACCATAAAATACTCTCTAATGATCAATTTACATGTGCAAAAATACATAACTAAATGAAATTCATGTGTGAAAATTCTATTTTTTTTAATATATTGAAAGAAGAGAGGGTCCTATACACTCTGAAATCACAGTCTAAAGTATGTCTGTAATTTAAGGTCCTCTGGGGCAGAGTAACATTTTTTTATTTACAGTGGAGGCTTCACATTTAATATTTTACTTCTGTTTATGATTCCAGCTATGAACTTCAGTATATGAATCCATTTTGGCTGCTACCGACTAGCTTGCACATTATTGGTTTTACAAGTGTAGCTCTTTCAGGTTTTCAGGTGTCTTCATGTCTCTGGTATCTCTCTTGTGGGCATTAGGATTTTTGCATGTCCTCTTCATTCCATTCCTCAGCACTGGTGTGGCATTATATGCCCTCCAGTCCTCCTTACCCCTAGTGTACTATTGAATTTGGTCAATAGTTTTACCCTTTTTCAGCCTGCCTTCTGCAGAGCTCTGAAACATAATTCCTCTGAGCCTAGAGCTCTCACTGCTTTGTATAGTTCTAATTGTCTAATTATCTGTTCAGTGCACAATGGGGAAGGATTTTAACATTTTCCTTCCTTCATTTGGTTTCTGTCCCCTTCTCATATATTTTTTTCATTTTATTTTCAATCACATTAACCTTCTCAGTCTCCAACTACAGAATATCCCATTACTTCCTTTTTCCTGTTGGCTTTCCATAAATGTGTAAGTAGAAGAACTTTTTACAGTATATCTTTTATTTATAGCATTATCTTTATATTATTAGCTGCTTTGCCACAACCATCTTTATTAATTTTTTTACAGTCTTTAGTGCTTTTCTATACACTAAGGATTATTTTTTTTCTCCTGGAATTTTAAGTGTTCAGTAAAGAATATCTTTCTCTCTAAATACTCTTTGTGTTATTTATTCCCATACTCTGCCTCATACATCATGTATTTTTATTAAGTAGCATTATTATGCATGTGTCATTTTTCTTTATTAAGTGTATCTTGCAGCTATCTGGTTGGCTTAAGGAAGTTTTATTTTTATTCTATTTTTATTTTGATTACAAGCCCAGCAACATTGCCTTCTTTCACAGATTCTTTTACCTTTATATCTTCAAACATCCTCTGTGTTACTTTATACCAAAACAACAACTGCCTTGTTATTTATTTGCAGAGTTGGATGAGAATGCTGTTTGCTATTACATGTGTATATATCTGCCTGTTCTTCCAATCTCATTACTGCACTTAATGTACTCCAGGTCTCACCTAGGAAATAAAATCCGCTCTTTTCTTATTATCACTTTGTCCTTTTTATGATTTTTTTTAATTTGCTCAGTCAGTTTATAGTCTACTTGCCCTTTCTTTGTTGAGAAATTATAATAGGTTTCTGTAATTACAATAGTTTGCAATTTGAAACACCTATAATCCCAGTATATAAAGAATTAAGCTGATGTAAGTTTCACCTGATCCTAATAACCAATAGTGTTAAGTAGATCTAATAAAGATGCATATAGTTAGAAAAATATATATCTTCTACCATTACAAATGGCACTACACCTTTATACTAAGTGATATAAATGTTGTGGTAGCCTTACATAAAGTTGTTTCACAATTCACTGAAACTCGACAACTTCCATACTGCAATACATCCTGCTGCCAGTGAGATAGATATTGAGTTACTCCCCATTATTCTTTTGGAAAATGTTATTCTAATGACTTTAAACCTCTGCAATCTGCTCTAGGTGAACCAACCTTAGCAAGGAGGTTGGATCTCTAGATGATCTTTAGAGGTCACTTCCAATCCCAAACATTCTGTGATTCTGTGAAAGGATTATTTTGAGTTTGGTACAGAGTCCCATCTAACAAAAAGAAAAGCTATCTAAAGAAGCAACAGTCCTGTATTGGAAAGACTATGGTATTTCAAAGAGTACTACAGATATATGTAGATATTCAGTATCACTCTTTGGCGTTACACAGCTTAAGATGACTATATGAGTCTCTCATGTGAGCAGAGTTGTTAATTCCAACACATGTTCAGTATTGCTGCTGAAAAGCTACTTTTTTCATGTTTCTCCCTATCTCTAGGAGATGTAATCCATTGAGTTTTTGTGTTAAGTTGGCTGCAGAAGTTGTTCTGCAATGAGATTTACTGATTTTTAGATTGTAAGGTTTTCTGCAGTACTATTTCAAAATAACTGCTGCTGAAAATTCAAAACGTTGAATTTCAACAGCATTTTCTAATTTTTTTTCAAGGTGAAGTTTCACAAAACGTGAAACAAATGCAATAAAAATATTTTTTAAAAAACACATGATTTTCTGTTTTCTGAAAAACAAATTAAAAAAAAGTTAGTTTAAGAAATCACCAGGCCAATTTTTCTCAAAATACAGGAGATACAGAGAGTTTTTCCTGCCATATGTTGGAATGTACCTTAGGCAATGGTTAGTTGTTTATTTTCTTTCTGTTTCAGAATTACTTAGACTAAACAGTAGTGGCAATCATCACTTGATGCTGTGCAAATGGAGCAGAAAGCTCTGTCACTTTAGAGACAAAGATTCAACATTTTGAGTTTGAAACTCTCCTGTTTCCATTTCACCCCTTTCAAAGCATAAAGGCATAAATCGCTGGTGCTTTCTTTGGTGTGGATCACTATTCATATGTCATTTATTTATGTCTCTAATATATTACTAGCAGTACTGGTTTCCTCACTCCACTGTTTCTGTTTCTTTTTTTAAAACAGAAACAATCTTAATATGCTGACAATCGTGTTTTTAACACCCTGTGAAAAATAAAATTTCTCTTAAAGGCATCAGTTTTTTTCCATGATTTGAGATTTCACTCACTGAAGAGTTTAATTGCTTTTCTATGCAGCCTCTGACTGCCTAGTGTATCCCACTTTAATAAACACCCCCTCTCCCCTCCTTTATTTAATGTATTTTTTTATTCTTTTTTTCTTTCTGACCCATTTTCTAGTCTATAAACATTAGTAACATTAGTTCTATTGATTTTTAGACTTTTAGGTGTGCCTCGTTGCAGTGAACTAAAAACAACTTTTAAGATGTTAACTGCTATTTGCAAGGTGTGCTTTTTGGTGTTAGTCGAGTTTGTAATGGTAGTACTCACCTTGTTTGCTAAAATGTTTCCTGATGTAGCAGGCCATGCATAGCACAGATGGTAGAATGAGGGAAACAGACAGTAAACTCAAGAGACACTAGAGTATGTCCATAATGTGCAATTTACTGCGGTGAAGACATCCCATAGCTCTGAATAAGATGGCTTTAGATCTGGAAACATAATGTCATGTGTAAAGTAATTGAGGACTCAGGCTTGGCAGTATTGGATATCCTGTGGATATATTAGAACTCTTGGCACTAATTCAGTCATCTCTAACACTGCACTGCTATGAAACATCTGTTCTCAATTTCCTATCCGTTTCTAATCTGTGGGATTAATGCTGTATGCTTGAAGAACTACTGTGCAGGCTATGTTCCATATAATTGGGAGGGTAATCTGGATGTGTGCAAGTGGGTGTGTGTTTTAAAAGAGTTTAAATGACGCTTATGGGAAACACATTTTCCTCCATGACAAACTGCCAGATATAGATGACATGCCCCTCTCCCACTGCAGCCCCTTTCAACTGCTAGACAAGCCAAAACACAAACCCTCACCTGCAGGAGGCCTTCTTTGAGTTGGTGGAACTTTGCACAGCATTCAAGTCTGTTGTCCAAAATTCCCCAATTTTTTTTTTCATTACTTTTACCCAATTACTATTACTAAATTCCTGGAGTTGGAAAGCAGCTGGCAATGCTGCTGTATAGCATGGGGCAATGCAGTAATTGCAAACACATTACCCAAGTAATTCTCTATTTCTTATTTCTGCCAATTGAGGAATCAATTGTAGTATCTCTGAGTGTAAATGAGTATTAGTTAAGCATTTGCTAGATGATTTGTGTAAATACGTTTTAGTCTGTGGCTTTGCAGAAAACACATTGCTCCATCTTCTAGTACAGTATGTAATCAATTAATCAAGCTAATAATGTTGATTTGTATTCTAATATTTTCAAAACAATTGGATATTCATTAGTATGTGCATGTAATGACATTTTGATTATATTTGATAATATTTTGACATAGGCAAGGCTTAGTCACCAGAAATAAAGTGAAGTAAACATTCTTTTCACTATAATGTTATTGATTTACTGTATATTTCCTGAAGTCAGTGGAGTGTCTTCATTGTATGCTAGAGGAGCGTGTATCCTATAAACTCTTTCTTCAGTTTCTTCCTTTGCAATCAGCCATCTGCTTCAGACAAAAGATGTCAGGAACAATTACTATGCTGCAGCAAATTGTTTTCTTAAGTACTAAAGATTTATTTTTTTACCGCTTATCATAAAAAGAAATGTGTAGGAGGTAAATCAAAGAAAGAGGGATTCAGAGGAAATAAGTATTTTAAATTGTGGGATAATATTGTGAAGATGACATTCGGTTGTATATGTTTGTGGGTGCCTAATATTGTAAACCATTACAATATAGAGATACACAAACTGAACAAGATATAACAGCATAACAATATTTTTCTTTCATGGTTGTACTGACGTGAGAAAAATACTTCAGGCTCACTATCACAATCTATAGTGTCACCCACCATTACTCTTATAAAACATGCTTCTGTGCAGACCAATGGAATGTAGTTTAGTTTATGCTCTTTTCCTTTTTCTTTTTTCTTTTTTCCCTGTGTATAAAGAAATGGATGTTCTTAAGTGATAGGTATGCAAAAAAAAAAATGACATCTCTTAACAAATCCTTGGCTTCAGATTCAGTGGCATGGGTGCTGCCAGTTGTTGACTGTTGTTCTTCGGTTCAGCTGCTGACCAAAGGGACAAAAGCTGGCATTTTCTGGAGGTTGTTATGCCCTGAAGTACACCGAGTGTTTAGTAGCCTGTATAATAGATATTGCTACAGCACAAACTAAAAGGAGAATGATGTTATTATTTTAATTTCTTTTACTTTTATCCCCCTCTCATGTGTTCACCTTTAACAACACAAACCAGATGAAAATATACCATGACTATTAGTCTCTGAAATGTTGGCTGTTTGTACCACTCAAGTAGCACACTATAATAATACTTTTAAAAATTAGTACATCTGTCTCCTTTGATCAGGTAGGATAACTGTTGCTGACCTGTAGTGTAGAAACAAAAAGTGACCTTGGTAACAACTATCTCCCGTGTTGTGCTAACTATAATTTTTTTTTTCATTCTAGCACTTTAGCATTGTTCAAAATTATGTTTAATACAGAAGAGAAACTGTAAGGTTGAGCTGGTTTGTATGACTCAAGGAAAAATGATGCAGTCAATTTTTCAACTGCTAATCTTCAGACAGAATCATCTAAATCATCAAACTTTTGTTTCAGAGAGTATTACTTTTTTTCCTGAGTAAGTGATTTATCTAACTTCCCTTTCTGCCTCTCCTTCTTCCTTCTCTTTTCACCTTTGTTGAGCTGGTATTGAAAAACAGTTTTAGTTCCTCATAGGACAAATCATTATAGAATTTTTGAGAGAGAGTCTTGCTCTCAGAATGATTCCTTTAGAAATAGTTATTTATTATTATCATTTTTTCCTTCAAGTAAATCTCCAGAAAAGAATCAGGGTCTAATAGAAGTAGATGACTAGCTGACGGGTGGAAAAGATCAATCTGATCAGCAATAAATGGTTCTCAAACAATTTAAGCAAGGCTCCTGCATCTGTGTGGTCAAGTTCCAGATCTGCTTCAGTAAATTCAGAAGTCAGTTGTATCCTTGCTCATCTGTCTCTGAAGCATTTTGGATCTTTCTGCTCAAGTAGTACATACTGAACTTTAAGATGAATTGTCTTAGCATCTTTATTCACCTCTTCAATCATTTGATCTTTCTAAGACGTCTGGAGATCTATCCTGAGCCTCCATTTTCAAGATGGATGTTGTTATCTGGGACATACATCATTTGTACATTTAGAAGACAGCTAAATAGCAGCCATAGTTCAGCCTATATACACTGAAGTCCAGGGAGTCATAGCATGGTTGAAATTCAGGTGTAGTATCCTGACCCTTTCCCTTGATGCCCATATTAATTCCTCAACAACTTCTATCATGACAATGTAAGCAGTTCAAAACGCTATTAAGTTTCCATTATTGCTATCTCTAAGGAAAGTAAGGCACAGTTTGAGTCTATGTGTGTTTCATGAAAATGAGTAATTATAAAAGACTGCATCAAAATGACCTTGGCAGATGTCAACACCAGCATTGCTGATGCATTAAAGTGCCTTTTCTAAGTGGGATGCAATTATCCAGTAGTCAAGGAAGACATTTTTTTTCATGCTAATTGAATGATATAAGACTTGCAGAGATTGTCTATTTGGTTAAAGGATATCTTGCCATTACTCCTCAGAAAGATCTCTGATGCAAAATTCTGCATGTGGTTTTTGGTGTTTTGTTTTTTTTTTTTTTGGAGGGGGGGTGGGGTGGGGTTGGGGGTTAAAAGTTCATTATAGAATTTTTATCAAAAGTGAAGGTGAAAGATAGAAATTCTGTCACTTTATAAATGATATTTAGAAATACAGTGAAAACAACATATAGAAGAAACAAACTTTCATAACAGGAATATTCATTTTGATGGAGCATGAATTAAAGACAATTTTGGAAGATGGATACAAAGTTGTTCTATCCTGTTTGGGAATGCCTCCCATTTATCTCAAGAAAGGAAACTACTTTTTTGTTTCCCAGTTAGAGATGTGTTAACATAAAAATACTTTGAAATTTGGCTTCATAGGACATAACATGAAAACTGTACATTCATCCTAATAGATGCAGGCCAAGTTCATCCATAAATCATGATTAGAATTCTTACAGTATTTAGGCTTGCTTATATTTACAATATATCTTGATTCCTCTATGATGACACTATTTTATGACCTTTCACCCCCTTGACCTGCATGCCACCTGTGTAAAATATCAAAGCTGAAAACTTGATTTTTATTATTTTCTTTTATCCTAGCTTTAATAACCAGAGCTTGATCATTTATTACTTTTTTTTAATATGTATCTGATTTACTTAAATCATGCATGTTTGTCCACTATTAATATTTAACGGGCATAAGGTCAGACTCCTCTGAGATTGTTCATTCTTCTCATAAACAGAGCAGTCAGTGAGTATAATCTGCTCATCCTTAGCTTATTTTTTCATCACAATGACATAAAATAAGCATTGCAGCTGTATTTTAATTTCAGCTATCAGAGATATCTGTTGTACAGATCAGCATACAGTTTGTCACAAATCTTCTTACCCCAAGACCAGAACAGATATGGGTCATGAGTCCGGTAAATTGGTAAGCCTGTATGGAATTCCACTCAGCATGTGTCTGCAGTACAAATAGTTTCCTCTCATGAACAGGAACATCAATTAATTAGATATGCGATAAGAAAAATCCCCCTCAAACTGATATTTCTGGATGTCTTAATATCCGCATGCAATTAGGTCGGAAGCCATGGCAACAAAACCACTAAACATATGGGAGGTTTACCAATGGTGTTCAGTAAAATTTAGGAGATTTTAACAAGCCAACTAAAAATAATTGCTTGTAGTCTAAACACTTACTTAAAATGCTGTGTTTGATGTCTACCAGGATAAGGGGACAGACTGCATATGCTGTTGCTGGCCAGAATATGTATGAACTAGATGTGCATTAGAGTTGATCAACAAGTAAGTACAAAATAATGCTATTCTTTGATTTCAGGTGCTGTGGGTTTTTGTGGGTTTTTTTTGTTTGTTCTGTTGTTATTGTTGTTGTTGTTGTTTGTTTGTGGGGGTTTGGGGGTTTCTTTTTTGTTGTTGTTGGGTTGGGGTTTTTTGTTTTTTGGTTTTTTTTTAAAGACAGTGAGTGCTGATAACTTTTCTGTGCTTACGTTTCAAAGCATTTCTATCTTATAGACCAAAATGTCTCAGTAAAAAACTGCACATTTTTAATACACAATTGTTCAAAATTGGAACTGTTATGCTTATGTGGCTAATAATAACTATGTTTAGAAAATGTAATGTGAATTATTTAATGACAGTTTGGTCAATATTTTTTAAAAGAGGTTTTTAATGATATAAAATGAAAGAAATCAGACATATCAAATTAGTCTGATTCATAAATTTTAGGTTCAATCAACTGCAGTCAGAGATACTGGTGAACAAATGCCTTTGATGTCTAAAGTAAGATTAAGTTGACATGCACACATTATACTCAGCATTGAAAAGTCCTTGAATAATTTCAAGAAAATTACCAGAATCAATTTAAAGGGAACACATTTAGTAAAAATGTATGTACAATTACACAAATAAATATAAGCTACTTGAAGTGAGTCACTGTGAAGGAAAAATTTACTTATTACAGGTTTTGAAGGTGTCAAAAAATGTCTGTAAAATGGTCTTGTTGATAAATCATACTGGATTTCTCCTATGCTTCTAGAAACATCCCTCACCAGAGACTTTCAAGGAACTTAGACCCTGATTTCAGGAGTTTTCCCACATATGTTAATCATTATTGAAACTGACTAGTCAAATTGTTTTAAAATTGACTAAGTGACAGAAATAGACCTTTCTGGAAAAGAGGGAGATCACCGTGAAGTTTTGCAAGGGGTCAGTATTGGAACCTGTGCTTTTCAAAACAGTCAATGACTGGGAAAGGAAGACAAGCAGTGAGGTGGGAATATTTGCTGATGATACAAGGTTATTCACAGCAGTGATGGTGATACAACACAGTAATTACAGGGGAACACTGTGAAGCTGAGTGACTGGCTAACCAAGTGGCATATAAAACCCCATTTCAGGTAAACAGCAAGCAATGCACATGGGAAAAAAAATCCTAATTTCATATAAGAAACAATTAACTCTGAGGTGACTGTTACCACTCAAGACTGAGATTTTGTGGTAATACTAGATTGTCTCATGACAATATCAGTTCTATGCTCAATAGGAGTCAAAAAAGCATACCAAATACTATTAATTACTGAAAAAGAAGTAGAAAAATCAGTGAAAGGTTCTTATTATCCTCCTGGTCATACTGTGAATATTGCAGTTTGTAATGATCCCCACTTCTTAGATTATTTTGCAATTAGAAAGTCAGAAAAGCAAGGATATGAGTGGTGAAAAATATAGACAGTCTTCCCTTTTAAGAACAACTGACTAGGATGGGATTCTGCATTCAGAGAGAAAAAAAAAAGGAAGAAAAAAGGTGAGTTAGAGGGGATATGTTAGAAATGTATCAAATTTTGGGTGCCAAACAGAAGATGAATATGGATAGCTTATTCATCCTCCCTTCCAACACAAGAATAAAGAGGCTCTGAAAAACAGATTAAATATTTGCAAAAGTAGATGCTTTTCCCTTAGTGGGCAGGAGATCTGTAGAACTTCTTTCTGCAAGATATTTCGAATGCAGGTAGTTTCAAAGGAGAAGTGAAAAAGGTCTTGCAAAAGAAGGTTGCTTGTGGTTGCTGAACATGCAGAGCACAACAAGGTCAGAAAATCATTCAAGCTAAACATTTAGACTCTGGGAAGAGATATTGGATGGAAGACAGACATGCTTGCCTTTTCTACTCTTCCTTTAGCAGCAGCTTAAGGCCTGAGAAAGAGATCAGGATACTAACCAGACCCTTGGTCAAAATCAGCTCAGCCATTCTTATGCTGGATATTCTGTGCTGAACTCATTAGATACCTCGGGTTTTGGTAGTAAGTTCTCTGCATTGCTTCTTAGAAAATGCAAAAGTGTGTTTTGGTAGTAAAAAGATGAATATGTTCATCCATTTGACCTGTAATTCTAACAGGTTTTCTGAAAGCATGTTTGATTTAGACTTATGCTCTCCACAAGATTCAGTAGTGCTAGCACTTTCTTTAAAAGCAGTAATTCTCTTTTCAAATTCAGTGATTCCAGCATTAATTCAGAAGTGAGAGAGAGCAGGTCCACATCCACATCTTCTTATTCCTAAAAGGATGTATGTCTAACAACTCTGGCAAATTTGAAAACAGTAAATCTGGTATGAGATATTTAGCATCGACTTGGGCACTTGAAATTTATCTTGCTACCTTTACCTACAGTATCTTGTGCATTCACCACACGTAATATATGGAGGAGCAATTTGAATGTACAGTGATGTCCTTATGAGGTTTCCATATTTCGGGAAGTTTGACCATAACTGCTGAAGAAAAGGACACTTGCAGCATACTGAATGAAGCCAAAAGGAGTGTCATAGAAAAGGGGAAGGTCTTGATAGACCATCCTCAGAATCTGAACTTAAAACTTGGATAGGATGCTTGGACAATCTAGTCTGCTTATAAGTTATTTAATTTAGGTCTAAAGATTCTGGATATTTGCACTAGATTTTAAGAAGTCTTCTCGATCTCTCCTTTAGTTATGTTCTTTGTGCTCAATTCCTCTCCCCTCCCTTTTTTTTTTTTTTTTTTTTTTTTTTTTTTTACCTTAGAGGCTCATAGTAAACAACTAAAAGTAGCAACTGAATACTGAATAGCTAATTCCAAGCTATATGGATACTCAAGACAAATGTTTGTTGACTCTATCAAGATATTCTCAGGCAATGGCCTTGAAATATACATGAAGGTTTCAACTTTCAACCCCTGAGCTGCAGACAGATTTCCTTTGAGAGCAATAGTAGATATCTTGTTCTTCACCTTGGCTCTGGGACAAAAATTTTCACCTCTATGCAAAAATCCTGCTTGCTTTTTATTGTATTGGCTATAGTTAAATCATAATTAGCTCAGTTGGAAAATACCATGAGCAGACAAAATAATGTACAGTAAAATTCCTGACTGAAAAAATAAGGAAATAAATTGACAAATATGCAAAAAGGCAGTAGTAGGACAACGTTATGAAGTAAAGCACTCAAATGATCATCTTCTGCATGTGTTTTTTTACATGTGTTCTGAGAGTCCCCAGAAAAGTGTGTGGAAAATGCACAGTGATGAAATAGTAAACATTATAGCCGAGATAAAAAGAAACAGTTGCCGATTTCCTGTAAGAAGATGCTCCATTATATAAGGTGAGTGTGAGATTTTCTAAGTGGTTAATCTTGAATATCTTTGGCCTTTTATTACATACCCACCAAATCATTTTAGTTGCATCAGCTGATCCACTCATACTGCAAACTTAAAACTCCCACAAAAAGTAACAACTTCTCATAAATAACTTCAAGTAAGTGAAAGGAATCTGTAAGAATAGCATCTCAAAATGCAAGGGGAAAGAAAATTTTGACTATTGACAGAGTTGTGAATTTTTGGTAGAGCTATAAACTTGATGGTACATTTTTAGGAAGAAAAATCAGCTAAATATAACAACATCATACACTGCATATTCTATTCACTTTAGTGTATTCTGTTGAAGATAAACACAGGAAATTAAAGTCTTGTCAATTATTCAATTAGGAACTATGACAAAGCAGTCTTTAGTGAAATTTAAGGAAGGGAAGAAGAGTAATGTATGTATGTTTGCTATTGAAAAAAAATCTTAGGAAATAATTTTTCAAGCTGAATACTCTGCTAGTAGTTCAATACAATGTGTATAAACACTTCCATTATTGGAATGTTTCATATTAGTGTCTTTAAAAGTGCTTGTAAGATTGGCAGTTCATGTGATTTTGTGCACAAATACTTATATGGAATCACATGCTACAACTGTCAAAAGAGGTTATAAACTTATCGTTTTAAGTAAAGCACATATAATAGATACTTGTGGAAATGAGAAAATCTGTATGTTTAGATTTATTCTCCACTTCAAAATGATAGTGCAGTTCTGGTACCACCTATAGAGTACAAGCTGTGTTGAAATATCCTGTGAACTGATTTCAAATCTGTTTCTCTCTTATAATTTCTAACCACCTAATCCTTGGTAATTATTTTATAAAATATGTTGAGTCTTTATTAAGGTATTGTATAGTGTTGATACAGTAAACACATGCAGAAGAGTAATATTTTGGGACCTTAATTATAAATGCTATTATGATAATATTGAGAAAGGGTTGGTTTGTTGGGTACCATAAATTCCACAAGAGTAATCCTGGAACTGGCAGATCTCAGCCTGGACTAATTAAAATTTCAAATGTTTCTTGACCTTTGTAAAACATCAATTTTTAATATATTTTCTTAGAGACATGCACCAATATAATATTTCTTTATTATAATTTTACTAAATATATCTTAGTAATTTTTATAATATCTACAGACTGAGTATATATGAGTCTATACCACCCTGGAAAGGTGCAAAGAAGGTTTCAAAATGTTTCTAACACAGAATGATGGTCAACTAAACTATGGGAACTACACTAACAACTGAGTTTGAATTTAGAGAGGCTTCTGAAAAGTGGTTTTGTTTTCTCTCTTTAGTCTTTAAAATCATTGTATCTCAAGACAAAGTGAATAGTAGAAGTTAGAAATGTTGATATCTGGGACAAAATGTTGTAGATCTCTTTTCAGTGGTGCATTTGACAGAATTTTCCCATGTAAATGGGAAAACCTCACTCCATCATTCTGCATCTCAGATCCCTGACCTTCTTATTTGTCAGTATCTTGGTTATCAGTTCCATGCTCTTTAATTACTACTTTTTTGCTGAGATTTCTATACGCTCTACATGTAGCCAGCACTTTGTCCAGAATTTAGATTTAAGTTTTTTGTCAAATTTGATTTCAATCTATATGTTCTTGTAACCATTGTAAAAGCTTGATACCAAATGGCTGGCATGCATTTCTTAGTTGCTGGACTAGAGGTGACTTTTGTAGAGCAGCAGAGTGACCGTGTTTGTCTCCTTTTCTTCACATAGTTTTGTGTTTTTATTTGTGTCTTAAGCTTTACTGTGTGCTCTGGTGATAATGATGACATCATTTAGTGTGATCACAGGAACTGAATTCTTTTGCATCAGAATCTTGCAGAAAGTGAGAGAATTTTGACTTAGCAATGGTTGAGAAAGACTAGGACATTTTGAAAACTTTTATGCCAATCAAGCATCATCAAACACAGATTATGAAAACCTGCACATATGGAACACACCCCACTATTGTCATAAGCAATGTGTCTGTTGCCTTAGTTCATTGATCAAATTCCTCTCAACTCTTCTAATACTGTAAAATACAGCATATGATAAACTGTGATTTACTCGTACATGGCAATATGCTAACTACCAATATGTCAGTTTAATTTCTTCCTTGCAGTTACAGAGAGCTTTGTCATGACTCCTGAGTTAACGAATTTGATTTTATATTTAAATCAAGTATTGAACATATTTTCTTTCTTTAAGCAAGAGTGCATATTCTTCAAAAAATTGCAACATTTATTTTTGGGCAAAGAACTGGTATCATTAACAAACTTATATTAATTACAGACTGGGTCCTTCAGGAAATTTAACATCTGTGTCCATCCTTTCTGTACCACTACAGATAACAGCAAAGAACAGTCCTTCTCTTTGTCTATAGAGTTTAAATGCATTGAAATATCATCTAAATTCTGCCTACATGGTTATCAAATTCACTTATTATTTTGTTTGCAGTAATTGCACAGACAACGGATATTCTCAAAAACAGCTCAGCAAATTGTTAAACAAGGCTATCATGACAGCAGAAGAAAGGTGAACAATCACCTGACTGCTTCGCAGAAAACGGTCTGGCCCTCAGGTGAGGTGTTCCCCAGGGTAGATTAACCATGTACCCTCTGTGTGGGTTCCGTGTGCCTTTGATGCCCTGCACCACTCTGATTACAGCAGTGCAGTGAGGGATGTGGAAAGGGAGCCCAGCAAGTCCAGGGCTTGGGTTGTTTGTGCTTTCAGCTCTAAAAGGGGAAACAGAACCTGACAAGTTAAAGATCAGGTTGGCTTTTCCACCCTCTGGTTCAGCAGCTCAGCTCATGTGTCAGAGGAACCTACTTGCTTTCCACTAGCCAGCTGCATCTATGAATATGCACTTAAAACAAAGAGCAATAACAAAAAAACCTTATTTTTAATAATTTTCTTTTTCACTTGGCTAGGGATAGTATATACTAGCATGCATTCTCAATTTCTTTTTATTTCTGCAGGAAGAGAAAAAAAGAGTTCTAAAGCAGGAAATGTATCAATAATTTAAAGAAGTAAAACTTTACATGAATTCTGCAGTTACTTCTATAGTAAGGATTCAGGGCTTCCAAATTAAAGTTAATTTACCCTTACAAGAATTCTAATAATTCTAATAATTTTAAAATGAGAAGTGTGAGATTAAAGTCACCACAGAGTCTTAATTTGGTCCAACAGTAATACCTAGTGAGAAAAAATTTATCTTTATAATAAAAAATATGCCATTAAAAACCAGCTAAATCTAACTTTGAGTTTCAAACTTTAAAATGTATTTTTCATAACCATATGGTTATTACCTCATGTCACTATAAAGCTGAGATAAGGTTATTGCATGTAGCATCGTAATATATATTTTATCTGGGAGTTATATACATAATTCATATTTATTAAAATAGTTTATTAATATGTCCAAGGTGAGTCATTTGACCCTGAAAACCACCATTTTAGGCTTTCTAACCAAAGCTAATAGGACTGTTCATCTAATGCTCTTAATGCAAGCAATGTTACAGAGATCAGAGTTAGCACATCAAGTACGCACTGGGATTTTCTCTCTCCCTCTCCATCTTGCAGTCTCTCTTTCTCTAGCAAGGCAGACCTGGTGAAGATAGTAAGGACAGTGAGCCCCACCTAGGCAAGACACAACCTCCTGTTGAGAAATTCAATCTGTTCCTGTAATTTCATTTATTGTACTTGTGAATATATTTGGAAAATAGCTTGATTTTTCATCAAGGTTCAGAGTTTTTCATAGAAAGTCTGTTGATATAGATAATCCACATTTTACAATATATTAAAAAGACCAGATTGCATATTCCTGGGTGTTGTTCTGTAGATCTGTGACCACATCCCTTGTTTATTGCAAAAGAAAACCTTTGGAGAAAAAATAACATCAGGAAGTCACAAAATAGGTACTCATTTAATGAATATTGTCATCCTAGAAAAATAAGTATTCAGAAGATATTCCTGCATTTAGGTGGGCAATGGCGGAAAAAAGGAAGACAGAAGACAAAGCTTTAGTCACTTCTCTTCCCGTAGGAACTAGTGCAGCTTACTCAGTGTGAGCGAACTTTGTGGCAAATGCAGCTGTGACAAACCTGTCATCATCCATCTTAGGCCAACTCACAGAAAAGGTTCTACTTTCTATTAAAACTTAGTTTTTCTTACTTACCCTTTTGTTTCTTAACTTCGGAGGGCATCCTAGAGTTCAGAGTTGATATTAATCTAATCCTGGCATTATTACGAGGATAGAATATTTGACTGCTCTCATTCATAGTTAATGACAAAGGTGTCTAAGAGGGCACTATGCCTAATTAATGATTCCAGTATTTCAAAAGTAAAGAAACTATCTTTGAAAGAAAATGAGGCATCAAAACTTCTAAAACCTACTTTTAGTAAGCCAGTAAGAACAGATAGAAAATTATCAAACACTGGATGCGCAGCTAAGTGGGGAATAATGTGGGAAGGCTTTGGCTTCTGGCATCCACTGAATGACCAGATTTGATTCTGGCAAAACCCCTGGCCCTGTGGATGGTTTTGTGAAGCTGCTTAGCTACTCTTTCCTTTTTTCTCCACAAGAATCCAGTCTTGCAGTCTCTGGCCTGCCAGTAATAAGTAGTATTGGAAGTGTGGAGGACTTAACTGCTCTTATGAAAAACAAGAAGAATGTGGACCTGCTGGAGTCCAGAGGAGGGCCATGAAGATGAGGACTAGAGCACCTCTCCTATGCAAGCAGGCTGAAAGATCTGCGGCTGTTCACACTGGGCAAGAGAAGGCTCCAGAGAGACCTAATAGCAGCACTTCAGTACATGAAAGAGGTCAGAAAGAGAGCTGGAAAAGGACTTAAGAGAAGGGTGGGCAGTGATAGGACAAGTGAGAATTGCTTTAAAGTAAAAGAAAGTTTAGAATTGATATTTGGTAGAAATTCTTTATTGTGAGCATTGTGAAACATTGGAACAGGTTGCCTAGAGAACTTGTGGATGCCCCATCCTGGAAAGTGTTCAGTGTGAGGTTGGATGGGTCTTTGAGCAACCTGGTCTATTGGCAGGTGTACTTGCCCAGAGCTGTGGGTTGGAACTAGATGATCTTTAGAGTCCTGTCAAACCCATAATCCATTCTATCTTTCTGTGATTACATGAAAATGATTAAAGAGTTTCCGACCTTGTTTTCCCAGCTGGCAATGGATGTACCCACTCATAGAAGATAAAAATCCAGAAAAGATAGAGGAGAAAATGATTAGGATTAGTTACAAATAACCATAAAAAGTAAAAAGGCATATTTTGTCTACCCTAGTTTTGCTGTCTCAGCTGGGTTTTTTCCCAGCTACTTTATGATGCAATGGGGCCAATAAAGCCCTAGCAGAGTTGTAGATTTACCAAGTCTTGACACTTTAGCATATATTGCTCCTTGAAATAAGAGATACTAGCAGAAGTACTTATTTGCAAATATAGTAAAAATCAGTAAGAAAGTTTTAGTAGTAGAGCTACGGCAGTAAAATTAAATCAACAAAACACTTAAATCCTGACAAGTTTAGGTGCTGAGAATCCACAAGGAAAAAATATGTAGACAGGAAGTTAGGGTTTGGGGAAGATGCAAGAGAATCAGGAAGGTAGTATACATTGTTGCAAATGGTCTTTATTGTTGATTTCTGGGTTTTTTTTCTTATGTTTTTTTTGTCTTCACAGTAGCTCTTTCTTCTATTTAGAATGACATGTAGCAGTAGAACTGATAGAAAAACTAAATATGCAAAAACTAATATGTAAAAAATTGTCAGCCATATGTGCAGAGATAAAGTCAGCTTCATTTTAGGAGTTAAAAGACCTGGGGAAGGAGTTTTCAAGCCGAACAGGAATTTTTGCTTTTGTGCTGTGAATATAACAAAGGTTTGGAGAAAGAGGTTGGGAGATTATAGGTATTACAGTGTTTTCTATAGTCTGTTCTGTATAAATCTGCATCCTGAGTTGACATCATTCATTCATAATTCTTACCTGTAAAAGAGACTACTCTTTAATATTAAGGAGTTAAAGGCATTTTCATCAAAATTAGTATTCTCACTCAGAAAATTTTGAAATAAAACCAAATATAAATCTCTTCAGGGTGACCCTTTGTCATACAATAAGGTCCTCTGTGAGGACCTCTTTCTCCCACAAGTTAACCATCTCCTACTTTTTTAATGTGAAATAATTTTGGCTGGGGCACACTCAACATAAACCTCATAAATTTGCACGGAGCCCTGGAGCAAAGCTACCATGCTTACATATCAGAAACAGGGAAAGTAGGCTGAGGCGTTATGGTGAAAGGGTCAGAAAGGCACTCATATGGCCCTGGAAAAAATTGAGCAACAAACAAAAAAGGTGATAAAACAAGTCTGAGATGATATATGAAGATTTTACTCATCCCATAGACTTCAACTCTTCCCAGTCTAAAGAGGAATGACAGAGATGTAACAGGTCAGTGTTGCATCATTTTGTAAGGTGGAATATTAGATGATGTACTTTGGTTGTTCTTGACCTTTCTGCCCCACAGCTTCCTTTTCAGTCCTTCTGTCCATATTAGATATGGATATTGCTCACTGCTTTCAATAATAAGGATAAGGACAGGCAATCAGGACTTGCATGTTTAAAACTCATTTGTTTTCCTCTCAAAAGGCACTTTTATTTGTCACAATCTGGAAAATAAGTAGATAGCATTTGTTATAGTAGCTTTGTCTATCATATATCTCCAGGAACATCAAATAAGATAAGATGAGATCATCAAACCACTTGCTGCCTGGGAAAAGGGAATCTTTGTAGAGGAAACCTACAAAAATGCTCTTTATAGAGCCACTCCATACAAAAAATGCTGCATGAAATGAGCAAGCAGAGTTCCCTGCAGGTAAGATAGCTCTGGATAATTGAGATCTGCCACATACTGCATATTTCTAAAAATAATTTAATCACAGCCTGATCAAAGTATCACAAATCAGATAGTGCTTTACATTTGCTCGAGGCTTATGACAGTTAATTATAATTTGGATTATACCTTCATGCTTTAGGCTTCTTTATATGTCAGAAGGATTGCTCCTCTTATTAGAAAGAAGTATACTGTAGTTCACTTTTACGTTGCTTTGATGAATTGCCCCCACAGGGCAGGTAACTGGTGCCTACCCATTTGGGTGTATAAGTTCAGTAATGACTTTGAATGACAAACATGGTGTGAATAATTTTTTTTTTTTTAAATTTTAACTGCACCACATCATTTATAGACTGATTATGTGTGCTTAGTCAAAATATACACAAATAAGACAGCTGTGCTCTACTTTTGTTTTACCAAACCTAGCAAGTATTTTATTTACAATAAAGAAACTGAAGGGCCATCGAAGTTGTATACAACCATCTGCTTCTGGAATTAGTTTATTATAAGAGATTTAAGGGTTGGCAATGTTTTTCTGTGCAGGCAACTGAGGGATTTTTTTCTTCTTTTATTTTTTTCCAACGTATGCAGGTGAGTATTAAATGTGTTGTTAACAATACATAGATTACTTCTACCTCCTCATCTCCACTGGTGAGCACCACTCTTCTGTATGATGCAGGTATTACTTCAGAAATAGATTGCACCACTAGTGCTTAGAAAAGTGCTGACTTCCTGATTAAATAATAAGCTCATTGCTGAATATGATACATAACGTGATAATAATAGCATAAAATATAATGTTGTTGAGGGCTGGTAGATGAGAGATGAGGCCAGTGGAGCCAATTGTGGTATCTGCTATACTGAAATGTTACTGCTGTGATACCAGCTCCAACTTGTTAGACCAGCAGGAAAACCCATTAAAGCCCCATATATTAAAGTATTTAAGATAGGCCTGTGAAAGTAAAATGGGACTTACCACAGGGCTGTTGATTTTATTTGTGAACAACATGATATTAGGTGAAGGTTCACTATGGAGACTTAGAGTCTTAAAGTGGCAATTAGGTTACTAAGTCCAAATTAAGCATCACTGGCACTCAAAAAATCCCCTTTCAACTGCTGCATTTCCTTTGTAATGCCTGAAGTCCCTCAGCACTGAATTTTCTGCCAGGACATGTATAGAACTGCCTAGATCTTTAATTAACTTGCTTTTGCTGTATCCTTAGTCTGCAGGGGATGTAAAAATAAGGCATTTTCTCATTGTAGCTATCTTGGACTGCCTGAGCCAGGAGGTGTGATCAGAGCGTACTGTGTGTGTACTTGTGATTTCATGCCTTAGAAGGCAATGACTAAGAAATAGAAAAAGAGCTGAGAAATCTTTTGAGGGAAAAGGAAGAATTGAATGAGGGCATATAGGCTTCTTTCCTAAGACCATAATCAGATGTGTTGTCTGGACCATAGGAAAGACAGACTCGAATCCCTGCTTTGAAGAAAATGGTTCAGCTTCATCATGCCACATTCTAGTACACCCTAGAAATAGACAAGTGGATATCCTGTCAAAAAACTCTCTTTCAAATTTTTTATTGTTGTTGTGGTGGCTAAAATGGAAGAAAAGAACTTTTGAGACAATCAATATTAGTATAGATAAAATAGAAAGCAGATCTTTAATTAAAGTTCTTTAAGGTACACTAAATACATAAATGCATGATACAGTATAAGGCTTTTACAAAATTTATAACACTACATAATTATCATATCTAATGGATACATCCAACCCAAGAACTATTTGGCCCCAGAAACTCCCTCAAGTCTGCCCCTTGGCACGTCTCCCTGGAATTGAGTCAGAGGTCTCAAGACCCCTTCCTTCTTCACCATCATCATCTTCAGCATCACATGCCTTCTTTGGAGCTTCTCCAAGGTTGCTGGGCCTTCTAGTTTTCTAGGTTGCTTTGACTCGAATGATATCTTATTATGTCCTAGGTATGTGTCCCAAACAAGATGTCCTCACTTAAATCTTTTCCTTGAAAAGAACATTAAAAAAAATTCAAGAATTTTAAGGATTCTACACAAAGTGTGAGAAAGGGGATTTAGTAACTGTTAATAACTTCTATTTTAAAGTGTTAGAAACTATACAGCTATATTAAAAATCTACATGCTACAAATCTTAAGAATCTAAGGCATCAGTTGCTTTATATTGTATAAAGTGCATACATGAATTTTTGCTGGGCTTTGAAAAAGTATTACTGTTCTTAGCCTGAGAAGTGAGCCAATGAAAGGCAATTAATTGTTAGTCAAGGTATTGAAAAGGTTAGACTAAATTTAAGTACCCTTTCCAGTGACTGCAGTACATAAACAGGAACACCTTCAACAAAACAGACTCAACAGACTCTGCTATTGTGGGATGACAAAAGGAGTAAAACCAGGCTTGCCAGTGTTGAGCAATGGGATGGTGTACCAAAACTTGAGGAAATGGGCATTAATGGGATCCCTCAATATGCCTCATGAGGTATTCATTATAACATACCACACCTGAAATGTTTCTACACTAATGAATGTAACATGAGGAACAAACAAGAGGGGCTTGAAGCTTTGGCCTAGTCCCAGATATTTGATATCATTGGCATAAGTGAAACCTGGTGGGAGGAGACCTGTGACTGGAATTCCCTGTTGGATGGTTACAGGCTCCAGCAGGGCTGAAGAAGTGGAGAGGTGACACTATATGTCATAGAAGGGTAGAATGTATGGAGCAGTTGTCAGTGACACAGGTGACAGCCTGTGGGTAAGAATCAAGGGGCAAACAAATAATGTCATCATGGGAGTCTGCTATAGACCTCCCAGCCAGGACAATGACACTAGTGAGTTATGCTTTGAGAAACTAAGGGAGAGTTGCAAGTCAACTGCCTTTGTCCTTATGGGGAACTTCAACTCGCCAGACATTAGCAGGGAGCATTACACGGTTGGTACACCCTGGGCCAGAAGACTCCTGTAAAACCTGGAGGACAACTTTATGGAACAGGTCCTAAGGAAGCCAACTCAGAAGCCAACTCGTTGATCTGTTGCTTCTCAGCAGACTGGATCCTGTGAGCAAAGTTGAGACTGGTGGCTGTCATGGCCAAAGGGACCATGAAACAGTCGAGTTTAAAATCTCTGTTTACAGAAGGAGATGTGCCAGCAAAACCTCAACTCTGGAAATTAGGAGAGCAGACTTCAGGTTGCTCAGGGAATTAGTGAGTAAGGTCCCTGGGGAAAATGTTTTTGCAGGTGCTGGGGTCCATCAGTGCTGGTCAATTTTTAAACATCATCTCCTAAGGGAACAGGAACAGGCAATTCCTAAATGTCTGAAGTAAAGCAGACAAGGCAGAAGGCCGGCCTGGCTGAGCAGAGATCTTCTCTTAGAAGTCAAAAAAGGAAGGTGGTTGCCCAACGGAAGCAAGGTCAGGTGACATGGGAATAAATCAGAGATGCTGCTTGCCACTAAAGGGAGAAAATTTGTGCAGTCAAAACTCAGCTGGAGTTGAAGCTGGACAGAAATGTAGGGGAAAATAAAAAGAGTTTTTCCAAATATATTAATGATGACGGTATAGAAATATCATTGGCCCATTACAGGATGAGGATGGTCACCTTAAAAACACAAACAGTGACAATGCAGAGGCTTTAACTCTTTCTTTGTCTCTGTCTTTAACATGGATGGTGGACAGAGGGGGTCTCATTGCCCTGAGAAGGAGGACCATGGTTGCAAGAATGATCAACACTCAGTCAACCCTGAAGTTATGTAGAATCTGCTGCTCCAGCTGGATCCCTACAAATCTATGGGACAGCCTTTTTGAGTGGTCTTGGGAATCTAGAGAGGTCCCAACTGACAAAACATCATCCCGGTTTTGAAGAAGGACAAGAAGGAGGACCCTGGAAACTACTGGTCTGTCAGTCTCACTTCAGTGCCTGACAAAATTATGAAGAAGGTTACTGTGGGAGGCATTGAAAGACATGTGAAATACAACTCAGTCATTGATCACAGCCAGCACAGATTCATGAAAGGAAAGTCCTGCTTATCAAACTTGATTTCCTTCTATGACAGGGTAACCCACCTGGTATATCAAGGGAAGCAAGTTGATATAATCTTTTTGGATCTCAGTAAAGCTTTCAATACTGTCTCTCACAGAATCCCTCTGGACAAAAGTCCAGCACAAACCTGGATAACCACATCATATGGTGAGTGAGCAATTAGCTCATGGGTCAAGCACAGAGGGTGAGAATGAATGGTAACATCAGATTGGTGACCTGTCACTAGTGAGGTTCCACAGGGCTCCATCTTAGGCCTTGTTCTCTTCAATATCTTCATCAATGACTTGGACACAGGACTTGAAGGGATATTGAGCAAGTTTGCAGATGATACTAAGTTTGGAGGAGCTGTTGTTTCCCTCAAAGGCAGGGAGGCCCTTCAGAGAGACCTTGACAAACTAGGGGACTGAACAACTACCAAACATATGAAGTTCAACAAAGAAAGTGCTGGATTATGTACCTGGGTTGAGGCAAACCCAGATATAGGTACAGACTGGGGAATGAGATGCTGGAAAGCAATGCCATGGAAAGAGGCCTGGAGGTCCTGGTAGATGGCAATGTGGATATGAGTGGTAGTGCCCTGGCAGCCAGGAGGCCAACTGTCATCCGGTCATGTGAGGTGATTGTCCTGCTCTGCTCTGCACTGGGGCAGCCTTACCAGGAATAGTGTGTGCAGTTCTGGTCACCACAATAAAAGAAAGATATTAAGTGATTGCAGATTGTCCAAAGGACGACAACAAAGACAGTGAAGGGCCTTGAGGTGAAGCCATATGAGGAGTGGCTGAGGGCACTTGGTCTGTTCAGCTTGGAGAAGAGGAGACTGAAGGGAAACCACATTGCAGTCTGCAACATTCTCATGAGGGAAAGAGGAAGGGTAGACACTGATCTCTCTGGTGACTAGTAGCAGGGCTGAGGGAACTTGTGTCAGGAAGCTTTAGGTTGGATATAGAAAGAGGTTCCCCAGGGAAGTGGTCACAGCACCAAGCTTGACAGAGTTCAAGAACTGTTTGGGCAATATTCTAAGGCACATGATATGACTCTTGGGGTTGGTCCTGTGAAGGAGCATGAGTTGGACTCAATTTTCTTTGTAGGTCCCTTCAAACACAGCATATTCTGTGATTCTGTGATTCCGTGACATGCCATAGGATGATTGTGCCTTTGTAATAGGAAAGAACAGATTTTGTCCAAACTCTGTGAATGATCATATGTTCTAAAATAGATGGGAGTATTTCTTATCATTTTGCAAATATTCCCCTTGGTCAAGAAATTTTCAATTCTTAGTATTGTTGCAATCCTCTTTGACTTCTCAGGTTTAGGATTGTTCTGGGAGTTTCTGTCAAAACCGATATAAGCATCTGTTTATTTCTCCAGCTTCTCTGTTTTAGGTCATAGGAACTCAGTGTTGCAGTGTTTCCAAAACTCCCAATTCTTGGTTTAGATGACTTTTATTTTAATAAAATGGCAATTTTGCTCTATAACAGGTTTCTTTGTCAGGAAAAACAATTACTGTAAGACTGATTGTCCCTGGGGCTTGGCCATATCCTGCACTCTGGACTGACAACTTTGCTACCATCTGTCTTTGTTATAACACATTCTGAGAGAATATCCTTTTTCTGCACAGTCATAAAACTCGTGGTTTCTGTTTTCAGTCCTCCTCTGACAGACCACTATAATTAGCCACAATGTCTTCACATTTTTTTCCAAAACCCCAGGTAGTTCTTTTTTCCATCAATTTATGTTCATATATATCTTCTTGCTGTCTATCTAAGGACTTGTTCACCACAGTAGGACTATGTACTTCACTTAGTTTTGGAACCAGGTCCAAGATAATCTCTCTCATGTACTTTTCTACAATTAAACACTTCTATTCCACAGTATCTTTGACAGTTATTAGGCCTCTTCTTCAGACACCACCTGTTCCTGGACTGCTTTCTGTATAACTTACTGTAAATACTAGAATTAGGAAACTGGGTTCAAACATACATTGACTGAAATGTATTTCATAGTTCAGCTTTGCTTTCAACAGATTCTATAACTCCTCAAGCAGCCTTTCTGGAGTCTTTATTTTTACAAAATCTAGAAGCTTTCTGCTTCTCATGAACTCCTTAAAGCTTTCAGTTCCTAAATCGATGTTCTATTACACTTTTTTGCTCTTCTACTCCTGTAACTTTTCTACAGTTCATTTGACCATGACAAGATAAGCACATCACTCAACATGAAGGTTATTCCTTTGTCTTTCAAAAATGGATTAAAATTTGACTATTGAATTAACATAAATTTCATTGTGGTGTCATAATTTCCAGCTATCTACACAAAAAAAGTGTGATATTAGCATCCCATTCAGAAGTCAATAGGTAGCTTACTTTGGAATGCCTCAAAACACCTGAAAAAGAGTGGTGGCAAGAAAGAATGAGAATGACAAGGAATCAGCTTGGGAAATTCATACTTTTATCTTCTTTTATCTGACATTTTACTGTTAAACTTCAAGGGAAGCTATCTCTTAACTATTATAAATAAATACCACAAATATTTCATAAATCATAATTTCAGGCACTCTTAAAATTCACTTATGACACACTAACATATAGCTTCATATAATCTGCCTAACATACATGAAAGGCTTTTCACCTTCTTCAATACATCCTTATAATCATAAAATTATTTGAGTTTCCCACTCTTTGACAACCCTTCTATCTCAGCACATCTTAGTCCTTTAGGATAATCCAGATGCTAAAGCTGTGTCTAAGCCAGTAGTTGTGTTCTAGTCATAGAATCATGGAATGGCTTGAGTTGGAAGGGACCTTAGAGATTACCTATTTCCAACTCCACTGCTGTGAACAGGGATACCTGATGTGATGATGTGATGTTACATTAGTGTGTGAAAACTTTAGGTGCATGATCTACATTTCACTTTGCTGCTGTAAAATGAGCTGTTCTTTGACTTTATTTTGTTTAGTTTTGGTTTTTTTTGTAGTGAAAAATAAAAGCCCTCCTGTGTTACTGACACAGCAGAAGATATGTGAAAAGACCAAGTGCTATCAACTGGGAAGGGATGTAGCTGCAGCTCTAAGTGAAGCAAAGCTACTGCTCAAAATGAAAGTGAAAACTAGGCTCAGACTTTATCAAACTCAATCTCTTTGCTGTCTCCATCAGCTTTATGATAATTTCTGACAGCTCCTTTGTAAACTCCTGCAAATGTTTGACTGCACAGCTTTTGAACTAACTAGTTAATATCAACATACTGGTTGAATATAGATTAAATTAGGTTTACAAACATCAGAAAAGGCAAGAGAAAGAAAGGAAATCCCACTCCATTTTCCTAAAACTGTGAGAATAATGTCTATTTCAAAACCACAAATATTCTTCAGATGTTTATATTTTTTTGAAAAGTTGTCGGAAATTTAGATTTTAAAATCCTTGTCACAATCCCCTTTTGGGTTATTTTTACTTTAAGAAGAAACAGTGTTATTTCTGGGAAGCAATGTTGCTTCAGCATCACCTGTGGTTGTTTTAAGGAAAAAGGAATTAGTTTTTGTAAAAACAGGAATTTTTACTATTACCCTCTTAAAAGATACCATCTTTCTTATACAGTCTTCTATCAAAATTTTGAAGTCATTCTTCCTCTTCCACTTGTTGAACAGAAAACTAGCCATAATCCACATCCAGAAGAGTATCCAAGTTGTAACCTAGAGATTTCACCTTAGTTGAACGGTAGTGAATTATTTGAATTATAGTGTTGCTGTAAGTCTCTAAATGAGCCTTAGCACTACGCTAATTGTTAATTAAGTGAATTGATTGTTCCTCAAAAGAAACAGTATTTTCTTAAAACAAGATTATGTTAAAGGAGAGGTAAATGTAGACAATTTGAACAATTTGTAATTGTCTACTGCTATGTACCTCTGTATATAAGGGAATGATTATTTTTAATGACTTCTCTCCTTTTCAATGATTATTTAGATATTATTTAGTCATATTTCCTCATAGTGTACCACAAATTATATCCTTCCACAATGATGACACTATAATTAAGAAAAGAAGTCACATTTGTATTATCCTTTGTATATTTTGAAAAAGCACAATTAAAAAAAACTTACTGTGGGGAACAATAAAATAAATGAAAGAAAATGTCCTACCAAATATTTCCCTTTCGGTATCCCCTGTTAATATTTTTATGAGTCTCTTAAGCTTATCTAAGAGATTTTTAATGCAGCAGGGTATGTTATTAGGTTTATATTTTTTTCCACGATATCATACATTTCAGTCTTTATCATAGTGGGAACAATAAAATAACAGACCGCAATGCTTTAGAATCATAAAGAAAATGTAATAAATGGCTTTATAACTGTAGTAAAAGTTGCATGAGCACCAGCAGCTGTAACAGAGATGTTGCTACAGCAGCATTTTATGACCTAATAGCACTCAGTGGGCTGATAATATTATGTGTGTGTGTGTGTAATGCCAGCAGTTTCCAAGGCCTAGATTTGAATTCAGATAAATAATTGAAAGCACTGTTAGACTTTCCCATAAAATGTTTAATAAGAGATCAAATCCTCCCTCCCTGTAGTGGAAAATTAAATAGTTTTTACAGGGATATTTTATGATGAAACTCAAACTATTATCTGTAGGGAAGAGAGGGTATTGTTTTGCGCTCTTTTTGTGTGTCTGTGCGGTTGTTAGAACTAAAATATGATTAAAGATATGATTAAAGGACCTCTTGTTTGCTTTGTTTCATATTACTGGCAGTAGAGAATGATACTTGTTTTTACCCTCATTTTCTATTTCTTAGTATTTGGAGACAAGGACTAGAATAATATTTACTGAGTTACTGTGAGTATGACAGTAATCTTGACAATGTATCTGCATTTCTAGAATGAGAGAAGAATAGGAGGGCTGCAGAAGATTTAATCTTTGGAAAATTATAAGACTGGTAATCATATGGTATAAATATGGCATTCACCTAGGGTTCTGTGGAAAAAAAAAAAAGTGATAACTGTTTTCCTATATCCTTCTCAGAAGAGATTAAATGCAAAATGACTGCTAGGTGAGTGAATGCAAAGATCATACAATGTACAGTCTGTAAGGTCATGTTACCATTTTAAGCACACGAATTACATAATATCCTGTGTTCTTTCTCTCTTTCTTTCTTTCTTTTTCTTTCTTTCTCTCTCTTTCTTTCTTTCTTTCTTTCTTTCTTTCTTTCTTTCTTTCTTTCTTTCTTTCTTTCTTTCTTTCTTT
>JAWWLZ010000139.1:37994088-38042708 GCA_035041345.1 Poliocrania exsul
CTTCCTTCCTTCCTTCCTTCCTTCCTTCCTTCCTTCCTTCCTGGAATTGCTTCTTTTTCTCTGTTTCACATGGGAATTACTTGTTTTAAAAAAAGTGCACAAAAGAGTGGCAGGGATATATATTATATTAATTATTGTATGAATAGTTTTGTTTGGCACATTAACCTGCTCTTTCTGTTCTCACACTTCTGAATGCTTTCATAACAAATAATACAAGATTACTTGCTTGTCAAAGTGCTCCTTCTTGGACTTCTTTGTTTCCCTTCCATGTATCTTAAATCCTTCAAACTGACAGAACTGGAGCAATTTTGAGAGTGTGAATATTCTGAGATCCCACTTATTTCTCACTTGGAAACTGTCTTCATCCTTCGGCTTTATCAAAAGTCAAAAGCAGGTGACAAAAAATAAATTCTCCAAATATTACTGCTTTTCTCTATTTTCCATCTTCCCAAAAGAAAAAAAAATCTTATTGTTTTATAACAATGAACTTCATTATCACAAAAATATTAAGTCCCTTAAAAATCATTTTATATTTGGACTCTGGAAAGGCTGAAAATACTCAGGTAAAGGGCAACGCCTCATGAAGCAGCGAGTACAAGGAAAGAAGAACAAGAGGACATTCAGAGGTAAAAGAGAAGAAAGTTGAAATATACACATCAAATTCTTTTTGGAAGTATTGCTGTAATGTACTTCTGAATTTTTACATTATGAATGTTATAATAGATCATCTATATCCTCTGAAAGGAATTCTTTATTATTTTAAATCTTAATGAATTAATATAGCAATAAAAAGGGATGGAAATACAATTTTTTAAAAATTCATCTATATGTAAGGGAAAATCCACAGAATTATTTTTAGAGGGGTCTAATAAAAATTTGGTGAGGCAAAGTGTGCTAATCAAATATAAGTAGGTAGGAGTTAGTCTCATCACACACAAGTCAGTTGAAAGTTTTTCACCTAGACATTTGACCTTCAAACTGAGACAAAACTTAAGCCATATATTTGCCTTTTATTGTTTTCTCTTTGCAAAACTATGAATCTAATTTGATAAGAAAAAAAGTATGTTATGGTAGCTTGGTTACTATATTTAACAGCAACATTAAATGAACAGTTAAGCTGTGATTTATTTTGAGTTACTTTAATAGGAAAAGATCTGTTGCGTACAGGCACTGTGAACTGTACCTGACAAGGAGAGAACCCTATTCCAGTTGCTTCCATTTCTGTTGCTGGGAGTTTATTTCAGCTACATCTCTGCAACAGTATAAACTACAACTGTTTTAGGATTACCTCAAGAGTCAGAGGTAAAAAATCTCCACATTTCACACACCTTTCGCAAGGAGTTTAACTGTGTCCAAGACCATTTATTAATTATGTAATATGGAAACTAATGCTGATGACCAGTTTGCTCTGACCCTATCACCCGCTCCTGAGACAGAAAACCCTTTATGCAATTATTGTTTTTTAAAATAATCTATATGCTACTTTATAGAGAAATGCAATATAAAATATTAAGTTTTGCTACCAAAAAGTGGAAGGTCAGGCTACAAAACAGAATTAAAAAAATGTGAAAAACTGGAAATTACAAAAGATTTCTAATGGTAAACTCAGAGATGTTTCATTGTTCTGTGGAAAGTAACATAAAATGTATCTGTAAAATGAATAAGCAGACTCATATATGTCCTTAAGTTGTTATTTAAGACCAATTAATATTAATTGTTAACGAGTATACAATGGGTGCGTTAAGAGGAGGCAAACTGCTCTGTGATTTCTCAGGCAAGATGCAAGCACTGTAATTATAAATGCACTGTTGTATCATGAGATACTTTGTGTGCAACAGGTAACACAAACCTGTAATTTCTGTTAATTGAACTGTAAGAACTGAGCACTAAATATTCATATTTCTCCAGCTAATTAAATTGGATGAACATAGGTTTCACAATTGAAAGCAGGTATTTAGATTAAATTTTAGAACATTTTAATTATAATGGTTGAAAGGATTTACAAACAACATGCTAAGAGGTCTGTTATCCAGATGAGGGGTTTCAAGTTTTGTTATAAAAATTATATCCTCATAAAAAAGTTTATCTTGTTTTATGCTTAAATATGTGAATACTACCAATTCAGTTTGTCTACTTATCATTAAATAAATATTCTTGTGTTGTGTCAGAGAGCTAAAAGATCTAACTTAGCTAAAGCCATAAACTGAAAAACATAAAATAGTCTGGAGAAAACTCCACCTAATTAGTAGCTTACTCATACCCACTTTCCCCCACACACACTTTCTGGCTTATTATCAGTCCAACTCTGAGCAAAATATATGAAGGTAATGCCGTTAGAACATTTCTTTTTTTTTTTTAATAGATACTGTCGAGGTTCAATTTTCTTGAGCTGTGCACAGCATTTCGTATCGTTGACCCTTGCTTCCTTTATATAGGTAATTTCCTTGTAAGCGCGGACTTAATAAAGAAGAAATGAATAGTCTTTTGCAATTTTGAATTTCCTTTTTAAGTTATCAGACAGTAGGCTTGGAGAAGAGATTTTCTGTCCCTTGAGAACTGCTCCTAAAGTCTGAAATTGATATTAGGCTTCACTTTTTTTTCTTTAGAAACTTGATTCCTTGCTTCTTTCTCAGTTTGACTGTAAACCTGGGTGTGCCTGCAGCAGTTCACATCTTGCAGGTCTGGAGACAGAGACTGGGAGTTCTCACAAGAAATACATTTAAAACTAGTTGACTGTATGAGAGAAAATAAAGACATCCGTAAGAGAGAATGAAGTGTCCACAGAAAGTATTTTGCATCTCAAAGTATTTAATGTACATGTCTCTCAGTCTTAGTCCCTGCTAACATAATCATAGAATATGCTGAGTTAGAAGGGACCTGCAAGGATTATCGAGTCCAATTCCTGGCCCTGCACAGGACGATCCCTAAGAATCACACCACGTGTCTGAGACCATTGTCCAAATGCTTCCTGAACTCTGTCAGGTTTGGTGTTGTGATTACTTCTCCAGGGAGACTTTTCCAGTGCCCAACCACCCTCTGGGGTGAAGAACCTTTTTCTAATTTCACTCAGTCTTCCTCTGAACCCTAATTTTACTTCCAGGTGCAGATTTTGATCTATAAAGACTTTTATGGTTACTACCTTGGTTTCCTTAGCAACCACCTCAAACTTGTTCTCCATTTATGGTTTATTAAAAAATGGTCAAATCACCTGAGGTTTTTTTACTAAAACAACCCAGATGAGGTCTCAGAAGGTATTGGTGACAGAGTTGTTTTGATGGACAGCCCTTACAACAGGTAATTTTTTGGGTGTTTTTTTTTTTTCAATTTGATTTATCTTAATGACGGTTTGAGCACAATATACCATAAAGCTGTCTCTATAATTAGGTTTTATCTAATCAGGCTGATGATAGAACAGATGAATTTCAATCTGTCTGACAATGGCTTACACACTGTATATGTTTATATTGGTCCATTGCCCCAGAGTAACTAAAGGATTTAGCAATTAATCTATTTTAGTTTATGTCTTGATGAGTGTTTATATTTTATTTCTGTTTTGTTGATGCTTTTTATAATAAAAAAAGGATATTTTATATTTTTCTGTTGACATATCCTTATTCATAACACCTATGCATATTATTAAACTGATCTCAAATTAACTAATATAACTGAAAATAGAATATATTCTCAAATTAAGAACTGAAGAAGTTTTAAATTATTTTATATTTTCTTCTATACATGTGTGTGTACATTTGTTTGCATTAGGAAAAGGCTCCACTGTAATATATACACAGAAAGTACAAAATTAAGTTGATAAATTAAAAATTTATCATCTTCTAATTTTTGTATGACACTCTGTACAACCTTTACTCTTTACCTTTCTGCTAGATGGCAGTGGTTTTTGGGTTTTTATTTGTTTGTTTAAATTCACTCAGGCTAAATATTTGATCATATCCTTACTTGTGTAGTCCAAAGTTAAAATATTTGCATGCATAACTTTTTATTTTATTAAATCAGAATTGATTCTGTGTTGTATATTTCTCTACTGAAGCTGTATTTTAAGCTTGATTCCAAATGCCATTATATATGTTGTTAATTCCTCCAAGCAGAGAGGTTCGAGGTGGCTAGGTGGGAATATTTCAACTCTTATTTCTTGCTGCATTTATTTCACCTGAGACCCAGTTAGCAACTCCTGAATTGTGTGTCCATATATATCCACTACATCTGGAAGGTCTTTACAATTCAGCTGTTAGTCTGAGGAAAAAGCACTGCAAAGAACATACAGTTTTAGCTGTCCCATTTTTTGTCCTGTTCCATGTCAAAGCTTACAACCAACCACCAGGTAAATAGTTGAGTATCCATCCTCATCCTGTATACGGAATCACAGAATCAGTTGGGTTGGAAGAGACCTCTGAGATCATCAAGTCCAACCCTTAATCCAATCCCACTTTGATTACTAGATCATGGCACTAAGTGCCACATCCAGTCTCATCTTAAAAACCTCCAGGGTTGGAGAATCCACCACCTCCCAAGGCAGGCCATTCCAATGTCTGACTACTCTCTCTGGAAAGAATTTCTTCCTGATATCCAACCTGAACTTCCCCTGGTAGAGCTTACTTAAGCCCTCTTGTCCTACTGTTGGTTGCCTGAGAGAAGAGACCAATCCCCACCTGGCTACACCGTTCTTTTAGGTAGTTGTAGAGAGTGATAAGGTCTCCCCTGAGCCTCCTCTTCTCCAGGCTGAACAACCCAGGTTCCTCAGCCTTTCCTCATAGGACTTGTGCTCAAGCCCCTTCACCAGCCTTGTTGATCTTCTCTGGACCCACTCCATACCTCAATATCCTTTCCTGAACTGAGGGGCCCAGAACTGAACGCAATACTCAAGGTGTGGCCTCACCAACGCAGAGTACAGGGGAAGGATCACTTCCCTGGTCCTGCTAGCCATGCTATTTTTGATACAGGACAGGATCACTTTGGCCTTCTTAACCACCTGAGCACACTGTTGGCTCATGTTGAGCTTCCTGTCAATTAGTACCCCCAGGTCTCTTTCCACCTGGCTGCTCTCCAGTCACCCTGTGCCCAGCCTGTAGCACTGCATGGGGTTATTGTGGCCAAAGTGCAGGACCCAGCACTTGGCCCTCTTAAGCCTCATCTCATTGGAATCTGCCCATCTCTCTAGCCTATCAAGGTCCCTCTGCAGAGCCCTGCTTCCTTCCACTAGGTCGACACTCCCTCCCAACTTGGTGTCGTCTGCAAACTTGCTAATGATGGACTCAAACCCCTCATCTAAATCATCAATAAAGATTTTGAACAAAGCTCATTCCAACACTGATTCCTGGGGGACATCACTGATGACTGTCTGCCAGCTGGATGCAACCCTGTTCACCAGCACTGTCTGGGCCTGGCCCTCCAATCAGCTCTTAACCCAGCAGAGAGTGCCCTGGTCCAAGCTGTGGGCTGCCCCTTTTTCTAGCAGTATTCTGTGGGAGACAGTGTCAAAGGCTTTGCTGAGGTCCAGATAGACCACATCCACAGCCTTACCCTCATCTAGAAGGGACACCTGATCATAAAAGGAGATCAGGTTTGTCAGACAGGACATGCCCTTCCTGAACCCATGCTGGCTGGGTCTGAGCCCTTGCCCATCCTGTAGGTGCTGTGTGATTGCACCTAGGATGATCTGCTCCATAACCTTGCCAGGCACTGAGGTCAGGCTGACAGGGCTGTAGTTGCCAGGGTCCTCCTTGCAGGCCTTTTTGTGGATTGGCATGACATTTGCCAACTTCCAATCATCTGGGACCTCCCCAGAGAGCCAGGACTGTTGGTAGATGGTGGAGAGTGGCTTATAGGGATTTAATACATGGTACCAAGTATTAATGAAGAGTTAGGAGAGCTTTTGTAAAAGCAAGTTGTGCCCTAGCATTTGAACAGAGCACTTGATATGGTGTACATTTGTTATAGCATACCTGAATTTCAAAAAGTCATTTCACAAGGCCACT
The DNA here is from genome assembly GCA_035041345.1 of Poliocrania exsul. Classification (NCBI taxonomy): domain Eukaryota; kingdom Metazoa; phylum Chordata; class Aves; order Passeriformes; family Thamnophilidae; genus Poliocrania; species Poliocrania exsul. The sequence goes on from JAWWLZ010000139.1 coordinate 38,000,082, forward strand.
CACCAAAAGGTTTGAAAGACACAAAGCTGGGCCAAGAAGTGTTATTATTGAATAACTGGTTAAAGGATAACAAAAGGCAGGAAACAAATTCTTTCAAGGCAGATGGACTGCCATTGGAAAATTACAGGGTTCAGTGTCAGGGCCTACAATGCTGGAAATATTTGTAAATAACCTTTGAAAAACGGGAAGTGACTAACTGTGCCAAGGTTATTAAACTGCAACATAGGACTCTGTGGAACTGTTGATAGATTCATGATACTGAGAGACTAGACAATAAAATGGCAGGTGACATTCAGTGCCCAGAGATAGAAATGAAATCTGTGGAAGCGCTGTTAAGTGAAGGGCTGTGCACTCAGAAAAGATATTTGGTATGCATATTTCTCTGTTCTATGAAAAGATCAATTTGGCACTGGGTAATATTTAACAAAGCAAAATGTAGAATTTACTAGTAATGGGATAAAAACCATGATTATTGTCATAATATTGTGCATTACTTCATGATTTCTGCCATCTTGGCCACATATGAGTGCTATTCCTGCATAATCATGAAATAGCAGAACTAAAAAAAGTACAGAGGGAGTTGATGGAGATGAAGGAAAGGTGCAGACAGTTTACTTACTCAAGAGAAATTTTCAGAGATCCACAGTCTGGAAAATAAGGGAGGTATGCTCAAAGTTTAGAAAATCATGAATAACATAGAGAGAATGATTAGAAACAATTGTTTATTTTATTTTGAGAAAGGAAGATACAAACTGAAACTATCAGACAGCAGAATCAAAACCAACATGAGGAAATGCTGCACACAGTGCATGGATAAACTGCAGTGACAGCCAATTGCAAAGTGTTGCAACTCTGATACGAGACACCACAGATGCCAAATAAATGTGTGTTCAAAAAACCAATGAGATGAAGTCACTGAAGGAAAATCATTTAAGACTTTAAAAACACAAGAGAGGCCCATCCATCTTGGGAAATGAGTGCTAAAACCAGAGAGGACATACTGAGAAGTATCTCTGGATGTGTTCCTTGTTTGTATATTTTCCTTAGGTGTCTCTATCAGTTAGTATCAAAGATGTTGACTCTCCTGAACTTTTCATCTAAACACAGCGCTACATCTGAGGGTCTAACACTCACATTAATGTTACACTGTGTTTTGTGTGACTTTAAGGGTATTTATTGTTCCTCCCTTCTTTAAAAAGTGAGCAGTATGTGTGAAATTCCATAACATTTTTTTTAATAGAGAATGGGGCAATTTCAATTTGTTTTGTCTCGTATGATTTTCTTTCTTACATCAAAGATTTTGTTTTACTCTAAAACAACATTTTTCTCTATGATTACTATTCAGACAGATGCTAGTTGACTCTGGCACAGGAAAAAAAAAAGATACATTAAAGTGTCATCTATTTTGTCTAAAACCTGCTAAATTAATTGAGAACTACCACCACTGAAGCAGAAAATAAGGTTGGATTTGAGTAATGAATGATGCCTAGCTAATGATTCCAAACACCATTAGAGCAAGAGAGACACTTTTTTTCTCAACATAGGCTGATTGGGGAGAGGGTTAGTGTTGGCAGGAGGATGAAAGGCTAGGTGAGAAGAATATGCTATTCTCTGCAGAGAACAAACACTGAAATTTGAAAAAAAAGTTAGAAAGTAAGAGAATCAAAGAAGGTCAAAGAGGTAGAAAATAAAGAACAACAAAACAAGGTGAAAAGTGAGAATTTGACAAAAATTTTTGGCGATGTAAAAACAGTATTATGCTAGCTATCTTTTCTGCTTCTCAATTTGCAGTTTTTTAGGATGTATGTTGACCATATGAATATGGTCAGAATCCCACTCTACATGGTGGGGTAACATCTGAAAGTCAGTGCTAAGCATCCTTATTTTTCCTTTTTATAATTCATTGGATGGTGGGAAAATCTTGCATATAGTTGTCATCAAAAGTTTCGGAATAAAAATAAAATAATGGGACAGAGATTTCCAAGTGTTTAGTTTACCTACAGCAGACTCTTTAGTTGGAGAAAACTATTCTTTGCTCTGATGAGGTATAACCTTTGTTAACTGTCCTACATTGTTGTCCCAGTTACCGTGGATGGAAACAGCTTATCACTGCAGCTGCCCAGCACATCTAACACCTCAGGCTACAAGCTGGGTGTTTAAGAACTCTGTGAGATAAGGACGTTTTCCTGTCTTCACAACAGGAAGATGTGACTCAGAAGTGATAACTCTCCTCTGGGGAGTCATTAGAACCTTCATACCCAGCGTGATGGGTTATACCTGCTAATGGGCCATCAAGCGTTCAAAAAATATCCCATGACTGACAGTTAAATCACCCATTGTGAAACTCCTCACTCTGGGGGAGGTACTGGGCATTCCCATCTGAACCTGAGCATAGATAATCTGCAGGTTTGGGGACTTCTGGTACCCCGTGTTGGATCCAGAGAAGGACCAGAACCCTAACAGGACTGCAACTGCCACTCTTGACAAGACTGCAACCATCACCCTCACCAACAGGTCTTCCTTTCCTTTAACTTCGGACTCAGGGGGACCATGTGGCACTCAGCACATGGGCCAACAAACACTGCTCTGTTAGTGTCCCAGGATGCTGGGTTTTAATCTGTTTTTTGTGAGTTGAAACCAATTTTCCTTTGTATCATCGCATTCATTGTAATCTTTTTTTTTTAATTATTTTTAGTACATTGTAACTCTGATTTATAATCTCTTTTGGGTTGGGTTCTTTTCTCCTGCTGGTTTACCTTTAAACCAGCACAGCTGTGTGACTGAGGAGCAAAAATGAAGTACTCAAGCTTGCTTAACTTCTGTACAGGACCCTCTCAATTTTTATATTTTTATGTCATATAAAATTATTTTCTGAATCCAAAAGGATGATGAAAAGGTGAAGTGCATATTTGACATTTTAACTCTATTTAGGACATTATTTTTCTTTTTTTATTTTTCTTTTTTTTTAACCTTTATAGACTGGACTGTGTACAGTTTTTTCTGAAGAGTCTTATGTCTTTAAAAAGCAGACTTGAATTCCTGCATCCAGAATGACATGATCTAGAAGATGATGAGAAATTTAAAAAAAAAAAGATTTTTCTTCCTAATTAATATCAGAAAAATTACCCAGGCTGTAAAAAGTGTTGTCTACTACATATTACTGCATTCCTCCTGACCTCCTCCCCACAAACAGGCACTGAAAACTCTATGGCCTCTCATTATGTAGTACCAATATTGTTTTCAGTACCTTGTGTATAAAGTGAATTAGCACTGCAGATATCTTTCATTTCAAACCTAATGCAGGCACAGCACAGAAATGTTTGAATATTTACTCCCTCCTTGGCTTAAAATTAGGTGGCTATTTTTCCATGTCATCTGTTAGCTGAGCTCTAGAGAGACCAACAACACTGCAAAATGCTATGTGGGTGGCTGTAACTGAGTTGACCTTGCTCTCACTCATGTAGCACTGTATGTACTGGAGACAGAGTGGCCCCTTGCACCGCAGCAGAGAGAGCCTCACAGGACTCTTGTGATCTGTTGATAAACTCATCTCTTAATTTGGGTAGAACGTGGAGTTCATGGAACAGGATAGGTAGACTGCAGATCCTTTAAGAAAGCAGCTCCTGATTTGTGTTGATCTGATTTAAATCCTGTTCATACTAATGGGCCAGGTAGCTGCAGCACTATTAAGTTAAATTTGGAACTGATGTTGACGTTTGTGCATAAGACCTGACTTAATACACTAATTCTTCTTGGCTTTTGAGTGTTCCTGCTTTCAGTTAGCTAAATATTTTTTATATTGTGAAGATCCTCAAAAATGTTTTTTTCGTCCTAGTTTAGTAGGTGGGACCAGTTTATCACTGTGTGTGTGTGTGTGTGGGGGGGGGGATGTGAGGTGATCAAAGCTATGTATTCTACACCCTCTATTCATTTCCCAAGAACTGCTAACAATGGGCTGTTTGCAGCAGCTGCCCAGGGCACACCCAGCTCCTCAGGATGTGAGCTAGGTTTGAAAGACACCTGTGAGATAAGAGCTGTGATAACTCCCCTCCAGGGAGGCACTAGCACCTTCACACCCAGCCTGAGGGGGCACGTCTGCTAATGGGCCAGTAACAATTTCAAAATACCCCATGACTCACAGAGTCAAATCACCCATTGTGTAACTCCTCGCCCTGGGGGAGGTACTGGGTGCTCCCACCTGAACCTGAGGGTACACAATCTGGGGGTTTGAAGACCTGGGAGAACCACTTGTTGGACCCAGAGGACCAGAACCTCAACAGAAGGAGACCTTCTTTTTTTACCTCCTTTTGCTTTGGACTCAGGGGAACCATGTGGGGCTCAGCACAGGGGCTACAAACCCCTTTGTGTTTGTGCCACAGGGCACTGGGTTATACTACTGGGTTTTGTGGGTTAAAAGCAATTTCTCTTTGTGTCATTGTATTTATTGTAATATTTTTATTAAATTGTAACTGACTTATAATCTCTCCTGAGCTGGGTTCATTTCTCCTGCTGGTTTACCTTTAAACCAGCACATCTTTTTAACATAGAGGTGTTTCTTCTCACTTCTATGGATTTTATTCTAGAATTATTAATGCAACTTTTTAGTCGGTTGACCCTGGCTGGATGCCAGGTATCCATTAAAACCACTCTCTGCCTCCCCTCTGCAACTGGACAGAGGAGAGAAAATACAATGAAGGATTCATGAGCTGAGATAAGGACAGGGAGACATCACTTACTGATCCCCATCACGGGCAAAACAGACTCAAAGTGGGGATATTAATTAAATTTATTACTGACAGAATCAGAGAAAAAAAGTGAAAAGTAAAATAACCTTAAAAAGACCTTCCACTCCACCCCTCCTTCCTTCCAAGTTCTACCTCCTCCCCACCAGCAGTGCAGGGAGGTGGGGAATGGGGGTTACAGTCAGTTGTTTCTGCCACTGTCAGGAAGAGTAGTCCTTTCTCTGCTTCCCATGGGGTCCCTCCCATGTGAGACAGTCCTGCATAAACCTCTCTGGCATGAGTGCATCCCAGAGGAAACAGTTCTTCACAAAACTGCTATTCCATGGGTCCCTTCTCTATGGGGTGCAAACCTTCTCCAGTGTAGGCTCTTCTCTCCATGGACTGTAGGTCCCTGCCAGGCCTTTGCTCCATCATAGGCCTCCCACAGGATCAGAGCTCCTTTGGGCATCCATCCGCTCCTGCATGGGCTCCTCCATGGGCTGCCAGGGATCTCTGCATCCCAATGGTCCTCCATGGGCTGCAGGGTAACCTCATCTCTAGTACCCAGAGTACCTCCTCCCCCTCCTTCTCCACTGATGTTCGTGTCTACATTGTTATTCACATGTTGTTGCTCCGCTCTTCCCTTCCTGCAGTTTTCATGTGCAAAATAACTTTCTTTCCCTTCTTAAATGTGTTACCACAGAGGTGTTGCTATCATTCTTAAGTGGCTCAGCCTTGGCCAGTGGCAGAAAGCCTGCACTGGCTCCTGCAGATACAGGGGTAGCTTCTAGAAGCTTCTAACAGAAGCCACTCCTGTAGCCTCACTCCTACCAAAACCTGGCTACCAAAACCGAATACAAACCATTACAGAAATGACTTCTCTTTTATATCTGTATGGATAATGAAAATAAGACAACCAGACCTTTGACTGATATAAGGTCTAAGTGCTTGATCCACATTTCATATAATATTCCTCCCTTACCTATAAAACAGGAAAAGACTATTTAACTGCCTAATAACTAATATGCTGCTTTTTAGGCCTGCTCGAAAGTAAATAAAAGGAATGTATATTTGGTGTTTTGCTGAGGAGAAAGCACTGATGTCAAAATTACATAAAGTGTGAAAACCATTAGGCTTGTACATAAGGATTGAAAGGAACTTAACTACTTAAAAGAAGTGAAACATGGCTTAACATGTAGAGAGCACGTTGACTTCCCAGGGTTATTAATTTCTTTTTTTTTTCCCTGTGGACGTTTTAACTTCATGATGACCTTCCAGCTTGCTTTCCTTTCCCTTGGTGAACAAAATTTTTCAGTATGCTTCTGTCTAATTATACCCTACTAATTTCATTCAGCATCAGAGAATGAGAAAGCATGCTTGTGTATTTCTCATTTTAGCTGATCATATTTTATTGTGAACAGGACAAGAGGTGTTGAAAAACACTGATATGACAGTGAGTTATCATTCAGAACAGGAGTGTACTACTGGCTTGGGAAAGCAGTCCTGGATGACAGGATGTCTGTTCTCTTTAGGTCCTAAATTAAGCTGTTGTCAAAAAATTAATAAAGCCCCAAATATGTGTGAAGCAGAATTGTTTATGCTTTGTAAAGTCCTTCTTATAGTAAATGCTCATTAAGATGAAATGGTAGCACCTGGAACTAGCTGAGCATAATTTATATTATTACTTCATGTATTTCTTGTTTAGTTTCAGTTTTATCCTAATTAAATGTGGACCAAAGTCCATTAGTATAGGCTAGAGGGGTAGTGATGCAGAGCAATGAGCTGGAGGGCACTGATGCATGGCATGAAGCTGGGGCCACCAGTGTGAGACATAAGTAAGAGAGTTTTATGGAGTAGACTAAGAGGCTCCAGGGAGAAATTATATGCTAGAAAATGTTACTGAATTTCTGTAGTCTGAAAATTACCAAAAGAAGACAGATGGATGGGATGACCAATAAAGGACAGAAATCTGTAAAATGTCTGATTTGAGAGAACTGGTAGGCTGAGTCTATTAAAAAAAAAAAAATCATCAAAACATGGAAACCCACTGGAACAGAAGGCAGGTGTTAGGAATCACTGAAGTATGGTACAGGCAAGATTTCCAAAAGCAGATCACAGGCATTGCTTTGACCAAGCAGATCAGCTAGAACAAACTTTGAAACCTAAATATCACTCAAGGTAGCCAAGAGGTCAAAGCATGTTTTCTGTGTCAGGTCAGAAATGACAGACCAGAGAGAAAGAATTGCACTCTTACTTTTGTAAACAGATGGAGTGTGCTGAGCCATGGTTACCCTGGTCATGCAAGTGGCAGACCTCACTCTGTCACACAGAAGTGATGGTGAACTGCGTGGCCTCAGAAACCACTTGGTAGATTTGGATTGAAGCTTGTTGTTTAACTAGATTTGTACGTTGTAAAGTGCCCTACTCTTTTGGAGGTCACAGTGCTGCAGAGTACACTGTGCCAAATACCCTTCAGCATTCAGCTCAGCATCCATGCCAAGAAACTGAATAAATTAGCCTGTAAGGAGCTACATGCTGCTGCAGTTACTCTGCAGTGAGTGCCTGAACTATCCATTTGCATATAGCTTCACTTAAATGTAGTTCAGATATGACTATGTTGCACTGAAAGCTATGATGTATATTTATTTATGGAAGAATAATAATGGATTTTAGTTATATCCTGTATTTTTTGTACCATCCAAAACTGTATTCAGAACTCAGAAAACTGATAAGAGGTTAATATTCATTCCAGCATATTGGTAGAGGTAGGTTCTTAACTGAGTAGCTGCATGAGCTTTTTCTATTATCCTACCAATTTTCATGTGCTTGTCCCATTATTAGAGTTTATGCCTGGAATTAGATTGTTATGCCTTGGGAAAATAGTCCTCTGTATTATTTTCAAAGCTTTTCTCAGTTTTGTGGATTTTTCCTGATACTAATTTTAAAATCCTATAACTCCAGAAAATAATCATGTGGAAAAACCCCTCAAACCCCAGATTAAATATTGGTAAAAATAATTTGGAGCATATACTCTAAATCAGTATTTGTCTCTCATTTCCTAATTTATTCTCATAACCATATCCATTTAAATATTTTATAAAATTTACTTCATGGCAAATTTAAAATTTTGGGGTTTCATTATGGTATATATTAATAATTTCTATTTGGGCTGACAAACTTCTAAAAGGGCTCATAAAACCAAAGGTTCCTTGTCTGTAAAAGAATGAATAGAAGTTATAGAAGAGCTTAATATTTTTATATGTGACTTCTCTTTCCCTCTAGTATGTGTATGTATATCTTCTTTAATACTTGTATTTATGGTATGTTGGGAAATAAACCAGAGACTGGAACTTTTACTTGAATACTATTGTTCTGGAAAAGGTTTTGAAAGAGGCCGAAATTGAATTAGAATCTAAAATTATAATTCAATGCTATGATAATCTAAAAAATAAGAAACACTATTAAATCAACAGGAAATGAAAAAGACTACAGCTAGCCAAGCAACCATCACTCAGCATAGAAGCCAAGTAATCCTGGAACTGGATAAATCAATCCAAACTACCAAGGTCAATGGTTGCCATACTCGAGGAAATATGAACATATGTAGTATGAACCTTACAATAAAATGAGCCATGCTGCCATCTTTTGTTAATAGGAGTTTTATCTGATTAAAGGGCTGAAGGCAGCACTTGTATCAGCAAATCTGTACTAGCATTTAGAGCAAATTGACAGACAAGAGATGATCCAAGAAAGAGTTATGAAGTAGCAATGCTGCAGTACAGTCAAACTCTATTAAGTTGAGCATAGAGGTAATGCAGACAGTAGATTTTAGTGTCTCCCTACAGCTGAGAAGGATTTAAATAGCTGTGTTTAGTGTACAAGCTTTTTGTATTCTGTTTTCAGACGAGTTAGGCACAAAGCTGAGAAACAAAAACTTAAACTTGGACTTTTAAATACTTTTCCAGCAGCACCTGAATAGAAATATTCTCCTTTTCACCCTTGTGCATTTTTATCTCTCATAACTTACAGCCTTTTTTGCCTTTCAGCCTCAATCAGTTCTGTCACTCTCATATCTATTTCACAAAATAGGATTTGCATAATGAACAATTTTGCAGAGAATCAAAATATAAATTAGTTTTTTCTGACACTGCAGTAAAAGAAATTTGAAAAGATTTGATCTTTGTGTCTGCCAGAGTCAGCAGGGGTGAAAGTTAAGTTGTGTAGAAAGCATAGCAATCATACTTTTCATTAAGACCTGCATATTTTCTCATTGATCATTCTCAGTGCATCATGCAGATGGAAGACCAATCTCAAACATGACCCATTATAATATTTCCCATACATGAGCACAATAATTCACTGCCTTTTCAGTTGCAGTATAAGATCTTAACACTGGCTGCACTCTTTTCTGTAGTCAAATAAATTTAGTTACCGAAACACCTAGTAGTGATAATAAGCACTACAGAGAATTACTGTACTGCCTTTAACCATTAAGAATTCTACTAGTTGATTGGATGCCAGCATGGTTATTTGAAAGAGAATGGAAGAGAGACTGCTTTAAAGATAGTGATAAGAAATTGCAAGGCTTGCTATTATGCAGAGAAGCAGATGAAATGGAAATTGTTCCATCTTGAATGCCAGCACCTGCCATTGGTAAAAATAAAAGCACTTGCAGTACACTTCTGAATGCTTTTTCTGAAGTGTTTTCATATGTGAATGTGTGCATCTCTGAGGGCTGAGACAAGAAGACAACACTTGCAAGAGATATCAGTGAGTTAGTGAAGATTGTAGTGTGGCTCTGAGAATAGAGAGAACTTTTGAAAATAATACTGTATAAAAGGGACCTGAAGTTTCTGAAGAAAAATTCCTGTTCCATTGGATTCCTTTTACAATTAGGAAACTGTTCCAGGTTCTCTACAAGTAAATAGATGTGTGAAACAAACACATTCAACACTGTTTTTTTCCTTTACAAAAATTCAACTTGCAAGGCTCAGAATCACAGAATATGCCTAGTTGGAAGGGACCCCCAAGGATCATTGAGTCCAGCTCTTGGCCCTGAACAAGACTGTCCCCAAGAGTCACACCCTGTGTCTGAGACCATTGCAACAATGGCTTCCTGTCAGGTTTGGTGTTGTGACCACTTCCCTGAGGAGCCTGTTCCAGAACCCAACCACACTGTAAAGAACCTTTTTAAAATATTCAAACTAAACCTCCCCTGACACAACTGCAGGCCATTCCCTTGGGTCCTGTCACTGGTCACCACAGACATGAGATCAGTGTCTTCCCCTCCACTTCCTCTCATAAAAAAGTTGCAGATTGCAATGAGATCTCCTCTAAGTCTCTTCTCCAGGCTGAACAGACCAAGGAACCTCAGCTGCTCCTCACATGGCTTCCCCTCAAGGCCCTTCACCATCTTCTTTGCCCTCCTTTGGACAGTCTCTAATAGCTTAATATCTTTCACCCACAGAGTGGGTTCCTGAGTCCAGGAACACTCAAGTAGCAGCCCTGTGACCTGGAATTCCTCAGCAGCTAATCAGGCAAGGAGATGGTGCCAGGAGTGACTGAGGGACAGGGAGTGCCCAGAGAGAGCTAGCAACCCAGAGTGTTACGAACAGACCTTCAGATAGTTTCCTATGTAAAAAAGGGATATGTTAATTGAGGAATTTGATATTGAAAAGCAATTTCTCCAAACAAAACCAAGAGAATATGAAACAGTAATATCTTTTTTTTAAGGATTTTTAGGGAGCCTAACCATCATGAGATCTATGATCCAGAAAAGCTTGTATAACTTCTGAAAACCATTGCTCTATAATACACAGTATGGGCATAAGTTATAAGATGGTGTGCTCAGGAACTGGCAGAGTAAACATCCTCATGAGACTCCATTATCAACAGTAGTTAAAGTAGGTTAGCCTTGCTTTAGTAAGTTAGCTTGCAAAAGTGGGTGATTTACCTGTCCAACTAGTAGGCATAGTGGGCAGCCTTTCAAATGCAAACTCAGGGCAAAAAATGCTAAACTTGGTAATTTTGTACAGATTTTTTTTTAGAGGTTATTCAAAACATGAAGGCTTTGTATGCCAACAGAGATTAAACATTACCTGTTTAGCAATGACTGAGAGACTCCGGGAAACTACTTACCTCAGAAGAAATATTTGTCTCAACCAGATTCTTTTACCAACCCTAAATAAATAAAAAGGAACAAATCTGTACTTCAAGCAAAGGTGAAACTATGGTATACTTAGAACCAGCCATTAATCTACCTTGCATGAGCAGTAATATAAATGAATACATGATACTCTGGATCAGGCTGCCACTGGTTAGGTTCATGGTGACCTTTGCTGCTAGTATACAGATGCTAAGTGTCACTTGTATAAGCTGAGGGACTGCAGTGAAGGCACATGCAGAATGGGTTTCCTAAGTAAAGTGCTTTAGTGTACATTGAGACTGGGAGGCCTTGGTGAAAAACCCTTTATGAAAAGTGGTTCATGAAGTACCATTTTAGCTACAATAGTCGTTTTGACAGAGGGTGTTTCTAAGGTTCCTTGGACTTAAATCTTTTTAGCTATTGTGAGATTTCTGGGTGTTGTAGTTTTAGTTAAATGGGAATGATTTTTAGTGAATTTTTTTATACCACTCTGTAATTTAGAGCATGGGGAGCCACCCTGCTGCCCCCACCCCTCTGTCCAAGCTGAATCAAGGAAAGACTGTCCCCATCGCTTGGGGACCTGCTGGAAGTGTGGGGCCCCGAACTGAATCGCTCCAGCAACTCAGGAGACAGGAGATGAAAACCAGGCACACACTGGAATTCTTTCTCTCTTGGTTCCTGGGGTTTTGCTTGCTGGAGCACTGTGGACCTTTGGAGTCTCTTTCCCAGGGACTGACCTACCTCAGCCATGACTGTTACCTGCCTGAGCCACAGCCATCTATCGCATCGCATCAGGACTGCCCCAGCCCTGAGCTGAGCCGTCCCAGTGTGACCAGTCACCACTGATAGCCTGGGGATTCCCTTTTCCGGAGTTGCACAGGTTGCTGCCATCACATGGCCCAAGACTGCTGGACCCCAGTGCTGTGCTGGCATCAGTCCAGCTCCTCTATTGTCATTCTGCGTGATTTCCTACATCAGAACCCATGCCACCTCCCCAGTAACATAGGACTTCTCTTTGAATGTAATATCCTTCCAGGTTTTATTCTAACCTAGTGGGGCAAGGGTAGTTAGGTAATATTTTCTGCTATTGTTGGGTTGTGGTGTTTTGGGTTTTTTTTTTATTTCTTTCTGGTTTTAGTAAAGTTGATATTTTTCCTCCTTCATTTAGACTTCTCCTAATTTCTACCTTATCAGTATTGGAGGGAGGGAAATGAAAGAAAGAAAAAGGAGAGTTCATCTCATTAGAGATCTCACCTCCTGAGCATATTGTCATTAAACCAAGACACTGAGCAACATAAATTATTTTTGTATCCTTATAACTACCCTATGTCTTTATGTTTTAAGATCTTTCTTTACCCATAGTCTTCAATGAGGCACTTTTAAATATTTCTTTGGACTAATACTGGTGTGGATGCTTTGGATCTACAGGGCATCTTAAGAATATGCAGATGTTTCAGGATGATTGACACACCTACGTTGCCGCTGTATCTCAAGTAGCAGGCAACAGCTTTTGCAGAGAATATTAGCTCCAAAGGTGGGTGGTGGCCTTCTTCTTGGGCAGTTTTGTTTTTATTGAGATGCAAAGATAAACAAAATCAACCTCATCCCTTCACATTTGTCAATGAATGCATATTTAATAGTGATGGCTTTCTTTATTATTGTTGGAGAATTGTCTTTACTTTTTATCTGAAAATGTGTAGCTAAACACCCTTATTTCTGCTTCATTGCAAAACTTCACACAATATATTTCAGCAACAATGTGAAGAGATTTCCTTTTGAAGATTCTGTAGACTAAGAAGCCTTTCCCAGTCACCTGCCTTTATGTCTGGAGTGTCTGTCACGTCTTCTGCCAAACCCTCAGTGGTCAGCAAACAGCACAACTTTTAAACATAGATTTTCTCTAATGAAAATTATTCAGGATAGCATAACTGACATGTTGCATAAAAGGAGTAAGAAAGCCTAGCAAAATTGAGAAAGGTGCTTATTTAACCACAGTAAGAAAAGACTAAGTACATTACACACACTAAACAAGATGTGGACAGGTGAACTGAACTAAAATTATCAAGAAATTATTTCTATTGTACACAATTCCCATTTTTCTCTTGCTAACAAATTCAGAACTAAAAGCTTCATATTATGTGCAACTTAGTAATATATTTGTGATGCTGGCCAAACTCTTCTCTGATATTTCTGCCAGTATCTTATATGAGTTTATTGTACATCCTTAGTTCTAAAAGACAATGTGAAAGTGGAAGAAACATATTTACATACTAAATTTATGGATTATGCTTAAAATTGTGGTTTGTTCCAAATAGCCTTATCATAAAGTTCTTTGAAAGTGATCAGCACAGAGAGATTTTAGGGACAATGATTACAAATTTAAGCAGTAAAGGAAACATAATGCTTGAAAAACAATTGTGGAGAGAATAGAAGTCACTGTGACCTAGATTGAAAAGTGAAATTTGTAGATAGCAGAAGTTTCATGTGAAAGAAGACCCAGTTAACACTTTAAAATGCACAAATCCTCCCTGTCCCTGGAAAGAATTGAGCCAGCCTACTGACTATTTTCTGTTATTTAAATAAATGTCAGACATATTACATTCAAGTAAAAAGATCTGTCTGCCGTCAGCACAAATTTCCTTTTCACCCTGAAAAGATGGATAAGCTTGATTATGGATGGGTATGGTTAATTAAGGTAGTTATACAGTCCAAAGCAGTTCAAACTATCAGCATTTTACATGCTTTAATAAAATCTGAAATGTGAAGCACTACATGAAGTTGTTTGGAATGGAAATATCTTTACATTATTTTTAACAACTGATGGTTAAGATAAGGTTATTAAAATGACATGCAAGTGATAATTAATCATAAAGACCAACATAAGACATTGGAATTTCTTATGCTGTCTTGGAAGATATATCTGTTCATTGTTCCTCTTTTTGTTAATAGAAACAAAAATAAAAATACAAAGCTACAGTGACAATTTTTTTTGAACATAGGCCAAGAAAGTTTAAAATTGCCCTAAAGAAAACAAGGCTGAACACAAATAAAATAATTAAGCATGCTCATTACTGATTTAAGGCCCATAATTAACCTTATTTATACCTGGCTTAAGGCTTGCAGTTAAGCTCATAACTGGCTTTTATGCCAGTGGATATAAGACTCTTAGAAAACATAAATAGTTCTGTCACACCATGGTGCTTAAAGGCTGGCTCCTAATTTAAAATTACCTGTTTTTTATCAGAAGCTGAGCTGTCTTCAGCACAGCTAACCTGCATGGGGCTGTGAGAAAGCTCCCTGTGCAAGACTGAGGGTTCCTGGGCTGAGACAGACCTCAACAGGGCAGTTCAGGTGCAGGAGCTGCCATCCTGACTTCTCTGCATCCTTCTTCCTTCTTGTTTCAGAGTTTTCTCATGCCTCTTCAGACAGAACCTGGAAAGCTGGAGTAAGTCACAGATTCAGGCATTAACCAGACCCAAAAATAAACTGGGACACAAAATTTCCAAAGAAACTGGTCAAGAGAGCTCCTAAAAACACTGAAACATCCAACATTCAAGTATTTGGCTGAATACCCAAAATGCTTGCAAATGGGCTATACGCTATTTAAGTATCAGCATTACTGACTGTCATTTGTTTCCCGAAGAGGACTTTTCAAAAGTGTGGCACTCAAATGCCCTTAGCACTCACAGCAATCAGTGTTCTGTAAGCATAGTTACAAAAGAAGATATCAGTTGTATTTCCACCTATAGCTGCTGTAGTCTCAGCTCTTCTACTTTGCCTCTATAAGATACTTCATAATCAGATTTTTTGAGTTTTACACCTATTTTAATGAATATAGGAAAACACCCACTATAACTGTCACTATTTTTGTCCTATACAAAGAATAATAGTTTTCTAGTAAAAAAGTACTGCTGTATTTTAAAGAACCCTCCTGAGCATATTTGTGCCAAATATTTATTTCTGAAAAATGTAAATGTGTCATCCATGCTGTTTAGTCTTGTAACTTTACAGCCTGTTTCAATTTGTATATATCCCAACTGATCACTCCTACTACATCTGCTTTACTGAACTAATATAAGAAAAAAAATCCAAACTTTTCATCTGCTCTTCTGTTCTTTTCTCCTTCCCTCTTCAGCAGGATTGATAGCCCTAACCAGTAAATTCAAGTGTACATTTTGTGGCTTATTTCTGTGAGAACAGGGATGCTTTTGAAAACACTCCAAGGTGTTTAACATGTGTTTTGGAATTAAGATTGCAATCACTGAGGGAGTATACAAGGAGAACAGAATGACAAAATATTAATGGCCTAAGTAGGTGGAAGGGTATTGTGAAACTTTTCCTTTTAATATGTATCAAAGTATTAGATGGTTTTCCTTGATATTTGACAGTGTGGCTTTTATATTACATCTATGAAAAATGCCAAATCTCATTCTCCATGCCCACACATAGAGTCTTCAAATAAATTCTTTGGGGTGAGAAATAAGTGTAAATTCTGTGGTGTAAGTGTTAAGAGGTCAAATCACCCAGGACTGCATTGGAGAAGGCCTTTTCATCACCCCATACCAAACTTCTGTGTTGTATCCTCAGGAGAAATGTGAAATCCTGCTCTTTTTCCCCCTTCACCCTTTTTCAGGGGGATACTTCTTTTAAATCTCTGTGTGAACAGCAGAAAAAAAAAAAAAAAAGACAAGAAACCCTTATCTTAAGTGGAAGAAAAATTGTATTGACTTTGAAAATGGAGAAGAGTATAATCCGGAGGAGCAAATAGCAGACTTGAGAAAATAGCAAATGGTCTCTCCCCTAATGCATATACAGATACAAAGCAATCAAACAAAAATGAGATTGTGCAGCTAATAAAATCAAACAGACCAGGCTAGCTAGAGCCATTTCCAGATGGCAGTTGAGAGTTCCCCATTACTGCTGAATGGTTACTGGTGAATATGTACCAACACTTGATCTCTCATGGGAAAATATTTAATTTATCTCCAAATCATCTAACTCCCAGGTGACTGTTTACCTTTCATCAGTGTGTTTCCCTTATCGTTAAAGGATTCCTCTCTTGTTTGAGTAGTTTTTTATATGTTTCCTCTTTCTTTGCAGATTGTTTACCTCCAGTTTTCTCACTCTAGGGGAGCATGTGCATAATCTGTTTGTCAATAATAAATAATGAACACGTTTTATTATGTGTTACTAATGTTTCTGAGTAGAACAAAAGTAAAAATCTTATAAAGCTGCAAAGACACTGAATGTGTATAAATACCAGTGGCACATAGCATATGTATTTTTTTTTCATGTTATACTTCCATATTTATATTTTTCTTTCTTCAGTTATAAGTAAATAGCGCATGTGTGTGTGTGTGTGTGTGTGTGTGTGTATACATATATATATGTATAATTCAGTTAATAAATTGCATGTTGGGTGGTTTGAACTTTTTCTGGGTAGAGACAGGACACTTCTGATTACATCAAAAATCAAGCAATGGCTAAAACTTTTGGCTTTAACATCAGATCTCAGTCATTTGATATATTCTGTGTCCCTAACTCTCAACCTGAAAAAAATAGTCTTGATTCCTCTATTCGTAGGTGTACTGAATAACTTCTGCTTTCTTCCTTTTGAAGTCTGTCTTCAGTGATGGCTGAACTTGCCTGATCTGTCTGTATTAAGTAGTCTTATGGGATCAACCTGTTACTTTTGTTCACTTATGATAGTGCCTTGCTTTCACCTATGATATTCTTGAGATAGGTGAACAGATCATATTGTAACTCTGTGAGTAATATGAAGCTCTCTTTCTACCGAGACACAAATATATCGGATAGGAGAATGTGGGGGGGCTTCTTCATGTTGGTCAGATAGCAGTGCAGCAAAATTTATAACAGAAGTGAGACTGATACATTGTCAAGCAAAAGCAAAGATACCAGACACTGTCCCATGTGGTTTAGCATAAAGGTTGTAATGGTGTAATACCAGAGTCATCAATTACAGGATTCTGTATTAGGGACAGGAGAATCCTTCTGAAAATGTGCCAGGTATGGTCTTTTGATGCCTTAGTCTTTGACCCTCCAATTGCTTTGCAGGTTAAAAACCTGTTCAGATTTGTGATATATGTATGCACAGGAATTTTATCTCCATTTGCCCTTGTTTCAGTACTGACCTTGTCTTTAATGTTAATATTTGATGTTCTGTTCTTGATGCACAAAGGCAAATCAGTCATCTCCTTTTTGTTCTTCATTTTGGGCTGCCGGACAAGTACAGTCTCATAGTGTGCCTTAGTGAGACAGGACATACAGTCCCTTAATCATTCTTATGTGTCTGTACTGATTCCAATTCGAATACATCTTTTGTGGTAATGGCTCTGCACAGTGTTCCACTGAACTCTTACTGTCTTTCTGCACAATAGGCTGAAGATTTCCTAGGTTTACCTGAAAACAGCTTGATGGCTGCATTTTAAACTTTCATTGCCTTTTCACAGGCACTGCACTGATGAATTATATACATAACGAGATCAAAACAAGGATCAATTTATTTTATTCAGTCATCCCAGTCCCCTATCTCTAGCCTCATTGCAGAAATCAGCATTATTTTATCCTCCCAGTGTGAGACCTTCATTCTGACTATTTCAGTACTATTTTATTCTATTCTCCTATTTTGTACCTTTCCCCTGTTTTATTTCAGCTTTAAGGTGATGCTTATGCTCTTTCTGTACAGTCTATCCTCTGTTCATAATACATCTCTGTTTCATTCTATCAACAGATTTTGTTAGGACATATCTATATTTTGCAGGAAAAATCTGATTTCTTTCCTAGCCCTGTGATTTCAGTAGGGTCTTTTCAGATTATTTCTGAACATATTTTGCCTCATCTCTGAATAGAAATTAACTGCTTGTCAATGACATGTCTGGTATAAATTGGTTGTTCTACTCAAAGGGAACATGGCATTGAATGACTACATTAATGACACACCACAGAATGATAAACCACCTCTTCCATTTCAGATTTGTTGTGACTTTCCTTAGGCCCAAGTTATATGGCAGGTGTTTGCTTCATATAGCATCTACTTTCCAAGTTCATGAGTCTCTGCCAAAGTAACAGCTGTGTCTGGCTGGTTTTCAAGCTCCTCTGAATGGGACAGCTCTCCATGATATGCCAACAGCCATCCTCTCATGTGACCTTAGCACTTAAACCAACAGCTGTGGTTCATTTGTGTGGGTGGAAGTTTAAGTTCTGGTTCAGTAATTTCCTTGTCTCATGGAGAGTTCTGGCTGGGATATTGCTTCTCCAACGCTCACATTTCTCTGAGTTCCTGCTTGTGTTTCTTCACATTAATGTTGGAGAATGGAACAAAGAAGTTATTTTGGATCAACTATTTTGGATCCCAACTCTTTTGTAATCTTAGGCAGGCCTACAATGCAAACAAAATAATTTTACTTCATGCATTACAGATAATGTGACAATAACTGAACTCCTGTGGATGTGAGGAAGCAGGAAAAAATAAACTGTCACATATTCTATAATTTTTAATCTTCAGTCTTCGTGCGGTCATAGAGAGCAGAAGTATATTTTGACTGTTTGTTCCAAGTCCAAATTCTGTAGCGCTACAAGAATTCTTGGCTGGACAGAGGCCTGCTGGAAGCTGGATTTTGATCCCTACACTACAGTGGTTGTGTGTGAATGCTGTGATGACTGTTACCCAAAGAATGATATAAAGGAGCTGCAATAAAACACTTTTAAAGTAGAACAGTATGTTCAAATTCTGTTTTGTTTTCTTTAGAGATCAATTATATTCATTAGAAGACACCTTGAGTAAGTGCTGGCACCTGCCTCCTCATGACATTAGATACAGAAAAGTTAAGCTCATTAATACATTTTCATTCGTTTGCAACCTCTCTAATCTGGGCCTGCTCATGGCTGTATAAAGAGTGTGCAGTGGATTTAGCTGTCTTTAAAGGCAGCTGTATTTGCAAATTAACCTTTTATTTCTGAGATGCTCTATTTAAGTTTACATCTTTATCAGCGTTTTTACAAACAAACAACCAAAACCAAATTACTCTTAAAAAGAAATCCATACATTGGTGCAAATGTAGTATCAAAAGTCAAATTAAGAGCTTAAATATGAACACCAGAGAGTCTGCTGCTTAAAAAGGTGTGATAACTAATCAAATTTGTAAGAATTACGTAACAGAATGCAATGAAAGTAACAGGAATCTGCCAGGCTTTAACAAATTAAAATCTGATTCATCCAGAAATGTTTTTCAATGCCTGCTTTAGAAATTCCCATTTTCTGGTGCACTAAATTAAGCCCTAAGCTAATTCTCTGACATTAAGACTTTTCTACTTAATTCTATCAGATTTTCTTCACTGGTTAGGAAAAGGGGTGAATTACAATGTCACTGGGCATCATACGTAATAGCAGCCAGATCATGACCACAAACTTTTATATTTTAAAACACTTGCATATCCAACTGCAGGATAGAAAATGCATCTTTAGGCATGAATTGTTCTTTGCTCAAAATCCAACACATTACAGTTTCTTAGTAGTGGTTTGTTTTCCTGCTCTGACAGCACAAGCTCTATTAATAATCTGTGTTCATACAGCCACTGGCAAACCAGGAAAGTAAGTGATGTGGTGGCACAGTAGAAACAAGAGCTTTTAATCACAGAAACAGTGTTGTCTGGAGGGAAAAAGAGAAAGCCAGTGCTAGATGTGCAGAGGAAGTAGAGAAAGACTGGAGCAAGCTCATGGAGAGTTTTGTAATCAAGAAGTTAATTTTGCACTGGGTTCTGCAATTAATGAGCAGTCAGTGGAGTTGTTTAACAATGGGGGTGACATTACTTAGTGTCCAGGGATCATAAAAGTTATTCTGAGCCCAGACATATTGGATTGTTCACTGTTTTCTCCCTCTGAACAGTCTTATAATTTAAGTACTTAATCACAAAGAATAACCAAGTTCTCTCTCACTGACTTTGACTTTTCTGCCTTTCTCAGCTAGCTGATCATGACTCAGATAATCAGACTCATCTCATCTCTCTGACGTATATACCTGATGGTTCCCCACTCCCTTTGTGCCTGCCTTCTTTGTACTATAGTTATATTTTCTCCTTCATATTCCACAGTTGTTATTTTCTGACTTCTTTCAGAGTTTTCTTGTAGTGATGGCATTGCTTTCAGAATTAAAAGCAGGAAGACCACATCCTTATTTCTATTGACTCCCATGCTCTTGCTGTCTTACACTGTTCTGTCCTTGTTTCTCTTTTGCACCTTGAGATGTAGCACCTTCATTTGTAGCTTGTTAACTAGACATGACCATCTGAAGCTCAAATATCAGGACATTACAGTTTTCACTAATCACATTATGTTTATGACTTTGTGTCTTTTGCAGAATACATTTTCCAGCCACATCCCTTGTCATGGCACCCCTATTGACTTGACTGAAATTCTGCCTTATGCAACCAAATAAATTTTCATTGCAGGATAATAACTGAGAGTTTTAGTCTCCATCACTATGTCTGAGTTGTAACATATAACTGAAGTGTATGTCAATATAGAATTGTACTTATCACCTGGTAGTGCTGCCTGATTGTGAGACTGATACATAAAACATTTAACACTGACCATGGCCAACTGAGATGTAAGTGGGTACTAGTTAGGAGAGAGAACAGTTAAAAGTACCTTGAAACAAACATCTCAAATTTAGCTTTTTTAAGTCTAATTATTTTTCGCAGTAGCCAATGAAATGCAAAATATTGAGATATTCAAATAATTGTTTTCTTAAAGACGAAAGAAAAATTAGATAAAAAACATTTCAGAAGGCTTAGCAGCATACAAGTTAAATGGATATATCAACAGAATAAGAAGGACATCTCTTTGGAGTTAAGGGGAAAAAAGTGTTCTGACCCCACTGGGCTTTAAAAACGATAAATCTTTGGTGAAAGGAAGGGGTTTTTAAATTAAATTTTCTTTTCAACCTAAGGCTTTTTTGATTTATACTATCTAGCCCCAAGCAATAGTCTTAATTATTTTTGATTTATTTTCTTCATTCCCAAGAAAGATCTTTCTGCTTTTCTTTATTATTATTTCAGTTTTTCTTCTTCTGTAGGCATATCTATGTTTTCTAGCTCTGATTTTTGCCGCTAAGTTTTGATGTTTTCTTTTCCTCTGAGGTGAAATACTCTGACAAAAACCTTCCAATCTTAAACAAAAGCACTTGATTTCACAAGCATAATGACAAGTTTAAGTCTTTCACTCAAAATTTCAATTTGTTAATTCATTTTCCCCTAACTTCTGCTATGCTGCTATAAATCAGGTATCCTGTCCCATCTTCTAAAGTAAAAAGTTTTCTGTGCATCAATACAGCTTCTTTTTCCTCTCAGACGATATTTTTAGGTAAAACATACTATACAAGCTTAGCAACTTTTTACCTTAGTGATAAAATGGGGTTTAATCAACTGTTTTCTTTCTGTATGAGAAATAGTTCTGTTTTCCTTTTATTACATGTATAAAGGGGAAAAAAATGCCCTGAAACACTTTCAGGATAATTGTAGGAAAATGTGCCTGCCCAGCACAGCTCAGTAATTAAACCATTCTCCAGGACTGCAAAATCCTAGGTCAGAGAAAGAAGTCAAATCTTTCTCTATTCAGATTTACTAAGCTGTGGAGTTTTCTGTATAATGGGAAGGCTGCTGTTTTTCAGCAGGTCTGTTAGTGTTTTTTGAGCCCTGCCAGGGGTATCCTCTTGGGCTGTGGTGTGAACCTGGGGCTGCTCTACCCGAGTCAGATCAAGTAGTTCTACCAAAATGCATAATTTTGACATTGAGTGCCTTGCAAGATAAAAGAAAGCACTGAGAGAATTTAGGGATTCTCAGAGTTTATGGAGTGGGAGTTTTCAGTATGCTCATCTTAGGCCTCTCTTCTGTGGTGCTTCTCTTCTGCCTAAGTCCTGCTGAAAATGCCCACGAACATTTTTTTGTATTAAGCTGTTGGCCCCTTGTTAGTCAGATAAAGAAGGTGAAAACTTTCAAGCAAATGAGTTTAAATATGTGTTGAAGTCAAATATATTGAAGATTATTTAGATATCACAGTGACAAGATATCTATAAATACCTGAATAAATATCAACAGATTTTTCATTTGCTTTATATCCACATATTTTCCCTATGAGTAACATTTCTGGTGAGTTATTTTTCTTACGCTACCAGTGCTACCATCTCACGCTGAACGTTACTGCAGTCAAGAGCTATACTACATCAGTGAAAATCTTGTCCAAAACCCTTGTGCTGCCTTCAGATTTCCATATGGAAATGAGCACCCAGATAGTCATGAAAGCAAAAAATATCTGTTTGTGCTTCTCATTAAACACCAGACTGAAAACAATTCTGTTAAGCTCTGAGTTGGTTAGAAGCTTGATTAGGGAGTCTGTCTCCAGAAATGAAGCTGCAGATTAAAGAAAAAGAAACAACAAACAACAAAACAAAACAAGAAAGCATTTGCAATTGTTTTGTGGAGTTACACTTGAGAGTTTGCACCATCAACACACTGGTTCACTTGTTGATAAAATATTAGTAGTTTGGCTCCCTACTGTACCCCCCATGCTAATTGCATGTTCAAATACTCAGGAGCTACTTGCCACCTGAACTATCAGAAACATGAGCTTGCCTACAAAGGAGCTGGAGAAATCCAGGTTTGAAATAGAGTGTATAAAGTCCACAGACCAAAACAAACCATAGAATTCGACTTAGCACACACATTTAATGGATTTTTGTTGTTGTTGTTTCAATGATAACTAATTCAGTGTATCTATAGAAACCTGTGGTCATAGCTGGTTAAGTACTTTGTGTGTATCAAACACTGAAATGTGACTTTCTTCCAGTCATGGCATTTTACAATTGGAAAGATATGCAAAATGGAAATGATGGCAAAGTTTCATGCCCTTGCAAGATCCAGAGGTTTTCTTTGATACAGCTGAATATTTAATTTCTATATTAACATTTTAAATGCTGTAAGATGTATTTTTATATAAAATATCAATACAATATAGAACAATTGCCCAGAAAGGAAAATATAATTACTTTCAGATATTCCAGTACTATAAAATAAAGACTAACAATAAAAACTATATTTTTCCTAAATAAGTTAAATTATTTTTGCTTATTTTAAAGTCTAAACCTAAGTTCAAAGTTATTTAAATCTATGTGATCATTATATAGCTAATGATTAGGAGAATAATTTTTGAAGCAGAAACCTGTTAAAGCAATGCTACACATTTTGATTCCCATTGCATATCAAAGATCTCAGTTAAGGCAAAACATCCATTGTCTTTGCTTGAAGAAGCTGTAATCTAGAAGAAGGGTTATGCAGAAGATTAACCCAGCTACAGAACTGATATGAGAAAGGTCAGTATCCAGTTACTGGTCTTCACAGGGAACCAGTAAACATTTTGCAACACTTTGAGTGCCTAAAAAATTGAAGGAGCAAAAGGAGCAAAATGAAATGCAGAAGAACAACTTTTTGCTGTGTTTCCAAAATACCTGAAAACAGACTGAAAATTTCAGACCCAAGGCCTAAAGTTAGTTTCAAGTCCTACAAAGTTAGGTTTAGGAATGTTTTGAAGAATGTTATTCAAGACAAATGGTCATAGGTATATGTGCTGTAATACTACTGCAACACTGCTGAGAAGTAAAGACAGCAAAAGTAAAATGCTAACACACCTGAGACTGCTTTAAAAATTTAATAATTGTTATAACCTGACAGATTTATATCAAGGTGGGATTGGGAGTTTGAATTTTAATACCAGGGGAGTTCTGGGACGTGGGGGAGGGGTGGTTTGGTTGCTCTTTTCTTTCTCAGAAAAATGTTTAATAAAGTGGGTTTTGTATGAGGAGAATTTACAAGGGGACATATCTGTTCTGACACAAAGCAAGGAAAAGCCAGAAAGGAGTATATAATCTTCTGTGTAGGACACACAGACCACTAATTCCAGCAGTCTCTGTTCGTAGTCTTGATACTTCTCTGTCCATTCTCACATCTATAACCAGAACTTACAAATTCACCAATTACTAATTCACCACTTACCAGTGCAGCTGAGTTGTCAAAGTTGATTTGCACTGTGGAATAGTTGCAGTTCTGGGATAAAGTGAGAAAAAAGTTAAAAGCTTTGAAAATGTACAAGTTCTGCAAGTCAAGGCAAAGCCAGTATGATTGTTCCTCTGTGTGAAAACAGGGTTAATTCAGGAAATACTTTTTTCATTTGTGTAGACATTTTTTTACTCTGATATATTAATCTTTAGTGATCCAAGGAGGAAGAGGAGAAACACATTGCTTTCTGTTCACCCTTCTGCATATTTCCAATGTAACTCTTTGAGTTTCCATGTAGAGGAATGACTAAATTCAGACTTCAGCATTTCCAAGGCAAGAACCCTCATGCCTCTGCCTGGAAAAAAAGACTGCGGATAGGCTAAGCCTTGCAAAATCTCTGCATAAAAATAAATGAGCATGAGGCGTGAAGTAAAAACTCTGCAGTTTAGTAGGGAAAGACTCTGCTTTTACATAAGTAAAAGTGATTATGTTCATGAGACATCTATCTACAGCCATTTAAAATTTCTCACTGGTATAACTACCAGTGCAAAGCTGGTTTAGCTTGCTCATAGGATCAAGTGACACAAAGAGTATATGAAATGCTACTATGTGTCATAAAAGGCATAAAAAAGAAAGGTAGTAAGTCAGAGGAGAGGACTTTGAGTGGTCTAAATGCTGCTGTCTCTGTTTCATCTCAGAACAAGGTAAACATAGTATCCAGAACTGTTATGTCACAAGCAGCAAATAACTCAGTAAATTTGTTTAATAATGAGATTGAAAGAGGAAGAGAAATACATGCAGCAAGTAAAGCTTATATGCTTGCAGATGCTGGAACATGAATTTGTGCAGCATTGGATGGAATCCAGGTGGACAGTCACAGCGTGCTGTGTAGATCCTGTCTGTGGCAAGGTTCACCCTCTGCCCCATAGTGTTCCTCTGTATATCTAATGCAGCAAGCACAACTATGTACCTTCTCTGGAGATGTAGAGATTGTATTTCTCGATGCTCATCAGAGCATATCCATCTGTACACATCTAGCAACTATATCCAGGAACAGCATGTATCCAGGGTGTTTCAGTCACATTGTTTTATATGTACATATATATGCACACATATGCATATATACACACACACACACACATATATATGTGTGTGTATGATTATATTGTGGTCATTCATGGTAACACATGGGCTTGTCAAGTGCCTACGTACAGCAGACATGGCTCGCTCAAGATCACTAACTCCTTGAATGCAATGTCTTCCATCAGTCTCCCAACAGAGAGGATCAGACCTATCAAATAGAAAATTCATAGACAACTGAAATATAGGGGACAGGTAGGTAAGCTCGTGTTATGACAGTTGGATATTGATCAAAATGGCATGGAAAAGGCTGGACAAAAGTCAGGAAAATACCAGGATAATCAAAAGGTAGATGTTTAGAGGATTCTGCTCTGAGCTTACCCTTAGGTTATGCAGCCAAGCATCCATAATTCATTCCATGTGGACAGATTTAAAGTAAGAAAGTATCATAAGACATTAAGACTAGTGGCTAAAAAAAAACCTTAGAACTACCTACAGGTAAGCAAGCTCATGTTTTAAAAGAAAATACATAAACAGAATCCCTGCCGCATTTCAGCATTTGTACTACAACGAAAGACAGAGTCCTATTGAACCCATAGAGCTGTGTTGAATTACCTTTGGTCTCATCTGATTACAATTCAAAATGCCAAATCTTTCCTTCATATAACTGACATTTGGAATATGATAATAAATTTCCTTCAAACCTAATTTGTAGTATTACTTGCTGAGGATGTTTTGTAAGACTTGAACTTGGCCATGTTAGCAAGGTGATACTTTCTTAATTCAGAGCTAAATGGACCCAGAAAGGTCAAAAGTAGTATCACAACTTTTTCACTAGGTAATAATAAGAAGTTAAATATGGTTTAAAATTTTGATTTGGAGCCTCTTTACTTATTCCTGTGAAAGACACAAGAAATTAAGCCCAAGTCCAAAACAGAAATGTAATGTGCAGCATGAAAAGGAAGGGTAAAAAAGGAAATGTAGGGATTATGTAAAGCAAATATAATCAAAGCCTTTTTTCCATTGATAAAGTTACTTCATAAAGTTACTTGATAAAGTTCTATCTTTTCTAAGCAAGCCATAGGAGCAGGAAAGAATTTTAACTCTGAAACAACCTCTGAGCACAACAGTTACTTTCCTAATTTTGACAAAATTGACAGCCAGAAAGAGGAGTGTAGGCAGCATAATAAATTGTGAAAAAAAATGTACCTGTAAGTATCAGAATTTAAGATGGCTTATCAGTCAAAGGTGGATATTTAGAACTGCTTGTCTCAGCTATTCCCCTAGGACCTGATGCACTTTTATCTAGGGTATTTTTTGGCTGGCTTGGTTGATCCTTCTTCAACTCATCAGGCATTACAGAGGCAGATGGTCTATCTGCTCATATGCAGGAGTAATTTTGAAGATAAAAATAAAAATGGCAGAAGAAGATGAATAAGTACAGAGATGAGTCACAGAATAGGGGATCAAGTGGGAGGGAAGCCTTTCTGGTTTGGTAGCAAAGGTGAAAAGCATTCTGTTGCTCTATAAATCCTAATAGCCAATAATCACCAATACAGGGTAGCCTTTGCAAACAAAGTAATGGCAAATTGACTTTCTCCATGAGATTGTCCACAGGCCGTTTCATTTGGTTTGGCCTCAAAAGGGTAGATTAGTGGAATGGACTGTTTTCTCATTATCTGATCACTAGCTTAATTTTTAAAACAGAGTTCTGATCTATCACTTTCTACTGTACCTGAGAAGATTCTCAGTCTACATGGTAACAGTAAGTCACACACCCTGCAGCAAATTGTCTTGTAATTTTGGTACTTATGCCAGTATTCATTTCTTTGCAAGCTACTGTAACATTTATAAAAGTTTCACCTCCTTCCTACAGGCAGGTTCAGCATTAGTAACTTTTTGATCTTGAAAACTAGAAGAGTAGTTGCATGTTATAGTACTTGAATAGGTGTGTTTGACTGGGTAGGTTGTGATCAGACTGTATTGAGGCTTCCTGTGCAAGAAGTAGATGAAATGAGGTTATACGTGACTTGATAACTTGTATTCAGAACTCTGAACTACATATCCTCAGGTAGAAAAAGGTAGAAAACAATTCTCCGAAGTAATTTTTTGTCACATAGTTGTCTTTCCCTATATCCACATTGGGAATCAAGCTAAGAGTCTCTAGAGAGCTAAGAAAAAATTTATTCATCCTCTTGCTGAAGCCCAGAAATTGCTTGGCCTAGTGAGGGACATATTATTCGGGTTACAATTAGTATCATATAAAAGTGAGTAGATCTTTTCCCCTTAATTCCTGCATTTTCTGGAAAAAAAAATTAAAAGATATCTGCGTCGGATCCTTATCAATATTTATCTAATTTTGCTTAAAGCAGATTGAAAATCTGATTTCCTTATCTGCCCTTATGGGTCTTTTTTTCCAACCAACAGCTGGAGAATTACTCTGCTATCAGGTAGCAGTAGCACATGTTCTTCTACTAAGGTTATAATTATCTGTCTTATTATTAGCCTGATTTTTGGCCTATTTATTCTGCTGAAATTCTGCAAGGAAAAGCCCATATGGCCATGGCTCTTACCAAGGGGAATTCTAAAGAAGCTGGAAGTTAATTGGGCTAAACTTTTTTGATAAAGAAAACAAGAAATGGGAAAGAAGAATAAAAAAGCAACAAGTTTATACTTAAAAGTCTTCTTTTGTATTATATTGTATTCTTTGACATATGTATGGGAGTGTGAGGCAGAGTTCTCAATATTTCCTTGAGAATAAATATGTATATGTAAAAAGAACATGATGTTTTCTCTGGAATAATAATAATTTTTAACTATATAAAGACAGAATAATCTCTGAGATTGCAAACATTGGTATTTTTATGTATAACATCAAAAATATTCTCAAAATTCATCCTTGTTTTATACAAAACAGTACATAATTTATTTGAAATAAAAAGAAGAAAGGTTGCAGAACTGAGAATTCTTCACTCCCCCGATAACTTAATTCTAACCTCAATTCAATATGTTTCTTTTAATTATTGATCAAATAGCCTTTCACACTCAGCTGGCGTAATGCCTCTTACTGTCTGCCATGTCTACAAAATCTGTTTCCCCCAAATCCATATGTATTATCTGCTAGGTACTAATTTGATGTGGAATAGAAATAGAAGACCTCTCTTAACAACTTGAAATCAATCTCTCAAATATAAATCACTGGAAACTTACTGGCACCTATTTTTTTTAATTTCTCTCACCATCCAGACACAGTCCTGTCTCTATTCCACCATTCAGCCTATTTTCTCATTCATTCTTCAGTGCAAACAGTGTTTACATTGCCCAGCAATACTTACCTGATTCATGTGAACCATTTGACATGGCTTGGAGAGCTTACCAAAGAATTCAGCCTGTGACTGCATGAACTCTTGAAGCAATCAGAAACCATACTATATAGATAAGCATTATATACAAGTACTTGTTGTCATGGTTACACACATAGACTCACTTCTAACTCTTCCCTGGTCTTTCTGAATAGAAAATAGAGAGCCAGAGAGACTTTTTCAAGCCTCACTTAAGAGATATTCGTGCAATTTTATATGTGTACATGTCTGAGGGGAAAAAAAAATATTGGTTGGGCTGTAATCCACCTTCTTCATCTTTTAAAATATTTACAGATAGCTGAGTGTAAGTCAACATAAATAAAAGAAGCCTGTACAGGTTGCACTGCATTTTTCATAGCCAAAATAATGTTTTCCTGTCAGAGAAATCAAAATAAAGTAATTAAACAAAGTGTTGCAAAGAGAAAATATATCTGAGAATCTGTCAATGTGTTATTTCAGCAGACATTTTATACAACCAGATCTTTTTGAGAAATCCATGAGAAAAACTCTTATGTATGACTCTGTGCAGGAGACAATAAAGGATAAACAAAATTGATAGGATGTTTGTCCTTGACAAACCTGTGCCCTGCACAAGTTTGTAACTCAACATAATTGTTGAGTGCTTTAAACTTAAGGTATGTGATAGAAGTTTTAAAACACAAAATATAACTTCAGAGCGAGAAATTATACTCTAGTGATTGAGATGTGCAGCTGCTACTTAATGCCAGTTATCTCCTTGCCATACCACCAAACTGTGATTAAATTGTTTGCTTGACTTTCTAGCTGCTGACATAAATATTTAAATTACCTTATTGTTGGCATGTTTGCAGGTTATTGACCTTTAGTGGCCTCTAATCAGACCAGAGCGTCTAGGCTAAGAACCTTTCTAAAACCTGGTATACAACCTGGTCTAAAACCATTTGGCAATTATGACTTACTGTTTATGGGGTGGATTCACACATTTCTCTTACATTAGTATAGTCACTATATCCACTCTGTTGACTCATCAGGGACACACTGGTTCACATATATGCTGTTTTTCTTTTAAGGACAAGTAGCTGGAGGCAAAGGTAATAACTTGCCACTTCATAAACAGAGTGTTTAATCTTAAAGTGAGAAATAAACTGCACAATAAAACAAATAAATGAAGTTAAAAAAATAATAAATGTATTTGTGTATCTATCTCACAGTGTGCTAAACACTCCATTTGGAAGGAAAGGTTAGTTTAGTTGCTGCACCCTTGCCATTTATCACTACACCTATTTTCCACCGACACAGTTACAGTGTGCCTTTAATGAGGCTTTAAGAGGCTTGTACCTCTATCGTTAAATAAAACACTTGACTGCAGCTAGTTTTAAGGTATTCTTTTTCTGGTAGTTTATTTCGTGGCCCTCTTCATCATAGGTTACAGTTACTTGAAGAATGGTGAAACAAAGGCAGAAGGCTTGAAGGCTCAACTATGTTTACATTAACATTTTTATCTTCTGCACAGGGATATACAAACTACAAGAAGAGCTTTATATAGGACTATATTTCCACAGAGTTACATGCAATTCTAAAACCTACACACACCATGCAAGCCATTTAACATCACGCGGCTATAGCTAAATATTAAGTAATATATATTTCACAAAATTTCTAGATCTAAACAGTCCTTATTTATCATATTTTTAACTTTATAAAAAGAGCTCTTAAGATGTATCCTCTTGCAGAGCTTCTGCAGGCTTCTTCTCTTGCTTCTGCACCGGCTCAAGGTCTCTACACAAATTCCATTCTTATGTCAGCAGCTTGCACCTGCAAATTTGTCTTTGGTTCACTAGCCTGAAAATGTATGTATTCCAGCAATTCCTCTCTTTTTATTTTTTAAATGAAGTATAAAGATTTCTGCAAAGCTATGAAAAACTAAACGTAGAACACAAGAAAGAATACATGGTACACTGATTAAAATACAGAAAAACACACAGGTCATGGTCAAGACTGAAGCAACAATTCTCTTAAGTCTTGGATTAAGGTTAAAAATGTATATTCAACTAAACAGATTGTCCAGGCTCAGGTCTTTACTTCTTGTAAAGTGTGCTGTTAATTTTTTCAACTACGAATCTTTTTCTATCTTTTCTGAATGGAAATGCTTCTTAACAATTTATAAGAATTGAAAAGAATTAATTTTCTCAATATACATGGTCCTTTTTTTGCTGTAGTGGGAATGTCTTTCTGCACTCTTGAACTACAAATTAGAAAGACACTCGGGAAAACCAAGACATATTACTCTATAAGACATATTACTCTCGATTTGACTGTGAAAGTGGTGTTTGATTTGCACCAAAAGGTAACATTCTAATATGCATCAGATGGAGATACATCAATTGCCAATTGGTGCTTCGAATTTGAATCTGAGGGATTAAATTGAAAGCAAAATGGGGCAGTCAAGCTTTTTCCAGTGCTCCTGAAAGAAACTCCCTGGTAATGCCCTTATACTGAAAGGAACTTACAAATACATGTAAATCTGACTCCCAATCTTGGCAAACACCACTTGAAATCTGAAATTTGCAAGCTAATATCTTACATATTGTGTCTTTACAACCTGGACTTATGAAGTTGATTTCTGGAGCCAATCTTGCTTGTAGTTTCCAAACCACATTCCTGTAGCCTCGTATAAACTGCACAGAGTTTTTCTCAAAAATTACTTCTTACAGCATTTATTTTTTATTGCAGATCAACTCAAGAATCTTTCTTCCTGGGATCACATTAAAATATCATGAAATCCTGGGTCCACTGATGTGAAAACTTCCACTGTTTTTGAAGAAGCTGAAATTTTTCTCTTTGTCAATAAAAATGTTGAGAAACTGAAAGCTACTCCAGCAAAACTTATAAACATACCAGGAACCCTAAGTAAATGAGTCCTCCTTAATCACAAAGGTATCCACTATGCAGAAATGTAGAATCAAAATTAAAACTATTTGATGAACTGTTGCATTAATTTACACATTTTTTTCAAGCATTATGGTAGTGTTTTTTCTTCTTGTTTAGTGAACTTATACTTTATTTTATGCTTTTCAATGAAATCAATATGCAAAATACTTTTTCTTATTAATATGAATATAATCTGAATCTGATAATTTAATTTTATTACCAAGAAAATTGCCTGGGAATTTATCTCATAGTTTTAGTATTTTAGTGAATTAATTTTCTTGCCCCTTGTTTAGAACAAAAACTTATATATTTTTTTCCAACAGAAAAGTTTTTTCCCCAAATTTTGTATAAAAGTTCAGCTGCCTGGTTTCTCCACTGTAACATGATACTATTTTTATTATAGTGTTCATACTTTTTTTTTTTTAACTCCTTTTTTAACTATCTCAGTTTATGATAAGCTAGACAGTTCTTTCTGGCCTAATTTCTTTTAGCTGTATGTAACGTAGTTCTGCAAGTACTGAGATGACTTCTGTTATTACAGCTAAGTATCTTAAAAAATGCAAAAGTAAAAGAAAACACCAAGAGTGCCAGCCCCAGAAAGCTAGCCAAAAAGATATTTTGAGAGTGAATCAATGAGAAATCACTTAGCTATCTATGTCAGCATAGATCAAGTAATCACATTAAGCAATTTAAACACTATAGTTTCACTGTGAGGATGCTCTGAGTTAAAACATTAGTGGGAATATGATGTTATTTGGTGAACTGAAGTGGTAGCATCTTGCTATTACTCCCATCTTCCAGGTTTTGGGTAGTGGATTATGATGGGTATGACAGCTGGGAAAAAGTTGAATGTTGGATAATAGAAGGTCACAGTGGTACAGGGAACTCCAGAGCCTGAGCTTTCAAACTCAAATTCTTCTTGTGAAATATGCCTTTCAGTTTGTTTTGAATGTTTATATTGCCTTTTATGCACTGTCTGCTGCCTATTTTAAAATATATTATTGTGACCTTGGTGACCCTCCAGATGATTATTCTGCTTTGAGATGCACACTTTCCTCTGTCTTTTTGAACGATTCCCTTGCCTATTCTTTTATCTTTTTAATCTATTTCCTGAAATACTTTTCTCTTTTCATCAATGAAAGGTTTCCATCTGATGCCTCCTGTAGCATCCTGCTACACCGTGCACTCAAGCAACTCTTCAATTGTAATGTGTTGTTTATAGTTTGAAATATGGGATTTATTCTAAAATTTGTCAGATATTTCTAATTTTTTTTCTTTTACTGAAGGATCTGCTTTTTTCACAATGAAAATAAAGTACAGACTAAATCCTCATTTAAATGTATTCCAGAATCATCCTTTTATAGTTTATGGGATTTACCTTATTTTCTTGATTGGAGATAGAATAACCAAAAAGACCTGTAGAATCAGGAATCTGGGTATTATTTTAGCAGTCATTCAAAAGAAAAAAGAATCAGGAGGAAAATGTGGGACAGTTCTCTTTGTTACTCCTTAAGAGTGACATCCTGCTGGTATAGCTGTGTGGTGACTTGATCTTGTCTGGATGACAAGTGGCCACCAAGCCAGTGGCCCTTTCCAGCTGGACAGAGGAGAGAAAATAAGATGGAAAACAACTTCTAGGTTGAGATAAAGTAGTTTACTAACACAAAAGTGAAAGTTTGTGCACCCACAAGCAAAGAGGAAAAATTAAAAAAAAAAGGTTTATTCTCTGTATCCCATCAGCAAGTGATGTCCAGCTGCTTTCTGGGAAGCAGGGCTTTAACACAAGTAGGAGCTGCTTGGGAAGGCAAACACTGTAAATAATGAATGCCTTCCCTCTTCCTCCTCCCTTTATCTTTTATATCTAACCTGATATCATATGGTATGGAATATCCCTTTGGTTAGTTTGGGTCAGCTGGACTTGGTTATATCCCCTCCCAGGGTCTTGCCCATCCCCAGCCTACTGATGGGAGGAATGTTGGAGACAGTGCTGATGCTGTGCCAGCATTGCTCAGCAATTGTTGTAACACTGGTGTGTTAACAACACCTTTCTAGCTGCCAATGCAAAGTACAGCACTGTGAGAGCCACTACAGGAAAATGAGTTCATCTCAGCCAGATCCAATACAAGCAGTTTCCTTTGTCATCCATATCCAGTAAATATAACCACAAAAAGTTAAAAATGAGAAGCAAAGTTATGTTCTTTTCTCTCTTCCTTTTGATACAGAAAGCTCACTAGCTGTTTGGTTTTGAAAGCATTGGCAAGACCAAATCCAGGAAAAGCTCTTTTCTTTGGGACTCTGAATGGATGTGCAGTGTAGATTGTGTATAATACTTAGAGTAATACAAAATGACCATGCTGGTTTAATAGAATCTGATTTTGTGTCTTCTCCGTTGTGTGTGAAAGCATAGATTTTTAACTTCTGGCTTTATTTTCAGTGAAGTTGCAACACCTGAAACTTAGATCCCGAGACAGTGTGTGGAATTGCCTTTGTTTTTTGGGTGACTGGCCTACCTGTTTATCTCCATACCTCTAGGACACGTCAGTGCAGTGCTTTACAAACAGATCAATCCGAGGTACAGTAGTTCTGTTAACACCACACTTCTAACACACTAATATAGACCAGTTCTGAATGCTAGGAAATAGCCAAGTAGTATTTTAAGAGAGTGCTCAGTACCCACCTAGAGTCAGCTCCAACATCCCTTTATTGAAGTGCAGTAATTGTAGGCATATCATTATATATGTCCAGAACACTAAGTTTATTTCTGGATATCATTTTACCAGAAAGCTGTAGACAAATTAGAGGAAAGGACAGTTACACTAACTGAGGTTGCACAAATTAAGAGAAAGAAATTATTTATTGTAGTAAATGTTGTAATAATTATGAAAAATGGAATGAAATTAAGATAAAAAGTATTTAAACAAAATATTAGAAAGTGTTCTCTGACATTGAGATATGAAGCTGCAGAACAGTTTCTAAAGAGAGGTGGTGGGACTCATTGTCTGAAGCACTTGAAACTATACAGGAAAAGAAATGTTGGAAACCTTAGAAAGTATCAGAGCCTGAACTGACAGGAGAACTGAGTGACCTTTTCCTTCTTTTATTCTATGAATATTAAAAACATCACTTTTAAAAGATTTTAATATCCATGTCAGAAATTATACCTACTTTTTCCAGTATTTTAAGGTATTTTCTTCCTTTTTTTTTTCTTGTAATCATATGGAAATGTCACTGAATGCATTACCTGACACACTCTTTATCTCATTAAATTCCTGAATGCTTCTTCTTGTTAACATATATCAGCTTATAGTGACCATTAATTGATTTTTCTTTATCTTACATAAATTTCCTTTCACATGCATTGCCAAGCTCTTCCATCTAAGCACATTTTCAGTTTTGATGGTTGTTCAACTTTCTATATAATGAAGATTACTCTGAGAACTTCATTACTGTGCGTAAGAGTGTTGAGGTAACTGGCCTGGTCAATAAGTTATAAAACAAGATTTAGTTTTTTTGTTTAGGTTTAGACCTACAGCTGATTCTCTCTAAAATTTTTTCAGTTTCTTTTTATTCCCTTGTTTTTGTTTATGTTTCCCTGAGACTAAAATGTAGCTTATGTAGACCTTGTATTCTGATATAGATATATATATATAGATATATATAGATATATATAAATAAAAATTTTCTCACCTATATCTTTCTTGCTGCTCAAAATTCAAATTACCTTTAGAAACAGTATTTCCACTGCAGACTTGAAAAAGTAACTGCAGATGTGTTATTACTTCTCAGAGCTTTGATGAAACATCCAGCACAACACACGTATTGACAGTAAACACTTTACTAGAACTAAAGTTGTAAGTAATGTGTTGTGAGTACTCAGTTCTATCCTTTGGATCTACAGGTACAGTATTCCTGTTCTACAACACTCCATCTCACTTCTGGGCTTTTAAACGAGCAGTGAACATACCTCCTAGTTCCTGTGATAACTCTGCCAAAGCATAGACACTTTCAGCAC
Source organism: Poliocrania exsul (assembly GCA_035041345.1). NCBI lineage: Eukaryota > Metazoa > Chordata > Aves > Passeriformes > Thamnophilidae > Poliocrania > Poliocrania exsul. The sequence goes on from JAWWLZ010000139.1 coordinate 38,035,380, forward strand.
CTCCTGAAGAAGGCTGGAATTTTTTTTCTAGGAGCTGTCTGCAGTTGTCCTACAATTGTCAACTTAACCTTAGGTTTGCCATCATTTTTCTTGGGTCCTGTCCTTTGTCAAGTTCAGTGAATCAACACCTTTTATCTCAAAAATTGATGTATTTTTTCTCTGCCACTGCTGTAAATTGTATCCCTTCCAGACCTAAATTTGTCTGCACACTTGTATTTAACTGACATACTCCATGAGATGGGTGTTGTGATCAAGTCCTTTAAAATTATTAGAGAGATTCCTCTGCAGGAATTAAGGTGCAAATGAGACTGTATGTCAAAGTCAATGGTACGAATTTTTATTTAACAGTAAATATGAAGTAGAGAGAGATAGAAAGAAATAGGAAAAAGAGAGAAAGGGGGAGAGAGAGTGACAGAGAGACAGATTAAGTAGAAAAAAACATCACCACTCTGTCTGACGGTGTCCCATTGATCCTTTTCTTGTGGTCTTCTAGGTGCCGATAGTCTTGTCAAAGTAATGGCTGCAGTCTGGATCTGTCAAGGGAAGCCCAGGGTAGTGAGGGAAATAGCCAGTGGTGGTGAAGGAAGTCCCATGTGGTGAAGGAAGAAGTCCCATGGTAGTGAGGGAAGAAGTGGCTTTTTTTAGGCTTAGGCTAGGTGGCAAGGCCTCCAGTACCTGCGCTGGGGCATGAAGTTTTACAGTGGATGATGTAATACTGGATCACAGGACGTTCTGTGAGTCTTTGATACCTTATATCAGCATGTTACATCAGCACAGCTGAGTCAATTATGGCCCATTATGGCCCACCAGCAGAGATGATTATCTTCAGGCTGTGTGTTAATTGTTCCAGTAGTTCCCTAGGGGAGTTATTGCAGCAGAGTTGTTTATGTAAGCACAAAGAAACACTACTCCACCTCCAGGTTTTGCCTCTTTTCTTATGTTGTTCAACATCCAGCTTGCAGCCTGAGGTGTCAGGTGTGCATGCCCTCAGCACCTGGGTAGTTACTTTAGACATCATCACTTTGCACCTTGATTGTCTAAGTATGAAACATTCCAGTCTTTCATACTTGTAGATATATTCTTCTCCTGGGATGATTGGACAGTAGTACCACCTTTATCTTACTTCAAGTTCCTATCACAGTCCATGTTGTTAGACATATTCAGGGAGGGGCAGGTTTTGCTGAACAGTTGCTTCTTTGCACATTTTGTGACAGTGGATAAAAGTCCTTTAGTAATTTTAACACTCTTTAAGCCATAAACAATTTCAGTGTCCCACAGATGGGTTAAACCCATCTTTGCAAGAGTTCATTTTCACCTTGGCCACCTGCCTCTTTCTGACTTACGCAGTAGTGATGAAATCCTCAGGAATGTCCTGTCTTTAATAGGTGTGTGAAATGTTAAAAAGAAAAGCTGTCCCTTTTCAACCTAACAGTCCTGTACTGCCTAGCATTGCTTTTTGAAGGTTTCCCTGAGCAAGCAGCACTGGACACTTTGTCTTTTCTAAACACCTTCCTTTGGGTCATGGCAGTGATATAATTCAGTATAGTCCTTTTTGTCTCAGACACTCTCCCGAATTCTGGCTTTTGCCATAGTTTGCCACAAAATAAGCAGATGTTTTTTGGAATTAAATTTTGAGCTCATTGTGGGTTTTTAACACAAACGTCCTTTTTTGAATTAGTTCAGCTTCTTTTGTGCTGGCCATGGCAAGTCTTTCTTTACATTCTAAGTCTTCATGGCAGCTCATGCTGGACTTCTAAGGACTTGTTCTGAGTCTTCTTGGCACCACTCCTACAGGCTTTAAAAAAAAAAATCTGATTTCCCAATGAAGTATCTTTAACTCCTTCATTCTTCCTTTGTGCCACTTCATCATTTATCATTAATGTTTTTCTGTGGTTGCCTTTTTCCAAAATACCATTGAAAAAAAATCAAATCACCTTTATACTTCACTTTCACATGGAGTGCAGCACTTTCCCGACCATGAACTTAAAAGTCCATTGCTAATTTTCTCTACCTGATTTAACTGAAAGGCTCTAAAACATTAAGTTGCTTCAGAACCAGCTTCTTTCAGAAATATCTTACTTGGTTTTGGCAATCTATTCATTGCAGTTGCAGAATAAAGTACAGTTAACCCCTTTTTTTCCAATTGTTTTCAGCATCCCCCTGCTGCTCAGAGTAAAATACAACTGATCAGCACCTTTATTCCTCACCCTCTCCTTAACTCATACATCCCCATGGGAGTTTTCCCTAACCTACATTCCTTCTTCTTGGACCCTGCATTGTTTAATAGTTTGGATTGATGTGCTATGAAGGAGAGAAGACCGTTTTTCTGACATTACTACCACACAGATAGTGATGTCATGCTCCTCCTCAGAGGAGGAAATCATAGAAATTCCTATGTTGCCACTTCAAACTGGTATCCAGTGTGACAGAAAACCAAAGAATCTACTTGCAGGAATAAACATGGCTGTGAATCTGGTGGTCAATGAGAGAAGGAAAGTTCATGAAGTTAAGACATTTTTTAGGCAGATCCAGGAGTTATAGGAAAGGATCAAGGAGGCAGTGTTTCAGAAATATAACTGAACCTTATGGATGGGTAGACTGAGTGAAACCCATACCATCCTATGGTTTAATGTCTAATGCACTTAGAATGAATCATGGAAGCACAGAACGATTTGGGATGGAAGGAATCTTTAAAAGTCATCTAGTCCAATCTGCCAAGATCCAGTCTGACCTTGAACGTTTCCAGGGATGGGGCATTTACCACGTCTCTGGGCAGCCTGTTTGCGTTTCACCAACATTTATAGAGTTGCAATTTTCCAGTTGCATCTGATTGTTTCTTTTTATTTTTGTCATTTTGGAAACAAAAATTATACTAATACTTGAGCAGAATATATAACATCAGGTTTGATTTGTCAAAAAAAAAAATATTACCCAGCAACAGTTATATAGCCTCACTGATCTTGTAAGAAAACCCCTCTAGACTTTCTCAGGAGGAGGAGATTTATATCTTGTGAAACTCTACAAAATTTCAGTTGACTGTATTACATTGACAAATATATCTTTAAGGTAAAGGAAAATACTTCTGAAATTCACTTCATTTTTTTCCTTATCTTTCTGGAACTAAGGTTTAACTCAGTCTCTGCTTAGCCAAGCATATATATGTCTTGGCTGGGGACTTTTCATGTGCCACATACAACATCCTTTCTTAAATAAGGTAAACATATGTGATACCTTTGGCACCAGTATTCATTATACCATTTATTGGGTACATATGGTTAAACAAAGAAAGAAGGCCAGAGTTGTTCTGGCTATTTTTTACATTTTACATTAGCAGCAATCATTTCCTAACCCATCAAATGGAGGTAGATTCTAAAATCCTCCTAGAGAGCTACAGTAGGCATTGTCAAGAAGAAATCCAGAAAAAAATAATGTGGTGCTTAAGCCACATTAAGCCATAGGCACTTAAACTGACCAGTTTAAACTGAAACTCCTAGCACAAAGCAAGGTAGAATATCTGCCTTGACTCTGGAGTACGAAGGAATCTGTCTCCATCAGTTTGGGTTCACATATAATATATCCACTATCCCAGCCAGGTGTTTTTTTAAGCTTCTTTGAAAAATACAGAAAGCTAGTGTTGGAGAAAGAGTTTTATCCTTCTGAGAACCTGAGCATGAACTGAATATTTTTTTTCCCACTGACTGCAAAAAAGGAGACTTGCTAGGTATGCTACAAGGCATTTACCTTGCATGTAATCCAAAACCCATAAGGAATCCCGTAAGGAATCAGTACAGGCAAAACTTTTATCTTTTTCAGAAATTAATGATTTGGTTTTTGGGCATTTGGATTCTGGAGGAAGTCTAGTTTCAGAGACATAATCCTGTAGTGGCCCAGGAAAATGATCTGAGAATTCTCAGGGTATAGCAGGGATAAGGGGAGAGAGCTATTTTTCAGTGAAAAGTTGAGAAAAGCACAGAGGAAAGGCTGAAAAAGGCAACAAGATCTGAACGAGGCACCACTTATCCAATTCTGTAGTGCAGTAAATAGTATGCTGTCCCTTTTCTTTATCCTGTTCTTTTTTATGACATTATGCTTCCTAGAATAGCATTAGGTCGATTTTTTTAAAACATAGTAACATTTTCATCAGGCAGCTACGTGATTTTTATGCAATTTAAAATATAGCACTGCTTTCAATCTGAGGAGGTGGATGTACTTTCCTTCACTGAGGGGAAAGGTAGTATGAAGTGCATTTGACACGATGCCTGAGAAGTATGAGTAGTAATGGTCACATATAAAAAGTATAGAAAGAAATCTGTATTACAAATGGGGAAAAAAAGAACAAATGGGGAAAAAAAGTACAACATGAATACTGGAGCACTGTTTTCCATAACTTTCCTGATTGTATATATTAACTGTTAAATTCAGTCTTGCTCTTTTATATTAAGTATTATTTGTTGCTGTTATTGTATGGATATCAATTGTGTTTCATCCTGAACTGATTATCACAAGAGTTTTAGCAGAGTGAAAAAAAAGCCCACCTTCTCTTTGGCACAGCACTTGCAGTAGTCAGTCAGGTGTTATGAGAAAGTATACTTAAATACATTGTTACCCAAGTTATCTATGGAAAAACGACAAGAAAGGGCTTTTGTACACAATTCATTATAAATCTTTTGGTTTACAAGCATTTGCTCATCTTGTCTGTGAGTGCTTTACCACACATCTGGACCTTGACATCTAGGTGCTTATTGAATAACTCTTAAAACCTTTACTGTGGAGAACTACACAGGCTAACACTTCTAATTCTTAGAACAAAAGTCTTTCAATTGGAGAAATGCCCGGTATTTTGGAAGCCAGAAATCATCAAGAAAAGAGTCCTTTAAAATGTGGAGCATGTGCTACTTAAAGTCTGCCATTGATAAAATAACTTTCTATCTCTAGAGATACAAATCAGAAAAAAACGGTATTGTACATCAGATAGATAAAAAATCACTGTGCGAAAAGTAATCATGAAAGTATGACTTTTTAAAGTTCAAAACATTTTTCTTCCAAAGTTTCCATTGTTTCTTCATTATTTACATACATTTCACAAAATAATACCACTTCCCCAGAAAGTATCAAAAATATCTAAGAAATACAATATAAGTTTTTAAGAGAACCAAACTCCATCTCAAAGATTTTTTCATTTAAAGTTAAATTCTCTAAACAGTCAGTCCATTAAACCAAGAATATTTTCCTCTTTACAAAGATAAAAAGAAATTGTTATTAATATGATCACTGCATAAAAAGGCAAGCTGGCTTCTTAAAGACTACAAGATTGTTTCCCAAGCATACAATTAATTTGAATGAAAATTCTTGTTCCTATCTTGATATAAATAAAATATACTAATGCTAATTTATTGTTCAAATTACTGAAAACATCCCTGCCTGGAACAGTCTAGATAATTGCAGATTTGACTGGCAAAGCATTAATGACAAGCACACAGATATTTAAATCAAAGTACTGTAACGCTTTATAATGCCCTTCCTGAATGGACCTTACTTTCACAGTGCACTCCTGACCAAAATTCACTTTTTATTGCCCAACTTTGTGTTATCATAATCATAACTTCTCAGCTTATATGATTTATATAATAGCCTCTTTCAAGGAAGAACAACAGAAAAAGATACTTCTAAAAGATAACTATTGTACTGCTGATTGTGTTGGTATTTATTAAAATATTAACATACATTCTGTAAAGTAAAATAATGGTCAGTAAGACTTTGTTTTCACTATGGAATCTGATGGCAAACATTTCAAGGTATTGGATAATCTTCATGGGTTATAATTGTTTCATCAGGGTATGTTCAAAAAGACTTCTCTGTGAAACATTCTCCTCCTATTTTCTTGGTATGCATTGATTGAAAGAAACACCATATTGGTGTTATCTGCTGAGTGGAACTTCTCAGAGTTGCACAGCCCCCTGCAAGATTTCACGTGGTGGAGGACTGCACTTGCAAGCACTTAGGTAAAACTTATTAGCATTGGCTCTGTTAAGGCCACATGGCTACAGGGTAGGTAGTCATACTCTACGTACAAGTATGTTCATAGTGAGTTCATCAGTGGAAAATCTTGTGGTCTTAGAACCTGAAACCACTTAAAATACAGCCTTGAATCATTTCCCCAAGTTTTACAACAAATCCTATTTTGTTTTCCACAGGGATGAATAAGACAAACACTGAAAACAGACCATAAGGTACTCAATCTGTATTTACTGTAAAGTACAGAAGCAATATAAACCATCATTACCTTAGTAACATAGTGACTACCTTCTGCACATTATGTTGCAAAAATAGATGTTTCTGCACTAAGAACTTAGATATGAAAGCAGCAAAAGAATCAAGAAGTTATATGATTTATTTTTAAATAGTTTATGATGGTATTGTAGTGATTGCTTTCTTAGCACAGATTATATTGTGATGCTGTACTGCTTTTCTGAGAAAGAGTTGCACTCCTTTTTTCTGCCTATTTAGCTCAGCATCTTAGTAATATGAGTAATAAGTACACAAGACTTTCTGAAGAAACTGCATTCCTGTTTCCTATTTGTACTTGGTAGAAACACTTTACTTTTATTCCTTATTTCTCACAATCTCATTCCAAGCACATCAGTGAAGCATAGCAGCAGTACTTGAGTTTACAAGAAACCATTTACCTGGTAGGAGGGAACAAAGTTCACATGCAAGATTTACAGCTCATCCCAGAATATTGAACTGGTTCTTAATGCAAAGTCAAACGAGGCATGTCCTTAGCATAGATAGTGCATTAACAAGAATCTCTACATCCCTGCAAATAAGCCTGTGAAGATCATCTAAAAATAGTATGCAGGCATTGGATTCTCCATATGATTAAAATTTTTGAAAAATGCTGAGACTTCTAAGGAGATATAGAGGACTCTCAGTGTTAGGTAGAGCTACTTAAACAACATGATGGGAAGTGGTAAATTTTAGCCTTCCTCTTGTTTACAAATAATCAGTAAATAGGTGCAAATTTCAGAGAGCTTGTCTTGCTTAATAGAACATTTTTTACCCTACAGATTCTTTTATTCAAGAGCTGTGATACTACAGAGAAAGGTATATTATGAAATCATGGAGAAAGTAAGTAGTTGCCTGCCTGACTAGTTCTTATAGTCTAGAGTTTGAATTCACATATACCCCAGTGGTTAGGAGCTTTTCAGTGTTTGGAGGCAGCAGAAGTGAATTACACTGCACACTTTTTAATGCTTTCTTTTTCTTTCTTTCTTTCTTTCTTTCTTTCTTTCTTTCTTTCTTTCTTTCTTTCTTTCTTTCTTTCTTTCT
>JAWWLZ010000139.1:38046375-38070432 GCA_035041345.1 Poliocrania exsul
TTCTTTCTTTCTTTCTTTCTTTCTTTCTTTCTTTCTTTCTTTCTTTCTTTCTTTCTTTCTTTCTTTCTTTTTCTTTCATCATCATATATAGAAAAGCCACAGTTCAGAATTAGAAAAGTCAAAAAAAGAAAGACCAAGTTTAAAGAATAAAATAAGGCACTTAGAACAATTTTTATTCTTTGCTTTATGAGTGATGTCCTCATCTAACTTTCACTACCTTGTGGTTGTATCATTTTCATTCATAATTTTCAAAGTTTTGTCTTCTAAGACTGTCATATTTTCTGTGGTAAAGGAACACAAATGTCACTCAGGATAAAGCAATTCTGCTTACAAATAAATGTGGTTTTATCTACCAAGATTTACTTAGTCAAACCAGATAAAGAATTTCAGCTTCTAGTTCATTTCCTATGAGTTGATATGATAAATCCTTTCTGCTAAGTCCTGGAATGAATGGAGAAATCTATAAACCTGTTTGCATCTCATCAGATACCAATGTATTTATCCTTATTTTGGTGTGGTCTTCATGAGAATATGTGTATTGTCATTTCACAGGTTCCTTCAATGTTTTACCTCATCCAGGAGCAATGTGCCAGAATATATTCATGGTTTAATAATTTTCTGCCCAATATATGACACCATCCAACATTTCTTCAGTACAAATGCAGAACCAGCCACTGCTATGCCCTCTTTGATGATACACAGTGCTAATCCTACAGCGCCTTGTATTTGACTGTTATATTGAATGGCTTCTGTGACCTCCTCAGATTACAGTAAGCTACAGACCCAAAAACTGCCTTCTCTTCAAGGGTTAAACTATGTAATGTAATTGTGGTTTATTCCAAAAAATCAGCTTGCCCTGAGGTCAAGCAGAACACTGAGCTGCAATCATTAGTAAGCCATTTTGTGTTTGCCTCTGTGATCAAAGAATTCTTGTCCAGAGTGTAGTAGCTTGTTTCCTTTGCATTTCACTTCAAATTTGGTTTCCAGAGAGAAAAGAGAATAAATCCTAACAATAACAATGGTGAATCTTTAATGGCACTCATTAAAGTCAATGTTTGATTTTTCAACTGTGCTACCTGAAATTCAATTTTTAGACCAAAAATGCATTTAAAAGCTTTGGGCCCTTTTGTAACAAACACCCTTTCAAAAGTTATACTGATCTGCTGTGTTGGATGGAAGACTACTTTATGTCATTTGTTCCATTAGTTCCTTTAATTTCCTTTATAATAGCTGAACTTTTACAGCAGTTAAAAAAAAATCTAATAGCAGCTTTGATCTTCAGATATCAGCTAGAGGGTACTCCACACTTAGATTTTAAATAATGTACTGTAGAAAGCTACCATCCAATGAAAAATCCTCAATTATTTTAAAAGCTACCCTTTGCGATGCTTTTGTGCTTACAGGCCTTTCTCCTTTTTCAAAATTTCAACCTCCATAATACTGAGGTGCTTTAAGCAATTTTTTATGATGGCATTACTTCATACCAATTTTCTACTCAGTGTATAAACCAGTGTTGCATCTGTTTTGTTAGAATAGGGAACATGATCTAGCTGACATATGTTCTTACTCTTCTCAGGCATAATGGATGGAAAATTCTGCCCAGAAATATCAGCGTCTTTCTTTCCTTGCATGGAATGCAGCGTTGCTTTAACTATTGTTTGGTAAATACATTAATTAAATCAACAACAACAACAAACAAATCCATAGCAGAACTCTGCATTATAAAATGCCACAGTACATTTATTTATTTTTGCACCTTTAGGACAAAAATATCTCATAGATAAAGATGAGCTGAGCTTCATATGCTGTATGAGTTAATGTACCTTGCTGTATGTGTAGCTAACACAGACTATATTCGGTATGTGTATGTCAACCGACTATATTCGGTTGACTATGTATATGCATGCATACCTTCATCTAGACTTACTGTGTGCATGGCTGAACACAGACTGCTGCACACAATACACTGAGTACAAGCATATATGTTTTTGCCCTCTAGAGGGTAACTGCTGGGAAACCCTCATGGGATTTTTTAGAGCCAATTTCATTTTTGCATAAATAAAAAGTGATTTGCTTTCTAATAAATCAACAGGAAATCTCTCAGGCTGCAAAGCCTCCCAGTTTCACCTAATCACACATTATTAAAGGCTGGAGATAATTACATCCATGTGATGTAAGTGTAACCACTTGTTGTGCATAAAGTCCATGGGGAACTGGATTACAATCAGAATGGGAGTCCCAATAATCACCTCAGCACCTATGAAATGATGACTAAATGAATGCTATTCCTTTGTATTATGAAACTTATTCTGTCATTCAGTAGCTATATCTATTTACAAACAGAGAAATAGCTTTTGGATTAAATGTGGAGTGATATTAATGCCCTTGTATAGGAGACATAGATTCAAATTTCTGTCCTGCAGGATGAAAAGTGAGGCCTGAGTATTGAAACAACCAAATTGCTGGATGGTTTCTCTCTCTTTCTGAAACCTTTCTGCCTTGTATTAATAATTGAATAGGCTTGAAACTGTCTTGACACAGCCTTGCTATTTACAGTATCAGTTGAGCCAGTTTTTCATTCTTCCATGCCCCAAAATATTTAATTTCTAGCCTAGAGTGCTGCACTCAGTCTTCCCCATCTGAGGCGACTGCTGAAACCCCTTGATTGCTGGATACATGTACAAGTTACTTGTGCTGTCCTCACAGTACCAACTCTATACATTTTAACTCTGCTACTGATCAGTTAGAGTGCTTCTTATCCTGATTCCTGAGATCAGAGTACTTCTGAACCTGCCAGTCCTGCTGATCTCTGTTAGGCAATTAAATTAAAGGCTTGTCATAGCTGAGAGATGTGTTAAAAGGCATTTGCTGACATTACTTATTAGACCCTCAAACCTGCTTCCAAGAAATGGGAGACAGATGATCCCAGCCAGCCCTAAAGTTGCCCTTCTCCACTCCATCTCTTAAGGGGTATTTGGGTTCAGCTGAAAGGTGAACCAGGAGAATGGTGAAAGGACTTTCACTACTGTCTTTCACTTTTGAATTACATTGTTTCTAGTTTTCAAGAAATAATAGTATTTTTTGCAAACTCAGTATTAAAAAGCATTACTACAGCTGAGTAGTTAAATAATAATAAGAAATATATATTAATCCTATTTTTTTGAGCCAGCTATAGGAATGAAGGTAAAGCTTTTTAAATCTGAACTGCAAATTTCAAAATGTTTTAAGAAATTTTTTCTAAGGACTAGATAAATGTAACTGTAACTAAAGCAGGAGACAGATGTAACTTTCATCCTATAATTTAATGAACATAGGTTTATCCTTTAAGATTATCTGGAAAACAGAACTGGTGTAGTACACACAGTTGTCCATCTGTTTCTGTCCTAAACTGAAATATCTGTAAAGACATAGCTTCATACTTTCAAAAGTGAAATAGGCTGTAAAGCTTATATATCTTGAACCATGGAGGAGCAGAAATCAGATAATTTACTCTTTCTTCATGGGAATATTACAAAATTCTTAAAGATCTCTAAAATTCAAACTCACAATAAATCTAATGAAATATGTAACAAGTATAGAATACATCCAAGAAGTCCTTCCCTCAGGTCATTAAAGTACATTCTGCAAAGTGTTCCTTAAATTCTTGGACTGAAGAAAACAGAGATTTGTACAGTGAGATTTACAGTGTGGTCTGGGAGATTTACAATTACTTCACCAAGCTCTGTGGAACTGACTGTGCTCAACAGACTTGTGCTCTTTTCCCCCGCTACCTTCAATTTCAACAAAACAGTAAACAAAATTACCAAAACTAGATCAATACAATAAATTTCAATTTCTCCTCAAGAGAATCATATTGGTTTATATTTGGTATTTCTTCCTATCCAGAGAACTAGATTTTACTCCTCTATGCTTCCTTTTGAAACACAATAAGTAGTGGATGCCCAACACTAAAAAGGTATGGAAAAAAATGGGTTTGCTTTTGGCACTGTAATCGTATCTTGGGGCCAAGTTTGAGGTCAAGACCCCATTCTGCTGTGTTTTGATTATATAGTAGAAAATAATACTCATTTCAGAGTAGTTATAATCTTACTGAAAATGACAATGGAAGATAGAGGACAGATATATGACTTGTGGGTGCTAGCTCTTGTAGGTTAACATTTAGGTACTTCTGATACAAAAGGGCACGAGTAGTTTAGTATTGGTACTATATGAAGGTTAGCAGTTGAGAGAAAAAAACTAAAAGACAGAAATCAAGTCCAGACTACCATGGAAGAATGTTATGAAATACACAAGTGGTTTATTTTTTTCTAAATGCAACCTTATATGCAAAGCAGGATAATGCATTTTTGGGAATTGCTGGCCATTCAAAAATCATTGGGCAAAATGGTAAGCTCAGTGTCTCTCAGCTCTTCCTGTCTATCAGTTCTGCACACTTATTCCTATTTATCTTCATCTGGGATGATAACCACACATGACCACATTCATTTCTTGTCAAGAAAACATTCTTAGGGACCATTTGTATCTGTTGCAGGATGTAGGATTTTTTTTTTTTTGAGATGATGAGAGCTTCTGAAACCCAAATATTAGATTTAATACATGTGTCTCTTTATACCTGCAAATCTCACCCAGATGTTAAAAGTGAAAAAATTTTGGTTTACAGTTTTATTTTGAAGAACATATTGAGGTAATTGTGGTGATTTCATTGTTACTTTTCCATTATTGAAAAGTTCAAAGTTCCTGATTGATAGTAATCTCTTTTTAAAAAGTGTGTTAGTATTCTGTTATTGTTTCCCAACAAAACACAAAGCTGGGAGTATATGAGCCATTTGTGTATACTTCCAAATCTATACTACAGTGATTACTGCTTAAATATAACAAATCATCATGTATTGACTGCTATTCCAATATGAAACATCTCCTGCAAAAGCAGATTTGCTATGCATAATCACCCATCTAGTCATGGTGTTTTCTTACTACAAAAAGTGAGAACAATATCTATGATAGTTCTTTGTTTTTTCAGGCAACTTAAACATATCTACACATGAGGAAAGGGTGATTTTATTCTGTATTGTTAAAATGTTACAATAAGTCTGTTCTGTGATTTCTAATCATATGATGCTCCTCTTTTAGTTCACACTTGAAGGATTTGGTGAGAAAGTTTTCTCCATGAACTGTAAACAGAAAGTGTTCTTACGTTTCATAGTAGGTCCAGATCTTCCCTACCCACTCCATTTTTCCCTCAGTTTCTTCCTCATCCTTTTCAATTCCCTGTCACTCAGGTGAACTGCCTTCTTAAAGGAACCCAAAATAGTTACATTTAGGACAATTACAGATATTCTTTGCTCTGATGTTATTTGTAACTGTGCCTTCTAAAAAAAAATTATTCTTGATGTCATGACCCATTGGTATGGGGACGTTTGTTGTACATTCTCGTCAGGCTGAACAAAGACGCTAGACACATGTCAGGGAACTCTAATGCTTTTATTGTATAGTCACCATAAATCCAGAAATCAGTCCACTGTTTAGCCACAAAAGATGTTGTCTATCAAGCCCTTAAATTCTTAGAGTGGTAGATAACAAGCCCTTGATTTTGTACAGTACACTTCAATATGTTCCTAACTCCCATAACAAACTCCTCAAAGGTGCTGGCTCACAAGCCATACCACCCCTTCTCAAAGGTGCTGTCTCATGACCCAAAACACTAATACTCTAATGAGTGATGTCTAATATACCACAATACAAGTCAACAAGCTCCTTGTCCCCACAACAAAGTTCAGTTTAGAGTATGGGGTAGAATATAATAGTCATGCTTTGCCCAAGCAAAGCAAGGAAAGAAAACAAGGTTGATATCACTAGTCCTTAGGTCCCACACTGGTCTGCTTCAGGGCTGGACTGGAGCTGGGTTTGCAAGAGCAAGAAAGTGAAAGAGGGGAAAAAGAGAGAGTGAGTATCTGCAATCTGCTTTCTTTTTAATTAACCTGGTCTCTCCTATGTGAACCAGATTCTTTGTGATATTCTGTTCATGCATCACAGCCAGCACTTTGGACCCTCCTCCAGGGAGTGAGTCAAAGAGTGGGAGACTGAGCATAAATCTCAAGGTGGAGCAAGAAGTTGGCTTGAACAGTCTGCCCCACCTCCCTAGGACCTTCTCTTTTGATTATCTCTTTCCTGTCATAACTGTCAAAATGTTTGAGACAAAACATGCTTGGCTCTGGTTCTCCCCACTTGATCTATACATATACAAGTTACAGTCCCTTAGAAAGTAAGAAATGCATTATTTGAAGGGTCACATTTCATCTATTTACCTTTTATTATCTGTGCCTCCTACAACTATTAGTATTACCAATGTGGGTGTCTTGGTAATTGGTGTAGCAGCTTGACATTAATTAACATTAAATTGTGGGTTTTTTTACCATACCCCTTCATTGACATGCTATTCCAGCAGTGCTTATCAGTGCTCCCATGAAGAATTAAGCTGAGCTAATGATGTTCCATTTTTATGCAATATGTTCATCATCTCTTGGTTTTAGCTCCACAATCCATTATACTCCTTGCCCCATTTGCAGAAATTAACACTGTTTGAATTACCTAGTTTGTTACAGGCCTCTGATTCACATTAACCAAGAAAGCAGCAGTGGTACTCAATTTTCATAGAAGGTTTAAGAGAAGTTGTGTTGCTGGACATTATGTGCTCCAGTTTTCAGTCTGATTTATTAGCACAGAGGGTTTGAGGTTTGATTTTGTTTGTTTGTTTTTTTGTTTTTGTAGACACTAGCACCTACTTCATTCTGTGCTATATGGTTTGGTTTGAGACTTCTGGCAAAGTATGAGATCAGCCTCTACTCACAGTTCATGTGCTGGCTGTGAAAGCTTCTACCACCCGCAGTTTTTTCTGTCCACCAATTTTGGAGGAACTCTGCCTGCAGAAGACTCTTTATGCCTTCCTGCACTGGGCCTGACCACCCATCTCTCTGCTGGGAGTATTTTGAGTTCTCAAATACCTCTCCAGGTATAAAACTAACCACTCTCTTCAGCTTCATATAGTGACTTCTATGCTCAGGTAGTAGTAATTAGCACAATTACTTTGGCAACAGTTTTATGCTCTTTTTAAATTGTTTTATTCAATTTTCTGATCAGGTGGCTTAAAAGGGAAGCACTTCAGTGCAGGCTTAGGTAGATTTGCAAACTTTCTCAGTTCTTGTTTGCTTTTCAAACCCTCTGCTAAGAAAAAAATAATAAGAAAAAGAGAGAAAAAAGAAGAAAGCTTCAAAGCCACCTATTGTTCAAGATAGCTCCCTGTCTTCCTTTTTGATAGCACCTATTGCTAAATTGCCTTCCTTTTATTACTTTTTAAGCTGTTGTGAAGTTTTTAACAGCTTCATTCTTCAAGGTCTTTGCCTAATTTGCTGCAGTTCTGACTCATTATCACTCAGAGCCGAGAGGTCTCCTTCCCAGAGCACATAAATTTTGGCTGGTGGATCTGCAGTCTGGTTCCCTTCCCAGCCACCAAATTCCACTGTCTCTGGAGTCAGATATGGATCAGAAGAATGCCTCTAGACAAAAATCACTGTACTGGTAGGCAGTAGGTCTGCAAAGGATGGATTCCTAAAAGCCAAATACCTTTGCTACTGGAAGGACATTTAAATAAGTGTTAATCCTGAGCAACTCCAGTAATCATTGTGGTTTTTGAACTGAAGATCAAGCAACTAATCATACATAACAGAAAGCCACTGTGCATTTTAATTACTCGATAAATATTGTCAGATGACACATTCTCTCCAATGATTATATATAATATACATGAAAGAAATCTGTGACTAATCATGGTATGGAAACTAAGTGGAAGGCAGAGACATACCAAGGAAGAATAGGGAAAAATCAGAAACAGGAATTTCTGGATACTTATGCCAGTCTGTTTTCTGGGAGGTTCTGTGAGTTTATATTACAAACTCAGCCTTTTCTGAAAATTGATTTGGATAACAGTTCCAATGTAAAATATATTTCACCAGTTCTGACTTCCTATTGAAAGCCCAATTTCAGACTCATTGCACTGAAATCTATCCAACTTAAGCTGGTGCTTAAGGAGTTCTTCATATTACTCTTGTTCTTTGCAATCAAGTCCACTGTTCTGGTTTTGTCAAAGCAAAAAACATTGAAGCAGCCACAGTATAGGCAAACACAGTGAAAAAAAAAACCAACTTCAAATAAACTAGAAAAAAGTGTTTTGAATTCCAAAGGGGGGAAATAAAAATGATTTGTATTAAAGGTTAAATATACCCTAAACTATAATGTCACAAGTTTTATAGGAATGATGTTTCTATATCCTTGTGCAATGCATCATCAATCCACAGGCAAATACCACTGACATTGTACATTTTTTATCTCTACAGAAAAATGTTTGGATACCACTTACCTCTGAGGCTGTTTTTCTGGAAATTATAAATATATTTCTTTCTTGGGAAAAAGGGAAAGCACATCAAAATGAATGATGAAGCCTAAAAACTGAATTTTCAGCTGTTTTAAGTAAACTAGGAGAAAGTGTAAAATTTCTGGTTGTAATTCACTCTATCCAGAGTTCTGATGATGGCAATGTGGAAATGTTACATTTGCAGTATTATTTACCTATCTGTAAGTAATTACCTGGCTGTAAAAATGATTGCAAACAATGCTTTTAACTTATGTGAGAAAGAACCATGTTACTACAAGATTAAAGTAACCCCATACACATCCATGGAGATAATTCCAGCTGGGCTGGTGAAACACAGCAGTTTAAAAATAACATTTCTGAAGCAAGAGTTCATATTTAGTTGCAAATTTGCAGTACTCACTTTTTATCCTGTACTAAAGGTATTTTGTTTCTCCTCCTGGTGAACCAGGACACCAGTGCTGGCTAGAGACTATGTGTGGAAATCAGTGATATAAAATGACTGTAAGTAGTTTTTAAAACTAGGTATAACCATATAAGCAGTACTAGCAGCAATTAATTACAAACTGAATTCAGCAGGAGAACAATGTCAGTATGTAACTATAACAGCTCTTCAATCTTCTTGTAAGCAATACATCTTGTAGCTTCTGTCACGAGAAGGGGCGGGGGGCGGGGGAGGGGAGAGGGGGATCAGGGAAAGAAATGTAAAGATTTCTAGTCTCACTTGTATTTATATAAAGTTAATAGCTCTAAGTGTCCTCAGAACAATCACAGCTTTATGAACCCAGTACTGCCTGTCGAACACTAGACAGAAAACAGGAAAGATTTTTGACCTTCCTCTGAGGACCACACTCAAGCCAGGGAGAACTTAATAGCAATAAGTGCCTCCAGACAACCAGATCCTTATGCACCCAACACTGCCTACCGACAGGGATAGCACCCAGGTTGGAGGGGTTTCTAGCCTCTGATATGAGACCTCACTTAACAGCAAGAAAAGAACTTTCCCTATGACAGCTCCTGAAATAACATTTATTGAGACCTCACTTAATAGCAAGAAAAGAACTTTCCCTATGACAGCTCTTGAAATAACATTTATTATTACAAGTACGTGAAAATGACTGTATGAGTTACTTAGTTGGTGATAACATTTAGCTGCAGGATTGTACAAAATACCCCAAAAGAAACCATCACACAACACATTTTCCAGGCAACTCTAGCAGTATACCACTCCCGCAACAAACTTAACTAACAGAGGATTACTAAACAGAAACACAATAGTTCAGCACCACATGTAAACACACTCAGTAACCCAAAAGAAAAGCAACAGGAAAAATATAGCTCCTTCCCACTAACCCGTATACACCCAGTGAGCTATAACAAATTGTAATTAGTAAGTCATAGGAAAATAAAGTAAGAATTTGGTTGATTACCCCTGCAATGTCTGATGGGATGGGGGAGGCAGGGTGGCTCATAGGTTGCCCTTCCAGAGGTGGAAGTTTTTCTCCCCAGTTTTGGTTTATATTCAATCTCTTTTTATACTTTTTTTTTCTTTAGGTTGTTTGTGTGACTAAAGTCAATACTTTGGGGGTGATAGACAGATGCCTGCGGGGGGGCTCGTTGGGTCTCTGCAGGGTGCCCCAGGCTGCGGCACAGAAAGGCCATGTTACTTCAATAACATTCTATTCTTCGGTAACCATCAATCCTATCAGCATCCCTCCAGGGGGGCTGAGGCGTTTCCCTCAAGACCTTATGAGGGCCATAAACCCACAGATTCATAGCACAGTTTTATCATTAAATATACTAAAAAATTATTATTTAATTTAAAATATGGCCTAATTGCCTCAATTCTACAATGTGCTTTATTCTTTTATAGTACTAACAGAGTATTGTGGAAATGCTGTCCCTGTGACTATAGTGTGGTTGAAAGACTAGTCCTAGACCATGGTCTTATGTGGCTAATTTGTAATACTTCCATTACTGTATTATTGTGTGTTTGTGATGACTGTCAGTTCATTAGATTTAAATCCGCTTATAAATATTTGATATTAAACTCTTTGTTGGAGAAACTTTAAGCCTTGTCTAGTGATGTGCTGATTGTTTAAATTAAACCTTAATATTTTGCCTGCTCTAATGTTTTATATGGCAATAAAATTTTACAAGGGCTTAATACAAATAGACTATGTCTGGTCTATTGTCATGAAAATGTTTTCTTTCTTGTGCACTTTTCACTCTTATTCCAGTCCTTCTCACTGATTCTGAGATTTAATGGCTCATATGTTCTCTTATACACAGTCATCTACAATACCATGCTGCTGTAACTCTTTCATTATTCTGTTTCTTGACTTCATGCCCATGTCATCCTTTCAGCTATTGGTTATTCAGTTTGTTAATGAGGGAAAAGCACAATGACCATTCAGTTAAATTACAGAATATAGAAAAGGTCAAGGTGCTACAATACATTATTTTAATTCATGGAATATTGTACATAAGATAATATATTGTCCATTCCCTGATACTTCATTTCATAGCAAAATTATTACAAGAACATAATATGGCATAAAATTAATCCACACTAAGAAGAAAGCCTGCAACTAAAATGCTAAATGGCACAACTCAAATCCTTTATTTTGACAATTACTGGAGTAAGAGTAAGGATTTTATCCTACATGAAATCATAATTTTATAGTTAACATTTGCCACAGGATACCAAATATATTTTAAATCTACAGAAAGATACAGGTGCCAAAGTGCTGCTTAACCTCTCTGCCCGAGAGGTAACTCAGTACAAATCAAAATTCTGCTTAGTTTCATCTAATCCTAGAAACATGTGAAATTCAAAATAGCTAAGTTTTCCGTCAAGGAGAAGACAGAGGCAAAGAGTATAGATAGGATTCTGTAGGCTCACAATTTCTAAAATCACTCATGATACTCAAGAGGAGGATGACAGTCCTTGCCGAGCAACTGTGCAAATACTTCCTGTAAAAACAGCTTTAAAAACACAGGTCTTTTCCTGGATCAGAAGCTACATTTCCATTCTCAAAAACACCAGTCATAGGACAGGGGAATTCTGGTCATTTGCTTTGGTTTGGTCTTATAAACCTTCTGCTTTATGTTGTGAAAAATGGAAAAGCCTTGAAAAAAGTTTTAGAAATACCTTTCCTCCTATCTCAGCTCTGGATGATGGAGAACTTCCAGGAGGTGCCAGATACAATCTTCCATGCAGAAGAGAAATTAATTCCATCTCTTACCTCTCAGCAATTTTTTTAATCGCTACAGTCTCAGATAAAAAGAAAAGGCTAGAATTTAGAGGGGAAAAAAATTCCTTGTGTGTGTATGTCTGTGTGTGTGTATGTCTGTGTGTGTGTATGTCTGTGTGTGTCTCATTCTCCCTTTCTTGGGTATTTTCTTTTTGTCAGAAAATGCTTAGGTGTGTAATTCAAGAGACAACACATCAATGAAGGCAAGAACATCAATCCAGAAGAGGCACAGAGTTTAAAATACGTTTTCCAGTTTCCTAATGGATAGCATGTTACCTGTGTTTTACTTGCAATTGCAAAGCTTTTGAGACATTTTCTAACACCCTAACTTAATCTTTAATTTCACTTGGTACACCTCTAAAGTCCTATCTAAATGCGGAACTTCCTACTGACACTTTTTTCCATAATTTTGCTCTATATGTTAGTCCTGCATGTCTATCTACTTATTCCTCCCATTATATAGAACAGTTATTATTTTTATTCAAATGAACATGTAGACTTCCATGACAGTCATACAAATTTGCATATTTCTGAAGCCTGTAATTTCACTTCTATTCTGCTTCACTAAATGAAGTTACTGATATTGTGATGAATTGAGTAATTGTACCGTGTCTCTTTCAGTTCCTTTTTGCTATTAATTATACTCCATCCATTAATATGACAAATTGCAAAGTTTTCAATTTTGTTATTCTTTTCTTCAGTATTCTGGAAATCAGCTTAGTCTTAATAAGTGAAAATTGGAGCCTTATAGAAAACAAAAAGTGAGAAGTTAAAAGTTAAATGACAGGTTGGATCAGGCCCAAATCTGCATCTGACCCGTGCTCACAATATTCCAAATTATGAATCAAGCTGCTTTTAGCCATCTTGTTTTACATTCAGTCTTGTTTTACATTCACTGTGACAAGTAGAATAGGATTGCTAAAGTTACCCATTAGTATCTCTAAAATTCCATTTTACAGGCAAACAGCTATTGCTTTGGGGCTTTTAGCAGCTTTTCACCTGCTCAATAGTTCTTTTTTTGTCAGTTAATTGGGAAAAGAAATATGTTTGAGTAAAAATAATATACAATTGCCATTTATTTCAGATGACTGAGTAAAATTTGGGAACACACAGTTTAATTTATATTTAAAGACATACATTAAGAATGAAAGAAGAGCATGTACTTCAACATATTTTAAAGGATTCATAGTTTTGCCTGGCACATATGCTACTTGAACAATAACTGTACCTGAGAAATAGAATTTTTTTATAGCCAAATCCACTATTACAGACTTGGAAATCTGGAGGACATAATTCAGATGTACTTTGGAATTTGTCAAAGCACATATATTTCCATTGACACTTTTGGCTGTAATTTTTTCTGCAAGGGATTTAATAACACTGAACTACAAATGAGAAAAAGGTTATGAAGATTTTTTACACAAAACCCAGAAATAAATAAAAGACCATTATTTCAGTACCAGGAGGCATTTGAATGAGGACTTTTAACATTTCTAGCAACCTTTCACTTCTCCTTTTTCTGCCCTCATGGTAAAATTTTAATCTACCTTTGTGGTGTTTCGCTCATTTTTATATCATCCATTTTTTGTCCTTTTGGTTTTTTAAAGGAAAATAATTATGAATCCTAACATAGACACTTAAACAATTTGGAATGGAAATTTGATATATATGTATAAATGTATGTGTTATCCAAATATATCAACCAAAGGGTTGAAGAGCTGTAGAGGACATGATCTCCAATAAACCAATGTCATTTTATAACTGAAAATGTGGCTTCTCTTGCCTTTGCTGCTGTGGAAGAAAAGGTTGATGATTCTCTGGAGATTCTGTGATGGCTCAAGACATGTCAATGACTCATCTGTAAATATCTAGTTCCCTGAAGCTAGCAAGGAAAACTCCACAGAATGTGCTTGATAATATAAATCTCATCATGAAGCAATATACATCTTGTAATTGACACTTGAGGGGTGAAGGCCAGATTTCCTGGCAGGTGTGAATTGGCATATTTCTGCTGAAATCACAGAAGTGCTGTGTTACATCAGAGCCTGGACCTAATTCCTGAGCTATTTTTGTCATGCCCCTAAAATCAATTCCTTGAAGGCTGAGGCAGTGAAGAAAGGAAATAACTCTCTACTCTTGGAACATTGGCTACTAGACAGGCTCTTTCCCTAAGACATTTGTGTTTCATGCTGTTATAAATGATGAATGTAATAAATCTATGCCATATGAAAAAGGTAATGGAAAAAAAAGAAAAATGCAAAATGACACATGACTTTAAATTAGAGTTTAAAGAATTTTCCTCTTCAGTTTGACCCATTTCAAATAATCTGGAGGTGAATTTGTTAAGATAAAATAAAATCTATGAATCCTATGTTTACTTCTCACTTTTTCTATCTTTCACAGTAGGGTCAGAATTAGACTCGTAGGATTCAACACCAAGGAACACTTAAATCTCTGCTGAATGACCAGACTTTTCTAAATAATTAGAGTTATTTTTGTTGTGATATTCTATGGTTATATGTTTGTAGATTGCCTTTTAATATTTAATAGTGCAAATGGACATCATATTTTCTCTCACGTCTGAAAAAATCACAGCAATCCATTAAATTTGCCATGTTTCCTGCCAAACTACTCATTGTATCTCTCATCTAGATATCCTTTCTCTTCATTGTAAGTGACATGAACCAGAATGCGAGTTTACTACAACTTACTTGCTCTAATAGTGGTCAGTTCAGCCAATCGGAATTACATTACTCCAGGATAAAACTTTAGTGTCACATTTGTTTAAATGAGACATAATCACTGACTTACACATGTTTATGGGATTTATTATGAAAATGGTCTGTTTTCAAGCAGTGAAATAAGAAATTTATCATCAAGAACTGTGTAGGTTAAGAACAGATTTCTTTGTCAGTCATAACTGAGGACTGGAAATCCATGGGCATAAACGAGGCCTGAGAATTGCAGCCTCGCAGAGGAGGAGGAGACAGAGGCAAAGGCAAAGTCTAAGCCAGCCTGTGGAGAATACCATGCTGGAGCAGATGGGTATTTCCTTAAGGAACTGCAGCCCATACAGAGCCCACACTGGACCAGAGGAAAACAGTGTGAAGGAAGGATCTGCAGAGAGAAACAGTAGCCCCCTCCCTCCACCTTCTATTCCTTCTGTACCACTTGGACGGGGCAGGGAAGAAACTGGAGTAAAAGTTGTGCAAGGAAGTGGAAAGGAACAGTGTGGTTTTAATACGTGTCTTATTTTCCAATGCTCAAATCTATTTTAATTGGTAATAAAATTATTTTTGTCACAAATTAGTCTATTTTGTCCATTACACTAATTTATAAGCAATTTCCCTGACTTTATCTCAATTAATGAGTTTTCTTATCCTATTCACCCTCATCCCATTCCATAGAGGAGGGCAGAAGTGTGAACAGCTGGAACTTAGCCCAGGCAAACCCACCACAGGTTTTTGGAAAGAGGCTGATTTTGTGTATAGCATATTTTTTCTGTGATGAATTATGCTATATTCACCTGTGTTAACTTCTATCCTTCTATACAAATTTTGCTTTCAGTATCTGTTGCAGGGATTTTTGGGCCATATCTGCCAGGCATTGCCATTGGCATAACTGAAGTTCCAGTTTCCTCACACGTATCTTTGAGTTGCATTGACTTATTCTTCATAAAATCCTTTGAGTTCTACATATGAAAAACAGTATATCTGAGCTGAGTTATTAATATTGTTTTGTTGCATGAGCATAGATCTTAATAGAAAATGTCAGAAATTGACATGATGTTTGGGAATTTAATGGGGTATATTTTCTTCTTGATAGGCACCTATATTTCCCATTAATGCTAATGGGAATTATATGTGTGCGGCAAGAGGACACACCACTTTGCATGTAAATTTCACATTTTATTTTAAAGAGGATATGTAACCCTATTATTATCAGTGCTGGCACAAAAATTTCTCCCAGTTCAGTTGGTTATAATCAAACATTAAAATGATCTAGCTAAACTTAATTTTATTTTACCTTCCCAACACTTTCATAATGAAAGTACTTTAATCCAAAGCATTTCCTGTGTCATGTGTATGAATAAATAGCCCTTTTTTTGAAGTTAAGTTGTTTTTAAACTCAAGCAAATAAAACTACCTATTTCCATTTCCATCCGATTTACAAGTACAGATAAAAGCCTTACACAATTTATATCTGAAACATTATTCAGGAAGAGAGACTGGTAAAAGATCACATCCTTGACTTTTGGAGGTATCTTCTAAAGCTTATAGAAAAATGCCAGCTTTTATGAATCCTGTATTTGATCTAGAAAGTATGTATGCTTTTTGCCATACAGTGATTTTCAAGCAAGTATGCAAGTTCTCTTTCTCTCTCTTTGCCACCCCCCCCCCCACCCCCCCCCCCACCTTACTAATCTGTCTACTCAAACCACAAGCACCTGCATTTTTCCTCTCACATTCTGGACCATTCAAATTCAGGACTCTAGTCTGAAAATAATAATAATAAAAAAGGTAGATGCGCTTGGAAACAAAAATGTTTTTTTGTTGAACTTCTAGAAGAGAAAAAAAATCCTGAAAAGTATTTTTTCCAAATTCCCCATAGATAAAACTGGAAAATATAATCTGAATATAGCTGAAGTGCATTGTCTTGCTGAAAGCATAAAAGTCTAAGAAAATGAACTTTACATCTAGTGTTAGAATGCTCAGGATATCAGATTCATGACAGGGATCTAGCTGGGAACTTCTGGCATGAGTCAAGATGTTCATTGCTGTCAGACTCCGTTTTCACAGCAGAAAGCCTTCGAGAGATGCTCAAATCAGAACAACCAGGATTTTGCAATAAGACTTTGGTTCTTCAGTAAGTTCCATCCAACCGAAACTCAAATAGAAATCATGCTGGGGTAAAAAACAGTTAAAAATTGTAAGTTATGTCAACTGCTGTCACAACTCAAGTTGGTTTACTTCCTAATCAAACAAGAGGCATTGTAAATGTAAGATGGGAGACCACAGCAATTTGGACAGTATTTGGAGAATATCCAAGATCCTTGTTACTTTATAAAAGTAAGAACTGATATTTCAATTTTCATACAGAGTTTGAAAAAATCCATAAAAGTTAATTTAAAACCACTAGAAATATTTGGGATTTCATCCCCAAATCAGTAATCTGAAGCCAAAGAAAGATTTACTGTTGACAGCCTAGGAACTGAGTAGTTTTTATGATTTGACACAGGTAGATAGCTCTGTGTGATTTTGATTTTCAATTATTCCTTTTGAACTACTTTTTCTCATGCAACTCCCTAATTCAGTTTTCCTTCCTCCTGCCTTATACTGATTTTACTTCTGAATGCTCAATCAGATCCTTAGAAATCAATGTGGCTGGAGTTATTCCAGCAGAGTAGCTGCTTTCATTGTAGTATCAGTGTAAAATTGCAATGCTTTTAGAAGAAAACCTAATCTTTTCCTCTCCTTTCAAGGTGTTTGTGTACTGAAGAGTCTTGATATACAGAGTATGGGAACATAGGTTTCTACTAATGTTGACAAGATTTTTAAATAAATGAAGAATAATGATAATCAGTATAATTTAATTTTAGCAAGATTTTCTTTTTATCTTAGATAATATTTTATTGTATATTTCTTCGTTCTGAATTTTGAAAATAACATATAAAATTCACCAGAGAATTACTGGTTCTTAAAAGCCACAACAGGACTTTGGTTCAAGAATCATCATCACTGTTCCCCTAAAAGAATTTGATTTTAAAAACAACTTGCACATCTCTTATGCTGACGTATAAGAGCAATAAAGCTGACTGGTAGGAAAAGCCAGAATTAGCCAGAGAGACATAAATACATAGTGAGGAATGACAACCTTTCTGCAAAAACTTTAAACTGTAGAATTTTGTAGTGGGAAGTCAGTATTATTAAATGATGATTTTTTTTTACTTTTAAAATTAAAGATATAAAAAATGTCAAATTCAGTATTAAATTCTATAAGTTTTCACAGGTATTTCTGTAGGCCTTTGTGCAAAAGTCAGTCAAATGAAAAAAATAATTATGAGCATAGGCAAAACTCATGTTTCATGCAGCTAAACTTATGCACATATTTCGGATTAATCTTGACTTTAGTTTCTGTAGAGTAACATAACTTTCCTCCCTAGAAAAATCCTTTAGAAGCCTAACTCAAACTGTTGATCCCCATATAGAAAAAAAGGTATTGAAGTAATTTCCAGGGGATTCCTGTAAGCTGAATGTCATGTCTTCTCTCAGAATCCTTCTCTACACTACATTTCATGAAATTTGTCATGTGGCATTTGGATAGAGACTAAGATGTCTAACACAGAGGAGCGGGGCCTGCTGGAAGCAGCTAGTAGTAGTGTTGGGAGGACATACCCAGTTAAATTAATTCACTGAGCTTTTGAGCTATAGTTAATATGGCTGGCCATGTGAAAAATGATGTAAAAAAATCCTTGTGGAAAGAGACATGGAACGTCCCCACAGGGCTCAGAAAACTTTAAGATTTCAGAGCAAAAAGATGAATACAAGAAAGTAGTGAAAGAGGAAAAAATACATTTATTTTCTATTTTTCAGTCAGGAATATTAAACATTTTGCTACTTAAAACCATGCTTTCAGTTCTCACAGAAGACAAAATTGATCCAAAATGCTGTCAACTTTATAGAAATTCTCACTTCATAAATGTGTGTTTTAAAGTAAGTCCAGATAATTTTGGTCACACCACTCAACTAACTCTCTGATTTACAGTTATGGCTGTTGACATGGCTGAGGCAGAGATAGAGCAGTAAAATAACTATCCTAATCAGAGCAGAAATCTGTAAAACCAGAGCAGTATAGTGTCAAGCAATTCATAGTTTATTTCAAAAAAAACCCTTAACATTAAAACCAAGATGCTAAAAACATTTTCATCCTGTTGTTTCACTCTTTAAAGTGGTTTAGACTATTTGGGTATATGAGACAACATATAAACTGAAAACCCCAAGAATCCTGCCATATTCTTGAGCCTGGGCATAGATTCCGTGACATGTTTCAACTGCCCTGATTTCTGTTGAAATGAAGTTAAGATACTTTGGCCAGACTTCCATTCCAGCAGCTGGGATACGTGAACGCAGGAATGCTGTAGGAACATCATTTTGACATAGTTAGGACAACCAGACTTATATGGATTCAGAATTTGTCACATTTCAAATTGTTATCAACAAACTTTAGTCTCAACATATTTTTGCAGTTGTGTTTTTTTTTTTTTTTGTGAAAACTTTTAAGTGGCCATATAGTTGTTCCCCCAGGAAATAGGGCAGTTCTATCCATACAAATGGTAATGAATAGTAGGTGAGGTAAAGCCCTTTGTTTTGAAATATTTGTGTTTCCCATGTTGGAAACTGTTTCTTCTACATACTAGAGGATACCCCATGTTAAATCCTTGGGATTTGTAAGGATTTGCGGTCTTTTTAATGTTTATTTTCTTACAATTGCAGACAGATCTTAGGCCTACTTCTTCTGTCAGACAAGCATCACTAGAGAAAACATTTAAAATGAACTTTTAAGCTTTTTGAGATTTATCCAAAATATCCTTTTTCTCTTTTTAATGGTAACATCTAAAATAATCCTGGCAAATTTTCTGTCACACTAATATACCTCAGGGCTAGCTTTTTACTACAAAATTTACCTACAGCATTCATTAATGGCAGAAAAAAACATACCCTGTCATGCCTTACTACAACCTAACAGACTTAAATTGCATCCAATGTTGTAGTTTGGAATTATCATGTAAATTCTCTCCCCTACCACTAACAGCCCAAGCCAGCAGTTAACAAAGGGGGTGGTTAACTGTTGATCACCGGGGTGGAGGCAGGTTGGCTCTTTTGTTTCTGGGGACATTTTTTTGGATTGGTAGCTCGGCAGAACTCAGGAGCGGTGTGTGTTGGATGGAGGAGAGGCCGTCTGACTGCCGTCTGCCCCGGGACTGCCCGGGACTGCTGTGGCTGCTCCTGCCTGCCTGGGACTGCTGTGGCTGCTGCTGCTGCTGCCTACCTGGGACTGCTGTGGCTGCTGCTGCTGCTGCCTACCTGGGACTGCTGTGGCTGCTGCTGCCCCTGCCTGCCTGAGACTGCTGTGGCTGCTGCTGCCCCTGCCTGCCTAGTTCCTCTGGGAATTCACCTTGCTGCCAGCCGGGCTGTGACACTGATACTACCATAAGTATAACTTTTCTTCAGGAGGAAACCTGTTGGTTTTTGGGGTTTTTGTTGGTTTTTTCTCCTCTTGTGGTGGTGGGGAAGTGGTTTGCTCTGGTCTGTACATATATATATATATATATATATATATACATATATATAGCAGTTAAGGACAGTTATCCTTCTTGTATTAAAGTTCTTTTTCTTAAATTTGATAAAGAGTGGTGTGATTATTTGAGGAGGAAGCCCCCTCCTCCTCTTGTGAGTAAACATCTTGGTTTTTCCCCTCAAACCAAGACAATCCAGAAAGCTGACAGGCCAGTGCATTATTAACTGAGCCACTGAGACCCTTTAAACTGTATTGTGTATAAGTTTGTAGTGCAGGGAGTATAGAATTTTAAGCTTGCACATTTTAATGTATTTAATTTGCCGCACTCGGCAGTTTGCTTTGTGAACTGTTAATCTTTTCAACCGATACAGCAAAATGTCACTGTATTCATTTGCAGAGTATAATAGGCTTATATCCTGAAACAATAAAGTTATAATAGCTTGCCCACTGCCTGGAGAAGTCATACAAATTCAGCATGTACAAGATGTTGTGTGTCCTACTTACCCTCTAGTTTTCAAAACTCATCTTCTTGTATCAGTGCCTTGAAAATCAGTCGTGTGCAATACTTTGGTGAGATAAAGCCAAGTAAATGTCATGGATCAAGCTTTGCTGAATCTTCTCACTCTCTCTTTCTGTCTCTCTCTCTCTCTGGAATTGCTTTTAGTACTTTTGATACTAATTCGTTCTTGCCATCTCCAGCCATGACAAATGCAAGCTGAAGTCACAGTCATCCAAATTTGTTCTGCACACAGTACACATACTGGTCTGGAAATGATGGGTGATTCGTTCACATATGGCTGTGGCAGGAATCAGCAGCCAGGGAATCATAGATCTTAAGGAAGAAAAACTACTACTAAGCTATTCAACTTCCAGGAGAGAGGTCCTATATACTGGTTCAGACTTTACTGATGTTTTTTGTATTGTACCTCCATTTTTTCTTCTGATCATTTCTGCACAAATTGCCATCTCATTTTTCTACAAGTATTATGAAAAAGACGATGTGATCATGGTGGTACTGCAGTGTTTCTACAGAAACTGGACAGTGACTGCAACAGAGAATTGTGAGTGTGGAAGTGAAGATAGAAATAAAGGGAATGCTGATATCAGTGCTAGCATATGGAGATCTGATTTCATTATTAAATGGGGTTTTTTATGTTTTTCCAAGGAAACGTACTGGAGAAGGACTGGATTAGTTATTTCTATCATAGTGTTTCCATTCTGAGGAGTGGAAATGTGACATCTCCTCATACTGAATTTCTGTCAGGTGACTGAATAACACTTCAGTTCTACATAGGCAACTTTAGGTTCAGCCTGTGAAGTGTTCAGTTGACCTGCAGGGCATATTACAAAACTTGTCTTTTTAAAAAAGGATTATCTTTCTGCCTGAGGGGAAGGTTTGTGGGTGTTCTTTGTCCGTGGAAGGAATCGCATGGGGATTAGTTGAACTTGCACACTTAGATACTGTTAAATATTCTTTAGAAAAAAGATCTGAAAACAAACAAACCAAAATGCAATGGAGAAAAACCACTTGTCAAATGGAGTCTTTGTTGTCTGGATCATTTTTTACTTATAGTGATTAATTAAAATGTAGCCTGAAGCAGAAGAAGGTCATGCATCTCGTTCTACAACCAAACAAAATCTTTAGGGAAAAATCAATAAAGCAATCCCTGGATGATTCTAGTAAAGAATATCATGTAAAGAAAAAATAAGATTCTCTAAACCAAACAGAATTCATTAAAGAAAAACCCCAACAACCCACGCTGCTGACAGAACATAACTTTCTGGATATCCTGGGCCTTAGCAGTTCTAAAGAGGAGAGGGTAATTGAAAGGGAAAGATGACAGGAAGGCAGTAAGAAAGCTACAAACTTGTTTCTTGAATCAAAACAATCTCTTTAAAATGGAACTCTACATTTTTCAGTCAATCCCTATATCTAGTGACTGTATTGTCTGAAAGCATTAACAAAACTAGCCAAGAAAATTCCTTCCAGCCAAAGCAAACTTTACTTTTAAAACCATGTCCTGCTGCAAAGTTAATTTAACATAGAGAATTAAGAGAGAGATTAAAACTGGAGTTGTTTCATAATGTTGTGATGAGTCTGTCACTCTATTTTTAATGAGGAAATAAGGTGTGTTACAGCAACAGTTTAAGAATTTTCCATTAGTAATAACCTTTATATTGAAGTGTTTTAGACCATTGCTCCAGATTACATCCAGGGTTTTTTATTTTTTAATAGGCAAAAGCTTCACAGATTCTTCCTATAACTGAAAATAATCCACAATAGTTAAAAAAGCATGGATTTGCTTATTTTAACTGTTTTGATTATATAGTCTTTTAAGTTGCTTTATTTGCCGATAGTTTGGAGATTTCTATGGCAAAATATGATTGATCTGAAGGATTCAATTAAGCATCGATTAACTGCTAGTGAATTAATTACTATCTGGCACAGCATTCTATATGCTCCTTTTTGGCCTGGTGGGCCATAGGCACAAAATGTCTCAAGCTATCAATTTTGATTCATAAGAACATGATCACATATCTTTAAGTTCTTAGTGTAATCTTGGAAACACTCATTATTAAGTACTCATTCCTACATCTTGTATTTTTATGTCTGCAGTAACATCTTGCTTTATTCCTTTAATATTATTTCAGAATAATCAGTCAGTACTGATTTTCAGGTCCTGATCATCTGAAATGAATTTAGCAAAATACAAGGCATGAAATTACCATAAGTAAAATATTTTCACATTTTTACTGAGGTTGTGGTCAAGGAAAGATCTTAAATAAAAAAAATTAAGAAACAATTGAATATAATCCAGTGAGAATTTGGGAAAATTGTATTATTTCTTAGACTGTTTTAACATCAAATGTATCAGTGGAGAGATGGATAATGATTAAAAGCTGAATTACTGAAAGTGTCTAGATAGTGCACTTAAACATATTTCAGTTGAGTGAAATAATTTAAAATCTGAAATGTGATTGAGAATCACATATGTCAATTACCATGTCTGAGATATTAAAATGTATGCAGCTGGAGGCTTAATTATATGAGATGTGTAAGAGTTAGAAACACTTCAGCATTTCCTCCCTTTATTTATTTATTTATTTATTTGGTTTTTTAAATAGGGCCATTTTAGATATTGAATGCAAATAATCCATAGAATGAAAGGGAAAGTTATTGTCTTTTGGTGTTCTTGAAGTTCAGGACAACATGAGAGATTTGCAAAAGATATCTTTAAAATATTGTTGTGCTAATGGAATTTGGTTACATGGTGGTGATGTTGATTGACTGAATATAATGGATTTTTCAAGTAGAACAAAGGTTTTTTTCATGAAGAACTATTTCAAAATATGTCATCTTCAATTTTCCTTAAAACTGGTACATTTGTTTTCTTTCTTCTTTGTATCCTAAATTCCAGAATAAAAGCTCTTCAACCTAATGCTACTGAAGTAAATTGGTTCTTCACTGCTCTGTTGTCTCAGTTGCCCAGCTCCACAACAACATTAATAAGAGTGAGGCTACGCACTAGGAAGACAAATGAACTTATAATAACAAGATGCTCTTACTTTTTCCTTAAGTCACGACATAAGCTGAGGTAAGAAAAGATACTTTAGCTACTTGACTATAATATGGGGATAGAAAAACTCTTTCTTGGGCTTTTGGAGTCCAGGGTGCAGTTCATAGAACCATAAAATATCTAGAATTGGAAGGGATCATCCAAGTCTGAGTCCTGGCCCTGCACAAAACACTCTCACAAATCACATCATGTGCCTGAAAGTATTGTCCAAACACTTCTTAAAATCTGTCAGGCTTGGTGCTGTGACCTTTTTCCTGGGGAGCCTGTTACAGTTCCCAGCCACCCTCTAGGTGAAGAACTATTTCCTAATATCTAACAAAAACCACCTACAATACAACTTAAGGTCATTTCCTCAGATCCTGTCACTGGTCACCAGAGAGAAGAGAGCAGTGTCTGCCTCTCTGCTTTTCCTCATGAGGAAGTGTCATAGGTTCAGCCAGATGGGCCTGGGTTTGGGCTTTGAAGTTCAGACTAGGCCTGAAAAATTGTCAGGTGACCT
>JAWWLZ010000139.1:38070532-38133958 GCA_035041345.1 Poliocrania exsul
AGAAAATATAATTCCTTTTTAATTCAGTTCGGTTTCTTTTGAGTTCTTTTCTCTGCAGTTTTTTTTTCCCTCTGCCGTGAGGGCTCTGGGGGGAGGGAAGAAACAGTCTAGGGTTGGTAGGCAAGCTTGGGCCAACCGTAGACAGGAAGTTGTAGACTGCAAAGAGGTCTTTGCTCAATCTCCTCCAAGCTGAGCCAAAATGACCTCCTCATATGGCTTCTCTACATCTTTCACCTTCTTTGTAGACCTTCTTGGTACATTCTCTAATAGCTTTATATTCTTCTTATATTTTGGTGTCCAAAACTGCACACAGTACTCAAGGTAAATTGATTCTGACAGAATACAACTCAACCCCAAAACTTTTTAAATGGGCATTTATTTATGGACCTTGGCTTTTAGTTATCTGCTAAGATTTCCCAAATGAGACATCAGGGAGTAAGATGAAACTCCAGGATGTGTGATTTGTATGGTAAATTAGATGATTTTTTTCTTATTGGAGAGTCAGCACTTCTGGTGGCAAGCTGCCTGGTCAAAATTTTGTCTGCACGATTCCATTGTGAGGAAAGTTAAAGTTTCATGGAAAGACATAAAGCAATGGTTTTGTGATGGTGAAGATGATACAGTGGGAGCAATGCAGAGGTACAGATTTCCTGAGATCACAATGACCACAATAGAATTAAGAGACCTGAAGTATGGTGTACTCCTCTCTAGACCAAGTTATTGAGGCTGGATTTGATTGTTGAGCTTGCTTCAAGGGGCTGAGATCTGAACCACCTGAACTCCATAATACTATGAACTATCAGCATCAGTGTTACAGTAATTTTTACGGAAAATAATTAATAATATTTCAGTACAAAATACCTGAAATTCCCTTTTCAGGATTCCATTATGATGGAATTTAGAAAATGATCCAAGGATTTATTTTAATCAGCTGTTTATTCAAGTACAGTATGATGAAAAAATAAAAGTATAGTAAAATAGGACTGCTTCCTTTCCAAAATGAAAGAAAAAGGCTTGTGAAACTGTGGCCTTTTTTTGGGCAGAGTTCAATATTGCTTACTATTTTCTTTTTTTTTTCTTTTTTTTTCCAGTGTTTTGTTAACTGAGATTATTTCCTGAGGAAAAAAATTGTGATGAAAAACACTTTAAGCATTACCCATCCTGTTAATATACATAGCCAGGAGCATTGCTTTCCATCTGCTTTTGAAAGTAGAGTTTTTTAAAGGTATTAACACAAGCTAAAGGGCCAGTCTTTCCAACTGAAAATATTCTGTGATTCTGTGACTTCTTTGTTTTCTTTGATTTAAAACCAGTATTTGGTCTAGCCAACCATCCTGAGCTCTCACTCCTGACTGACAGGATTACATTGCTTCTGAGGCTGCCGGAAACCCGTAAGCGGTCAGATGATTGAATGTCACCTGAAAATGAGACCTGCCTTTTATGATTCGACTTGGAGTGGTTTTATTTTAGTTTCCATAAAAAGTCCCTTGACTTATAAAAACTATAACAATTGAGAGAATTTTGCAAGGTCTTAAACAGTCTACTCATAGTTCTTGTATTTTTAAGCAAAGGTTGGAATGCTTGTCTTTAATTGAAACTATATGGCACAGTAATTCAAATAGAAACTATAGTTCATACGTCAAAATGAGTTGAGAATGTGCATGTTAAAACACTTACTTTGGCTTACTTGTACCATATTATTATTGTTGTGATTACTTTTGGTTTTATTATTCTTTTGGAGAAGAATATATTATGAAAGCTGAACAGTCAGACATGTTTCTGGCTCATTTTACAATAAAACTGTGTGAAAAATTTGATCATATGGTCCTCCTTTCAACTGTTGTAGAAACAGTCTGTTCAGGGTTAAGAAAAGTTTTCTTTAAAGACCTTAAGTGCTTCTCCATCCTACTCAAAGTCTGAGCTTCACCAGTATCTCTCCTGGGTTATAAATCTGTATAAGGAGGTTTCATACAGAGATTGTGTGCTGATTTTTACCTTATTACTGAAGTTTATGTATGTTGTATTATTTATGTTTATCCCAGGTAAGGTTAGCCAAGATAGGTGATGGTTATTTTACTCTATAAATTGATATTCTAGGTGGACCAAAAGGCAAATTACTATGTTAGGCACTTTACAAATAGAAAGCCAATGACAGCTCCTGTCCTAAAATATTTAAAATCTGCCTATGATTTGTGACAATTTAGAGAACTGCCTATAAAATAGCAAAATGAAAGACCAATTAATACTGACAGCACTTTTCCAATAGAATGCAAAAGTAATTCAACAAAATTCTTCAACTACTTTAACCATAAGTAAAGATTTTTGAGCTCTAGATTATCAGAATATGCATGTCTACAAAACATTTGTTTCTGACCACTGTTTCTTTCACTGTCCCCTGAACTGCATGACCCATAGCACTTGCTAAAGCACCTTTATACTACTCATCTGAACTTATTTTGGAATGGACAAGGGCTCTGACACTGTGCAGCTGAAGACAATTTCTGAATCCACAGAGAGCATTCTTAAAATATGTTCTGCTTTCTCTTAGAACCAGCAGTCACTGTTACGATGACAGGTGACCTAAGAAACCTGAATTTCTGCCAGCACATTCTTGAGTCCCATTATAGCACTATATAGGTATTTTTCACCTGATATAGGATCTTTGGTATGACCTTCTCTGAAATTTACTGACTTTATTGTAAGTGGTATCTTTCTAACGCTGGCAATACCTTCATACATTTTAATGAGTTGCCCTGAAAATAATAGACTTTTGTCATTGTGTTCAAAATATCTCAACTCAGAAAGGTATATTTTGCATTAGCATCAATTCTTAGGCTCATATTCTCAGCATCTCTTCCTTTATATCCTGGAGGAAAAAGACAGCTTGTTCTCATTTTAATGTGGCAAGGGACATTGTTTCGTTGATGGTCTGCTTATCTTTAGCTTGGAATTTGTTTGTATATTAAGCTAACTCATGCAGTTTTTAGTTATTTATTTTGTGCTACAACTCTAGATTACTATGCTCCTGCCTATGGCTCCATTTCAACTAAGTCTGTTGAGTAAATGTAGCCACATAATAGTATAGTGAAGTGCTGGTACTTGCTTAGCAGTAGTTTTCCAGATTTCAGTGTGTTATTTCAAAGCATAAAATCTTTAAAAAAACCTACAAAATACATCAATGCCAAAACTTATTCCTATACACTGATTGCTACCTCAGCATTTGTAGGTGTGAAAATTAGACATCTGGTGCTCTAAGGAGTGGCAAGGAGCTATATGACAATTCTTGATTAGAGGAATGACTTGTGAATACTCTTTTATTTTCTCTTTTGAAAGTATAGTTTGCAACTAATATCATGACATTAAAGTATGGTAGGCATATAAAAATGAGTTATGGGTTATTTTTATTTTTCCTACCCAAGTTCTACTCAGGCAAGCTAGTCTAGCACAATGCATCTTACCCTCCTACTGATTCACAGAAGCACCACTATTTTAAAACATCCAATATGTAATGAACTACAAAGAAACCTTGAAAGACAGGAATTATCATTTTTTTCAAGAAAGATGACTAATGCATCAACTGATTTTCTTATACACTGATA
Source organism: Poliocrania exsul (assembly GCA_035041345.1). NCBI lineage: Eukaryota > Metazoa > Chordata > Aves > Passeriformes > Thamnophilidae > Poliocrania > Poliocrania exsul. The sequence continues at coordinate 38,074,132 of JAWWLZ010000139.1, forward strand.
ATGTAGCAACATAATTATATATTTTACTATATTAAGGGGATACATTTAAAAAACTCTTATGGATTGCATATGTGCAATGGTCCTAATATAATAAACTCTTACCATTAACTCTTACCATTAACTAGCCATATAGTAGAGCACTCTCAATAGCTTCAAACAAACTACTGATATTCATGAATTTAGGCATTAATTTATGAACTGAGAAAGTCATCATTTGTGGTTTTTGAGACCACACTGAAAAACTTACTGAATTTAGCGGAGAAAAATCTGTTACCAAAAGGAACACTGAAATATCCTCTAAAATGCTACAATAGGAGTAGATTTTCTATTAAACTGTCTGGGACTTCAACACAGATGAAAAGTTGAGTTTAGGTAATTCCATTTGGGAAAAAAATAATCCAATAAAGGAGCAAGCTCTCAGCTAAAGGATGCTCAAGTCAATAGCAATGGCATTTTTTGAAACTTTGCACATGCTAAAGACACACTTCTTTATGGGATTTTAATGCAACACTCAATATTACCAGCATTAGACAGAGTGTCTGAGACAGCATTATCAGCACTAGAAAATGTCTCATATTCACATATTTTGACATAACTAAATTTTTGTTGTTTTTATCTGTCTTCTATTTTGAAAATATTTCTCTAAGCTTTCAATTACTTTCTCTGTAATACATAAGAAATACTATGTTTAAAAAACCCACCAAAACCCCAAACAAACCACAGAAGAGAATGACGGACAAAAGCATTTGGAACTTTTGTCCCAAATATTGTCATGTACATAAGTTTAATTCCAGCAAGAAATGCATTGTCTGGGTTTTAGTTCATAAAACCATTTTTCAACAAGATACACACAGGCTATCTCAGTTACATAGCACTCAGATGTGCTAAGAGGATCATAGCCAGCTGCTTTAGTCTTTAGGGCAATCAGCTGAACCATAAAGTCATAGAAGGAGATAGAAATGAAAAAGTCTTTTAAGTTGGAACTAAATGGTTGCTGCTTTTCCTGTTCTTTCTGTTCTGTTTTCATGATGCAGAGATGTGCTGCAGAAGACAGGCTTTATGACCCAGCCAGAAATCCCTGTCCACTGTAGCCTTGCACTCTGAGTGCTCTCACACTGCACTGACCCAAACTTTCAGTTCCAGGCATCCAAAATAAATTAAATATTTTAGTTGAAATTTCCTGCTGCTATAAACTAATACAGCACTACCATAGTCAGTAGAGCTTTCCCTGTTTATACCAGTGGAGAAATTAGTTCTTTCCATAGAGAGATCTTGGAGTTCTGCTATCATGGAAGACTGATTTCCTGTCAATAATAAATGTCCTCAGTATCCTACACAAGTCTTCAGTTTATTGCCTCTGGACATTTTTTAATAGCTGCAAGTCTCTAGGATGGAAGCAGATTTTTATGCTTTATTTTGAAGGCTAAGGATTGTTCAGAAAAGATACTTCCTGAGCTGCCCAGGGAAAAGACTATTATAACACTAACATGGTTCAACCTATCAGCCTAGCTCACGTAAGAAAAGAAACTTATTTCTTTATAACTTGTCTTTCATTTTCACATCCATTTGTTCAAAGACATCTGAAAGTCCCTGAGCACTGACCTGAATAAAATGAAGAAGGAGGCTAATAGAGTGTTCACCTACAGTATTGTTTCCTCTCTTGTTATTAGATGGATATGACCCTGTCTTTGATCTTCCTACAGATGGTACAGCCAAGGGTGCCCAGAATAAAGAGTGTCACACTCCTCCTAGGAGGAAAGAAAGAAAGAGGAGTAGAGCAGGAATATGCACAAGCAAGAAAATGGCCACTCTGGTAATTACAAGTGACAAAGATAAATGAGTAAGAATGTGTGAACATGTTCCTCAGTGGGTCCTTAAATAGGTAGAAAATGTAAAAATGCAGCATGGGAGTTGATGAAAGCAAGGTGAAATGCTACTGAAATAAAACCAGGACTTTCTCTTTTATTCAGTAACCTTGTAAGGGAAATAATTAAAGAAATTCAATATCTTTAGGGTTTTTTCTCTCTCTCAGTGGTTCTTTATGTACTAGCACATTGTTTGTTTTTCAAGGGTATAGCTCCTTATTTCTGACTGCTTGTCAAATGCTGAGGCTGTGTCCATTGTCAAATAACAGTGAAATAGTTGCTGTTTATAGGGACATATAAGCAAGATATAAGGTAGCTGCTTTGCTGTGTAAGGGAGATCTTCACCAGAAAGGACAACATACTTACTTGATTGAAAAGAGTAAACAAGTTATCTTCTTTCATGTGTTTATTCCAATGTCTTGTTTGTTCATTGCTCAAGTATTTAACTTTTGGACTCTGCAGTGAAGAATTTAAATGAAGGAAGAACTATTGCCTTCTCTTCTTGACTTTAGAAAGAAAAAAACTTCAGTGCTACTATGGATCCTTCTTTTTCATTTTTTTTCCCTCTAAAGTGTTTTTTTTTAACTAAAATTCCTGGACAAGTCTTTCTGGATTACAAAACATGCATTGTTTGTTTGAGACAGGGATGACTTCCTACCATATTGGTACTACAGACTCATCACATCTATCTCTGAGCATGGATTTTTCTGAATCTGCACAGAAAGAAAAAAAGAATTTAAAAAAATGAACAAAAATGTTACGGTTGCAACTTTTGTAGATGTGATTCATAAGACAATACAGATAGGAAGGACTAATATGCTCTCTTTGACATGCTTTGTAGCTTTTATTATTACTGTGTATAAGCACTGAAGAAGTATGTCAGTACTTTAAGCTGACAGCCACAGGACAACTATCCCAGAGCTCACACAGCCCTGGGTGCAGCCTTGTGCCACTGTGCTGCTGCTGCTTGCACAATGCTCTCTTAGGTATTTCTGTTTCCATATACTTGTGATGTCAGGCTGTGACAGGCTGGAAGAAGAAGACAGTGCTAAAGGTTTCATATCTTGTCTTCAGAATTGGTCTCAAATACATTATTAAGAATCAGAATCAAATACTGGATCCAGGTTCTTTCCCTAGCTCTGCTACTTACATAGCTTGTGACATTGGTTGCATCACTTAATTCTCTCTGTATTTGTTTCAAGTATCATATACCTTCTCTGTTTCAAGAAAAAAAGATTAACATTTCTACATCCTACCCACCACCACCAGCACCTTTGTGATGTACAAAGTCTGTTTGAGGTCTCTAGGTAAAAATGGCTTGCTACAAAATTCAGGAAAGCATTTCCACACATCTTCAACTGCACATATTTAGGATGGTATTTGTGTTGGCTTCACATATAATTTAAACTAGTTCCTTGTTGTTTTTAAGGTAAATATATCAAAATCATATGGACCCAAATAAGACCTCTAGTGTTGAGTGTGATTAAAAACTGAAATATGAGCCCATTCACTCATACCATCTGTTTTGTTAACCCTCCAGAAGGGAGAAACAGTTCTACAAATTGATTAAACTGTATGACAGATAATTTTATCCCCACATTTCCTGATTGATTAAAAAGTAGGGAAATGTATAATCAAGTAGTTAGGAAGTGTATTTGCTTCCAAAAATAAACTGTCTGGAATATCAGAATTATTTTGGCACAGCAGAAGTTTTTGAAGCCTGAAATGTCTTGATTATCCTCCAGCATGTTGATTCTTGCACTTGGAGAACATAAAGGTATACAATATAAATGCACCTCTTATAGGAGAATCTTAAAAACCTGTCTTCCATATGGCAGGGATTAACGGGGAAATGTCAATGTTTTTTCTTTAAGCAACAAATAATTATAGCAGTAAATGAAACAAAGGTAACTTAGCAACAAGGTATTCATTCACTCATCTAGCATTTTCTAAAGAATTTCTGCTAAGGCCAACCCATGAACCTTGTGCTATTTATCCGCTTACTTGCATTTGAAGTATTCCACTTCTTTTTAGCAGTATAGTCTGTGAAAAGTCAGAAAAATATGAACAGTGAATACAAACTTGAAGTGCAAAGGGAGGACCTTGAAATAGTGTTAACTTCAGTATTTCAGTACTCTTTGTAGATACATCTTTTCTAAAGCTGGATGAATCATTTGTAGCAAGTAAGCTTTTTCACTAAATCTAGTCCTCTACACGTTTATGAAGTGCCAGTGAATAGACTGCCTTTGAAATTAATGTATACATTTTAAAGTGTTTGAAAAAGGCCATATTCAAAGACTACAGAATGGATGCAAACATTCATACTGACTTCTCTTGACAGAGGCCAAATGCAGTGTGCAAACATACTTTATTTGATGGATTGTTCACTAGCTGTTTACTGCAAGTATTTTTTCGGAGTATAATTAATGCCATTCAATGTGGTTTTATAGGAAATAAGTCTTGTCAAAAAACCTTTTACAAATTTCCTTCGAAAAAGTAACTATATAGTTGAGTTATTACTGATGCATTTAGGATGCATGAATGAGGCACTAATGTATGAATGTATAATTTTAATGTATTAATAACCAAAAATCTGACAAAAAGATTAATGCTGTGAGATATCAATGAGAAATATGTAGCTAAAGCAAAAATTAATTAACATGCTGATGAAAAAATAACCCATAAACGGAAAGTTGTTATTAAAAGGGTTTTGCTTACGGAGTTGCTGCAAGCTTTTGGTATTGAATCCAAAGTTATTCAATACCTTTCTCAAAAGTTTAATTGTAAATTATATCTAGATAGAGAGGTAGAATTGATAGAATTTTTGTAGGACATAAAGGCTGGCAGTGTGTTTAGAAGGTGAGGATTGGTCTCTCATAAACTAAAAAGGCAGTTTAAATAGATAATTAAAATAATATAAACATAATTTACATAAGGAAAAAACCAACAAAACACAGAATGAGAACTAGATCTGCAGAATGGCAAATAACTTCACTGAAAGAGAGACAAATCAAACCAAGTTAAGCTTGGACCTGAAGGTTTGTGTGGTCTGTGGACATGTAAGTGCAGAAAAATATGGGAGTCAGGGTGTTTGCCTGTGTATTCAGTGCTGATGGAATCATTGCTTCACACAGATCTGGGGTTCAATTGTAAAACTGAAAAAGGGACAAAGCAGAGACACAAATATTGTCTGAGTACTGCACAAAAATGACTTGCTATGCAATATTTCAGAAATGGTATCTTATTTATACTGGCAGAAGTAAGATGGAAGGTGACCTGAATAAAGTGTGTCAGCAGTGCCATGGGGTATTAGTTGGCTTATTTTCATGAATGGTAACTTGTAAGAAGAACCAGTGGCAGGAAACTGAAGGCAGATAAATTCAAACAAGAAGTTGGCCATCTTTTACAATATTTTACTTTTACTTTCAACAATGCAAATGATGAACCACTGGAACAAAAACACCAATGAAAACAATGAGTACACTAGGGTAAATACTGGCCAAAACAACTGTTGTCTCTGGCAGGAAAGAAAAAAAAAGCAAAAGATGGGATTTAGTTAGGCACTAGTTTCATTAACTTAACTCAGCTGGGATCTATAAGCAACAAATCACACAGTGAAGCTCATGAGTCTATTTTCACTTGTTTTTGCTTGTTGAAGCCTCTGCATTTGATCATCAAGGCAATGCTGATGCCAGACTGAACTTCCAAAATGAGTAGGAAGCTGGAAGAAGGAGTATTGTCTTTTCTCTGCTATAAATAGTAAATCTCCCTGAATCCTATTTAATAGGACACACAAATAATTCCATGAAGTATAGGATCACCTTCATGGTAGGTGCTAGCAGTAAGTTTAACCAACTAACCTCTGCCTGCAGTTAGTTGCCAAAGAGATAACATTACCATTTTTAGCAAAAAGCTGAGGCATTCTCACACTCTGGGTTATATAAATGAGCTATAATGTCTTGTAATACACTGAAGATCAGATCAGATGATCTGACAGTTCCTTCTGGCCTTACGTTTTATGAGTCCTTTACAACCCACTTTGTGTGCTGCCTCATTGGTCCTGGGAATCACATGCCACTGCTCCTATTCCCTGTTTTTTATGACTGTGACCTTTATAAACAGGAGTTCTTGAATAATTTAATGAAAAGGGGAGAAAGTGGGAAGGCAATCTAAAGTAAGGTAAATGAGCAAGAGATAAGAAAGCCTCAGAAATGTTAGGATATTTTAAACCTATTTACAGAGCATAATAGTCTGCCTGCATATAGACACACCAAATTTCAGACATCTGTTTCCTTTCCTAAAGGAAAGGTATTGGTGAAATGGTGTCATATCACTCATAATGAAGCATCTTTTAGGATGTTTTCACTCTTGCTTTAATACTCTTATTTCCTTAAATTCCCACATATATGATTTCATACAGCTCTATTAATTCCTAAATTATGTTTTGTAGTTAATATCTTTGACTAAACAGTGCCTTTTTGGGCTTTTTTTCTGTTGTAAGAACTGATAGTATGTTCTCAGAATCCTTCCTAGATTTCTTTGGTTGTCCTAGAAATAATTTGCTACATCTCTTTAAAGGGTGTGACACTCTTCCCCAGGTGCAGTAAACTATCTCTGATGATGTGTAGCTGACCAAAGTTTGCAGCTTCTGGTGAGTTTACCCAGATGGGGAATATTACTGAAGAAATCCCTGTACCTGTCCATACAGCAACTAATCTGCCATGTATTGCTTACGTTATTGTGCAAATGGAGAGGCCTCCTCTTGTGTTTCTCATGGCTGTGGAAAGACCATCCATCAGCTTGCCTTCAACTTAACTGGTTTTATGCTTTTTAATTTTTTTTCTTTTCCAAGGAATATTAACATTGTAAGAGTTTAGTTTTGTGATAGATACCATTCAGTTTTGTGATAGATACTCTACTTTCTAGAGTTATTGGAGCATTCTCTCATTTTTTTGCCGCTCTGATCAGAGCATTTTGAATCAGTGCTATCTCTGAGTAGCTACATTATCTGATGAGTCTTTAAGTGTTTTCTGAAAGTGAAGTTGAGGTGACTTACTTCTACGGAGAAACATTGTATATCTTAATGAATATTAAAAGTATTTTATTTCCCAGGTGAATATGCCAATTACATTGTTTTACTTTCTACATTTTGGTCAATTATAGCCACACATTTTTCTTTCATGAGTGTAGCAACTTAAGGACTGTGATCAAAAATGAAATGGGAGTTTCTCCAAAGAATTGCATAATAGTGCAAATGCCTCTATGATAATAAGTGAAAATGTATGTAAATGGAAATCTTCAGAAAAAACAACTGCTTAACTCTGATTTCAGTGGCATGTAGATGCCCTGATGACTTTTGATAGTCTGTGTTATTACTACTTTGATTTTCCCCACTAAGCAGAATAAGAGATCCAGAATAGTTTCTCTTTGTCTAAATAAAAGAATATGTAAAAAATTAATGCCTGATAGATACACATTGGCTTTCTGATCTATAGACAGCAAGTGTGATTAATCTTTACAATATGTTTTGTTAATATTGGTTATTTATTTAGATAAAAAAGTGAACTTGCGAGGATGTAATTGTTTCCTTTTTATATATCTGCAGTGCAAAGCTATGAAATATGTAAATGTAGTTCAATATCTTCAATGCACATATGTATATCCCTGTAGGTATGCTATACAAGGGACAAGGCACACTGTTAATGTAGTCTGGCTTCACAGTATTCCAAATATCTTTGTAAAAGATATTAATAAGAAGCATGAGTGTATTTTCACATCAAAGGGACTGTACATTGACTTAAATATTTTGTTTCATCCTATGGTTTTTTACTCTAACCAAACCCTGTTTAGCAAGATACAGTACAGCCATTGTAGTATTCAGAGAGAAACTTCAGTGTTAGCAAATACTTAACTTTCAATGAAGGTAAAGTGAGTTAGATGCTGAATCAATATTTGTGCCTCTGCTGTTCTTCCAAACCTTCTGGTAATTATTTAATTTCTAAATACATGCAATTTCTGTCACACTAAGATTAGAAAGCAAATGAAATAGAAGGCTGGAGAATCAATTGTATTAAAAAAAACCCTTTTAATGAGATTTTCAAAATGTAATGTGATTAACATTCAATGTGTAAATGACCAAAATGGCAGATTTTCTTATACAATATGAGACAGATAATTGGCTCTGTCTGGGTTATTCTATTATATAGCAAAGAATGCCTTTATCAAAAATAATAATCAGCAAGAAATTGGGTTGAACGTTCACCTTCTACTCTATTACATAGAAAATAGAGAGGCTAGATAAGGAGCTTATAAAATGAAGAGTGAAAAAGGGGTAAGAAAAAAAAATCAGGTCTATATTATATTATCCTTTCTGTAGGTGGCAGTTGACCAATTAACAACGTCCTGAATGTGTTTTTTCTCATTCTGATAACAAATTAGTTAAGAACCAAATTCTATTTACTTCCTCATATCACAAAGGTGGTGGGTTTATTTTCAAAGTCAGCTGTTTTTCACTTTTTTAAAAAAGATGATAGAGTCTGGTCTGAAGTCTGCCTTTGAAAATTAGGGAATACCTATTATAAAGTCCTTACATTAACGAGTAAGTCTGCCATTTTGACAGTGTTCTCTAACACACATATTAAACATACCATCAAAACCCATTCTGCTCATATTTCTACCACACCAAATTATATCTTTTTCTCTTTCACTTCCACTTTAACATTACAGTAAACTGCACTGCGGCTTCAGACACTAAGATGTCAAACTGCAGTATATTAAGCTGGACTGTGAATGAAGGTGAATGCGTGTCTCAGCAGAAGGGTCAGGCATAAGAGACAAATTAGAGATTGTTTTTCCTTTTCTTGGCAGGAAATTTGCCCACTGTTTTCACAAGGGACCTTAGAGATGGAATTTAGTAACATAAAACTAGAGAAACATGGTAAATCAAGCCCATGGAGTACCATCTCACTTTTTCTCACAGAGGGTCACTTGTACAGGGTAACTTAATTGAACTCAGCAAGGAAGGCACATTTTGGCCTTTAATATATATGAACACTTACTGTAGCTGTAGGAATCTGTGTGACATGGACATGACATGTTATGGAGATCAGACTAATAGACAAATGGAACTCTTGTGAGTTTAAAGCTGAATATGTTTGAACAAATTGATATGGCAAAATAATTTGTTCCCTTGGGGAAGATGGGAGAAGGTTACAAGAAAGTTGAATATAGATTTTCCTAATTAGTGAAACAAAGTTTTAGAAACTTCAGAGTAGATTTTTAGACCTATCCTCTCATTTTTCAGTAAGATGGTGTATGCAGAAGACAGTAATTATATATGTAGATTTCCTTCCACTTAAAATGCTGGAGTTTGTCAGTAATGCACCATTTTTACAGAGCACTTCATCTAAGTACATGTTTTGAACTGCTTTCATTATGGCAAAAAACTTACTTAATGTTTGAAAAAAGGAAATAAAAAGGGATACAAGAAAAGAATTTTGCCTTACTTTTATTAGGATGAGAGGTAATTTACATTTGGCTAGAGTAAAATATTTTACATTACTCCATTTAAAGAGTGTTTGAAGAATAGACATCTTTGTAAAGAATCCCTGAGGTTCCCTCATCTGATGCTGTTTCATCCCTTGGAAGCCTTTGACAATGTTTCCAATGGTGATTTGAAGCTGTGCCATCTATTTTACATAAGAAATTTTGGGTTTGCTTCATTCAGTACAAGTGATGTTGTTTAGGTTTTAGAATCAGTTCAGAGCAGATATTTAGAACTTGAGACACAAGATATAAATGCCAGATAGCAAATATTTAAAAATGTGTGCCTAGTTCTCGTGATCTCTCTCTATATATTTCCCTTAGACTATTCTGCTTTGCAGATAAATTTGTATAACTTAGGAAATTTCTAAACCTCCCTTTAATATTTTAAAAGCTATGTCAATGTTTTTGTTGTCTCCCTTAAAAGCAGATCTGCAGATAACCATTACTACTAAAAGTAAAATCCTATCTCTCAGTATATTAAAAAAAATCACACAATCCAACAGAAACGAAGAATTATTTTCTATTTTCCTATGTTTTGTCCATTTTAGTAGATATTCTAACCTTGTAATTTAGTGTAGCAATTTAATAATTTTATTTTATCTGGTTACATACATGCAATATGCACTGCACTGAAATATGCGCATCACTGACAGTGATGAATTTATCAGATTTCTGTATTCTCGCAATTGCTTATAAATTGAATTTGTATGTGGGAAGTGGGAAGATACATTGTTGTAACCAAAGGAATAAACTCTTTTTTGGTATACTCTAAAGCAGCAGATAGGTAACAGAGAACAATATTTCTGTCACAGAAAAGTATTCATACTGAACACCAAAACTTCCATTTGCTATCCTGTATTTCTGCATTTGCCTCTTGTGTTTTGGGTTAAGTTAGAAGAATCAGACTTTAGAGTATTTTGTACATGGAAAGAAAGAAAATTATTTCATGGCTGTATTAGAAATACATTGCCATGTGATGCTCTAGTTTTGAATAAATAACCATTCATACATTAAAATTGCATAACATTTTGTCAGTGGCTGTTGGCTAAATATTAAACCACCAAGTTTTGGCATCTGGCCTTTGTTACAAGAGACTCTGGGTGGATGAAGTGCCTGCATTTTCAGGTACATGGCCTTTGATAACTAAATGTAGATGAGATGGAAAATAATTATTATGGTTTAGAGAGTATTTTGTGTGCCTTAACCCACACTTCTACATTTTTTATGCTATGGAGTATTGGATTGATTTATATAAATGTTAGCGATGATTATTCAGAGAACTATCTAGCAAATTATTTATAGTACCAAGATATGCTTAGGGGTTTTGGTTTTTGTTTTTGGTTTTTAATGTTGACTCATTGAGAAGTCAATGAAATGTCTTTTAATTCACAGGTTAGGTGAGTCAGAAAATTTTCTGTTTTGCTTGGAGTATACACTGCAGTGCACCTATTTGGCGGTGATCAGGCAGAGTATTGGGTAGACAAGTTCCTTATCTCGAGCCTGTAACAGACTTACAAATTTCTGTACACAGACAGGCCACCAAGGAGTGGCAGAGACCTGCACCTTATTCACATGGGTCATAAATATATGCAGTACAGATGGGAAGCATGAAGTAGTCTCAATAGCTAGAAGGAAGATTTAAAGTTCTAGCAGAGATTGAAAAGTTATCAATGTCAAGACAGATATGGTTATGTCTTACAACCTCAAACTGCAGGGGGACTAATTGGGAATAATACATAGGTTATGAGAAGACAACTCAGTCTATGTAGAGTGAAACTGAAACAGAAATTGGGAAAGACAGAAAAGGATTTCAAAGTAACTTTATATCTAAGACAAAACAAAAGAATAAATGGGTTATACTGTGTTAGAGAATTGGGTAGATTATTTTAAGTCTACACCTGGAAACTGTCCCATTGATTATCAATAGAAGAAGAGATTTAAGACCCAGACCAAATAAATTTCATGAAGTAACAAAATAAAAACCATCCATGGCTTGTTTCAGCACTGGTGTTTCAGTTCACCATGTAGTTTAGACAATGTGATTGAAGAGTGGTGGGGTTGCAGAAAGGGTTTTTTGTTGTTCTTTTTTTTCCTTTTTGTTTCCCTTTCACTTCCCCCTTGTGAGCTTGTCCTTTTTGCTTGTTACAGGCTCTTGATGTAAGAGACATCTCCTGGGAAATTCCATTTTCTACTTGTGGTGACATATTTGACAAGATACACTTGGATGAATTGGGTTCCACAGAAGAGAAATATGCAGTTAAGTATAATAATATAGCAAAATAAATCATTAATTATAATTTTAACAGAGAACGAGATCATAGGCAAATAGCTAACATCTTCTTCAGTTTGTATTACGCCACTACAGTGGGAGTCTGGATTGGCTTTGCACACCTGCGATCACTTTGAACAGCCACTGGATGTCACTAATGATCCGTACAAAATCAGCTTAACCCTTTGAGCATTATCTTGTAATGCATGGAAAAGTCAGCAAAAAGGGCACTCCCACAACCGTGGGGATGTGGACAGTCTATCAACAACATCTCAATGACAGATGAAAAAGGAACTCTCAAAATAGAGATATAATCAACTGAAAGGCACATAATGAGTTAAGATACTTCAAAGTACTATTTGAATGTGAGATGGTGGCTCCTTATGACTCTTAAAAATATGCTGTCAAGCCTTCCAATATATAGCCATCTAGGTGGTAGGACACCCCTCTTTAGGATTGGACTGTGTTCTTTTTACAGTCCATGCAACCTGACTGGAAATTTGGTGTTTCTTATTTAAACGTTTCAACAACTCTGGGGTCTTTCTGGAAGGACTACATGAATTCCTTTCCTCATCTGAGGATTCTGAATTGCCTTAGCTGTTTGATGAGAAATAAATCATTTTCCAGCATGTTCCAGCTCTCTGAAAGATAACATTCCCAATGGCAATCCATAGAGAAGGAGAGAAATAGATAGCTACCTGCCATAGCAAGTGGTGGAATGAGAACATAAAAAAAACCAAAAAAAAAAAAAATAAACCCCGAACATTTATATTCACTAATATGTTTTTCTTATACTTGTCAAATTCATGATAGTGATGAGCCAGTTCTTTCCATGCTTTACTAGTGAGTGTATTAAGAGGAGATGGGTGAGGAGTGCACTTGTTTGCTGTAGAAATGACGTTCAAAAGTAGATTTTTCAAGATTTTGGTGCCATTGCATTCTATCTGAACTTAAATGACTTTCTTTTTTTATTTCTTCATGACAGAAGATCTTTTTCTTCTTCAAGCAGCAGCCATCATCTTGAGAAATCCATGCATCAGCTAATTAGCTCTTATCCTCTAACATTTGAACTTAGTACTTTGCTTGCTGCTTGATGCCAATGTATCCTTTTGTTCAAGGATGGTATAGAGATAGTGATCAGAGCTTTTAAAGACTCATTTACAGATAGAATAAGACACAGCACAATGAGCTCTTTTCAAGGATACAGTTTTAGACAGCTCATTAGCTTTATGCTGTGAAGCCAATTGAATCTTTAAAGATAACCATAGTATATTGTCCAGTTAAAAGTGTACTTGGCTGTCCTGTTGCAACTGAAAAATTACTTAAAATATTGCAAGATGATAGTAATGGTCTGTATAAGCAACTCAGAAGCTAACAGATAATGGTCTAGGAATGAGAATGTTGGTTGGGATGTGAATTAAAATTATGTTGTTTTAAATCTTACCTTTTTCACACTATATTTCTCAGCTTTATCATCCTGTCTTTGACTTTAGACAACATCTGTGGAAAAAGGAAAGCCAACTTCCAACTTGTGCTCCAAAATAAAGTGTAACAGAGAGCCCTTGAGGCATGTTTCAGTATACATTAAAGTATTCTAGCCTCCATAGAGACAAATTATTACTCAATATTAAGATCATTTAACTAATAAACTAAATTCCCTCTACTGATCCTAAAATTAGCTTGGGGGGGGGGGGGAGGGGGGGGGGAGGAAGAAAGTCTTTAGGATTCCTTCTAGCAAGTGCTCTCCCTGCAGTGTATTCTGCCAGATAACTATACACAGAATAACAAGAAGTGAAACCTCTGTTTATCTTGGGATGAATAATTGAATTATTTGCTCATGAATGAAATAGTGTAGATTCAGCTGTTTTGAGAGGACTTTCTTTTGTCAAGTCTTGTATCTAAATACCACTTTCCATCTACTACTGTAAAATCTGATATAGGTTAAGTGGGATGTAAAAATGATGGGAAATACTCTTACTTCACCAAGTCTTCTGTATTTGAGTTGCCTCAGCTAGCTCATTCATTTTCGTTCAGAGGAGACAGAAGAGCTTTCCTGGAGGAGCCCCAGCGATTCATAAAGTCGTGTTGCTCTACAAACTACTGTGGCACAGTAAGGGTGTTAAAAGAGTTAGTGAGGTAATGCTGGTGTCCACAATGTAAGTTTCACATCGGGTTTTGTTTTGGTGAGGTTTTGCTTTCCATCTACTCTAGTTTCTGGTACTGCTGACTGAATGTCCATTAATAACTGAGACACACAAAGTATATATTGAGTATATCGCATAGCTTTACTTCCTTTAGCAAGAGTTGAGTTCATATGTCAGCAGCAGCTCCATGACACAAATCAGAAGGCAGAAAATGAAGATTTTTCAGGCTACATACTTGATGATGCACTCGTAAACTGAACTAAAAAGCTAATGATGACCCACTGTAAGGGTACTAAAAAGCTTTAAAGAGGTTGTACAGATACTGTAGCTAATGTATATGCCACCTTATCTCTATTTTAATTTATCAAAGACAAATATTGCTACATATATTTACATTACAATAAAAAGGATAGATTCTGTTGTGCTTTCCTTTTTATTTGTTTTGTCTGCTTGTTTTTCAGATGCAGTAGCTAGATCCACAGGTAAAGGAGATAGGATTTCATTTACATCCTCACACTGATTCATTTAATGACGACAGGTAAGAAATTTAGAAGAGCAGACACTGGAAATGAGAATTTTATTTTGTTTTCTGGGAAGTACTCTAAGAAAGCAAATCTTTTCCCCCTGTACCCTGCTTTGTAGGATTTGATTTTGCAAGATACAGTCAAACCCATGACATTATATTGAAAAGTAAATAGGATTTTGAAAAACTGTGAAAGAGATTCCTGTATATGCTTAAAGGAAAAAAAAAAAATACAAGAAGAAGCCCACCTTGGCTTCTGGAAGGAAAAAGAAATTCCTCCTAATTTTTTCACACAGTATATATTTGTAGATTAACTGTCAATGTGTGTGTGTCAAGAGATTATTATACATGTGTGAAAAAGAACTTGAATAGAGAAAATGAAACTACAGAAGAACGAGCACTTACGAACTGTGGTGACAGATTTATTCAACTGAGACCAGAGAAGAAAAAATGAGTCACAGTATATTTAAAAACATCTGTGCTTTAGGTGTTTCTTTTTAGAGGTTGTTTAGTACACAATAGACAATTTAAAACCCCAGGAAATGTAGATGCATCGGGAAATATAGCTTGGGACTTTCCTTCTCAGAGAGGCTTTCATGTAGGCAGTGGTGCTTGCTTTCTGCTTATATACTCCTAGCCTATTTTAAGCTACCAGGGAATATTCATGTGCTCTTCCAGACTGAATCAAAATTTTTCAAAAGCATGTCCTTCACACCAGGATAGCCTATGCAGTGATGAGGTGAGGACCGAGTCTTCTCAGACAGTGGAAGAGTCTGAATTTAGTGGTCTCTGACTTCACAAGCTAGTCACAGAGCTATTGCTTAGTAGGGAAGGATGGTCAAAGCTCCATTGTCCCCACTTTGTTAGAACGTTATGTTTTGGTGCTAACCTCCAGGAGAAGATGAAAGGCTGTGTAGCAAGTGCTTGTAATAAAAGAAGGAAGCCTCAGAGATGAGCTGGGCTTAAGACATGCCCTTTCATCTGAGTTCCCTTCTTTTTAGATTAGAGATCTCTATGCACCAATGCTGGAGGTTGTAGATATAATTTTGAGGGATCTAGCTCCCTCAATGCAATGTCTGGGGAACCCAGTTCTCTAAACCAGTGTAGTGAGCTCTACTACTGGTGATCAACCATCTTACCTGCTATGTATTATATTGAATGCTGAAACTAAGGACTAAACACTAGTTTATTTGGAAAAGATAATGTGTTTTTGTTTCACTTTAGCTTTTTTTTTGTATTCATATTTGGTGCCTGCTGTTCAAAATGCAGTCATTTTTAGAATACTTACTCTTGCATGTGATGAACTGCACTAGAATTAACACTGGGATTTGAATCTAACATATTGAGGTAAAAGCTCGGAAATTGTAAGTTATCTGATGTGATTTTAGTAGTAAAATTTCTACTGACTTCCCCTGTTGAAGTATTAGCAGAACACAGAGACTCTTTCAAAATCTCATCTTGAGCATGAAACAAAGCTCTGCAGTCTTTAATACCAGACAGTGCACTGTTGGATCATCCAGCATTAGAAATCTGAATCAGCACAGAAATTAACTCAGAATTGTTTTGTCAGATTATTCAAAAGGCATGAAACACATCATTTGCCATTTTTACGCTTTTATATCAGATTTATGCTTGCTATGGGATGGCAGAAGGCTTTTGATCCAGCAAAAAGCCTGCCAGTATGCACCTAAAAGTTTTGAACTACTATGAGATGGCAAAGTAAGTTTATATTCACATAGCTGACAGAGTGAGGGAGAAGCATTTTCTGTCATGTGGCTGCAGATGCCTCAGAGATGAGTTGGCTACATCATTCAATTGCAGCTTGAATCTCAGACTCTGCCAACATGATGTTTAGTAGGTGGATACAGGCTTTGCCTGTGTGAGCTCTGTGTGGCTAGAATGGGAATCAGCAATTGTACAGCTTCTTCTGGCCTGGCGTTGGTCGTGAACTATCAGATTCTGCTAGGAAGTTATGTTGGTTTAGGCTAAGGCCCATGCAAACAGGCTGCATGTTGTGTGACCAGATTAAAATATTACAGAGGGAGGTCATATTTCCTTGGAGGGAAAAAAAGAAATGGGATAAGCTTGCACATCACTGTAAAATACTGTCCAGACACACATTTAGACAAAATACAAAGTGTACTGAAAAATATCTTTAGTGAGTCATCTGTCTCAGAGAAGGGCAAAAGCCCAGAGTCCTAGAGCTCTGCCCTGTGTAAGTTTTGAGCATTGTCATCTGTTTACACTAGTTATAAAATATATACAGGTGCCCAAGCCTACTTGGCTGATCAATATCTAATTTATCTATCAATTTGCATGTAACATTTTGCACTTGGACATGAAGGAAAATAGGACTGAGTTCTTTTTGAAAGAGTAACTCTTTATGATTGCAAACCAGGGCTAAAGTGAGTACTAAAGTGAGGGTAAATCAATAAGCCCTAGTATGTTAACTTATGAATGCAAAAAAGGTGGCTTTCCTGGATTTACAATGAGTACCCCAAGTATCTCTGTTGTAGACTACTGTCTTCCCTGCTTATTCTGACTCTATTCACAGCTCCATTATGTGTGCTCCTGACAGAGATCAACCTCCTAGTGACACTGGTTCCCTTCTGCATAGTCCAAAACCAAGCACTTTATGGATGAGAAGTGAAATATTGGAAAGAATGGTAGACTCAGAATTTGTCCTTCAAATGATGCTTACTAGTTTGTTTAATCTGGAATTTTTAAAGGTGTTTGAGAATGTTGGACTGTCCTGGACTTACTGAAAATCATCTGCCTTAGGGAGTCTTTGGAAGTCCTAACTTTAGCAAAAGTGTCACTATCTGTATTTATTTGTATTTCAGTACAGCAAAACTGTGTATGTAACTAGATAGTGTGGCTTCATACAGCACTTTAAGCCTCTCCTCCTTATATTATTAATTACATTCAGTTATTGCCCCATTTTCTCACAATTTAGAAGAATAATATGTCTTCATCCATCACAATTATGAACTCAAATGGCTTCAGACTAGGCAGGCTAATCTGGTCTACCTTAGCAGCCCATTGTACAAACAAGAACTGGAAGAACTCCATCTGATCTTATTTTTTGTACTTTCTGTAATCATAAACAATTAAGTGTGAACCCATATTGTACCTCAGTAGTAAGACTTATTTGGAAGTTTTACTGATTTGGAAGTTTTACAATTTCATGGTCCTGAGAGATGTTGAATCTTTTATGTTGTGCAATTGCCAGGAAGACTTCAGGCTTCACTGTCTCTCTAATAAGAAGAGAATAGTACCTTGGAAATACAATGGGAAAGTTCACGAATCTTTATCTGCCTTTCTCAAGAAGGATTTTCACTTCTGGTTTACTTCTATCTCAGGTGGTCTTGTTTGTAGAAAGACAGTGCCTGCATACCTATTTAACTATATAAATAACTCCAATAAATATAAAAAATTGACTGGAAAACTAGACAGCTCTTAAACATTCTACTGGATTAACATGGATATGTTATGTAAATCTTCTGCTATATATGTTTCAGTTTTTATCTGATAATTTTTACACCTGACATTTATACCTTTTTGTACCTCCTACTCTCCTTTTTAAATATTCTTCTAAAAAGTACAATTGTAGAAATTACTCATTTCTTGAGGATTTTTGTTTCTTGAAAACTCTTGCTCGCTTCATATTTGTAACTTTCAATTTCACTATTTGTTCACTACTACTCTTGATTTATACCAAGACTAAGTAACTTGAGTTCTTTTGTTTCTCCTATGTTTACAAAATTCTCCTGGTAAAATGTTCTGAATGGTAGTCTTAGCCACATATATGTTTTAAAAATAAATAAATTCACTTCAGAACTCAGCAAAGGTGCAGGAAATGTGCCAAGCTGACTGTCCTTCAGACTCCAGACATCTCTTTATTTACAGGATAACAATAGTAATTTAAGATTCGTCCTCTTTAATTATGTGAAAATCGAGTCTTATCTAACTCTCAGGGTAACTTTCCCCACATTCATTAAATCTTTGTCATCTCAGCTGGGACTTTTAACAGAGTTGTTTTTAATGGTGGTGTTATTTAATATGGAAACTCATGTGCCAGCAACTTGACTGAGACCACTGACTTATTGGTGCTGCTGAAACAAAAACTTTCTGCATTTGCCACACTCATTAAAGGAGTTGATATCCAAATATATCTTAAATCTTCAGACTTCAAGAATATATCCACATTTTCCACAATTACAACAGAATAATAATATAATAAATAAATGTTATAAATCCTGTCTGTACTAAATCATGTGAATAGTAATTAAATTGTGCAGTGAAGTAGCCAATGAACTCCATTTCAGCAAAAATCCTTTTCCTGTCCTCTTTCAGGAAAAAGATTAGGCTCAGAGGTAAGAAGTAAATGGAGTGAGATAAAAAGGAATGTTGTTCTTCACACTGTTTTCAACTGTGTTTTTCACTATTTGGCATGGAAGAATACTTACAGTCCTGAAAGCAGACTGTATGGGTAAATAAAAAGCAGTGTTGGTAATCTAGAACCTGAAAAAATTAGAAATTTAAGCTTTGGTAATTAGCTGTAGGGTAGTAACCCCCATGACAGGTGATTATGGTAGATATCCATGAGGGTCATCACTAGCTGAGCTGCTCACATTCAAAAGCCACTCCCATTCCACTCAGCTTTTCTCTCTATCCTTATTAAACACATTTCTTCCATCTCAGCTCCCAGCCTGCTATAGAGGTGTGCAAGTCACATGAAACTACCATCAAGTAGGCAATAATTGGTGCCCCAAATGGCGATCTCAGAAGACAGGCCAAGGAAGGAGACTGAAATACTTTCCAGGTCAGCTCAGAGGCACTTTGGGGCAAATGTGGAAAAGTCGCAGCACTCCTGCCTGTGTTTACATATTTTCCAGCACAGCTAGACCAATGTTTTTAATGAGTGACAATTTTTTCCTTCTAAATAATTGTTTTAACAAAAAATACCAAGTTTCTTTACCATGTGAGCTGTGAGTCTCACTGAAACTACATTCTTTTGAACACGTGCATGTATACACGAATCCACTGCCAAACCTTGTGCGCAGTATTACGTCAAGTAGACTTTTATAGCAATAGAAAATAAATTTAGCTCTAAAAGTGTTTTCAGCACACCTAGGCCTAGGTCAGCACTGCTCCTACTACCTTTTAAAGTTTGAAAAGATGATATCTTAATTCTTCAGAGGTGGCATTTCAGTTTAAAGAACAATTATTTTTTTACAAACAGATATTTTGAATAACTGTTGCCTAGGTGTTTTGGGGTATATGTTCTTTATTATTGTATTGCCACTTCTTATCTACACCTACATGATTAGTTCATTTCAGCACAGGGACACTGAGCAGAAGTTGGGCCTGTTAGCCATTTGGAAGTAGAGATTTCCTTTAGTTTGAAGAAAACAAAAAAAAGTTCTCTTGACTTCATGCCAAAGGTCAATATGTCAGTTTGCATTTGTTTCTGAAGTGACTTTTACTCATTTTTCAGACTGACTCCTGACATTTCTTGAGGTCTGTATAAACAACAGATAATAACTGTTTACATAGGAAATTATTTTAATATTTCATCCTCCTGATCTAGTTTCATTAAAATGACTTTAAAAAGAACTAGAAGTCACAAGTGTTATTTTACTGCAGCTCTATCACAAAAGTCATTTATTCTGTGTTGGTTTTTTGTGTGTGTGTGTGTGTGTGGCTTTTTTACCCCTCACTATGTTGGGGTTTTTGTTTTTGCTTTTTTTTACAGTAGTAGAATTTTTTGACACCCAATAACCCTTCTGAATCAGTGCATTAGTTTTGGCTGAAACTGAGCTAATTTTCTGCATAATAGCCCTCAGTGCCGTGGTTTGCTGGGAAGGTGTTGATAACACGCCAGTGTTTTGGCTACTGCTGAGCAATGCTGAGACAGCATCAGCATTGCCTCTCCAGCATTCCTCTTCCAACATCAGGTTGAGGGTTGGCAAGGTCTTGAGAACTGACACAGATAGGACAGCACACCAAAGTGACCAAAAGGATATTCCATGCTATATGATGTCTGCTCAGCAATAAAAGGACGGTGTCATGGTTCTGGCCCAGATTAGCAGGAAGGGGTGTGGACAAGACATTGTACTATTTGATACCACATTATGTCCTTGCTGGGGTAGGGAAAAAGGATTGTCTGTCTCTTCCAGGAAGAAGGGTTATCCTTTTCCAGAGGAGAAAAGCATGGTAAGGTGGGGAACCCATTGGCTGTTGTTCATTGTCTCAGGGTCTGCAGTAAGCATTTTTATGTGTGAATCATTGTCTTTTTTTGTATACTTTTATTATTAATATAGTTGCTATTAGTGTTCATTTCCTTTTCTCATTGCTGTTTCCAGTAAATTGTTATCATCTCAACCCGGGGTCTTTGCCTTTTGTGCCTCCAATTCTCCTCTCCTCTCCTTGAGATGGAGGCAGAAGAGGGGGAAGGAGAGTAAGAAAGCAGCAGTATGGTTTAGAAAGTCTCAGTTAGAGAACTAAATTGGGGAGTGTCTTTCCTAAACCATGACAAAGGGGCATTCATTATTTCAACTTCTGTCTTCCAGACAAGACAATTTTTTCACAACAATTTTTTCCATCTTATTTTCTTTCACCCTCCCATCTTCTAGGGAAGGAAGATATAGAGAAGCTTGGTAGGCATCTAGCATCCAGCCAGCATCATCCCCCATATTCCCACCATGTGTCACCATGGTCTTTACCATGGGTTGAAGGGGAATCTCTTCTCTGGTTCCTGGAGCACCTCCTGCCCCTCCTTCTTCACAGACCTGGGTGTCTGCAGAATCATTTCTCTCACATATTCTCACTCCTCTGTCCAGCTGAAATTGCTCTTGCACAGTAATATTTTCTCCTCCTTAAATCTGTTATCCCAGAGATGCTACCACTACCACTGATGGACTCAACGTTGGCTAGCAGCAGGTCCATCTGGGAGCTAGCTGGCTGGTATTGTCTCCACTGGATATAGGGGAAGCTTCTATCAAGCTTCTCACAGAAGCTACCCCACAGCCACACAAACCCAGTACAATCCTCTGGCTCATTTTCAGTAAGGTGTTTCTTTTCTGTTTAACTGGTAGGTTCAGAAACACATCCTTGTTCTCAGGACCAAGGGTAAATCCATTTTTCTGAGTGGTGGCCAGTGTATGTACCATTCTCTTCCATTTTGTCTTCATGATGTACACATATTGCCTGCACAGGAGATTCAGTACACTCCAGTCTTTGAGCATAAAACTGTAGTCTTCACTTCCTCATAGGGCATCCAGCTGACTTTATTCAAATGAAGTATATACAAAGTGCTTACATACTGAAAGTTACACACATGCTGAAAGGCTTTGTCAAGTTAGATTCTAAATGCTAGATTCTTTGATATTTAAGGTCTCATTCAGAATCAAAACAGGAATGTCCAAATAGCTTTGTAATCTTACCATACTTTGAGTAGGGCTTGGGATCCCAAATTTCTTATTTTCATCAGCATATGAAATTTAATTGAACAGCAGTATATAGGTTTACTCAAAATGTTATTGTAATAGAAACAGGCTCTAAGACTCTATCTTATTGCAGTGGGAGTGTCAAAAAGGTATTCATTTGGTGGGAATTCATACACTGGCCTTAGCTTCCTCTTTTTGAAGTACGTGAATGTGAAGCTGCCTGGCTTGCATTACAAATTATAAAGTAGTTGAATGTTCATATGTTAAGCGATCAGTGAAAAGCACTGTTTGGATGAATTTCTGCACACTTTACAACACTGGTGTTTATGAGGGGGAAGTGTAGAACTACTTTTGCTGAGACAAGCAATTTCTTGTTTCTCACTTGAACCCTACGTATGGGTGTTTTAAAGAAACTATCCTTATCAGAAATGCTTCTATGGATCTCAGGTTCCAGAAGTACCTTTTCCACCCTCAAAAGACAACAGCCAAAAAAGAATGAGACAAGAAGTTAACAATAAAAAGTTCTCTAAAATGAAGAGTAGAGATAGTCATTGGTATCTTCTAAGAACTCTGTAGTGACAGAATTTTTAAAGACTTTATGTCAATGAAACTATGAAACTACAACTATTGTGAAGCAAACTGTGTCGTTATTCCATAAAGGTTCTATAAATAAAGCTATTATATAAAAATACATAATGGATAAAAATTTTATCTCTTGAGTGTAGCTCCCACTGCTATAAATAAAATTGCAAGCCTTTTGGGTACAACTTGATCCTGAAATTACTTCTCTGGAAAAGTAAACAAAGAAAGAGGAGTTTTTAGTGTTTGAAGTAACTGTTAATCTATTTTTGTCAGAAATCTGTTTTGATGCCTTTTTGTTTTACAAATGACAAATGAAGTATAACTTGTAAGATGTTTTAGCAGAAAGAGGCAATTGAGGTTTAAGCTTTTAGTTTATTGTTTTGAATTTTGAGTTCTGCTTTAATTATTTTTTTCCAATAGAAGAGAAAAGAAGTTTATTTTTGCTATAATGAGGTCAGAACTACTTAAATATTCTTTCTTCAGTACACTTGTCATCAGTGCACTGTTAAGGATCCATTTTCATCCGGTAGGGGTGAGGAATGAAAATGAATCTTCCTTTCCCAAATACAGGGTAAACCTCTTTCTCTGTCTCCTCTGGTTCCTGATTTCCAGCTTTTCACTTATGATGTATGACTAAGGTAGAAGGAGAACAGAATGGACTGTTTACAATGGTAATTATGGCACTCATTCATTCCTGATTACTTCAGTTTATCTCGTGTTGGGCAAAGTTTTCCTCATCACTTGTCTTTCAGGAGTTGATGTAATGTATGTCTCAACTTCTGCTTTGTTGTATGGACTACCCTGCTGCTCCTTTCTGGTTTAGCACTTACTTTGAATGTGCCAATTTCCACTTCCAGTTTAGGGTGACTGACAAAAGAGAAGTGCTTTATTTATTCAACACCTTTGTTATTCTCCTGCTTTAAACCTTCTAATTCCTCATTCACTGAAAAGAAACAATGCACTTGACAAGTCACATAATACAAATAAGAATGATGAATGGCAAATAGAGGTAGCACTTTATTGTCCTTTACCTTAAGGCGTCTTTTCATTCTGACATTAGGAAAGGATATCAAAGTCACAGTAAGCACCTATTTTGAGGTTCCTGTCAGCTGACAGATGTGTGGAAGGAAACTCATTATAAATAAATATAAACAAATAAGTAACCTCAAAAGAAAAATAATTAAATCCATTTACAAGTATGTAGGACTAATATCTGATCAACTTGAGCTCACCTTTGGAAAACAGATGAAACAATTCTATTACATGTCACATTTGTCACTAGTAATTACTTGCCCACAAAATGATCTAATTTAAGGCAAAGTTTGAGGGTAAAAATGACAAGACATTGTGAAATGAATAAACTGCATATCATTTGGAGATGGCACTTTTATAATTACTAAGGACACTGATATCTGTGAAGTGTTTTGGTGGGAACTGTATACACGAAAAAGAGCCAGTTTGTTATATCCTTTATACTGACTGGGAGGTCAGAGCCCATGATGTACCAAAACCCTGTTTAGTCAGAGACAGTGAAAGTGAAGGCCTAAGGTAACTACTGGGGATTTGGTATAGATCTAGGGTTTGGTAACAGAGTTGACTGCTTCTTTAGTCTGGGATCAATGAAAATGAGCCCCAAGAGCTACCTTTCAGCTGAAGACTTCCATGTCATGGCAGGTTGTAGTCTCAACTTACACTACATATTTGAAAAGACAAAATATCACTGTCAATTGTTTTGTTTCTAAGGTTATGGGAGAGCAATGCTAGTTTCCAGTCTTCAAGACTGAATCACTGTCATTTCCCAGAATTTTCTTATGAAACTTAGGCAACACACCTGACAGTTCAGTTGTTTCATGTGTTCTAGGTCACACCTCCCCCCAAGTCCTTCTCTTTCAAAGCCCTCTGATCCCCTTCCCAACTGTTTTGTCATTTCAACCCATTTTATAGAAAACCCAGCAAATGTGTAAAAAAGATTGTATTTTTCTGAGTCAAGGGCCAGTTATACATCAACTTGTTCAAAATGTGTGTGAGTTTTCCTTGATTCATTAACTTTTTGCGTAAGTCAATAGTCACAGAGTATCATAAAGGACTTCTTCAAGCTTCATACATTTCTCTTAGTCTATTAAAATGCACCTGTCAGTAACAGTCCTGAAAAAAGATAATGAACCCCTAGTAGTCCATAATTATTAGTGTAAATTGAACTACTGTTTTCACCAGGTGCAGAGCTCAGTCTAGTCCTAAAGCGCTGGAGCACAGAGAAAAGTCTCTCCTGAAGAATCCACTATAGGACTATGCCAGCAGCACAGTGCACTTGAAGAAAAAACTACTACATCATTGCAATGATCTAGTGGTTTTTACTGACCACTGTAATACGTGCTGGGCCTCAAGTAGCACTATTTCCTCACACATACCTTAGATTTAAATGGAATAATATCTAACATAAGACTGCAACAGTGTTATGAGATGTTTCTGATGTTTTATCTTTCAGTTCACTCTGTGTTTTCTGAAGGAAGTTGTGAAGGAAAATGGTAATAAGAGTTCTGGTTGAGCAGTTTAATTACTTTTTAGATGAATCCCCTGTAGTGATAACATTCCAGTTTCTTCTGTCATGAGACTTTCTTCTTGACATGAGACTCATCTGAGGACTGAAGAAGGTTGGAGGAGGGGGCAGGGGGGCGGGTAGAAGAATATGAACCTCCCAAGTAATCCTAAACAGAGTAAAGAACTGCAATGTGTCTGCTTTCTCTCCCAGTTTGTGTCACAAAAAACTTGCCTTCATTTCAATAGTGAAACATCCCAATTCAAATTGGTACTTATCATCTCTCTTGGCAAGTGGAACATCATCAGTGGTAATGTTTTAATTGAAACTGATTAATACTGTCCCAGCAGAGTTCCTGCGGATGTCAGTCTTGCACAAGGGAGCGAGAGGGATGAGCTCAATGAAACAGGGGAAAAAAAACAATTACAGAGGTCAAACTGAACAAAAAACTCATTGTAAATTAAATTCTTCTGAGTTAAAATATTTGATGCTCAAACCCTGTGAGTACAACACATTCTGCTTCTTATATGTTCACCTGCTGCTGGCCAGCAACAGGGACACTGCTGTGGTCTTTTGTTCTGACCTGGTAACGCAGCTCTTGTCTCCCTAAAGACTGATAACTAACAGAGCTGTATTGTTCTAATATCCTAAGTCAGACATGACTAAATTAGTTCTTCGCTACTTTTAGAAAGTTGGGGCTTTTTTTATTGTTGTGTAGTGCTATGAAGCAGAAGCATCAAAGTATTGCTTAAAAAAAATCAAATGAGACCTGCAGCTGAGACAAGGACAAATTATTTCAATAGGCAAGGGATTGTTTAAGTCTCTATTTCTGTTTTGAAAACTCAGTCCTTTTGCTTTAGATCTTGACAAGCAGCCACACTATTTTCCAAAGGACTTGAACAGTCATACAATTACGCACACAGCCTGCATCAGCCTGCACACATCAGCCCCCCAGTGGTGATTTTCAGTTGGATATTTTATTCTTTGTACTTGCTTTTTTGAGTATGAATTAAAACAGAGTCTCATTTTGTGCTTTGTTTTCAAAAGCTTGCCTATAGTTTTTCTTTGTGTTTGTCTTCTTTTATCATTTGAGCAATGGGACATAAAATGAAGAAAAGAGAGATCAAGAAAATGATAGAATGTCTGGAAAGTAAGATCTGTGAGGGTAGAAAAAGGTTAATGCAATAAGTTGGCTGTTCAATCTAAAGAAAAGAAGACTTAAAAGTGTAATATCCCTCTACAGATATGCAAACGGACAAGGGAAATTATTCTCATTAGTCACCCAAGACAGAGTAATATGCTTGAACTGTTGCAAGGAAAATGTAGATTAAATAGTATGAAAAACTTTGAAACTCTCAAAACAGATAGACAATGAAGCAAACTGCCAGAGGATGTTAGGGAGTCACTGCCTCTAGGGGTATGCAAGGTGAAATAGCTACTCATGTATTAGAGATGATTTAGCAACAAACAAATTAAAAGAATGAACATGACACAGGAAGGATGAAATGGATAGATGACATAGCAAAGGTCCTTTTATACTCAAATTATTCTAGCGATGCTAAACAATGTTTGAAAGAATGTTAAACACTTTAAGGCATGAAGAAGAGAACATATAAAGTGGCAAAAAGAAAAGTGGAGAGAAGACTTTTAAAAGGTTATGTCCAATAGCATAAGAATTTAAAAGCTTAAGTTTTTAATATTAAAAAAAAAAGGAAAAACAAATACATAATAGCTGTCATTAAGCCTCAATTTTACCAATAGCTTCAAATACTTGAAAATTACATACTGGGTGATTGTTGTACAGTTGTCTATGCAAGCACAAGCAAACATACTGAATGTAATCCAGACATTTTATAACCTTGATTCTCTTTCTTTTGATACGTGCATCCAGGCAGAGCATTGTTGATGGAGAGGATAGTCTTACTGGATTATTATAGGAGGCATTATGATCCTTGTCCAAAACCCAAATGAAATATTTTTTAGTCCTCTTCATTTTGAGCCATAACTTGTTCTCCATATGGCAATATTAATTTCAGTAGAGCTACTTGAAAATGAAGATAGCTTGCATTATGAGGAAGAATGGTGCAATCTGGGTTCCCATCATGTGTAATAACTATAACTATTTATTAAGCATGGGGATCATTTATGACTTCATATTTCCCATTCCACTGAGAGAAAAGATTAACATACATTTCCTATAACTTTGGCTTGATAATGAAATTCCAGTCTGAATTCATTAATAGTGACAGTCATCCAATGAGAAATATCAAATAAGGACATGTTGCTTACACCTGGTCATTTCTTAGCTTTCATTTACGTAAAAAGCATCAGTATGGCTGTATTTGGAGACACATGCAACATTACTGTACTTTACTTTCATGCTGATTGGAATGAAGAATGAGAGAGGTGCCAGACTGCTATTATGTGGACTCAAGTGTGTGTCAGGTCTGCAGCCTTTGCTTGAGCTCATGCATTGAGAAAGCAAAGGAGTGTTGCATTGTAGGATCACAGCTTAGAAGATAATTTTCTTCAGTGTATGTATTTGCACAAGAAGAAGCCCAGATTTTAAGGCTTTTTATATACCAACTGCCTTTCAAAACTACACTCATGTATCCAGGCTGGTAATTTCATGCACACTTAAGACCTGAGGAGGTTTTGGGTTTGCTTCCAACTTGAATAATTTTTAAATAATTTTGTCACTGTTTCTGTGGGTTTATGACAAGTTTCTCTATGGTTTTAAGCCTGTTCTATGAATTTTCTGGTGGACTCTTTGTAGTCCAGTAGTTATGGCTGTATCCGCAAAATTCATTTGCCTCCAATCTGGGT
The DNA here is from genome assembly GCA_035041345.1 of Poliocrania exsul. Taxonomy (NCBI): domain Eukaryota; kingdom Metazoa; phylum Chordata; class Aves; order Passeriformes; family Thamnophilidae; genus Poliocrania; species Poliocrania exsul. Next base: position 38,101,873 of record JAWWLZ010000139.1, read on the forward strand.
TTTACCTAACAGTGTAGTGAACCAATTTAGGCGTAATGTCCAATATAATATTCAGCTAAATAGGTGTGTATTTATGGGCAGGTCTGAGGAACAGGCAAACCAAAGCAGAGACCCTAGTTAGCTCCTTAATGTCAGTACTTGCATAATATCTCAGCCTCGAGTATATTACTTCAGCTATTTTATATATTGTATCTATCCTACCTCCTAACTTACTCTGGCCTACTTCAGTCTGTTGTGTCTCTTAGTTCTTTCAGCCAAGGATCATGCTAATGTACTCACACCCTAAAAATCTTCCAATGTTGATAAACACAGTAAATGTGATATAAATATCATTTACATATTTGGTATATGGATATTATTGAAATATCAGTGAAGAAAAACCAACAAACATTATAATGTTATCTATCAAGAACAGTTATCTATCTTTAGCCAAATATAGCCATCTCATCAAAAATTCAGAAATTAGATGGTTCCTTTGGGTAATTCTTTATGATTAATCTCTGCTTGGCTAGTAAGATATTTTTCCATACAGGTGAGGACAGAAGATGGTTCCAATAACTAATGGCTGCCAAAAGTATCATGAAAATCTTACACTATCTTCCGTCTGAACTGTTCTATGTTAGCATTAGTGTGGAATTAAATAATATATAAATTATTTTCTGTTGATGTGACATTGTGTAAAATACTGTTTTCTTTTTTGTTGCTTCAATAATACTTCCAAGACTTATATGTCACTTAAAATCTGAGGGAAAAAAAACAAACAACAAAACTCAAAAGTTTTTTCAAGGAGCCTGAAGATTGTGATGTAGAAACTTAACATGAATTTTTAAGAATGTTGGTTGTTATCTCTGGGACATAAGATTTTTTTTTTCCTCCTCTTTGGTCTGGCTTTTTTTCAGTCAGATTTCACAAAATCAAGTTTTAATGCTTTGAAACAGAGATTTTCCTGCAGCAATATAATTGCTGCAGTACTATTGATTGATACCCAAAGGAGATAGTTCATTAATATTTGACTATCAGGTTTTTTGTATTATTAATAAAGGTAATTTAGAAATATTTTTTTCTAGAAAAGTGTAATTGAAATATTTAACACACTTTAGGCCTTTGAAATTTAATACTGTAAAAAATTGTAAGCAATTCCCACTTCCCACTAAAGTAGTGAAAGGAAGACTTGAGTAGGACCCTGTTAAAAGGTCACAGTGGCATTCTTCTCAGCCAAGCATATTTATGACTAAATATGTTTTATATTGATGCATGTTCTTTCATATGTTAATCTAATTCTTAATACTTTTGCTCTGGGGCTTCCAAATACATTCATTACACAAAGATTTGTAAAAATTAAATTATTTGTGTCAAGGGTTAACTGAATCTATAGCAAATCCTTTGTTTTCTTTTTCTCTTTATATAAACTGCTGCTCTAGACTCTAAAAAGGAGACATATTTATTTTTTAGATTTCATTTCAAAGCTAATTTAATAGCTGTTTTATAACTCTAGTTACGTTTTATGTAATCTTATGCTTCTGAAAATGTACATAGCTATCTTCTCAAAGAATGGAGGTGATATAAGACTCTGAAGACAGGTAGTGAACCAAGGGCCTTCTAGACCTCAATTTACATAGCCAAATACTTTCCTTTCAACCTTAAATCTCTAAAACACAATTTATTTAATCCCTGCTGTAGTCAAACACACTGAGCGTGTGTAACAATACATCAAATTCATTAGTACAAAACCTTAAAATAGTGTATTGAATTTGTATAAAACAGTCAAATCCTTTGAGAGCTTCAGTGTCACATCTACACTTTATAAAGGAAACACTGTTTTAAAAGTTGGTACCAAAATGATATTGTGGGTTGTGTCCCCAACCCTTTAACATAATGTGCTTTCAGCAATAATTTTTAAATATTAAAAGGAGACACTAAATAACTCCCACAGGTGATACTGGAGTAAATTTTTTTCATCTCTAAATTGTTGACCACACTATACTTTTATATTCAAGGTAATGAATGCTCCATAGTATACTAAAACTACCACAATTGCAGGTTACATTGTAGCTGCAGTTCCAGTGCTGCACATGATCTGGTGTTGTTTAATGCACCTCTCCAAATATATTAAAATACTAGGTTAACTTTTGGAAAACGGTAGATACACCTCTGGTTTTAACTAGTGGAAGTCAACTTGTGTATGAATGCTTAAGCTATGTGCAGGAATAGCAAAGGTGCCTAGCTCAAATTGATCCCAAAGGTCTGCTGATGGTTTAATTGCCTGAATGAAAGGAATGAAATCTTGAGGAAGGTATGTCTGTCTATAACCCCATATTCACATGCAACACTTTGTCCTGGAAGGAGATAATACACGTGCCTTGAAAGCTGATCCCTGAAGCTAATCTATTCATGCTACAAATTGGAGGCTCCTGCTCTGTTACTGGGCTTATATTCAGAAGACCCTAAACCCCAAAGGTTTAGGCTCTTGAATTGTTTGTGTCATCTTTGAAAACGGATTTGGAATTCTTTTTTCTGAGATTCTTTGATGAGTGTTCCTCCTGAGCCCTATCAGGTTTGTTCTTTTGGAATAATGAGTTTTTAAAGTTACCTCTGAAATTACCATTCTGACAAAAAAAAAAAAAAAAAGACCTGAGAGTAGTTTTGTTACAGTAGTTACTGTAATTCAGTTTCAGTGAAAGGGGTACCATGTGGTAAATGTTTACTCTCCATAATTCAGTAACAATGAATCTGCATTTAAACTGGATTGGTGCTCCAGGCAATCTAAAGAAAGATCTTTGGGGGCATTTTCATGCTGGGAAGGTTTACAGCTTGTTCCTTTAAATAGACCTATTTTTTCTAGAAGTTGAGGTTTTCCATCATGTGTTATTCTAATATTATGCTAGCAAAAACTTATTTTCTGTGATAGAATTTCTCTGCTACAAAGCAGGAGTGATACAGTAGCAAAGTAAATGCTACATTTTGAAACTGGCACAGTCAGAAACACCAAGCAGGGTATATTTTTTTGGTGATAAATTGTAGCTACTAATTCCAGTTAAAAGGAGCTATGTGCTGGGGCATTAAGCATTCTGTTAGCCGTAGTATTAGGGAAAGATTTTTTTCTCCTCAAGTTGAATTTGAACCATTATGTGACAACAATTCAAGTTTGAGTGCAGCAGAACAGGTAACAGCTACCACTGTAACTGTGGCTATAGCTGCAACTACAGCTACTCCTTGTGATTTTGCATTGTGTGAGAAGGAAACCATTTTGTTTTTAATCAAATGACAGTTACTTGTGAATTGATAATAAGACCCCCTAACTTCTCTTTCCTTTTTTGCAATATATTTCCTATTGGCTTTTCACCTCCCACTGCATCAATCTTCTTCTTCAAAAGTAGTTTAACCTACAGCTTGGGCAGTGAAAAAAATTGAAATTATTGCTTCCAAGGAACATTCTCTAATCAGCAGGTTAGTGTAGGAAACACACTGGATTATAAAATATGGAAAGAACAAGTTCTGAAACAGATCCACATGGAGAACGGTGCCAGTGAACAGCCTGGACCATACCAACTGCATATATGAAAGACTTTGGTTGTGGGAGTTTGAAAGTTATATGTTTTACTGTATGGTTCTTGGTTCAGAGAGTTTTATTGTTATCCCTCTGCATGGTTCTCACCCCTTGCATTTATTTCCCATGTAGCTGTGTCCTGATCTGTCACCATCTTTCCTTCCCTGCATGTAGCAGCCACGTGGCTTCTGTAGACAGTGCTATGTTCATCCTTCCCACCGAGACAGCCCCACCTCTGTCCTAACCCCATTGGTTATCTTACCTCTCTATCACCAATCCCTTGGTTTCTATTTGTTTCATCCTTCCATTTTTCCTATTGGCTAGCCGAGTACCCAAGTCACTCCCTTCCCCCCAGGCCCTTACCCAATCTTGTCTAAGTTCCAGCACCTTCCGCTCAGAATCCTATAAAAGCCTCATGGTTGCTCAATAAAACATTTTTGCTTCAAGTCTCTCTGAGTGAACAGACCTCTCTCTTCCTCCCCAGCTCAGAAGGACCTGTGGGAACCATCTCCTACCTCTCAACACTGTATCAGCTAGCACTTAGGAAGTAGTGCCTACCTAGTAGGTAATCAACGGTATGATTTTCAAGATATTTGTGCCAAACCAAGGCATTTCTTCAGATTTGAAACTGTGAATGCTAAGAAGCCTTTCATAAGAGTTAGGAAAATGTCCCATGAATTTAAGAGGTTCTTGAATCTGTTGGATCACAACTATTGATTTGACGACTTTAAGACAGCCCAAGACCTTTCAGAATCTGGTTCTGTCTTTGTGCCTTCTATATGATAGCTGGAGTTGGCTAATACCCTAAATCTGTGAGAAGGTATTCATTGCTTATAGCTGGGTCTTTTGGCTGTTTGAAGATTTCTGGAGAAAAAAGGAAAAGAGTGAATTTAATAGAGAGAAAACATGGTCTGACCTGTTTTTAGTAAGTGCAGTGACCAAGAGGTTTTTCATTTTCCCATCTCTAAAAATAATGAAGTGACAAACACAGAAATGCCACTTCATAGGACCCAGAACTCAAGTTATTGATTATGAGATAGGAACAAATACATTTTTCCTGGTTTCTGAAGGTTTTATACATTGCATCATAGGGACTAATTAAAACATATGTGCAGGTACTATTCAGGTTGATTGGCATTTCCTCATTACATGGAAAGGCAAGTAAATTCTGCTTTTTATGAAAACACATTATTTTTCTAGTTTCATGTGGCAGCCACTCAACTTACTTCATTTCTTTGCAAAATATGAACTTCAGCATTTCATTTTTTATCTTTTATCATTAGACTCCTACAGCTTGAAAATGAATTTACCCGAGAAAATGCAAATCTATTCTTTTGTAGTGAAAACCATATTATACATGCAGCATGTAACTTTCAAAACTTTAGTTAGAAGCAGCAAAGCAAGCTGTCAGACATTTCAGTAATTGAATTTCCTTGAGAACTGCCTGGGTTTGTCAGCTCTGACTTTGCTGTCAAAAGAAAAGAAAATAGCCAGGGAATTAATCTAAGATAACACAGGGGGTATTTTGATAATACCAAGACACAAACATTAAGTGTTTTCTCCAGTGATGTTTTGAGGTAGGGTTCCCTACCTTAATCCAGGCAGGTTCATTCTAGCCTTGAGCCATTATTATCTAGTGCAGAGTTCTGAGAATTAACTAATGACCTATCAAACTGCAGTACAAAGGATCCTTTCTTCCTGTATTAAGATGCACAATATCATTGCTTAAAAGGCCCACTATACCCTTTGTCAATTACTTCATAAGTGCAATTCATCTTTTACAGCTTCCGCACTTGGATTGCTGGTAAAATGTTTAGTGGTTAATTAGCCTGGAAGGAAGTCCAACTTATGAAAAACCAAGCAGTGGGAAAAAATAGCCATAAAATTAATGGCATACTCTCTGGTCCTTATTTTATAGGATAATATTAATCAGACTCTGTTGGAATTGTACCTTTGACTAGCACTCAGCCTCCTTTATAATAAGCCTCAGAAGTATTCCTTTCTCAGTTTTCCCCTTTGGCCTGTGCTTTCCTCCGAAGGACTTGAATGTATGAGGAAGAGATTGACAGCTCTCCTAACAATTGCAGCCAGTCCTTTAGCCGAAGAGAAACATAGGGCTAGTCACTTTTACTCTATGGGAACCCACCTGGAGTTATATTTAAGGTATAAATCTGTTATCCAAAAAATGAAACTAATAAAATACATACTACTGTAGATAAAAGAAAATAGACAATATTTGAGCTGTGAGACCTTTATTATACAGTGGATAAAACTGGAAAAGGAAAGAATTGCATAGGGATCAAATTACTATATTTACAGCTAGCTCTTTCTACCTGCAGAGAAGATTCCAAAATAATAAGGTCCCGGGGACAACTTAGCCACTGAAAAGATATTCCATTTTGGGTCGGTCATAGGGATCCTTGGGGAAAAAAAAAGTTATGCCCTCTCAGTAGTGAAATATATAAAATCTACTTTATACAAATTCTCTACATAATTTGCCAACTGATCTGCAATTCTGGGATTGAAAAAAATAGGGCTTTTTTTTTTTCCTTTTTGTAGGCAATTTGTCGTTCACTTTAGAGTGGATCACAAACAGACCATCACTTTTTAATATGTTGTAAATACTGTATATCACGATAATGTTGGTTAACCCCACATTTTGCATCTTAATAAACAGACCTAACATTTTAGTGTTGTAACTTAATTTAATCAGGAAAAATTCCAGCTACTATTTCCCTGTATTTTTTTTCTCCTGAGACCTGGGGTGGGAATGGTTTTCCTTTCAGAAATAGATATGATCATACAACTTTCCACATGTTGTTGGCTTATAATCATTATTCTAGGTGGTTTTACTTGAGTATATAACAGAAATAAAATTCATTCTGAGCAATGCTGTACTTCTCTTTGATAAAATATATAGGTGCTCATGAGACTCATGCAGCAATACCCTGTAACAGCTCACAGGCTTTTCAGCATCTCTTAGAAAGATATTGCATGAGGCTGAGAATGTCGTCAACTTCATACTCAGTAAACATCAGTCAGAGACGGAAATAGTTAATGACTTAAACATTGTAAGATCACCAAAAGACTTTTGTCTGCTGTAGCAGACTGAAAAGAAATAGCTGCTCACCCAGCAAAGACCACCCCTCCCTGAATATGCCTACTGTGAAAGACCAGGTAAGTGGGTGCCATTGTCCAACTATCCCAGGTGAGAAGGGTGTGTATACCTGAAGCTACAAACTGGATTTCCAGATAAGGGAAGAAGCTCATAAAAGGCAAGTCCTGTGAGGTGGGATGATCCTTCATATCATGCCAATGTTCTCCCCTACATAATGACTGCTGTAAAAACTCCTACCAGGAACCTCAAAGACATTTTGCATCTGGCCTGGGCTGTTCATCTCAAATGTTGGACTATGATGGACCATGATCACTGCTGACATAATAGGCAGTTGTAAAGTCTTAGGAGATGTCAGAGACTTGAGACACATGCCATGACACCATCCATTGTAAAACTCCCCACTCCAGTGGAGGTACAAGGCCTTCCCACCTGAGCTTGAAGTGTATAATAACCCATGAAGTGTTTGAGTTTTGCGGGCCTTCCCCCACCCCCAACGGATCAAGACCATCACTTTGACAGGACAGAGATCACCAAACATGGAAACTGCAACTAATAAATCTCATACTGGATCCAGTGGGTAGTGACTATTTATACCTTGAAGCCCTTATCCTTTCTTTCTCTTTCTCTCCCTTATATGTTTTCCTAAGTGTTATTTTTGTGCTTTAATATTGCTGTATTACTGTAGATGGTAACACCTCAAAGAGCAACTCACCTGTTTATCTTTGAAACAAAATTGTTCTAAAATAAACCCTACATATATATGTTTACAAACACTGATTGTTCAGTGTCCTTTCACTCTAATCCACCCCAAGGGATTTATTAACAACAACCTGGGTTACTGTCCCCTTCTGAGGCGGGTTATAACAACATCCAATGCTCTGGATAGTTGTAAACATCCTTGAAACAGAAGTTCCTCTTTAAGACTTAGAGATTGTCTGTGTAACATTAGGCTGACGATTTAAGAACATCCCATTCCATCAGTGATACCCTAGGGCACCACCCTGACATTGGTCCTGTCAGATCTCAGAAGCTAATCAGGGTCAGCCCCGGTTAGTACTTGGATGGGAGACCTCCTGGGAATACTGGATGTGGTAGGTTCTAGTCCTGAGGACTTCACTGTCACCATCTGAGCTCACTCAGCCGTGGCATATGAACCCTAGGAGTTAAAGGGCAGGGCCAGTTTCACGCATGCTGTGCCTCACCTGAAAAAAAAAAATCAATATGCAGGCTGGAAGGACACACCCATGTGGGTGTTTGTAAGCAGTCCAGCAGCTCAGCTTACAACTGATGGTCAGTTTTAGTTCTTACGGATTTTTCCTCAGGCCTGCACTATCACCAGAATATCACTGTGAGAATGCACTTGTCCTGCTTGCCCCTGTCCCTGGGCTCCTCCATTTCAATGTTTGGTTATTGCATGGCATTTTTAAACAGAATCATTCTTCTCACTCATTGCTCTGCGATGCCTGTATAAGATGACAAATTCATATAAGAACTTGTGACGTGGCTACTGGCTATGGCCATCATTTTTAATCTGATTTTTTCAACACTATTTTCTTATAGCAGTAGCAGCTCCCACAAAATTATGCCTTTGCCTACCTTATCTATGACTTGATGCATTGGGAAAATCAAGTGATTCTGGCATCAGTTTCTAATACTGCCAGAATTCTTTTCTCCATTTTTCCATGTAATAAAATGTTTGCATGTTCAGCTGATGCTCTTCTGGAATATAATATCAATAGAGGTGTATAAGACAAAGACTGTCCGGCTCTTTCTTGCAGGCACAGTACTATTTTTAGCCTGTTTCTTTCCAAGCTGTTGAACAGAGATGATGGGAAGTAGCTGCTCCATGTCTAAACTATACTTAACTGTAAATGAATTAAGTTCATTCCGTTAAGGAGGACCTACTGTCATATATTACTCTGTAAATTATAATGCCTAGTAAAAATAGGATATATGAATCACCACTTTAGTTCTTACCTGTTCCTGTAAAAAAATGTCTGCAGAAAGTAAGACAAGAGGGCTAGAATAGGAAGTAGCTTTGAAGAAATAAGTATAAACTAAACTTCACTTTCGAATAGTGCTTTTTGCTGTGATATCAGCAGGAGCCCTTTCTTGATGTGTCATATTTTTGCATATGTGGCAACTCCTAAAATCTTTCCTTATGTGACAGTTCATTCAGGGCAACACAACACATAAGTGAATCTTACCTTATGGTTTTGGGGTTTTTTTACAGTCCTTAAAAGACCATTTCATATTTTTAGGGGTTTTTTTATCTGCTCATGCCCGAATACACAAAGAGTCATCATCCTGGTTCTTTATATCTGATTTTGTACTGAATTTTCCTCAGGTAATCATTAGTGATTGTAGAGTATACAATGTCACCTGTGCTTAATTACTGTCTGCAGGGTCCCAATTTCAACAAAAGCTCTGGCAGACACAGTTTATTGTTTTTCTCCAACTCCAAATAGAATTATTAGGTTTATTATGTTTTTTGGTGGGGTTATTTTCTGTTAAGGGTTGGGGAAGGGATTTTTTTTTTTTAAAGTCAATACATATATTTCAGGATGGACTTGATTTGTCAATGTTTTTAACATATTTGATATCTGTGTTTAGAAATCCACTCTCAATTTGGAAATCATATGTTTTTAGCTAAAAAAAATCCCACTTAGAGCATTTGTCAGGCCACATTTGAAAATGACACTACATTCAGGTTGGTCTATTGCTGACTTATAAAGACATTTCTTTTTTTTTTAACTTTTCATACTTAAAATATTTGCATTACATTTACATTTTTAACATCCTACACTCAAATAGGAGGAGAAATCAAAGCCATCCATTGCTAAAAACTGCCTGTTTTTCAGCCATGAAGTCAAATGCTGTTTGAACTTGAGTAAGTTGTCTTCCACAACTGTGAAGACCCAGTCTCTGGTGGAGCTTACAACTCCTCCTTTTCTCCTGAGGCATCCTCTTAGAGGGTGTTTAAATGACAATGACAGTCGAAGGTCTGACAACATCTCAGGTAGACGTCCCTAGTCAGCTGGTGCTGCTGACAGGGCAGTTGCCACAGCATGGAGCTCAATGTGGCTGGCTGCCAGGGTATCTGCTGAGCTTCTCGGAATAATCTGAGTTGCATTTAGATTTCACAAAGCACTGTATCATCCAGAGTGAAAATGTCAGCTGACAGACCTTGCTATAATGAATGGAAATTCAAATTCCATCACTGAAATAGTGTTGTCCATCTAGAAGCAGGGAAACTCCACCTTGAAGTTAGTGGTGTGTATAAATGAAACTCCAATGAATAAATAAATAGCATTTAATTATCATGTCTATGTTCAAAACTTTCTAAGTTGTCCTACTGAGTTCCTCTGTAGTTGGCAGCAATATCTGCTTGGAAAGATGAAAACTTGCAGATATACCAGTATATTCCAATATTCCAGTATCAGTGGAATAACCAGACTGCATTTCAATATTTTTGTGTCTGTATTATTACATGTCTTTATGTCTGAGACTAAACAATTTTGTAGGTTACCTCAGAAAATTTCAAAACATGTGGTCAATTTTTGTATGTGGTTATATTTAATATGGTAGAAGATTTAAAAACAAAAACATTTTCATTTTATGCCTTACCATTAGTAAGTACATATCTACAATAGCCCTGTGACAAAGTGGCAAGTCTGTTCAACAGAATATCTAGACAGACAGATCTTTGAAACAGTTGCATACATAAGTTAAAAAAAAAACAACCAAACAAAAAACCCCCAAAAAACACAAACTGAAAAACATTCAATTCCTTAGCTTTCTAACTGTCATAATTCCTCAGTACATATTTTGCTTGCAACACAACAGGGTATCACAAACTTGGTTTGCCTCTTTTTTCCCTTGCAGTTAGGAGTTTAAGTACTGAATGAAGTTCATATTATTATATTAGGAAATTTTTGCAGGGTAGAAGTTTCCATATAATTTCTCAAAAGGCTCTCTAAGAGTTAAGGCTTTGTACGTTAGTCGCTTTTAGAGAACAGCCTCTAATTTTACATAACAATGTATAAGTATGATATACCTCTATAATTAAGTTTGGCTTATGTTTCACATATAATATAGCGTTCCTGTGAATTTCTATTGTCAAATGTCAGAATAATTATGTGATACAGTATACCTTTTTAATTATTTTGATATGTTTTTCTTTCACATTTTCCTAACTGAAAAAAAACCCCAGACAGAAAAGAAAATTTAATTTAATCTAATGGAAGTGAAACATTTATTTTCATGATTCTTTTTAAGTTCTATTCTAAATTTATAAAATTTAGCAATCTGAAATGTGACTCCCAATGAATAATATGAATTACAGAGCTTTTAAAGTGTTTAGGCCTGCAAAGTAGTGTAAGATTTTTTCCGGAATTCCTATTCATCCTGAGAATTTTTTTGACCAAGCTCAGAGTATAAAGCCAGTTCTTATTTTAGTTCTTTTTCAGGATGAGTTTAAGCCATGTGTATATTACTAGGATGGCTACTCCATACTCTAGCTTCCACTGAGCTCTCAGATGGACACAATCTAGTTATTTTGATTGATTTCAATTGTGTTTCTGAAGTTGTTCCATCAACTCTTTTTGATCCCTTTATCTCTTAGTGGTTTTACTCTCATTACCTGTAAAGACTAATTTGAGGACACTACCGTCCTCTCTGGTACAGACCCATGCCAATAAATCATTTACTTTCCCAATAGACTTTTGATCCTCTTTGATTGCACTCCAGTGGTCTAAAAGATCCAGAGTCTTGCTTGTGGGTTTGCTTGATATATTGAGGAATTTTTTGATGTGTTTGGTCTGTTTGTTCTTAAATCTTCTCAAGTCTTTTTTTAAACTCATGTGTCAAGCACTGTATTTCAGAGACAGTATAAACGAAGAGATAAAATATACAGGTAGCATTACCTAATAATAAGGCAGCTCATCTCCTGTCTTTCACATTTCAGTATTTACTTAAAGTTCTTTCTATTCCCATTTTCTTTTTACTTTGTACCTCCAGGAACAGATGTACATGTGCAACTGTTTCAGATGATTGAAGAAATTCTTGTTTACTCAGTACTGGGGAAATTGTTTAGAAAGAAGGAAAGTCTTACCAAAGGAAAACACTGGAACACTGACTTAGGCAAAATACTGAGGTTTGTAATGGGACAATGCCTCTTGTACTGAAATTGCCTGCAGATGAATATGGACTAGTTTTTAGGTGTATATTCCTGGGAAAGACAATATTCTATTCCAAATGCAGTATTTTCAGTTTAAATAAATACAGAAAATAAGGAAAACCCTTTGGAAACAAAAATTCCCAAAGTATTTTCTATATATCTGTAAGGGCAGAGATGAAGTGAAAAGATGTTACCCTTTAATCACAGACTACAATGAGGGGTTGCAGAGGCAGTGATTTTGCTCTACATCCTCATTTCCAAGATAGGTGGAAAGGAATCATTCTGTGTGAGGGCAGAATGAAATAGCCACTCCATGCTAAAGAAAATTAATCTGATGAGGGAAAAGTGCTTTTTAATCACATCCCCATTGGTAGGAATCATTCTTAGAAGGTTTAAAGCAGGCAACTTTGTGTAAGTTGTGTGCTAAAATATTAATCGGCCGTTATGTAGTATTAAAGGAAGGGAAATAACATTTAATCACTGTGTCAGTGCTAGGCACCAGATCGGTTATTATTGGGTCAGAACTACCTTGTCTGTAAGTGTGTGTGTGGGAAGGGCTGGGGTGGGGCTGCAGACCCATGACAAGCCCTGCCCAGAGCACACAGGCTGGAGCCATGTGGCCATGGGAGCTGTGGGGCTGGGCAGGCAGTCAAGGGAAGCCTCCCTGGTAACCCACCCACACCACACCCTCTGGAGCCTCTAGTTAGCTGTGACACCCCTCACTTTGGCTGAGGGGACAGCGAGTGGTCGGTGAACCAAAGGTCTGGCCACAGTGATCAGAGCAGATGAGGGGACAGCACCAGGTCTCCACTGTGGGCTCTGGCCTGTTCTCTTTGAAGCCATCAATGTGTGACTTTCTGAGTGATAACGATGTTTTCTCTCTTCTCTTTCTCTCTTTATTCTTTCTTCTCTTACTGTCTCTTCCTTTGTTCTTTTCTTCCTCTTGTGAATAACTTAAACACTTATTTTCTATATTTAACTCAAGTTGCAGGTACCTAATTTAAGTGGCATGGAGTTTGTTTTTGCTGAGTGTAACAAAGGTTCCTTAGTATAGCAAAGCTTGTTAGTCCTGGTAACCTATTGTAAAGCTTTTGTGAAGTTACATGTTTATTTCTGGAAAACCCTTTTTGCCAAAATGCCTATATTCTCACCAAATTAAAAGAAATCTCTTAGAGAAATATATGTAGTTATTCTCCACATGTTAACTACGTGTACCAAAGAACCAATGGCTTTACATGAGTTTGTGTAGGTGAAATCTCTTGAAGCCTGAAGTTGAAGTATAAAACCCAGTAAAGGTTGGCCCTTTGGGACTAGAGTGTAACAGTCAGTTGTTTTATTATCTTTTAAAGTAACAAAAGAGTCTTTTACTTATTTAGTATTTAAGAAACACAAAGAACTGAATGTCTCTAATTTAGTATAAACCCTGGAGAGAAAACAGGATGGGTCTGCATCCTGTAAGACAATATTTTTTATTATTATGGCTTTTAACCGGAGATCTTAGTTTGGAATTGTTATAAAGGTGTTATTCACATATGTGTCAGGAATAAAGAAAATATTTTTAATGTAGAACAGATGTAAATGTATGTGATAAATGAGTGCCTGCAATTAGAGTTAAAATCCATGGGGAATTAGTGACACCTTGTGATAGTTTTGATCCAGGCCTTCCTTAGTAACCAGATGTAACTAGGGAAATGCCAATTTCCCAGGTATTTCACACTGGGTTTTTTCCCCACGTAACAAGGGAGTATAAGAGAGAGATAGGAAGTTTCTCTCTCTTCTTCTTCTTCCGGTGAGGCTTGGGAGCAGTTAGTCCAGGTGTTGGTCTCACTTATCAGAGCCTGGGGCCCTGGTGCAGTGGTTGCTGCTGTCTACCCTGGGGGAGATCAGGAAGAGGCTGGCTTTCTCTTGAGGGAAGTTTGGTGAAATTGTATTTTGCCAGTTTGTTGGGGGTTTTGATTGTACTTGTCTATTCTGTTTCTGTTTTGTCCCTCTGTTGTCCCTGTTTTCCCCTCCCTTTTCCCTATTGTGTGTGCAGATTGTATATATAATTATAGATACCTGAAGCATATATATTCTGATTTAATTCAGTTTCTTTCAAGTTTTCAGTTTTCTTTCATTTTTTTTTTCCCTTTCTTGGAGGAGCGTGCAGGAAGAGGGGGGCAGCTTGGGCTTGGCAGGGAGGCTAGGTCAAACCGAGACACACCTCCAAATTAATTGTAAGCAGGTGAAGAATTTGGAAGAAAAATTATAAAGAAATACTCTAATTTGAGTGTACATGTTAAGATATAAGAAGGAAAAGAATGGCTAGAGGAGTAAAAACACCAACCAACCACCTCCCCCTCCCCCCACCAACAAACAAACCAAACAAAAATCCAACATAAATCTTCAAATCTGCAGAATGTTATGTTATAGTCAAAGGGGAAATAATGATTTGATTTTACTGGCGTGTGGAACTTCAACTGAGGCAAATTACCATTACCATTGCTTGTTTTCAATGAAGCTATGCACACTTCTACAAGATGAAGCTTGGTCTCACAAGCATATAAAAAATAATTTCTGGGAAAACATGAGCTAAAAAATACATTTTAATAATAAAATTTCATTTAGGTAATGATGTCTTTATTTATGTTGTGATTAGGCATGCTTCTCAGTTGCTATTTTGTTTACTTCATGATAGATATGGTAACATGAATTCACTTTTTTGTAATAATATTTTTTTAAATATCAAAGTGACCTAAATCTCCTACAAATACACTGCTTTTCAAAATTTAGTAAATTTTCTGTTTGTTTTAACTCTTTCCACAGTTCATAAGTAGACAACTTTATTCTCTCTTACATGAAATAATAATAATGATAATAAAAACCCCACCCTGTCTTGATTTTGGTAATAATTTTGGTCTCAAACTCCAGGAGCACTTTATCTGAATTTTGTTTTCAGAAAAAAAAAAAAAAGCTGTTTCTTAAGTAGGTATTTTCTTTTGAGTAGTATAATTTTCAATCAAGCAGATCTGATTAACTTTATTCTACTGATAGACACTGCAGTATTCAAAATAGTACTATCAAAGTGCTCATATTTATACCTCTGATCAATTTTTTTCCCAATCTTGCTTAAATTTTATCTCAAAATATCAGTATGTTTTCAAAATCTCTGACCAGAATGAGTAGTCATTACTGTCACTTAAATCTTCAGGTGTTGAGTATCCTTCATCCCCTCATGCCAAATAAATTTTTATAAATTCAGTTTATGTATGTCCTCTGTGTGTTTACAGCAATGGAGAGGAATGATGATTTGTTTCTTTTTAGTTGTGTGCCTCATCTGACCTCAGCCCCTACACAGCTGAATATTAAGAAACAGTGGTTGGGCTTTGTAGCTTTAGAAATATACTTGACAGCAAAAAAAGCCCTATCTTGGGGAACGAGATTAATATGTCATACAGTCTGCTCTCAGCTCAGGTGCTGGCTAAAGGAAATTTCTGGCCACACTGGAAGTTTGGTCTGTGTCACTCAAACTATTCTTTGAGGAAACAGAGGAAAGGTTATTATAATTTGGTGTCTGGGTTTCTTGATGCCTACATTTTGTGTGTGGAGAGCAGCTGAACTCAAGTAATCTCTACTTTTCTAAGCTACAGTTATTGTCAGGATATGTATTGTATTTTTTGCAACTGTGTTATACTTCAACAAATTTCTCATAGGATATATGTAGTTTAAATTAATGTAGTTTTGATACATAAAAATACTGTAATTATGATATTGTATACTCTTTGACAAAAAAGTAGATCACATTTTCTACAATTGTAGATAAGGCATAATATGTTTGTGATAATGAGAAGTAATCTACATGTTCCAGTGAAGCAGTTAACACTACAGTCATTTCTGTGAGAAGCATTTTGTAAACTGTACCGTTGCAATGCCTCATAGATAATATAATGTTGGAATTGTTAATTTTCCCATCACCAAGTGGTAACAACTAGCCTTCCCCATTAAATTTCATAGGAAAAAAATGTGAAACAAATGCATGAGAGCCTATGTCTGAACCTGCTGAAGTACATTTTGATGCCCAGTTTCATAAGGAGTACCTTGGCTTAAGGAGACAATGAAAAACACATAAACCAAATGAATGATCAGGAAATAATGCAATGAAAAGGATTGAGATAAATCTAAACACTTCTTTCACAAACTCTGTAACTTTTCTTTAAAGTCAACCCTGACTAGTGATTCAATAACTCTTTTTCCTTGTCCAGTTAGTATTTTTAACAACACGGAAACATAAAGTGGGATATCTTGAAAGCCCAAAACAATGATTTCTCAGGTGTATGCTCCTTCTGTGCAAGTTTTAGTCACAAATTTCAATAGAGATGCTGAAGTCATTTGGGATCTTAATGAAGAGCAAGCATTCCTTGCTTAACCTTGCCAGATGCAAGAATTTCTATTTTTCACAGTACTGGCAAGAAATCCTCAGCAAAATAAACCCCAAGGACTCAACTACCATGCTCAAAATAAATCATAATTACAAGTGTATTTTGTTTTTCAAAGTCTACACAAGGATAAGGAGAACACTTTTTTTCCATTTTAATGTAGCTGTATTGGTGTATTGCATTTGGGTTTTTGTCATTAGCTTTGACATAGGCTGCCTAAGGAGACAAATGTCGATCATTTCAATGTTTCATTTGGTGATGTCTCTTCGAAAAACTATTTATACACATGCTTATGGAACAGATACCTTTACTTTTTGTTTCTCAAAAGATATTTTTTTGTCAAAGGAGGCAGAGGACACAGAGAAGAAATAAGGGCTGTTTATGTTGTGAAATATGTGTACAATTTTTATTCACTATCCAAGTAGAAAATACGTTGTCTAAACTGACATATGTAAAATTCAGTGTTAAAGTGGATGTACTTCATTTAGTCCACTTATTGGTTCATAGTTCTCATGCAGGGCACAAGCATTTCATTTCTTTATAAGTTCACAAGCCCACAGAGATTGGTAGAAAAATTTCATTGTCTTCTATGAATCTTGGATCAGGTCCTAAGTAGGTAGTTCTGCTGCCCCCAAAAGATGATTGGTTTCATGTGACTTGATGCAACATTCTCTGGCATAATGTGCACAAATATTTTTGAAAAATTCTTCTATTCTTGACTGAGTCCTGAATAATAATGGAAATACAAGAGTTTCTTCTCTGCCTGAGCATAAAAAGAGAGT
Source organism: Poliocrania exsul (assembly GCA_035041345.1). Classification (NCBI taxonomy): domain Eukaryota; kingdom Metazoa; phylum Chordata; class Aves; order Passeriformes; family Thamnophilidae; genus Poliocrania; species Poliocrania exsul. The sequence goes on from JAWWLZ010000139.1 coordinate 38,118,914, forward strand.
GAACAATCTAAAAATAATTACCGAGTTGATGGTATTTGGAACTTTTAAAAAATTTAATCTAATTACCAAATTTATGGGAAAAAAATCAACATTTAGGAAGAAATTAATGAGAAAAACAAGTGAATGTGATAATCTACACATTAGAAACATCTTGAGAAAGTGCTTTTTGTGATATTTAGGTGAATAGGCTATGAAGAAAGCATAAAACAAAAACTATTAGCTCAATAGAGAAAATACAAGGTTTATGGTTTTGGTTAACAGGAAATGAGTCTAGGTGATTTAAATAGCCATATCTACCTTTAAAATCTATGATTTATGAAAACCTTGCTTCTACCAAAACATATAGAATTCAAAATGAGATGTTCAGTGGAGCACTTAGGGAAAAATGTGGACGAGGTTTCTAATTTCAACTTAGTGGATGTAACTCTGATCACCCACACGAATTGCATCTTTTTATTCCATTTTTCACAAACATAGGACTTGATCTTGTTTCTTATGGGTACTAGGGAGTAAAATGTTTGTGCATCTTGGAGCTAGTAGGAAAGGCATGTTTTCTTTCCTCTGAATTGCAGCCAGATTTTGCCCTGTGAAGTTCATGAGATTTTCTGTTTATGAATGGCACGCTAGTGACACATTAAGGAGCAGCTGCTGAAGCAAGTGTAGATGTAATATATCCTCCTGACTGAGGCATGGCTGAGAAAACAGTTCAACCAGTAAATCCTACAGTATCCAAGCACAGAAGAGTGACTCTATCCAATTTCCCCTTTTACTGTTTTATCTTTTGAATTACATGTAAGTGCAGAGTTTGTCACAGACTACCAATGTGTTACAGAGAACTCAAGACCTGAGAACTCAGTGGAATATAAAACAAATACAGGAACAATGAATAGAGCTAAGGACAGCAATATCCCCAGGCAAACAGTTTACTCTTGTTTAATTTGCTGTACTTTAAAATATTGCTAGAGGAAGTTGCACATAGTGAGATCAACATCTGCTAGTGATGTGGTGAAATCAGTAATCATCTGAAAGGACTAAATTTTTCATTCACTTAATGTAATGAGTGCCCACTCAACCATTTTATGAAAGAGCTGAAAGTTTCAGGGACTTTGTAAAAGACTGAAAAATCTCATCTTTACTTTAAAGGGAATATTAAAAAAAAAAAAGAAAAAGAAAAAAAGACTCAAAAGGGACAGCAGGTAAGCATATTTTTGTTTAATGTTTTTCCCAAATATAATAACTGTACATCACCAAAACTGATGTTACCCACGTCTTCTGGTAACATAACTGGAGGATACTAATGCTAACAATCCTTGAAATATATCCTCTATTTCACTTCTGGTTCTTTTGCAGACAGGGCCTCAACACTCAGAGAGTAGAGGTGTGGGAGCGTGGGAGGACAGAAATACTACTATTCTTCTTAGAGTCAATCTCATAAACTCAGGTCCGTTATGGTTTGCTCCACAGTACTAAAAGTAATGGGTGACATGAATTATCAAATACGTTTAAAAGCTCAGTTCTTGCACTCATCTTCATGATCTAGATCCTGAAGTATTTCTGTTGCATACCCAGAGATAAAGAACCAATGACTATGAACATACAGTGATCCTAAAGAGAAAGTTCTACCAAACGCTGGTGGTTTACCTTCAGGATGAAGGTAAGACTTTAAATAGCAGGGGCATTAGAAAATACTTCCTTCATGGACAGAAAAATGATTGGGTTTCAGTCAAGAATAAAGTAACTGCTGTGTATCAACATGATATAAATAAAAAGGAGAGATAGTAGAAGGCTTTATTGGAGGTAGGTAAGAGCAACTGAATTCCTTGTGGCATTTACCATCCAATATAACCAATTTCTAAAGAGAAGAGTAGTGACAAAGTTGCACACACTTAAACAATTCCAATAAAGCCAGAAAATTCATATTCTCATGTTCATATGCTCATACTCTTGCAGTGGTAACACAGCTGTAAATAAAAGTGCGTATGGGCAAGCTTTCAAAGAATTAGCCCTTATTTCAATAATTGAAAATGTTTTTTTCTTTCATAATTTTGCATTACATGCATTACTTTCTTTCAGAAGTTTTTCATCTTCTTCAGCTATTCATGTGCTGCTGACTTCAACAATAAGAGACTTGATAATAATATCCTATGGTGACACAAACTTAATTCTCTTAATATCCCAGACAATAAGAAGTTGCTTGGAACACAACTCAGAGTGATTAATAGCACTCTATCTAGAGAGGTTCATAACACCAATGTAATGGAATACTCATAATGCCAGGTGTGATAGTAACCATCACAGAAGTCATTTCATGACTTTCTTAAAACCTCTGCTCATTTGAAAGTGAAAGATTGCATTATTAACATATGCTTACTTGAAAAATATAATATTCATCTACAAACACATTCTATAAGTAACTAAGTTGGAGCTGTTGCTCTTTTAAAAGAAAATACTTGGTCAAAATTGAAAACTTTTTTTTTCCCCCAAACTGAATCCTGCTTATGACCAAGATTGTATGGACATAACTGCTTAATTTTCCAGAAAATATAGATAATAGTGTTATATACTAGCAGTTTGAAATTATTTATTATTAATCAAATACATGGGAAGTGACTCAAAATGGACTGAAATGCAAGGTCAAGTCAAACATAGGTCTTTTAAACTTCAAAACTACATCTGAGTTATCCTTAGTGAAAAATTGGAAAGAAAAATGTAATTGCAGAACTTCTTTTCATAGTATTTTCTTTATAGAGATTCTTTTCATTCCTGGAAAATCAGTTTAATAGAAACTTTGAGATATGGTCCTCATACTTTGTACAAACCTTCAACAATAATTCAAAATTGTTCACAGTAAAAAGCTGTTGAACCTTTCTTAAAGTTTTTAACAAGCTGTCAACATCTGCAGAGTTGTATTTATGTTCCTTTTCACTCTGAACCTTGTCAGTGATATTCCTTGCTTCACAGTGAAAGACAAATTGTAATACAGTCCACAGAAGCAAAAGAATAATAAAGACCTCATTGAGAAAGGAATGATTTCTGAGATGGAAAAAGGTACACAAAAACTTTTGGTAACATATTTTGCTACCTAAAGTTCTTATATGGGTGGTCCAGATACTTCTGTATAATGATAGATACTGCTATACTATAACATCACCACATTATTTACAATATGTACCTTGTAAATGGAGTATGAGAAGCTGATGTACTTTTTAAATTGTGGAGTATTGATGACCATGACTGTAAATCAAGTACCAAGATTTTTTGCTCTGTTTCAGGTATGTGCATCCATCAGAGTCCAATAATTTCACTTTTATTTTTTTCCTCCTTAATTCCAGTTAGCTAGATGATTTAACTAAGAATTCATTCTACAATTTCAGAAATTCAGAAGTTACTATATATTACTGAAGACTGTATTCCTACTTTGTCTTTCATGGGCAGTTTTGCCACAGTTAAAATAGTCTTGTATCAGTAATGACATGTGTCTGACTTTTCTCTTTTGGGATTTCCTTTGGTTTTGACATATAAGAATCATTACAGCTGTAATGAAATTGGCATATAGGAAGTATAAGCAGAAAACCTATTTTAAAATTATAATTAAAGCTTTTATGCACAGTACTTAATTTTAATGCTGGACCTCAGTATGCTAAAAAACTGTTTCCTCTTCTCCAACAGCTTTCATTATGTGCACATCAAAAATATTATACCTTTATATTTTCTTCCCTTTTTAGGAAGGCAGAAAAATATGAATACAATAGTCAGATGATGCACAGTGACTGGTTTCCTAGGGCTACCTCAGCCAAAGAGCAAATGTAATATAAATTAAGGCCATTTTACATCCTTTACAACCCTTTAAGAAACATACATGACAAACACACCTACCTCATACGTGTGACAGTCTTACCTTGGCACCCTCAAACATCCCCATAGCCAAGTCTAAATTTAATTTAATGTGGATTGTATTTTAATTTTTTTATACAATCCACAAAAGTCATAAAGTCAGTTTTATCATTCTTCTGTTCAAACCTGCTCTGGGTGCTATACCAGGGAATTAATTTTACAAAAAATCTGGAGGCATAATCTCCTCCTTCCTCATAAAAAGACATCACCTTCACACCCTGCTTCTATTAAGTCTTGTGAAATTTTGTGTCTCTTGACACTAGCAAACTGTACGTAATATGTGATTAGGATTTAATAGTAAGAGACAAGCTATGTTTCAGGTTGATACGTCCCTATTTATTGTTTCTTGCCTTTCTCTTCATGACAATATTTGTCACAGTGTTACAGTACATATCCACATGCCCTCTCATCTCCTATATCATACATATGGTGTGCAGTATCGATCCTTTTTAATGCAGTGTACTGTAAATTATTCTTAAATGTGTTACAGATTGCAGATATGTTTCATTTATATTAAAATGGGTAGTGTGATGAGGGAAAATAGGAATTTTGTTCAGAATTCACCAAAGTATTCTCTATGAATGTTACATGCATCTATACACATTTATACACACACACACTAATATATATATCTATATCTATATCATCTATATCTATATCTATATCTATATATATATATATGAGTGTATTTCAAAGCTCTTCTTTCTGGTTGTCAATGCAAATAATGCCGAGGTTAGAAATGACTTTAAAATGCTATGGAACACTTGTTTTTTCTTGCTACATGAAGCAGATTTGTGTAGCTTATGTTAAAAAGCAGATCATAGATCATATTAAGTGCAACTAGCACTAACTGGCAAACTTGGCAGGTTGATCAGAAAGGCTAAAAATGAAATGGGTGGAGGGACTGGTCTTCCTTTTTAAGTTAACAGTGAAACTCTCTGGTGAGCTAATGCAGAGAAATCTGTTGACTCTATCCCTCCTCTATTTAGGGTACTCTTTTCGGAGGCTGTCAATTCAGCCTTTTCAGTAGCTCTAAAATTACTTATAAATAAGTGTAGAAGTACATAGCAAAAGAGTTGAACATTCCCAGAAGATCAGACTCTAAACATATATCTGAAATGTATACAATAGAATACTGTGCATGGTTAATATATTGGAATTGCCATGTATCTTCACTGAACCTTTGTTGAGTAAATCATGTCCTGTGAGCTCTCTTTGGGAAAGTGGAAAAGGAGATGAGAGATGTTTTTATTCAAAATTTCTTGTCATTTTTGGAAGGGAACATCAGAGATTATAGGAAGAATCAGGAAATAACAAGTCAATGTCTTGGTATTGCTAAGTCTCCACAAGACTTTTTAAACCTCCTCAGGTAGGAAATATATCAATACTCTATTACCTCACCTTACTAGGAAAAAGACAGCCTCTGCCTTAGAAAAGCCCTTCGTATCTTGTATTTTAGCACCTGGGTTTGGGACTGATATTTTTATTTGGCATTTGGTTTGCAGATTCAGTTGTCCTTGAGCACTTCCAGATCAGTCTCTCTAGCCTGTTATCTTATATTTATTCAATGGCTTTGTAGCACTTCTGCTGAAACGATGTAAATACATTTGTATTCCTAAATGTTGTAATACTTTGTCTGCTCTTCTTTACTCTCCATAGGCATTATTAGCCATACAATTGCTGTGCTTTCCTGTTTGGGAAATCAGCCTGGGAATGCAAACAGTTCAGATGAGTGACAGGCCTTTATCACCTTCTCCACCCCCTACCATTTTTTCTGCCTGCTTAAGGGAATCCAGAATTTCTGCTTCAATGGATTTCAAATATCTTTGCAGCACTTGTTCAATGTCCCTGCTTACAGAAAAAACATAAGTGAAATTTGAAGATGTGGCTCTAATGCTTTTACTGTCTGAACACATTAATGATGTATTTTTTTCTTTCACTAGTGGATGAAAAGAGCAAAAAAAAAAAGAAATTTTAAATTTTTTGCTTTGTGAAAGGGAGACTGTAAATCAAAGAATACATTGAGTGCAAATTGTGGACCTGGAGGCCAAGTCCTTTCTGGCCCTCAAACACAATCAGCAGAAATTCTTGTTCATCAAAACAGTAAAAGACACATCCAAAAACCATAAGTAGTTCATCAGGAAATGTGCTGTTCATAGCCTTTTGACCAGCCATGATAGGCACTTCTTTTTAAAGTTTATTGATTATACATTCAATTTTATCCAGTAAAATTTTTTATTTTAATTTTTTTTTTCCTAGAAATACGAGTGAGCAATTTTAGTTGATGATTTGTTAATTTATTCAGATTTATACACAAACTCTAAGCATTTTTAAGGCCTTTGCTTGGGCCTGTGGTTTATGCTACTTCTAATTTTTTTTTTAATTTACATATTCTTTTTCATTTACTGCTAATGATTTGTAGAGCAGAACAACAAACTGCCTTAGCTCCCTATAAATTGCAGTTCTATTAGATTACAACAGGTAGGGATTTGGTCCAAGAGTTTAATGTCAAACAGTATAATATGAATGCTTTCTTCAATTTAAGGTGTTATATATTTTTAGAAGAATAGGATTTTTCTGCATGGACACTCCTTATTCCTGTGTAGCATTTCATGTATAATTCTTTGAGCTTCACTGAATATTACAGTCTGAGTAAACTTTGGATCATTGATTTCAGAGCTACAAGGAAAGTTTGTTTAGTAGATTTGCTGTTTTAACCATTATAAATCAGTTTGTCCACATATACTATATTATCATACCATCATATCTGAAATACCATAGAATCATAGAATATCCCAAGTTGGAAAGGACCCACAAGGATTATCAAAGTTCAACTCCTGGCCCAGCACAGGACAGCCCCAAGAGTCACATCATATGTCTGAGAATGCTGTTCAGACACTTCTTGGACTCCAACAGGCTTGGTAATATGAACCCTTCCCTGAGGAGCCTGTTCCAGCACCCAACCATCCTCTAGGTGAAGAACTTTTTCTTAATATCAAACCTAAATCTCCCCTGACATAGCTTAATGGTGTTCCCTTGGATCCTGATGCATCCTAGGACACGGTTGGCCCTCCTGGCTGCTAGGGCATGCTGCTCACTCATATTCAACTTGCTGTCAGCCAAGGTCCCCTTGTTTGGCTAGGATGCCTCCTACAGGCTTTCAGCCATTTTGTCATGTCATTTTCTTACAGTTTTGCTCAGAGTGAAACAAAAAGTTTACACACACACACACACACACACACACACACACACACACACAAAGCCCCCATTCTCCTCCCTCACGTCTTTGTTCAGTGAAGTTACTGCTCTATTTTTGTGTAGATAATCTGAAAAAAACCCCAAAGTTTATTGCTTTCCAGTAGAAGGGAAACCCACCCCAAGCCCTCCCCCGCAAAAAAGAAAATGTTGCTGAATGATTTTCTGTCTGTGCTTTAGTGGAAACAATTAAGTCCCACACATCTGAAGGTATGTTTTGATGAGCATGATTGTAGATCAGATTGGCATTTTGGAAAAAGGTCATAACCTTACTATTCATTCTTTCATGCAACTTTTTGAAGCAACTTTTGTGCTTCTTAAAATTTTAAGTGCTTTTTTTCTACAGTGAGTGAACAGTATGTTTGGAAAAGCCCAAGTTTTGAAATCTTGTGGATGTTTAGGAAAAAGGTTATGTATTCTTGACGTAATTTTTCAAGAGGCATTTTGGACTATATGAATGTATTTAGTGATTGCTGTGAAGATTTACTTCCTCAGATATTTAACCCATGTACTTTGATTTTCTACTTTGGCCTTATTAAAAATTTAGTTCCTGTTTTGTTTTGAAGCATTTATAAACAAAATCAATTACAGCACATCATTTGCTGCTTCATATTTTCATGACTGTTTATAGCACTTTGAGCAAGAATATTTGGTGAGAAACAGACATATGCCTTCATTTTCACACATATTTTGCACGCATTGCAAATATTTCCCAGTATGGATATGCATTAGCTCAATTCAAGGGTCTTGGTACAATTGTGCCACTTATTTCCTGTACAGTGCCTCCTTATTTAGTTCTTTTGTTCATTAATTTTGCATAGCAGAATATAGTAGCAGGATTTATGGCAATTGAGATTGGCTGTCCTGATTCCAACTTAGTTTGCTAGAAAATAGTATGCACAAATTACACACAGGCAAATTATGGTTAGTGTTTGGTCCCCTCTTTAGTTTTAGTGGCAGAAGTTTTTGTCTGGACTTACCTATTAGTAATAACCTTATCGCATTGGATCCACACATTTTTGTAAGTTTTTTAAAAGCATAGTGCAATATCATCCTCTAGTTATGTAAATGTATTCTTTAACAGTACAATAGAAACATACATAGCCCTCACTTACCGTACAATATTATAACTGACAGAAAATTGGTTTGATTGCCCGGAAGTTAAAACCATTTTCACATATGACTGCAATTCAGCAGAAACAATCAATGAAACATTAATAGAAAAAAAATTTCCAAATGGTTTTCCCATAAAATGGTGAAAGTTTATGTTTGCATATGTATAAAAAGTCTTCTATACATAAACTATATTTTCTGGACTGCAAGAAGTTACAAACACAATCCACAGAGCAAGCCTGGACATATTCCCAGATATTAATACTACTTTTCCCTCTTCTCAAAATCCTTTGACACAAGACTTTACAGGGAGCATGTTGGTCACACTTTAAAGGAGTTTTGTCTGTCCATAGGAAGAACATAATATTGGAATTATTGTCTCATCTGTGAAAATGACATTTGGGATTTTTATTCGCCTCAAGGCATCTGTTGGCCTTTTACAACATTTTCTTTTTATTAATATCCCTAATTGAATGTAAGTGGATATTCAAAAGAAAGTTTTATTACATCAACGTTGCCTTTTTTATTTAGAGTAGTTAATTTATATATTTAATCTGTCACCCTCTTGTCTTCTTGGCTGCTCTGCAGAGTCTCATATTTTGACTTCCTGTATCTCTTACTGGCCATAAAAACCTCCTTTGCACATCCTGATGATCATGATACTAAACTTTTTGATAGGTAATTAGTGATCAAAGCTGAGATTAGTATTTAAATGTTCTTGGCTCATTTAAATAGTTAGGAAGGAAGAAAGGAAGTGCGGAAGGAAGAAAGGAAGTGCAGAAGGAAGGAAGGAAGTGTGGAAGGAAGGAAGTGCGGAAGGAAGGAAGTGCAGAAGTGCGGAAGGAAGGACGTGCGGAAGTGCGGAAGGAAGGAAGGAAGTGTGGAAGGAAGGAAGTGCGGAAGAAAGTGCGGAAGGAAGTGCGGAAGGAAGTGTGGAAGGAAGGAAGGAAGTGCGGAAGGAAGTGCGGAAGGAAGTGCAGAAGGAAGCGCGGAAGGAAGGAAGGAAGGAGACACATTACAATGTAAGATGGAAAGAAAAAAGTTCCTTTATATAAAATTATACACTTTTGTGCTTATATATGTGTGTGTGTGTGTGTGTGTGTGTGTATATATATATATATATACATATAAAATATATGCACTGTCACTAGTGGACCTCCATTCTCCTCATTCAAAGGGTAGTTGGTACTGTTTGTGTTCATTTGAGCACTCTGTCTATCTCGAATCTGTGTGCCTGGATGTATACATATGTGGTGTATATAAATGTTCTGTGCATATGTGCCTGCTCAGAACACATCCTCAGTGCTGATTGGACCTGGGGACATGGAGGTCCAACAGCTTCTCCTCTCCTGAGCTGCTGATTCTAGCATGATATATTTTCCCCTCAGTGAAGATGATGACAATGATGGTGATAATAATAATAATAATAATGGATAGTAATAACAACTTTTGGAGAAGGTATGTTTCTACCTTTGTGCTTAGTTCAGGAATTGGCATTCCAGCAGTCACTCTGATGCATGTTTCTCACAAACCAGTCAAAAATCCTCTGAGTGCAGAAAGTGTGATAGAAGTCCAGCCATTCTTTCATTGCTATGAACACCACTGAAAGCTAACTTAATTAAAGAAGATACCCCAGGAACATTAGTGAGGCAACTAGATAACCACTTTTGTAGCAATACCCTAACTGCAATAACCTAAGGGATATAAGTGAAGCAAATATTTCAAGAAGTAATAGTTTTGTTATATACAGCTGGAACATGTAAACAAGCCTTTGGACATGTTTTTGCTGTCTTGTGAAGCTGCAGCTTAGCAAATTTCTTCAGGTTTATGCTTCTTAGTCAGACAGAATAATGAGATACGGTACCTTTGGACAGCATCCATAGCGTCAGAGAGCTGAGATCTCTTGGAGATCTCCCACCATTCTCCTACCTGCCTAGCTCTACAGTAGCAGAAGGCTGTGCAAAAGGAATTAAAGCTGTGTGAAGGACCTGAGACACCTTTCTTGTGGCATCTCTGAGGGCCCAGAATTCAGAAGTCTTGTCACCACATGGCTCTGCTCAGTGTTTACATATCCAGTTGTCTACTGTTGGACTACTGTTTTTTTAGCATAAGGCCAAAAAGTGGAACCTCCTTCCAAAAAGTACCAAAGGAATCATTTCATATAGTACATGTGAATGTGAATGTTATAGACGTAGGACTAAATGACTACATACCTCACTGGAGACACTTATTTTTATATTAAAAAATATATATTCATCTCAATCCTATCTGAACTTTAACAAGGGTACTGTAACTTGTCCTTAAATTTCTCAGTATTTCATATGATATTTGAATTTCCTTAAAGGAATGCTTTCAGCTGCTTCTTCCAATATGGAATATTGTACTAATTAACAATTTTGACACAAAAATTCTAGAAGGTTTACACTCCTCATTTTTACAACACCATTTAATTTACCTCTTCTCATTGATACACTGCTCTGGATAAATCCAAACAGTTTTTAAGATAACTGTTAAGTTAAAAACTGTTGTTCATAAAATACTGTGATGGAGGCTGATTGATATATAAATCCAGTGCCAAGTTAACTGTAAAGCTGAGATTTATAGTATGTTAAAAACTGTTCTGTTTTGGTCTACCAAATACTGTAGTGTTTACAGAAGGGTTAGTCTGAGATATCAAGAATGCCTTACTTTTCTTTTTGAAGCTCATGAATTATACTTATCTGTCTGTTTGCCTGCTTAACTATCAAAAATGTTTATTATACAATGAAAACTGGGAGGTTTTTTTGTCCTCCTCCCTATTTTCTCTGATTAGCCTGAGGGTTTTGCTGAGAATTAATTCAATTAGTGGTATTTTAAATCATTCTAATGCATATTTTAGCTGAGTTTTATTTTTTAGAAGTGTACTGATTGCTGCATTTTTAGGGATATGGAATTAAAGAATATATAGTTTCACAGTTTTTTTAATTTGTTCATACTTAGATTATATTACATAATAAACAAAAGAGCACAGCTCTATATGCCAAGTTTCCTGTAAACTTTGCACTGTTAAATGACATTGGTGAATTAATTAATTGAGAGGGTAGCAGTATGATAAATGGCATATGAGTAGGAACTCCAAGAGGATTTGCTCTATGGAAAACTCTCTCTATCCTGTCTAATCAGAATAGGAAGCTATTGGTCAGTTTTGAATATGCTAGGAGACATACAGTATTGGGCAATGATAAAAGACCTTCAGGCTCATGAAATCACAGAAATTTTTCATCATATAGTTATGTAGTTATTATCCCATCATACAGTCACCTGAATTTTCCATCAGCAAGTCACTTTTATCTCACAGCAGAATTTAAAATGGTAAATGAAGTATGGTAAACCTGAAACTTTATAATCCATCTGTGGATTGATAGTGGGAATGTTGTTCCCTGATCTTGCCTTTGTGTGTCTTTCCAGAACCATCTGGGTAATCCGATCTTTATGTAGGTGTACTGGGTTTGCACAGTTGGGTTTTGGTAGTGGGTGGGGCTTCTGTGAGAAGCTGCCAGAAGCTTTCCCATGTCTGGTAGAGCCAAGGCCAGCTGGCTCCAGGCCCCACTGCTGGCCAAGGCTGAGCCAATCAGGAATGACAGTAATGCCTGTGATAACATATTTACGAAGAAAAAAAAATAATTTCTGGGGCAGATGAAATTGCAGCCAAAGAGTGGAGTGAGAATATATGAACAATTACACAGGCACCAAGATCAGTGGGGAAGGACACACTCCAGGCACCAGATCGGAGGTTTCTCTGTGGGTAGTCCACAGTGCAGACCATGTGTTAGACACCAGATCGGTTATTATTGGGTCAGAACCACCTTGTTTGTGAGTGTGTGTGTGGGAAGGGCTGGGCTAGGGCTGCAGACCCATGACAAGCCCTGCCCAGAGCACACAGGCTACAGCCATGTAGCGATGGGAGCTGTGGGGCTGGGCTGGCAGTCGAGGGAAGCCTCCCTGGTAACCCACTCACACCACAGATCTTGGAGCCCCTGACTCAGGCTCAGACTGGCAGGGAGAGTGAGAACACTGCCCCTAACCCTAGCCTAGAACCCCACAGTGGCCAATGGGTCAGAGGCCCCACCTAGGTGTTTGGCCATAGAGACCAGAGCAAATAAAGGAGTACACATGAAGTCTCCACTGTGGGTCTTGGCCTGTTCTCATTGAAGTCATCAACATGGGACCTTCTAAGTGATAACTATTTTTCTTCCCCTCTTTACTCTTTTTTTTTCTCTAAATCTATCTTCCTTTATTCTTTTCTTCTTCTTGTGGGTAACTTAAACACTTTTTTTCTGTAAGTTATAGGTACCTAATTTAAGTGTCATAGAGTTTGTGTTTGCTAGGTATAACAAAGGTTCCTTACTATTGCAATACTTGTTAGTCTTGGTAATCTGTTGTAATGGTTTTGTGAATTTGCATGTTTTATTTCCATAAAACCCTTTCTGCCAAAATGCCTATTTTCTCACCAAATTAAAAGAAATCTCTTAGAGAAAATTGTATAGTTATTCTCTGGATGTTAACTCAGGGTACCAAAGCACCAATGGTTTTACAAGGGTTTGTGTGAGTAAAATCTCTTGAAGGCAGAATTTAGTGTGACACCTGGTAAAGTTAGGCCTTTAGGTCTGGGCTGTAACACCATGGTGAGGCAGCTGTGCTTCTGTAGCCCATGGAGGTCCACAGAGGTGCAGAGATCCACCTGCAAACCCTAGAGAGGACCACACTGGAGCAGGTGGATGCTCAAAGGAGGCTGTGACCCTGTGGAAGGCTAATGCCGAAGCAAGGTCCTGGCAGGGATCTGCTGACCCATGGAAAGACAAGCCCATGCCGGAGAAGGTTTCCTGGTAGGACTTGTGTCCCTGTGGGGGACCCATACTGAAGCAGGCTGTGCCTGAAGGATTGCAACCCATGAAAAAGTGACACATGTGGTAGCAGTTTGTGACGATCTGTTGCCTGTGGAATGGACTCACACTGGAGAAGTTCATGAAGGACTGTTTCCTGCAGGAGGGACCCCACAGGAAGCAGGAGAAGGACTCCTCTCCCTGGCAGCAGCAGAAACAACAACTGACTCCAACTCCCACTCCCTATCTCCCTGCACCGCTGGCTGGAAGGAAGTAGAACTTGGAAGGAGAGAGGCGTTGGGAGAAGGTATTTTTAAGATTTATTTTACTTCTCATTCTCCTGCTCTGATTCTTTTAGTAATAAATGTAATTAATATTCCCCACTTTGAGTCTTTTGCCCATGACGGTGATCGGTAAGTGATCTCTCCTGGTCCTTATCTCAGCTCATGAATCCTTCATTATATTTTCTCTCCTCTGTCCAGTTGCAGAGGGGAGGGAGAAAGAGGCTTTAGTAGGTATCTGTCATACAGCCAAGGTCAACCCACTACAGCAGGGAAGTATGGAATTCACTAAAACAACTGAGACAAATAGACATTATCACTTTTCCAGATAGATACATGTTTCTGAGGCAACTTCAGACTAGAACAGTCTGTTGAATTTTGCTACATAAAACATAAATAAAACAGTTGATTGCAGTACTACGAGCAAAAATTCTGATAAAAATGCACATATATATGAATTATGTTAAAATAACACTTTTCTTCTATGTTCTTGCAGGATATCTTAATGATTCTAGCTAAATGAAACTGGCAGCAATCAAGATATTCCCTGTATACCTAAGCAGATTGTAAGCATTTACAAGGTGTTGCTTTTCAATATATCCTAGGAACACAGTTAATGTTCTCATGGAATTTTGATGAAGGTTACATTATTCTTCCTCCAAATTCTTCACATCTCTATTTTGTGGAGATGCTGAGACTCAAGCTTAGCATCTTACCTTTTCTGCTTTGAAATTTCCTACTGAATTTGATCTTTTACATAGAATCATGATGATCATTAATAACTTCACATTTTTTCAAAATTGTCACCACACAGAGAGGTTAATTGGCCTTGGTGAAAATGAAAAGGTATAAAGAGAACAGGGTTGCCAGCAAATGTACAAAGAACTACCAGCTGCCAATGAATCTACAAAGGACTGACAAACTTGCTCTGTTAAAACTTCACAACTCAACAATATATGCTCTATAAAATTTTAATGTTAATACGTCTACTTTAGATAGTGACTTAAATGTAATCCAGTGAAGAATCCTTAGTACATGCATATCAGATCCTCAGCAGAATACAGAAGACTAAAAATTAATGGCACTAAATGGATTGATAGGCAGGTAAGAGGGACAGGTGAAAGTAAGTTTTATTTTCGTCTCACCTGACTTTGAACAATATTGGGTAAGGTTAAATGTCAATTGAAAAACATCCTGGGCAGATCTTTCTCAATGATTCATACATTTTTTATGCTTCAGAATTGAAATAAAGTCATGAATGTAGACCACAGTATCATTTGTTCCTATTAAAAACATCTGAAATTTTGTGGGGTTTTTGTTGTTGTTGGTGACAGTTTGGCTTGCTGTTGTTTTTTTAATTAGAAAATGGTTTATAAGTTGAGCATAGGAAAATGGTGCTCACTTATGAAGGCTGAAAGTTTTGAAGCTGTGTGGTCCTTATTACTGATTACAGCTCTACCATGCCAGCCTCTCCTCTTGTCCTTCCCATTCAAAATATGTGTGTCTTTTCCTCATACATTGACATAATGCTAATAGCACAGTGTCATAGGTTTACCTAAGTGGGCCTAAATTTAGGCTTTAAATCTAGAAGTGGGCCTGGAGCTGTCAGCTGACTGGAGTCAGGCTGGGCTAGCAGCTGA
>JAWWLZ010000139.1:38134058-38201961 GCA_035041345.1 Poliocrania exsul
TTGGGGTTAAAATTGTATGATTTGTAGTTCACTGGAAGATGAAAGATTGTGCCTTGCTGTTTTTTAACTTGTGTAAGCGTGTATCTGTACCTTTTTCTAGTTATCTCTTTCTTTTCTGTAAAATATATGTAGTTTTAGCATAAATGTAGTTTGAAGTTTTTTTCCTTCCCCTCTCTTTTCCTCCCTTTCCTCGGTGTTGGGAGGGAGGCTCTGACCCTGTACTTGGGGGGCTGGCAGTTTGCCAGCTCAAACCAAGACACACAGGAAGACAGAACTGGAAGATACCAATTTCACCAATGAATTTAGTTGTTGTCACCAACAGAAACTGTATCTTCAATTCACGTTAATAGCTAAGAAAGATCCATCAGTAGGGCTTTTTAACCAACTTACCCAGTGTGTTTGCTTGCTTCAGAACTTACCTGCAGTGATATTGAGCAAATTCTCCTTAATACACTGTGGAAATTGATTCAGAATCCATCATTCATAGTCACTTGCTGACATACCACTACTTTTAAATAATTGTGTTTCTTTTCTCTGTTTTGTTTCTAGTCTTTTCCTCTTCCTGCCTTTCCGTCTTCATCTCAACTTCTCTGTCATAGGCTTAAGAGTTACTTTTCTTTTGTATTCATATAATATTTGTTCACCTTTTTTT
This sequence comes from Poliocrania exsul, assembly GCA_035041345.1. Classification (NCBI taxonomy): domain Eukaryota; kingdom Metazoa; phylum Chordata; class Aves; order Passeriformes; family Thamnophilidae; genus Poliocrania; species Poliocrania exsul. The sequence goes on from JAWWLZ010000139.1 coordinate 38,134,711, forward strand.
GTTTGTTTGGTTGGTTGGGTTTTTTTGTGCTGCTAGCTTAACCCCCTATTCTTGCCAGGTTCAGCAATAATCTATAGGTCTTTTTTTCTTTTTTTTCTTTTAAAATATTGTTAATTATCCTGTTCTTCATTCTCCATCCCTGTGCATCATCCATTTCTTCTACATTCTTTTCTGTATTTACAGATCTCTTAACTTGGTCATCAGTATTCCTCTTATTTCCTGTGTCAGCATCTTCAGTAGAAATAACAAATAAGATCATGCCAGCCCATCCTTCAAAAAATCTGCTATTAATCTTTCACCAGCTCTACACTTTTCCTAACATGATTACCGTTACCTGTTTTTCCTTACTGGATGGTGTGGTTAGGAGAGGCACTCCCTAATTTAGTGCCCCCTACCCCAGCTCGCTGCCCTTTCATCTTCAGGGGGAAAATAAAAAAACCCAAAGATTACAGGTTGAGATAAAAACAGTTTACTAGAAACAGCAATGAGATAAAAAAAAAAGTAACAGCAACAATGTTAATAACAAAAGTGTACAAAAGAGGGTGATTTACATGCAAGACACTCACCAGGTCTGAACCATTTGTACACAACTGCAGTCAGCACCACCTTACCACTCCCTCTACCACAACATTTTCCAGATCGGAAAGGGATGCCCATCTCCTCTGGAAAGAGAGATTAAGAGTGTCCCTTCACCCATCCTCCCAGACCAACCCCATCCCCCTCCCCACTCCTGGCAATGAGGTAAGATCGTGTGGAATAACCTCTTAGGTGCCCACAACCAGACCCCTTCAGCTATTGCAAAAATTAACTCTGTCTTGGCCAAAACCAGGACACTGGAGTTATTACACAATTTGTTGAATTCCTTTGTTAATTATTACTTTCTTGAATTGCAGCTGTAACAATAATATTATACATACATATGTAAAGTCTAGGCAGCCAAAGGCTTTCAGTCAGTCTATTTAACTTTAAAAATGTATTAACCCCCCCTCCCCCCGCATTTAAAAATATAATTAAAATTTTTTTTAATGCATCTGTTTTTACATATGGCTTTCAAAAAGCACATGACAAATTCCTTCCCTGACACTAGAACTTTAGGGTTTATGTTATTTTCAGTGGTGGGAGCTAGAGATTTGGGCTGAAGTTTTGACTTGATTGTAATTAATACCAACATTTCCAGTAATGTCAGTAGGAACAGACTTTTACCCTTATTCTTATCTATTTCAGAAGGATACTGCATTTTTCATATTTTATTAGGAAGAAGGAATTGTTATTTTAAATAATGTATCCTTGGAAGATCATGAGGGAAATAGGATATTGCATATTAGCATCATCATGGATCTGCATTTTTTGGCAAAGTTTTAAGTTTATTGATTTGAAGTACATAAGGACAGAAGACATCAGCTACTCTATTGTATTGTATACCACAGGCCATTTACATTTCAGATAACCTTCACTAAACTTCATAATCTGCATTTGAATTTGGATCATTGGCTAATACGTGTCTTTCAGAAAATATAATCTTCACTATAAGATACCAGAAGACATCACTTTCTTTTTTGCTTGTTACCAAGGTTAATAAACTTACTATTAAAATATATTGTGCTTTACTTCAAATTTTATTTTTTTTTATTTCAGCATTGATTCTTATACTTTTCTGCTCTAGATAAAGGAACCGTATAATAGCTATATTTTTCCTCAGGAAAATTGGGAACTCACTCCTTTCTTTAGGTATTCTGTGTCTTCATGCTGCAGTCATGCTGAATGTATGTCTGCCAAAATCAGATCAAAATACTGTTGCATTTATTTTATTCCAACAGATGTTTGATTCGCAGTGAATTTCTGAAAGGACTGAAACTATTTTTTGTGATTTTTAAGTTGTATGTTAACTTGTAATAGGACCATGATGAGAAAACCATACTCCAGTCTTGTCCCCTCTTCCCCCAACTATTTGACACACTAATTCCTCATTCTGCCATCCCAATGCTTTAGCTGTTCTTACAGAATTCTATATATTCTTTTACAAAAAGAGCAGAAGAACTATTTTGTGGTAAAAATATAACTTGATTTTGAAAGTGAATATTGTATATTATTGAAGTCTCTTGAGCCAGTAATGTTAGTGCCTTGAAATAATCTATATAAATAATGAATCAAAGAAGGTATGTACAAGCTCTTCCAGCAGGTACTTACATAGGAATAAACTGCTGAGGAATTTTAACTGAATGTCTGATTTTATCAGTTTTAGAGGCAGTAAACTAAGCTCTCCAGCAAAACATCTTGAACACTTTACTGTGGAGGACAGGCACACTAGTCTGGAGCAAAAATGTATCTATACTTTTTAACCACTATTCAGGCATAACATTTGGTACAATTTTCCTCATTATGTTCCATTTTACATTATTTTTAGGGTTTTTGTCTCTGCAAAGATCAGAAGTTGAAAAGTCAAAATAAACAAGTAAAACTTATAAGCAACTTGTAAGACTTTTCTTCCATGGTAAGAAGAAAAAAGAAGAGATTTTGTAGTAACAGTTTCTACTTGCTAGATATTTTTCCATTCAGTTATAACTTTTTCTGCATCCATATTGCCATAGTAGTCATTTTTCTGCTTAGTTACAAATTTATCTGCATCTGTATTGCCATATTAGTTCAGGCACATGTTGGGACCCCAGGGTTCTCTAAGGTGTCAGACCTGAGGTCCATACCCAATGCATATTTTCCTCTAGTCTGGCTTCTCAGCCAGGGCATTCTCTATGCTGGACAGAAAAAGCTAGTAGTGTTCACTGAGAAATTCATGTTCACACTCAACAGCTACAGGTAGTTTGGCTAAGCTAAGCTGCCTAGCTCTCGGGACCGAGCTGGGGACACGCTCCCGAGATAACTCACACACACAGAGTTCTGGAGAACATATCAAAAATTATTTATTTCCGGCTGGGGTCTGCTTTATAAAGGGTCCCAATAGGGGCGGGGTTTGGAGGGGATTGGACAGCACATCTGAGGGCAGGATTAGGCTTAGGTACTGGGAGGAGACAAACCACAGGGCTGCAAGCAGGAGGCAGGTGGGACTCAGGGAAATCACATACAGAGGGGGAAGGAACAGGGAGAATGTGCTGAGTCCGACACCTAGCTTTGACAAATTGCAGTTGAATGCAAGAATCTCTGTTCATAAGGGCAGTAAAGATGTAATTAAGTGACAAACCAAGCAACATAACTGCTGAACTTCTGGGACTCATAGATGCTATCACATTTATTGCAACTCTCTTGATCTAGGCGTATTGAAAGTCAAGTATATTTCATTGGGAAGCATTAATACTTATTGAAGAGTTTATCTTAAATAGAGGACCAATTAATTCTGAAAGTCCATTTCTTACTGAAACTTTTGCACACCAGAGCCTTGGATATTGTGGGTGCTTCAGGCATTGCAATTCTGGAAACACTGGTAGAAATAATTATTAGTTATTCATTATTCTTTTATAACAACTTCACTTGAAAATTGAATTTATTTAGTCATTATTGATCCAATCAAAATATCTTGGAGGAAGAAGAAATTATATAGGCAGAGGTAAATTCTCTTTTTGATAGCTGCTATATAATTCCATTGATTCAAAATAAGTAAAACAGGGTTATCAATCCATTGTGGAACTGTTTAACAATTATTGTTCTATATAGTCAATTTTTAAGAGTCAAAATTTGACGTTGTGCCACCCTGCTGACAAGGATGTACACAGTTTTTCCTCTATCTGTCAATGTTTTCCAGTCAGTTTAACCACACTCAATTCAAGTATCATTACTTCCATTCCAAGCACTGTGGAAATAATTTTTAAATTACAGGGTACGAAGACAGACACTTCTTGTATGTGTTAACTTTCTGAAGATGTATTCTGACATTTTGACACCCACTGCAGCATAAAACTTGTTTCATTGAAAATTTCCAATATTTTTCAGGCTAAAGCAAATGAGATAATTTTCTTTTTTAATTTTTCATTTTATTCTCTCCTCTTGATTCCATTATGTGAGTGTAGTAAATGGTTCAATTGCTCACATTAAGAATTTTTGCTGGAAAAAATGTTTACTGCCTTAAGTGCTAGTACAGCAAACAGGCAGAGAGTCAGCTTGATGTTACAGTCCAGGTCTGCAGTAGCCTTAAAAAACATTCTTTGGATTCCATGAGGAAAACGGTGCCACAAAGTAATTGGGAAGAGACCTACTTACAAATCCGTCACCACATTCTAAAGTTTAGAGGTACTGTAGTACCCCCTTTGCTCTTGCTGGTACTTCTGGTACTGGATCAACAGTACTCCTGATTTTAGACCTCTTTTCAATTCCTCTCATTGTACTGCTTTCTGTCACTGTCACTGCTCTGTCTGGTGCCCTACTAACTGCACAGCTGGAGCTCTGATTGGAATGGAGATTTTTATTTGAATTCTTTGCATGAGATCGCTTTCATGTCTTTAGTTTTAACACCTAAAATAAAAACAAATATTAGAGCTTAATTTGCTGGGAAAATATATGCTGCAGGAGAGATGAAGAAATTAAAATATTCAGAACTACTATTTCCCATTTTGATATAAAATGACAGAAATGCTTAATATACCCATCATGAACACAGAATATGGCTCATTGACCTCAAAATAATTTTCAAAACTAAGAACAATTGGCAATAGGATACACCATATCTGAAAACTGCTGAATGAACATGTACTGGCCAGAAAAGTAAACTGAGAATGATTGTGGAAGCTGTTTTGACAGCCAGGGCTAAATTAAGACACATTCAAATTTGACAAAATGAATGGAGAGTACAGAGATACAGAAGAACTTCATAATTTCCATTCACTAATTATTTGTTACTAACAGAATACTTTCCAACAAGCGTCATTAATCCTAACATAGGGTCCCACAAAAAGAACAATGGTCAATATGTTTAAAGCTGCAATACAGCTACCTTTGCACATTCTAAACCTATACATTTCTCTTTTCATCCCATAGTCAGACAAAGTCAGGCACTGGATGTGCTCAGACCAACATTTTATTTTGATATTAGACTTCAGTGTGCACACTGCTCTCCACAGATCTCTTTATTCAAAAATGTTTGTTGTTCAGAGTTGTTTGCTCTTCTAATACTGCCTCTCCCCTTTAGACCTCTTTATTGCTTTAAACTATTTTTTTCCCCAGTTTTCGTTTCCTGAGAGATATTTCAGCTTTTCCATCACTCATTTTTAGTGGTAAATTCTAACTATTAAAAGCAACATAAGTTTAGATCTTAAAAAAATGTTAAAAAAGCTAGGATTATATCTCAGTAATCACTGACTACAGGACGACAAAATAAATTTTAAAGAGCAGTGAATACTATTCCTCATTACAGAGTATAGAAATCACGAATAGTGGTCACACTGCAATGATACTGGTGATGTCACAAGTTGTATGTGTTTTTTCCCGGATCAGTTGAAAGTGCATCAGCCTTATAACCCTAAGAAATATGTTCTAAATCATAGAATTCAGTTAGATAAACTTCTTTATATTTTTTAAATTAGAAATAAAATGCTATTTTAAATAGCTATATTATTTTCTTACCATCTGGAATTTTAGAAAGCTTGTGCTAAACCAGTGCTATGAGAGTTGCCTATAGCAAATACAATTCATATCTGTGTGATCACACCTAGACTGTAAAGAATGCTCTAAATACTGAGTTTTGTGACTAGATGCTTGCAAGGAACTTGCAGATCAACAGAAGTCAGAGTAGGGATTTATTTATCTCTGATTTTAGTCCATCATACTAAATTTACTTGTCCAGAAATCACAGCTATCTTTCTGTTATGAGTTTGTTTCACTTTAAACCAGTTCCTTTAAAACTAGGGTTTTTTTGATAGATATGCCACATGATTTATGTCTTCATTTGGAAATTCTTTATGAATTAGAAGAATGTAAAACCAAATATATGGCTTTTTTTTATTTGTTGTCACAAAATATGACTTTTTCTGTGAGATTTCCATAAAATAGTTCTTACACAGTGCATGATAACAGTTAGGATAATCCAGGGTTTAAAATTTTTCTTCATTTTCAACTCTCTGATAATTTTATAAGATATTTTAAATGCACTTTTATTTTTTAAGATGCAGCAATAAAACAATAAAATATGACCCTACTACACTTCTCCCATGTGCAACTCAGTGAAAAATGTGACTATAAGGAGAGAACATAGGGCAATGTTCTTCCTCAGAATTTTGTTCTCTCTTATTTATTTTCCATTGAAAGGTTTCTAAAAGAAACATACCTGAGCAGCTAGGATTTTCTAGGATCTGTACATCTGTAAAGGAGGACAAGTTGAATTTGTGTGTGCTTTTGCCACAACTTTAAACTTTTTATGTTCGACCAAATTCTTAATGTAGGCTCAGCAAAGCCCTGGCAAACATAGAATAATTTCTGAAATCTTGAAAAATATTCTGGATTAATATATAAGCTGTTTGAAACAGTCATGCCTCCAGTCAGGACCTGGAGATCTTATCTTATTTTCTAGAGCAGAAATCTTGTTTGCGCTCTAATGAAGTGATCTGACATTCCGTGAACAGAAGATATCTTAATCTAGACACATAGATATTTCAATTAAGTTAGCACTGAAGAAATAAAAGATAACATAAAAGCCAGTAATACATTTAAACTATTATGACATTTAGAAGTAGTTCTAAATACTGTATATTACTGTTATTAAACTCATGAAAGGTAGAACTAATAAAATAAAGATACTGAAGAATGAAAAAATATGAAAAAAACCTTACAAAATAAACCATGATATGGAATAAATAGCTACTTTCATTGATTTTTATGAGAATTTAATTTAGAAAATACTAACAACATAAATTTCATCTCAGATGGCATAATTTCACTAACTGTATGAATCAAACCATAGTTTCCAATGAAAAGTATTCTGACAAATAGTTTTCAGCAACTCTAATCATTTTTCATCACCACTTTTCTCCTACAATCTGTTATATTCACTTACAGTTTTGTTATTGAAATTGGAATGTAAACTTTTCATTGAAGAGGTTGTGCCTACCAGTCTGTACAAAGAACTTCTGGGCTTCCCTCCTAATTGGAATCCCAGGCAAGGCTGTGTCATACTGATATTGATAATATTAACTTTACACAACTCACATGAAATTCATGGCTTTTTATAACTGGAGCCTATAAAATTGTAATTGAAATTATTTTAACAAAGACTGAAATCAAAAACGTTATTCACTGGAAAAATAACACTTTTTCCAAGTGCCAAAGTCTCTCGTTCACCCTGGAATTTTCCATCTCTCTGAGAATTAGCATGATAAAAGCAAATGATGAATGGACATGGGACTGAAATCTTTGGGAGAGAAGCCTGTGACAGTTCCTTTGAAACTTTAAGAGTTTATAATGTAAATAAGTGTTTAGGGGATTATTAACATTCACATATTTTACCCCAAAGGCTTTCTGTAAGGTCAACTTTAAAGCAGTTGAAGTATGCAGAAAGAATTGGAAAATGTATGTGTGAACATGTTCAAAGAATTTAGACAGTCTGTGCTACAAAATGTTTTCATTTGACTTTTAATATGATAAATATGTCAAAATAATGTATATAATTATTCGCCATCAGATATTTGTAACATAGGGTTGGGAATTCTGGAATTTAAGGAATTCTCACATTTTTTTAATATGAAGTCATTTTTGTTCCACAGTAGCACAAAAAAAACCAAACAAGACTAAGAAAAAGAACTTTCAAATGAGCTTTAACAAAAAGCATGGCACTATTTTGTCATGGCCACCAAAAAAGAAAACTTATTTCTCATAAGTATAGCTTCATACAGCAGTTATCTAAAGCATGTTCTTTAAACCAGTCTAATTATTTATATGTCCAAATGCATTTTAGATGCCTTGAAGTGCACATTTTTAAAGACAGAAGCTGAGGCAAATGACCAGTGCAACTCTAATTTCCACCTAAATTATTAATACTATGATATAATGTCTTCACGATGTATAATAGCTCTGTGAGATTAGACTTTTTTATTTGTTGTGCATAATATTAAAACATAGAAAAAAGGCCTCTTGTTTTTTCTCATTCAAATAAGTTATGTGAAAAACTAAGCATGAAATCAATGATACTGACCTTTTATATTGCATACACCTATGTTGACCTGAATTTTTTCATTTCACAGCAAATAAGTCAATCTATTCAAAATATTTGTGCATGTGTACTGCATTCCAGCTTTTTCTGTGACACTGTCACTGAATCTTCATGGATGATGGTGTAGCATTGCTTATATGAACTGCTATACTTTCAATCTGAATTTTGACTAGACAAGGATGGATGTCAACCTTAACTAATGAATTCAGTAATATTATGTCCATTCATATATTACTGAATTACTCACAAAGCATGCTGAAGCTACAAAAAACTGTCAGAAGGTGCTTGTCATCTGTAATCAACATTTTCTATTTCCCCTAGAAATCTAATTCAATTACACCTGTCAAGAGTAAATCAAGAATAACTTCTGCAAAATGAATATTCTTTTGTTTCATTCACTGTGCCTTGAGGAACTTTTATCTCCCTTTTGTCTATATTTCAACAATTTATTTCATAAAGGGGAATCAACAAAGGGCATAGCAGGAAAGGGAAAGAAAAATATTGGATAAAACTCCTTCTTGAGATAAGTTAGTTGAAAAAGCTGAATTATTCATACACCAATAAAGTCACACTTAGGAAAGTGCAAAGTTGCTTATCACAAGGAGAAAGAGGGAAATAATCCAGTCTGTTTACTAACATGTATAATGCAGCCATTCACTTAATTCTGCAAACATTTTCTTATCAAATTGCTTCTTAGAAAATGAGAAATAAATTGCTTGACTGTATTTATACATTGCTTATATAGCAATTCTCCTTTGGTATTTGTCAAACACTCCAAATAGCCATAAATGCACTCCACCTGTCTTGGTTATGTAGTGAAACAGCAGCACCACAGTAATGCCACAGTCATATGGTTCCTCAGAGTTTTTAAATAATAAGGTTAAAAGTACAAGTTTGCATTTTTGTTCTTATCTGCTGGATAGTGTCACCCAATTAAAATGCAAACATGGGGATACGAAGAAATTCGGAATTTCAAAGGCCAAAATTATAATATGAAAAAAATTCTATTGACATGTAATAAGAAAAGACAATTTTCATTATCTAAAAGTAACCTATCCAGGATGCTGAAATTAGAAATTAATCTTGAACTTCTTCTTCTGCGACTCTGCTATGTTACTCATGAGCTTTTGTTTGAAAATCCAAGTATATAAATAGCTTCTGCAAGTATTCATCAATAAAGCAAAAAGGCCACAGTCAAAGATGCCCAATTTTCTAACACTAAAAGCTTTTTTTTTCTGGTACTGGGAAAATGTGTATTCAAAGGAGAGGATATCAGTCATGTATATTACTAGAACCATTCATTTAAGGAGTTGATAATTGCATAGAAATTTTTGATATTGCTCCATAGAAATAACACAAATTTAAACTAAAAATAATGAGTGTTCTTTTTTTAAAAGTGATTGAAATTCTTTTAAATGAAGGAAAAATACAGCAGAAAAGGGGAACTTCTTTCCAGAAAAGACGAACCTGCATGATTAGAAGCTTAATTCTAGTTTTCATTGCTCTACACATTAAAACACAGATTTCCAAAATCTGAGGAAGAGGTAGTTTAGAGCTTCTCAGATCCCTGTCTGCAGGGAATTGAAACAAGCCTCCATTGCTCATGGTAGCTTAAATCTCAGTACACTGTGTACTGAGTACAACCTGACTGTGTTTCCTAGGATCTTGGCAGTCATTTAAGAAATATTGAGAGATTATGAGTTTCTTCTGAATACCGTGCCAGACCTGTGTGGATGACTTGAATGATTTGAAGACTCTTAGAGAGCATTCACATCAGCCTCTTGGGCCATTTTGGGTAGTACGTAACTATATTTAGCACAGAGGCAGAAAACTACATGTATAGTCCTGAATATACTATCTTAATCAGGAACTGAATCTATCCCAATATAAGTTTTATTTAAATATATGTTATATATAGTCTATATATAATATTCCATATATGAATACAAATATTTATTTTGGCCTTAGAGCTAGAAAAAATACTTTATAAACTTTGCAAGTAAAGTTATCATCATAGATCATCCTTGAATCAACTTCCTGGTTCTGAAGGAGAGAACTGAGTGGGAACAAAGAAAAGGAGATCACTTTTTAAAAGTACTGAGTTATAGCTCAGAAACAACAACAAACTAATTAATTTATTAATTTAATTTGGAAGTATATTGAACTGACATAGACCACCAAATTGCTCTGTTAAAGTGTGACTGACTCTGTAACTTCTGATTTACAGGACTTGGGATGAAAACCTTGGCCTACGAAAGAGGAATTCAGTGCAGCTTTCAAATACTGGCTATGGCTCAGAGATCAAACTAAAATATTAATTGAATACACAAAAATTATAAATGGCAACTTCCTTCTAAATAATTGTTACATTTGACACAACAGGGAAAATAGCTCAGTTGGTTAGAGACTGGTGCTAATAATGCCAAGGTTTTATGGGTCATTCACTTAAGAGTTGGACACGTTGATCCCTGTGGGTTCCTTTCAACTCAGAATATTCTGTGATTAGGTCTTATCTTTATATGATCATAGAATGGTTTAGGTAGGGAAGGTACCTCTGGAGGGCATCTGGTCTAACTCATTTGCTCAAGCAGGGACATGTAGAGCTGGTAGCTTAGGGCCATTTCCAGACAACTTTTTGAATGTCTCAAGCGGTAAATAATTAATTAAGACATCTCTATGTTACAAATGGAAAAATACAGCTAAGAAATTAGGAATTTGAAAGAAAACTAGAAATATACATGTAGAACTGTAGCTAATGTAAGGTTAAAAAGGAGAAGGTTGTATGTGTGTCAGGAAAAATTCTAATTTTAATTTTTTTCCATTAATGATCACCTTTATGTATTTCTGTTCTCTATTTATGAAAATATCAGATCTAGATTTTTTGAAAAAATATATACTCTTTCTTCATTGATTATTGGATTAATGTTGCACAGCATGTGCTAATGCTTGATGCTTTTTAATCAAAGGGTCTATTTAATTTATTACAAAATGTTTGAACAATGAATATTCTGCACTATTAACATGGATTTTCTGTAATTTTTGGAACACTAGGGCAGTTATCCAGAAACTGAAAGAAAGATGATATTGTCATATCATTCAAGAAAGGTGAATTGGATGACCTGGGTGATGTTAGGCCTGTCAACCTGACATTGATCTTAGAACAAGTAATGGAAAGAATCTGAAAGAAATGAAGGACGTAAATATAATTAATGCTAGTCAAAATAGGTTTATGGAAAATAAATCTCATTAAATGGACTTGATAACTTTTTCAACATCACTACAAGTTTTGTTGACAAAATGGGATTCATTAAATATACTCATAGTACCATGAGCTTTTGTCTTAATATTGTACCACAATTTGTCTAATAACGAAGGAGGGTACAAAATCAGTGTCACACACTGCACATAAATAGATGTAAAACTGTGTAGGTGAAAAGTTTTGAAATTAACTGAGAGTTGAAAAACTCTTAGTAGTTAAGTTTCTAGCAAGACCCTATTGTATTTGATACTTTTCAGCGGTTTACTGTTGTTTCTTTTCTGTGTCTGGTAGGAAAGCATTTGTCTTCATTGAGGATGCTAAGAGAAATATGGTTGAAATAGTTGAATAAGACCATTTACTGATATTATAAAGCCTGATTTTTTAAATAAACTTTGGTCTACCTAATGAAAAATGTTAAGTACAGTTAAGCATACAGTTGTTCAAAAATATACTAAAGAAAAATTAGGCTTTATTTGCAGCAGGCTGAACTCTGTCATGTAAAGCAGAGTCTGAGAAACTTTTGGAGTAAGCTGAATCATTAGTTGAGAAAAACATTGACTTAAATGCTGTAACTCATAGGAATAATGTAATCTGTGGATGTATAACTAAAACTATTGTGATCTTGTATCCCTGAGAAATCTCTAAACTTTCGTAGCTCAGACTGCTGAAACTTTAGGCTAGTAACAGCTAGTGTTGGAACTCCCATCAGATGGCTTAAATGGAACAGGTTAAAAGAAGAACATCAGAACTACAGAAAGAATTGGAGAATTCATGTTGTTAGAAACTAAGATTTATAATTAAAGAGGACAGCTGATTGGCAAGAGAAGTTTCTTCAGTCTATCAGAAAAAAATACATAACAATACCTGATGCCTTGTAGTTGCTAGATATATTCAGGTCATAAATGCAATAGTTTTAAGAGTAGTGAGAGAAATGTTCTGATCAAGTGATAAGCATTTTCTATTCTTAAATTCCTAAATGCATGCTCATTCCCTCATGCGGCTCTAACTCAAACAGGAATTAATTTGAAGTCTTACATTACACACACACCAAAAAAAAAAAAAAAAAAAGCTGGATGATTTAATGGACTTTTATGGCTGCAATCCATGAATATTAGCAACAGGAGAGCTGACTCCTTTGCTCTACTTGCCAATAAAATGAATTAAGTCAGATCTGTACAGAAAATGTTCAATAGCATAAAAAATGACTGGATGGTATGTGATTTTTTAATTAAATAATTATACTGACAAAATATCTTGTGTAAATTCACCTATACACAGGACATCTTAGTCTGTTTTTTTAAACCAAATAAACACTCTGATTTACTTGAAATTACTGGGCATTCATGAGACACTTTGAGCTTAAAATAAAAGAACTTTTTAAGTTATGCTGTGCTCAAAATTTATAATAAAAAATGGACTGACAACCTTGACGAGAAATCTTTAGTGGGGTAATATTTTGAGCAAGATGAGGAATTATATTTTATCAACTTAATCAGAACGTATTCTGTGCCAGTTTATTCCTTATACCCAAACTGTTCTGTGTATCGTCACAGGGAGTAGAGTTGGACCAAGGGTTGGCCTCGATCTAGGAGGTCTTTTCCAACCCAATCGATTTTATGATTCTATGATTCTATGAAAAGCCTCTAGTGGAATGAAATACTTTTCTTAATATATTGTGCTTATATGTCAAGGTGTTGGTAGCAGATGTGGCTACTGGGGTGACTTCAGTGGGAAGCTGCCAGAAGCTTCCCCATATCCAGCAGAGCCAATGCCAGCCAGCTCCAAGGCTGGCCCACTGCTGACCAAAGGTAAACCAACCAGAGAAAGTGAGTCCTCTGTGATAACATATGTAAGAAGAAAATAAAAGGTATTGCCCAGACACCACTGCAGACAGAGTAATAGGGAATGAGACTATGTGAGAGGAACAGCTCTGCAAATACCTAGGTCAGTGGAGAAGGAGGAATAGGAGTTGCTCCAGGTGCTAGAGCTGATATTCCCCTGAGGCCCATGATGAAGACCATGGTGAGGCAGCTTGCCCCCCTGGAGCTTATGGAAGTCAACAGCAGTGCAAAGATCTGCCTGCAGCCCATGGAGGAGACCCATGCTGAAGAAGGTGGATGCCCAAATGAAGACTGTGACTCTGTGGGAAGCCCATGCTGGAGCAGGCTCCTGGCAGCGGCCTGATGACCCATGAAAGGAGAAACCAATGCTGGAGCAGGTTCCCTGGTAGGGCTTGTGACCTTATGGGGGACCCATGCTGGAGCAGGCTTTCCTTGAAGGACTGCAGCTCCTGGCAAGGGAACCATTCTGAAACTTCATAAAAAAACTGTAGCCTGTGGGAAGGACTCATGCTGGAGGAGTTCATGGAGGACTGTCTCCCATGGGAGGAACCCCACACTGGAGCAAGGGAAGAGTGTGAGGAGTCTTCTCCCTGAGAAGCAAGGACTGGCAGAAAAAATATGTGATGAACTGACCACAACACCCTTCCCTGTCACACTGCACAGCTGGGGGAGGATGTAGGGAGATCAGGAGTGAAAAGATGAACTCATGAAGAGGGAAGTAGTGGGGTAAGGGTGTTTTAACATTTGGTTTTATTTCTCATTATCTGCTCCGATTTGGTTGGTAATAAATTAAACTAATTTCCCCAAGTCAAGTCTCATTTTGCCCATGATGGTGACCACTGAGTGATCTCTCCTTGCACTTTTTTCAACCCACAAGCCATTTGTTTTATTTTCTCTCCCCTCTCCAGCTGAGGAGGGGATTCAGAGTGACTTTGGCGGGCACCTGACATCCAGCCAAGGCCAATCCACTACAGTCCTTTTTAGCACCCAACATGGGCACTGTGTGGGCTTATAATTGCCATACAGAAGACTTAGGATTATAAACTTGTCCTGGACCCATATACAAAGGCATGACCACTGTTAGGGCAAAAAGCAGAACAAGAAGATGGAGAAGATGGCATTGCAGTCAAAGCAGAGGTCTCTGAAACCTGCAAATAAAAACAGAGTAATATTATTTATGACTTGCCTTGAATGTGAATATAAACCTATCAAAATAGCCCTATCAGCAACAATATATAAAACTTGTGGAACATTCTTTTGGCATGCCAGCCGTAATATACAAGCATTTGATCCAAATATGACAGCAATGTGATCATCAAAGGTGCAAGCAAAGCCATGTGCAGCGGCATTGCAGGACCCATCTCAGTCTCAAAAACTGTGATCCCAACATAAAGAACCAAGAACTAGATAAATGTGAGGGACCGCAGGTAGGTAGAACACCCTGCCTAACAAACTAAAAAAGGGTAGCCATCAACAACGAAACCAAGATAAGCATCAACTGGAGTAGCATCTGAGCTCCCTTTTGGGCGGAGGTAGCAAGATGCATAAAATGTCAATGATGGACTTGAAAAAGAAGACAAGATTGCTTTTGTTCTCATTTCTCTTATCAAAGAGCGCTCAAGCCTGACTACCTATGGATTACAGCCATCATGGAAAAACCATACAACATCAGTGTCAAGGTATTGTATGTTCACAGCTAATTCAGGATATGATTTTTAAAGAAAATCAGTTTACTCTTTGCAGTGATAATGATTAATAATACATAAGAAACACAAAGGGTTTTATTAATTTAATAATTTGGTATATTTTGATTTTAAAGCTTAAATAATGGCCCAATCTGCCAGGCCCTGAAATATTCCCATTACAGTAATATCAATTTACCTGATACACACACATATATGCAAATATATATGTATAAATATGTATGTAGATACATAGATACATTCAGTTCAAAAGGAAAGCATTCTCAGACACTTAAATAAAAGGTTCCTGTAGGGTAAAACAGCTGCTCTAGTTTGTCCCTGAACTGAACAAACTGCTTGTTATGGAAAATAAATATGTCACTTAAGGCTCCTTTTCTTCTGTGTGTGCTTTCTCGTCCACTTACTGCTTCTTTTGAGACCACAAAAACCAGCAGAAGTCAGGGACATTTTTTGTCACTCAGTAAAAAGACTTTCAAGGGAAATGTTCATTATTCTCTAGTAAAACTGGGTGTTTTATTTTGAGCGTAGATTTAATTAAAGTACCATTGTCCACCAATGTCTTCTGTTATTAGTTTTTAATTACAAGATATGAGGGGGGAAATAAAAGGAAGTTAATCTGAAGTCATATGTACAAAATAATTACATATTTGACATTTTTGATTTTAGATTCTAGTTAGCAATGATACTCAACTTGTTTTGTGTTGTCCTTGAGAAGTCACCAGAATTTAGTAGGAGATTAAAATGCAATTAATGTATTAACATGTTTAATGGACTCAATGTACATATTTTGTGTACTGTTCATCCAATTTACAAGAACAGAGCAAAATTATAAGCACATGCACCAACTAAAAGTGATGCCTGTTTGAGTCTAGGGAGCAAACTGTCGTTAAGTAACAGGGATCCAGATGTGGAAAAGTAATACTAGCCTGTAGTGAGACTTTGGGCAAACTTTGCCCAAGCTTTGGGCAAAGCTTGAATGTGAGAATCTGAGACTGAGATTACCATAAACTGTAGTTTGAGCATTTGTTATAGATAACTTAAACTCAGTGTTCATCCAGGGTTCTAACCATACAGATAAATCAAACATTGAGACAACAGCTTTTCACTTACTCTTTTTTAATTTAACCAATTACACCCCACAATCACAACAGGGTTAGCTGGATGAGAAACAGCTTTGACCTTTGTATGTGAAACTAGTTGTGAAAATGCTTGTCCATAAAACTGGTGATAGAATGTGTAAGATGAACAAGTAATAAAATTATATATCTATTATACCCCAGAACAGTATCCGTATCATGAAATGCATTCTGCATATACACTCACACACACACAAATACCGACATGTACATTTCTAGATACATGTATGGAAAAGAGTGGATTGGGAAATTCTCATTTGTCTTTGTCCATCCAGAAATTAAGAACATAAAAGAAAAAAATATTTAGCTTTGGGATAGGAAGGAAAGCAAATCTGGAATGAATTAACACTCTGGATGATACTCAAAAATGGGCAAAGTCCTTTCCTTCCGATGTCTTTTCAAAGAAAATTAGGAATGAAGTATTTCAGCATACATGGAAAGAAAGAAACTTTGAAAGAGAGACACAATTCAGGCTGCTACTTAGTAGCAAAAGTTCAGGAGATAGATGTTACATTCCATATTATTTATTGAGGCACCTTATCCCAAGCACACAGGGTAATGTGAATGCTATTCTGATATATTTAACTTTGGTCATTCATTAAATACAGATTTTAAACATCACTATAATACGTTGACTCTCACTTGCAGAACTGGTTATAGTGCAAGTTAACAGCATGCATTGGTCCAAAATTATTTTTCTTTGTTAAAGGGCAACATGGTAATGTTTGGGTTTGGGTTTGTTTGGTTTTTTGGGTATTTAATAGTGGAATATTTTGCAAGTTTGCGGGTTTTTTGACAATTTAGGTAAAATACATGATCTTGATTCAAAACTGCTCCAAACATTAGTAAAAGATACACTGGGAAAAGATTTTCTGACTGAAATCCCAAAGACTAAGAAATACTTTTACAGGTAGAGAGAAGCAGAAGGCCCAGAAAGAAAAGAAATAACACCCTGGAAAACACTGAACAGCTATACCAACAGAGAAATGGAGCAGAGGATTATGACTCTACTCAGGAGACTCTAAATTTTAAGGGACTGAAAACATGTAGCCAGATGACTCTGAGATTGCTGTGCAAGAATTTGCCTGATATGAGGTGTGTCCGTCCAAATGAAATTTGGCATAGACTCAGATGTACTACTATACTGTGCTAATTGCAGCAGATCAGTTTTTGTCAACTACAGAGACATTTGTGTTGGATTGTTGGATCTGCACTCTCACATCAACCTTGTTAACTTTCTAAGTTGTTTTAAGTATGGTAGCTGCCATGAGCATTTTTCTGAATATACTCCTCTGAAGCAGTTCAGACATGATATCTCTGAAACTAGCATAGTTCAGCAATCAGATCAAATATTTAGCCATAGAATCCAAATTTTTGAATTCTACAAACAACTATTTAGATGACAGTACTGCATGAAAGTAAAGGTTGAACACCCACCCTGCCCCAGCCCACCACAACAGTGTTTTCACAGATAACAGAATTTCTGCTTTACAAAACCTGGGAACATGCTATATATTCTTTAGATTATAAGAGTTTCCATCCTTATATGCAAATTTCTCTTGTGATAATAGTAATGGAGACAGCTGTATAAACAAAATATTTGCAGCCTCCAGTGTTAACCATACTGAAGCTTTTCTTAGTAAAAAGAGTTAAAATACAAAAGCTGGTAGAGGTCTGATCAGTGCTGGCTCTAAAGCAATGGCTTGAAGTGGAGATAGAAAACCCAAGGCTTCTGAAGAGCTGGTTGAATTACCACAGCCTCAGGGGGAAGAATGGGCAGTCAGACTTTTTCCAGGTAAATCCAAACTTCTCAGCATGTAAATCTATCCTCTTGATATGATCAATGAATATTTCTTTTCTATAGCTGTGTCTGCCTTTTTCACTCCATGCTATTGATGTGTTATTGATCCCTGTCAGGAAAATGAACAAGCATGGGATCATATGAAAAAATAGTAAACGTATAAAAAGCCCGTTGTGAGACAAAAATAAAATGATTGTGATTGTTTCAGTTAGATCCCCCTGTAAGTAATAAAAACCACAAGCATACAATAAGGAATAAGAAAAACAGATTTTTTGGTACTACTTATCCTCTCTTCATAGCTTAAAAAACTCAGTTAAACAAAAAGGAACTAACAGTACAAAGTGCTTTCCAACAACACATCAAAAATCCTAGGAACTCATTGCTACACATGGAATCAAGAATCTATATGTTATGCTTGTTTTCTAAACTATTAAATAGTTTGGAAGTGAGAACATACGATTCCTCTGCAACTGTGCACCCTCCAAAGACAAATATATATCAACTTGCTCATGAAAGGAAGAGAAGAGGTACACACTAATCTTTTCTCTATGGTGACCAGTGACAAGATCTGAGGGAATGGCCTGAAGTTGGGTCAGGGGAGGTTTAGGTGAGGTATTAAAAACAGGTTCTTCATCCAGGGGGTGGTTGGGCACTGGAACAGGCTCCCCAGGGAAGTGGTCACAGCACCAAGCTGGGCAGGGTTCAAGAAGCATTTGGATGATACTTTCAGGCCCTTGGGAATGGGTGAAGGATCAGGAGTTGGACTTAATGATCCTTGTGGGTCCTTTCCAACTCAGAATATTCTGTGATTCTCTGATCCTTATAGAAATATATATGCATTTTTTTAATGCAACTTCAAGAAGTTGTGAGAAGAAATAACTTCCATACCTCATATTAATACCCAGAAGTTAGGAATGCTGATTAGTCAAGTAAAAAGCTTAAATTAAAAATCCACAATTTTTTTCATGAAAGGACAGAAATTCAGGCATTTAACTGTGATAACTAAATACATGATGGTTTCAGATTAAAATATGTAGAGTTTGTGTGAAAAAACTATCTAATATACAGTTATGACAAAGGTGGAAATCATAAGTTGTTTGATGTGTAATAAAATGTATAAATTTCAGGTTTTTCTACTAGGTTTTTCAAACAGATACAGCTTCTTCAATGAAAATGTAATTGAATCTAACTCTTCTGTTTAATCACAGCCACACTATTCTATGAGCTATATTTGAAAGAAATTACTGTATCTTGAAACACACAAAGATCCCCATATGTGCTGACTGAAAAATGTGCTTGTGTTTAGGTTGGTATTCTCAAGCCAGTTTGTCTCAGTAGGACATAATGTACATGTGATTCATCCTGATCACATCCATATCATACCTCAGCAGGAAATAAGTTGGACTTGCCAAACATATCCCAATCCATTGCTGCCTACAGTAATTAATATGTATGCCTGACCTTATTCGTTAAGTCTACTAGATAAACCTACAGCAGATTATCTGTGAGGAGAAGCCATGTTTTCTCCAAGGATACACAGAGAAATTATGTCTGCTGTGGTTATTGGGACAGGTAGTGCCTAAGAAAGATCCTTTGGTCTGTTTTCTGTAACTGGAGACAGAACTGCCACTCTGATACTGGCCCTAATGCCTAACACATGCAGCACTAGGAGCACATACTGCTTTTGCAGATGCAGTCTAAAAAATCTTTCTAGTATTAAGAATATACAAGAATGCAAAAATATATTATACATTGTACCTCACACTTTTTCCCTTGTCTCATGCAAACCCAATCTGAATAACAGTGCACCTCTAAAGTTAGTTATGAGATTATTTCAGGATGATCATGAGTTCAGAGGGTTAAATCTCATATACAATTTTTACTGGAAATAAGTTCATTTTAGTATGTTGGTGTTATAGTTTCAAAATATTTTATGGAATTTTTTTCTCTCCCTTACCAACACAGGATCAGATGGCTTGTTGAAGCCCAGCTCACCGCTCCACCAGCTGTTCCCAGAGCCAGCTAAAGCCTAAACAAAAGGGATTTGCATTCCAACTTGATGGTTGAGGGGAGGATTAGGGGAGGTGTTGAGGAGAGGGAGATTTTTCCTCCTGCTGGCCACACTTCTCTCCTTGGTCTGCGTGGGTGCCAGCTGGCATTTGCTGGGCTGGTTGAAAAACTGAGAGGGGGTCCTTTGCCCCCCTGACTCTGCACACCCTGTGCTGTTCTTCTGAGAGAGTTGCTACCCCCTTCCCCTTCACACCCCGCAACGACTTTTTGGACAAAGGACAGTAGGAGAGAGTCCTTGCACTGCCCATGGGAAAGGTTTCATCCCCTCCCCGTGGCCACAATTTCCATATGAGTTTTGGAGCCAGTGCCTCTCTGTGGTCCCTATCTTTGCCTTGCCAGAGCCAATGAGTGACTCATCATAGCCATTGCCTCCCAAGTGCAGCATCACCTCCCACTATCTGTAAATATAACTACACCAAAGGGGCAAAGTTAGGACTAGATTTGTTTGAAAGTTTTGGTTACAGTGTTGCTGTTTGTTCAGTTCTGGTTTTGGTTATATATATATATATATATATTTGTAGTAAGGAACTGTTAGCCTTTTCTATACATTTTTGGATTAAAGTCTCTTAATTTCAAAAGTTGTGGTGGTTTTTGGGAAGAGGCCCCCTTCCTAGTCCAGATAGACATCTTAGTTTTCTTTTAAACCGAGACAGTTGATGTGTTTACTAACTTCAGTGAGGACACCAGAAAGGTGTTCCACTGGGACAAGGAATTTTATATGTCACTTGTCACAGGAATATTTCAGCAGGCTGAACTTAAAGTAAATGGGCTGCTGTTAGTTTGCAATTAAGTGTGCTAAGTTTTCAAACTGCACCACGTATTAAATAGCTATAGCTGGGGGCATGGGCAGGAACACTGTTCACTCCAATAAATCTGTAATTTGCTCTGACCTTCCTTACATACAGAACGAATCATGTCCCCTTTTTAGTTCTTTCAGGCAGTGGTCCCTCTGACTCCCTTACATGGCCTGTTTCACCCAGCTTCAGCCTGCGGGCAAACATCAAGTCAGGTCATCCAATGTAATAAATCATGGAATCCAGGTTATTATACAGCGCTCTTTGGCTTCCTTTCAAAATATTTCACACTCATAATAGCCGTTATATGTATTCTTACTCCTTCTTGGCACAGAAGATACCCTTTGCATGTTAGAATGCCACTTATATAACCTCTAAAATCTCTTAATTCTGAATTTCACATCAGAGGAATATTCAGCAAACTGTCAGACAGGGAAAATAAAAACTTGAAGGCTTTCAGAAAAGTTTGAGTAGTAAGAGATCTTCAAGAGGCTAAACACATTTGGTTTTAAAACAGCATTTGCACATGCCTCTAATACTAAGCAGAAAGGAAATATATGCTCACAAGAGCATTACATGACAGATAAAGACATTTTACTCCTTCAGGAGTCCTTAAATAGATATCTTGGGGTCACTTTTATGCCAGCATGTGGTGCTCTGTAGTCAAACAATTCAATGTGTTTAATCCAATTGTGGTAAAACATTCAGGCTTTGAAAATACTACACTTAAAAATAAGTTTTCTGGCAGTGAAATAGACTACTTAAGAATAAATAAATAAACAAACAAACAAATAAATAAGTTCCTTTTTGCTCTGCTGGATACAGCGTTGTGGCTTGATTGTCTGTTGGAGCCTAAAGAAATTGCAGAAGAAATCTCCTCTCTTACATTCAATTCATTCATAAAAAGCATCAGTAACCATATTAACACATTGGCCTTCAGTCTGCTATCCCCAACAGTTGTCTTCTTTTGCTTTTTTATCTTTCTGCTAAAAGGTAAGTCAGGAGCAGAAGATAACTTCTTAGTGCTTACCCTACCTTCAGGCTTGGTTTTATCTTCCTTTGCTTCTTTGAAAAAGCAGGGAAGAAAATAAGAGGAAATACGCCTGCCTGAGCATTAGTAATAGGATTGAGTTTGATAAGTGACAGCTGTTGCTTATCCATTGATTTGGACTCAGACCTGAGAATCCCTCTTAGGATCTGCCTGTCTTGGTGTTCTCCTTCAAATTTGTCAGCACAAAAAAATAAAGACATATTAGCATTCCCAGTAATCTGAAGATATAAAATATGATTCACTTCTAGCCAGCTACAGCCCACTAACACCCAAACCCATGGTTGTATTTGTAACTTGCTGTCTGTATCTTTTGGCAGACTCATCCCTTTGCAGATCTTTGAGTAAGACTGGTGAACAGCTCTGGACAGAGTGAAAAAGCACTCCAGCAGGTGTTAGAAATGTTCTAGAGACCCAATGAAGATATTGAAGATTATCACTGTGGCTTTTCACAGATCTCTCTGGAGGTCCTATAATGCAGCATTACAGTTCAGTACTATGTTCCCCATAGTGGGCCATGAGACAGGGACAACCCTATAAAACAGCATATAATAAAAGTACCTTGTTTAGATGTGAACAAAAAAAAAAATTCCCAGTCAGTTTTTACACAGAAATATAATTTGTTGAAAATATATATATATTTATATATTTATTAAAGTCACTTTTACATTACATATTTGCATGCATAAACGCAGTGGCTGTATTTCAAGGTTCTGCTTAGTCTCTGGGATCTTTCTGAGCAAAGATTATTCAAAGAGATATTGCATATCAGCAGAATATACTGTAAAACATGCACACATGACCTTTAAGTTCTAAGAAGGTAGGGCTTTTGCTTTTATGAAGTTTTCTTCAATTGTATAAAGTTTATTTGTTGTAGACTATTATCATGAATTTCCTGAGAAACAGTTAAATAGGAAAGAATAAAATAAGTAGACAAATGTGAAATAAACACTTTCACGGTATCTCTGCTATGACTTTTGGAAAAGTCTTTTTTGTAATTACAGAGTGATTAACAATTGCATTTGTATTTTCTTATCTTGGTGTCATAAACATCCCCCTTTTTGAAGCTGGAATTAATAGGAGCTTTGAAAAGGAATACTGATAGCTCTTTTGAATGTTAAACAATATTTTCTTTGAGGATTATGCAAATTAGTTTTAAAGTCTCATTAAATGATAATTTTTAAACCAACCCTAAAACCAAACTAAAAATTCTAAGCTAAAATTCAGATCAGTGGAGCACAAAGTTTGCAGGTAACACATTGCTGGATATGTTGCTCATACTACTATTTTCTGTAAATATTTTATCTGCATTTAGTATTTTCAATGTCCTAATTGTCTAATATGTCCTTCAATTATTTTTATATTTATGAACCCATTTATATATTCTCAATATTAAATATAATTCTAACTTCTTTTAGGCAAATTAGATTATGCATGAACAGGTCCTTTAGTCTGATAGCCAGATACTGACAAGAATATAAGTAATTGGGTTTTAAGACAGTATAGAAGTATTTAAAAGATAATTAGCTATAAATTGGATTCTTCAGTCATCCAATCTGCTTGCAATCCTAGTACTGTAATAACACTATGTTTTTCATCCAAAGCAAAGTTTAAACAGTTCATAAGCTTCTTTTCTTATCATGTGATATGTTAAACATGAGACAATCGACTATATCAGAATGTGTGTCAAATTAGACATCCACTAAACAGATTTATTGTAAAGCCATTTAAAATTCTCCTTTTAAAGGAGCCAGGAGGGAACTGTGGAAATACTTGATAAATCATAATATTAAAGAATGTCAGAAGTAAGCTTGTGGGGATTTGAGCTTAGGTGTCTACTCACTTATTATCAAAACACTTGAAATGTCCTGCCACATCTGAGAGAGAGAGAAATTGCTCTAGTCAATGCATGTATTAAAAGAAATAAGAAAGCAGCAGCCCCCAAAAGGCAAATAAAGCTGAGAAAGAAGTTGGAAGATGAAGATAACACACTATTCCCAGATGAATCATGCAATATTTGTTTTCCATTCATTTTTATTTACTGAGAGTTGGCTTCCTTCATAAATATAAAGACAAAATTGCACATAAATGAAGAAAAGAAATAAATAACCTTGGACACTTTATAGATTGTTTACAACAATCTGTTTGAACTAACTAGTAAATGAAAACCTGTTTTGTTTAATGTCAACAGATTTCAGATTCTGAACTTGTGCCTCAGTCTAGAATTTATTAACTACATAAATATCATTAATTGTAAATGTATTATTAAGTAGAAACACAAAATAAAGCTTCTTATGTTCACATTTCATTCTTCTTTGAAGATCTTCTTATTGTTTGACAGGCTACTTTTATTCTTTGTAACATTTCAGTAATCAGCAAATCTTTCAAAAAACAACACCAGTGTTTTGACTTATTTTGAAGGCATTCTCATTAAACTGTTTATTGCTATATTGAAATACATGATTACTATAAAAGTGCTGACACAAATATTTTTTTATATTACTCTTTAAGTTCGTTGATTTTCTGTGAATGTTAAATCAAGGACATAAACATACACTTCAGCTGCATAAAGAGGAAGATGCTTCATATATTCCTAATTTCTTCCTCAGCTCTCAGTTTTACATATATAGATTTTTTGAAGTAAATGTCCTAAGCAAATGCTTAATCAAACTGCTAGTTTTATACCTCATATAGAACTGTAATTTTTTAAAAGCTCAATTGTAGGAATAAATATCTCTATGTGTAATAACTGTACTAATACACATTCCTGTAAATATTTCAGCACAACTGAATAAACTAATACTAACCTTTTTTTTTAAATTTTTGTAGCCTTTCTGTGTCTACGTTTCAGTTGACGAATTGTTCTAATTTAGCACCTCCATAAGGAATTTATAATTTTCTATGAAATATTTAAACCAAAGCTTTTTAGGTTTTTTCTCAATACAAATTTTTCTGTTCCCTTTTTTTTCCTAAATGGTAGAGAATTTGAACTTTTCAAAAGACTTTCTGAATTTTGAACACTGACTATAAACAAGTTTAGAGTGTGTTAGAAGCACACAGACTGATTTTAAATGCATTTTAACAGAGGTTTGTTGAGACATTTTTCTGTTAATGTTTCTAAAGCCAGGTACTATACGTACTTGGGATTTCCATATCTGATTACACTCTGATCTGCTAGTATTTACTAAATAACATTTGTTTAACTGGAATATCACATCCTGACTGTGTGAATGAGGTTGGACTTTATGGTGAATATTCTGGTAAATGTGTCTTGTTTGGAGCATTTGCATATATTAGATTTTTCATGAAATTTAGAAAGAAAACAATTGCTATTGCCATAAAGTGCCATATTACTATTTAACAACCTTTTTCATTCAATCTGTTACCAAGTTATTGTATCAGTGATTGTATTCAGTGAAAAATTGAAATACCCTGAAGGAATTGCCTTCAGTATTATGATCTCTCAATAGCTTCCGACTTCTTCATATGCTGGAGAAGATAGTGGCAGAGAATTTGGTAGGACTTTTTTTTTTTTTTTTAACTTCAGAGTCCTCCATGCTCTGATACTTTCATGATGATTTAGGGAGTTTTTTCAGATTCTCTAATTTTTTTTTATGTCCCTCAGTATTATAATAGTATTATCCAATTACTTGTTAGAGGTTCTTTAAATTGAGATGGATTGGTTGGTTGGTTTAGGGTTTGGTGTTTTTTTTGTTTGTTTGTTTGTTTTTGGTTTTTTTGTAAAGTAGACCTACTTTTCGGTCTTCAGCTATCACTACTGCTTGAAGTCCATCTGCAATGCTGGGAAGTAAATTAACATCATTCTTTGAATACTACTAATGTAGATAGTGCCAGAGAGCACAGAATTGTCTTTCTTACTAACTTGTATCATGTCTTACTTATATATGCTCATTAACATCTTGACTTTTACTGAAAAGAAATATTGTTCTGATCATCTTCGAAAGATGGTGTAATCCTTTTCCAGTTACAACAACACAGAAGATTCCGCAGCACCACTGGTGACTGTTCCCAGCTCATATCTGCAAATAAGACCAACCTTTCTTCTAACTTTCTTCTACAATGTATGACTTGCCCAATTATTTGGGGAAATAAATGAAAATGACAGTATTGATATGAAGTCTGTGGAAATTAGAAGGAATTAGAATTCCTTAAATTATTTGAAGGTTTTTCTTCATTATTTTCTTAGCACAATCATGGACTTTTACGTCTTGAATTATATATAGTTTTGGAGAAAGAAGTAATCTCTCCTTTAAAAAAAAGATCTGTCATTAGTTCTACAACTTAAAAGCAGCAATAATTCCTGCCCTAAGTTTGTGTATAATCTGTACCTTCAACCACTTGGACTTTTTAAAATTCTAAATGCAAATATAAAAGATTTAAATGTTAGTAAAGTGAATATTTTCAGATTCCAACAAGGGGAAAAAAAAGAAACAACAAACAGGGAGGACCAATTAAACAGAAAAGATAAATGGAAAGGGCTATAAAAAGCAAGAGGAGAAAGAAACTGAGACACTTTGACAGTGAAGAAAGTTGATAGGTAGAAAAGATAGAAAGAGACTGAGACAAGCACAATTATGCAGTACAGGATTGTCTTTCAGTATAGTGAAGAACAAAATCATCTGATTTATCAAATGAAATATCTTTCTTCAAACACAGAAAATAGCTGGATGGTCTAAGACTACTTACTAGATTTTGGTTGAATTTTATTGTATTGATCCAAATCCCTAACCCTCAAGTGATGTGTGCTCTGCCTGTTTGAGGCAATCTTATTAACATAGCACTGTTACAGCTTTTATGTATGTTTAACAGCTTTCAAAGTAAACAATTTAGAATGAAAGCAAAGCATTTTGTGAGTTTGAATAAAACAGAATCAGATTACTTGATCCTCATGTTTCAAGTTAGTCCTTCTGGTCAGAAGCAAAAAAAAGTAAAAAAATCTCATAACAAAAATCTTCATGAAAATCAATAAATCACTACAGAACACCTTGTCTTGGAAAAACTGTATTTTTACAGATTACATGTGTTCAAAAATATTTTCACCATTTTAACTTATCAGTTTAACTTTTTCTGTAGGATTTTAAAACTCTCTCCTCCCTCTAGACTGTGTCCCTGAGACCTCAATTCTGAACATGGATATCTAAATTTTAATTTTCTGAAATCTTAGGAGATCTGAGATAACAGGTCTCTCAGATTGAATCCAGAAGATGAAATGACAGTAAAAATTTTGTGAAGCAATAAATGTAACAAAAGATAAGGAAACATTGGAAAAATTATTGTCTTTAATGAAATACTGCCCTGAAAAATTCAAAGAGTTTTCATTCAAAGAGTTCTAGCCCACTTAATTTAAATGGGAATAAAATGTAGGGCTACAGATATCTTTGAACCTAGTATGTAGGAATACTGCGTCTTTACCTTGCTTAAAATCTTTATGTAAACTAGGGTAAAATGCACAGGTATGCACAGGTATTTTTATATATGTTTGCATGCTTTTAATATTTTAGGTTTTTTTTATTTTAATAAACATTGGAGGTAATAATAGTAGTTTGATATCATATGATACAGATATTACAAAAGTTTCCTTGAATATCACAAGTCTCTGTATTTTAACTGGCAGATAATGAAACAAGTATTTTTTTGTAGAGACAAGTTAGAACTTATATTGTAGGACCAGTATTAGATTTCTGTGTAGAATATACTTTTCATACAACTTAAGTTTCTGGTTCCTATTTCTGGTATTCAAAAGTTGAAAAAAATGTGATACTCAGCACAGGATACAGATGTTTTATTAAACTGCCTATGAATAGCTATTTATAGCATATGTACACAAATATATTAGATGGACTATAACAATATTTGCCAATGTAATATGCATACAAGCCCATTTACTTTTTTACTCAATGCCAAAATCTTGTTCAGAAATGTAGAAAGCACAGAATATCCTCTTTCTTCATCCAGGCTCTCATAATTTAAAATTGAATTTATATATGCATGCTTCTTAGCAGTAAAAGCTCTTTTAGAATTATATATCCAGTATATACAGAAAAAAATGCTATATTATATTACATTTTTTCTTTGGCTTTATCCATTGGCTTTATAGGCATTTTCTTGATTCATTTTTCAAGAGAAAGGAATCCTCAGGGTTGGCTACATAAATAACTATAGAGTATTAGAAAGCTACCGATAGTGTTTGCACAAACTCAAAAGATGTCAATTAATGTTGCAAACATTTGACATAAATTTCTGTTTGATTTTATGCTATAATCTCATTAAAATAATCTTAGGAATGCAACAAAGTCTTTATGTTATGAATGTTAAGCAGACACAGAAGTATATGTGATGGCTGTGATAATACAAAAAAATTTTTTTCTTCTAACTTATAAACAAGTACATTGGTCTTCACTCGTATTAATACCTATCACGTGAAACTGCCCACAAAAATCAGTCAGGTTACATCAGTATAAAAACAAACTCACATTATAATGAAGCATGAAAATCTTTTTTATCACTTTCTAAAAAATATTGTAAAAAGAAACACTTCCCTTAAGACCTTCTGTATTCTTTGAATCCTTTATTATTCAAAATTTGTGTTCCTACAATAAAGAAGAAAAAAACCTTTTGTGTAGTGATTGCTTACAAAAATACTCTAGATATTAATTTTAAAGTAAAGGAATTAACATTTAAATAAATTAAACTATATTTGATAAAAACTACACATTGTTTGTAAAGTTTTAGGGTATATATAATTTACTAATAACTGTCTTAGAAACTATCTTTGGTGTTTTGTTTCGTTTTGTTTTTTTTTAACTAAGGTTTATACCTCATACTTTTTTACAAGGAGGGAAGAAAAAAAATATCCTAGAGGATATAAGAGAATTGTTCTTGGGTTCCTTAGTAAAATAATGTAAAGTCCCAAACTGGGCCTGACAAAGAAGTATTTCCTTGGACGCAACACAGCAGTATTTTGAAGAAATACCTGTTTCACAGAATCAGAGAGTCACAGAATGGGTAAGGTTGGAAAACACCACAGTGGGTCACCTTGTCCAACCTCATTTCTCAGGCAGGATCATCCTAGAGCACATTGCACAGGAACTGTGTCCAGACATTTCCTGAATATTTTCAGTAAGAGAGACTTCACAAACCCTCCAGGTAATCTGTTGTACAGCCCAGTGCTCTTAATATATCTCAGGATACCATTGGCTTTCTTGGCAACAGGGCATAGTGCTGGCTCATGGACAAATTGTTGCTCACTAGGACTCCCAGGTCCTGCATTTGGCTTTGTTGAACTTTAGTAGGCTCTTCTCTGCCCATCTCTCCACCCTATAAAGGTCCTTCTGAAGGGCTGCACAGCCCTCTGAGGTATCAGCCATTCTTCCCAGCTTTGTGTCATTAGCAAACATGCTGAGGAGGCACCTGCCTCTTCATCCAAGGCACTGATGAACAAGTTAAACAATACTTGGACCAGTATTGACAACAAACTACTCTTTGTCAGTAGTCTTTCTCCTTACCAAAATTTCTGTAATTCTTCTCTTCAACATTAACTTTCTTTGATAGGTTAATGTCTGAGAGTAGAACTCATGAAACCTTGATTTCAATAAGAAGCCTTCTAAATACTGAAACACTATGGGAAAGAATACAAAATGTCTTGCATTCTTTTTAAAATTTAAATTTATTTTCTAGAGGTAAAACCAACATAATAAATATGTTCTCATTATATAAAATTTGTGTAGTTAGAATACAAAAATTATAACTCTTCCAAGTGCAGGAAAATTCTTTTTGCTATTTTTAAGGAATTGAGTAGTGTAAGACATTCCCAATGTCTTTGGGGTATCATTTTATATCAGGAGAAATGCATTTTCAAGGACATCTGATTTTAAAGAATTTCTCTTACTTGTCTTTCAAGGTCCATGTAGAAGTCTGTTCTATGAACATATTAGTTTGTCCAACAAAAAAAAAATGGCTTTGGTTCATAAATTTATCTCCTTTTGCAGCCATCTTTGCCTAAGGAAGCCCCAAGGCCATGCAATTCAAATAATATCAGAGAACATCACTTTAGTTCCTTAAGCTTCAGCTGACAAGGTGCCCTTGGTGCAAAAAAGCTTAGGGCATCAGACTAACACACAGTTTTAGAAAACCATGTCTTTGAGAAAACAGAAAGAAGGGATTTCTTTAGGAAAATTGTGAGACCATTGCACTTGAAATCCCGTATTAAGTCAGAGAAATATATTAAACCCCACAGTTATAACCAAAGGAATGCACACTTTAGGATGTTCATCTATGCAAAAAAAAAAAAAATACAATGAAGTGAACAAACAAACAAGCAAGTAAACTTCCCCAAAGTTGCCTTAGGGCATCAGCTTTGTTCAGGTAGCTTTTTGCTAGGATACCCCAATGGCATAAATGAATAATAAATAGCAGCAGACAGACCATCTCCCGGGTGGACCACACACACATGAAGTGAAAGATAAAGGAGCTCTTTTATTTTTTTTTTTTTGGGGGGGGGAAGGGGGAGAGGGGGAAATGTTGGTAGTTTTGGTGGTTTTTTTTTTTTTTTTTGTAAAGTAAGAAGAATGTGACTTGGAAAGAAGAAACTGGTTGTTAATAAAGACAACTTGGAAGAGAAATGCAGAAAACAGAGGATGAAGAAAATAGAGGAAGAAGTGGCTAAAAAGAGAGGAGAAAGGAAGGCAGGTGGTTCAGCAGGAAATTACATGAGGTTCTTTGCATGTTATAGCATTATACACTTTAGTAGCACGCTATTATTGTCATATTCTATACTATATGTATAGTAATGCTTTCACAGAGAAAAAAATCTTTTGATATAAGCTGGACTGGACGTTTCAAAACAGAAAGTAAAACAGGTTTGATCTTCAAAAAGTTATACTTTTACTGAGATGCAAGAAGAGTGTACAATTATAGATCATCCAGAACAGAAGAATGGTAGATAGGGTAAGTTACACAGAAAAAATAGCTTGCATTCAGGCAAGTGAAAAAACTGAATATACAAGATACCTTCAGAAAGGATTCCCATCTTTTATGTTTGTTGATTCTTGTAGGAATCATGGGAAACATCTACACTGAGATTTATGAGAGATGAAAGTAAAAGAGATGGAAGAAAGAAGAAAGAGGAAAAAAGTAAGATAATAAAAGCATTAAATCACTGCTTCTAGTCTCCATCTTTAATATACCAATAATAAACATTCCCTTCTCCTTTCTCTATTAAACTAAATATTGGTTCTGCAGTGATTCATTTCAATTTAAAGCTACTAACTTCTCTGGTGAATGGTTGTTAATGTACCAGTGATACTGTAAATGTTTTGCTGCTGGTATAGTACACTTCTGCATTTTCACCCCACATGATTTTACTTTTTTTTTTTTTTTTCTGAGGATATGAATGCAGAAGACCCTGGATTTTCATGTCTGTGTCTGTCCTATTACAGAATATAAGTTACAGCATTTCCTCTCAGAATCGTCCAGAAGTGGTTTGTAGCAACTATGGAATTTGTGAAACATGTTACATATTACTCAAGCTATAAAGGAGAGGGTTTTTGTAGAGAGGTAGCAAGTATGTTTATCCCACAGATATTTACCACCTCAAAGCAATGCCATGACAGGTTGAGCAGGAAGGACAAAGAAGAGTTCTGCACACTTTGCAGGATCAAACCACCTGTTAATAGTAAAGGGTGTGTTAAGTACTTGTGACATCTAAGATGTGGATATACTGTCGGTCACTGATTTTAATCATCTTCATTGATTAAAGAAATGCTTCACATAAAGACTCTTGTTCCATAGTAATGTACTTTGGAGTTTTATAGAGAAAAGCTGGGATTACCCCAAGTGCCCCATGGCTTGCAGAATTTAGCCACAAGCTAGTGGCTTTAAATTAGAATTTAGCCTCCATTAAGAAGAAATCAAATTTAAAAAAAGGCATTAATAATGAATTAATGTGTGTCTCACAGTAAATCAGCCATCCTTGTCATATTGCTAAAGCTGTGCATTTAAAAATATTCAAAGTATAAAAAGTATGAAGAACATTTAAGTATCAACATAGAGTAAAAGAAATTCATAATGATTTATGATAGATGTTTTAAAAGTATTCACAAAATCAAAAATGTATTTATAAACATTTTATATCAGTTTCAATGCTTTGTGTGTACAATAAATGCTGAGCATCAACATAAACAGAGATATTAAAAATTAAGATTATTAGAAGAGTTATTTTTTGCATGTACTTTTCACACATATTTTAATAAATAAAGGAGCATTCAGTTCAACTTTTAAGTAATATCTTCCTGCTTCTCATCCTATATGGCAATAAAATGTTAAGGATAGCATTAACACAAAGGCAACTTTGTATTTTTTTGTTGTATTTCACTGATACTGAACTCGAGTACTAAAGATGCATGAAATCTGATTACTTATAGACAAAAAGATAAAGTTTAATCCTGTAAACATTTATGTGTGTGTTTACTCAGGTCAGTGAGACAAGTTATGAATTGCAGCCAACAGGTCATTTTTTATTAGCACTTACTACCTGGCATTATGCTCTCTACAGAAATGGTAATGGATTATTCATGGCAACAAACACATACTCTACTAACAAATGTTTGCAGGACAGGCCTTAAGAGCATTCACAGGATTCCTGTTGTCCAATTCTAAATTGTCTCTGTGAATAAAATTAAGTTTTCAGTAAGAAACGAGTTGCATGGGTGTAGAGTAATCAGTGGCCTTTATAACTTATAATTTTATATCACTTTAGCCTCTCTGGAAGCTTGGGCTTCGTTTCCAAGCAGTGTGTAGGGTACTTTTAAAAACGAAAATGTAGGGTTTTTTCAAATGCTATCAGCAAAAGAAATTTGAGCAAAAGTAGAAAGAAGTAGTAAGGTCATTGTCATGTTTAATTCAATTCACTTTTTAGCCTTCCTATTTTTCACATGCAGCATAGTGAACAAAGCAAATCATCATTAGAATATCAAAACCTTAACTCAAATCATTAGGAATGGATGTAATTTGCCAGAATATAGATATTTTGACTGATTTATATCATGGCATAAATATCTGGTTAACAAGAAAATTAAGCAAGTTTCATATTTATGTTGTTTTGGTAGTAGTAATGTAGTTATACCTATGATGGTCAGAATGTCCTTAAATGAGACAAAGTGTGTATAGAAAAGCTAGATTGATTTTTGTTAGACCAGTTGAGAACACCTGAGAACAATGAAGTGGACTTTTCAGAAAGATTTGGTTCAGACCAATAAGCCAAAACCTCTGCTAATTTTCTATTTTGCTAGTGCAGCTATTAGCTAGTATTAGTTTTCAATCCATACTTCATGCATTTATTTCAATATGGCTGTGCAAAGGAGCTGGAGTTGGTAAATCTGATTCAAGCTCATTTATTTTTGCCTGGAAATATAAATCCAGCTGCATATTCAAGCATCATTCAGCAAGGTATCAACTGCATCTAAGTAGAACTTTTGAATACTGACAAGCCACTGCAGTCTTTTCATTAACAATGTGCAGAAAAGAATATCCTTTTCTGCATAAAAAACCAAACAAACAAACTAAAAAAAAACAACCCAAAACCAGTAAGTTCATAGTTTATTCCTAAGAAGGAAAAAATGTAAAAAATATTGTTAGGGTTGTTTGGTTTTTTTTTAATTAGTTTTACTGCCCGTGAAAAAGAACCTGCTGACAACAAGAATGTTAATAGAAAGCAAATCCGTGCCTCTTGGAAAAGTGTGTGCAGTGATGCAAGTTTCTTTCTACCACCAAAATTAATACCCACCTGAGACCCATATTTCAAAACCAGAAGCCTGTAGAATATACACAGCTGTATGTTTATCCACTGTAATTCATTAAAATATTTTCTAGAAGTACAGACTTTCTATTTTTATTCAGAATACAAAGGGTATATACAAAGCTCTAAAGAGCATTCAAGAGACTCACAGCTCTAGGTCCCAAATTCAGACACAGTTTAATCCTTTTTGAATAAAGTGAAGTACATTCCTGCATTTTACTTTGTCCTACTCTGTGTTTATCAGAACTGACAGAAATACCGATACTGCAGAAGATAACCATCATTATAAAGTTATGTCAGAAATCAACAGGAAAAAAAATCAGAAGATAAAAGCACAGAAAGCCATCAAAAGGGTGAAGCTCTTAAGGATACATCAAGTTGTGGGTGAGAAAACTAAAAACTCCCAAACACAAACATCTTCCCTAACCAAGAAGTTTTCAGGTGTACTGCAGCAATCATAGAGATGCAGCCTAAAGGCATGGGGGACTGCTAGTGATACCTAATCAAAGAGAGGAGCAGGTGCTGTGCTAGAATTCCCCTTCAGGCTCTAGAGAACAGTGCTAGAAATCTTTGCAGCCAGTGTGTCTTCAGCCCACAGAGAGTGATTCATTGCGAATGTGTTTTGGGTAAGAAAGTGAGGCTAATTGTATTTGTTATTGTGCTGGCAAAATGAAAGTCATATGAGGATATATTTTTGGATGTTTATTCATACTTTTATACATGAATTATCCCTTTCTAATGCAGCTCCAGACTTAGTTCTACATATTCAGTTTTGAATGTTCCTTATCAAGATCTTATGAAAAGTCAACTAAAGATGAAGTATAATTTCCTAACATTTTCTATGATGTATCCACAAGATTAATTGCATTCATGTAAATACACATCTGGGGTTCATAAAAGCTTTAGGAATGCATTCCACAAAGTGTTATTTTCAAAGTATCATTATGTTTCCTCTCAATTTAAATTCAAATAATTTCTGAAAAGGTGTTTGTAATTAACTAAAATTGATTGTGAACTAAATGAGAGCTAACTTTATGTGAGGCAAAGGAACAACAGTAAAAGTAGAAAGCTAGCATCACTAGCAGATATATATCATAGCACCCTAAAAACCTGCTTTAGTTTTCTAAAAATATATTCCAGTGTGCTGATGTTTATAAAATACATTTAAAAGCACTAAGCCAGCACCAGTATTACAGAATGTACAAAGTTACATACTGAGAGCTGTGGTGAACACCATAAAATTACAAATCGGGAGATACTCAGCAGCAACACCATTAACATTGCATTTCAGATCTTGTACAAATCAGCATGAACATTATAAAAGTCCATATCAGAGTATGTTCAAGGTAATATCTTGGACTCTTACTGTTGCAGCAAGCCCTTTTCTTCTATACCTCCTGCATTTCTTCATAGTATTTTGCAATGTGTTAGATTTTTAGTTCTCATAGAACAGAAACCAGTTCTCATAACTGATGTGTAAAGCCAGATTATCCTATGGTGAAATCCAGATAATAGCAGATGTTCACATAAGCATGCACACAAGATATGTGTGAAATTCATGTGCAAAACACAGTATTTGCCCAAACTCTAACTACCTTGAAAACTTGTAATAAACTTCTTAGTAAGAACTTCAAGATTCAACAATTTGCTATCAACTTTTAGTAAGAAGACTTCAAAATAAATGCTGTTCTTCTTGCTACATCAGCTTATAGGAAAAGCATATATGCATGAAAAATTAGTCTGAACAGAGATTTCATTCTCTTTCCGGGTTTCTGAAGTTGATGTCTTGGTGTATTAACATAGCTGTGACCACAAGATTTTCAACAACTTTATCCATATGTGGTTTAAAACTTGAGTTTTTGTGCTAGTAAGAACTTTTAGTTTTTTACTGTGTTATAGAAGAAGTCGTGGATCTTGCATTGCAATATTGTGATCTCCAGATAGGAGTAGGGTTGTTGCTACATATGATTTGTCATAGGGATTAAACATACAGCTAGCTCATTGTTGGCACTTAAAGAAAACACATGAACCCAAACTCTTTCTTAATGCTAGAATTTTTATGAAAGTATTTTGGCCAGGTGGTACTAGCAATTATGTTGGATATTGAATAACAGGTTTTGGAGACTATCTTTCCACTTTTGTGCCTTTATGTCACACAGAGTTATGTGCCAATAAAATTGCACACTTCAAAAAACCCTGTCAGTTGCCTTCAGACCCTAACAACCATCAGCCAGGGAAAAGAGGCTGTGGTGTCAGCTCCTGGTAGAAGCACACTACAGAAATTATAAAATATACTTTGGCAACTGTGTTAAAGTTAGCTTGAGACTTCATTGCTTCAGAGGGGATTTTTGGAGATATATAACTGGATTCTGTGATCCTTGTATCGCTTGCTTAGTCCAAAGGAAAAGAATTCTTTTAGGAGGCCTGATGCTTTGGGCTGTATCTAGAAAAAAAAAATTCTAATCTTGTATTTGTTTGACATGAAGTAAGTCAGTCAGTATCACTGTAGAGTCTCACATCACATATCACAGAGTACAGGAAATTTTTTGAGGATTTAACTGATTTATTTCACAGTTACAACTGACTGCTGAATTTTAGAAACAGTAGGCTTCAGAAGATCATAAAGTTTTCCTGACTTTGCTGTGGAGAACCACCTGGCAGGCTGGAGTGGTATCAGAAGTTGATAAAAGTTTAGGAACTGCACAAAAAGCATGCTCCTAGTTCTTATGTGTCCTCTCACAAGATGAACAAAATGTTTATCTTTCACTTATTTTCTGTCCATTCTAGGCAATTTCAACCTAAGATGATAGGATAATATTTCTACACCTAAAAGGAGTTTTCCAAAATCTCTTCTGGGAAGCTCTCATTAAGATTGTGGCCTCTCGTCAGAATATAGGACATTTGGGTGTTTTAATTCAATATCAAAGAACTGTCAGAAAGCCCTCAGCATCTACTCATGCAAAAGATGGAGATATCCATATGTATATCCAAATAAAAAATGGTTCTAGTTTCTGTATGTAAGTTAGAATTTTTGGCTCTGACTGATAGGTAAAATGTTTCCCCAGCAGGCACACTTCATTTAAAGCCAAAAGTCAGACAATGACGCTTTTGAACAACTGGAACTCAGTTAAGAAATATCAATGTTATACATCTACTAGCGTAATTTTTTGTTGAATAGTTCAGAAATAAATAATAGCATGGCTTGTTATAAAATCTGAAACTCACATAATGCTTTTCCAGACTCTTCTTTCTCAGGCAAGTGGCAATAGTAACACTACTCACCTCTTCTAAGTTTCCAGTTAGCCATAGCTGCAGATGGTAAAGTATATAGTGGCAGCAGGGTCTTGTTATACACATTTTGAGATGCAAATACCAAGAATGGGAAAACTGATGGGCTTGTCAAATTCCTGTCTAACTAATTTACAGGTAT
This sequence comes from Poliocrania exsul, assembly GCA_035041345.1. NCBI lineage: Eukaryota > Metazoa > Chordata > Aves > Passeriformes > Thamnophilidae > Poliocrania > Poliocrania exsul. Next base: position 38,171,751 of record JAWWLZ010000139.1, read on the forward strand.
AAGAGATGGAAGAAAAAAAAGGAAAAAAGTTGCATTAAATGGCACAGGAGAAGCAAAGTCAAGATATGTGACAAGATTGAACAGGACCTGCAAATAATAATAAAAGAAAGTGTTACATCCAACTGCTAAAGCCACACAAATAGTTTATTCAGTTCAGAAGAAAACCTGCATTTTATATTAATCACATGGGTGGTAACTCAACTTGACAGACATATGCCATACTTTTTTCCAATGGCAGAAGTGAAAATAGAAATAAAAAGCCCCACTATCTATCAAGAGGATAATTGATTCCAAATAAAACAAACAAACAAACAAACAAAAAACCAAATAGAAATACCACCATGCCCTTAGTGCTGTCTGTTGACTGATAAATCATAGATCAAAATCCTTCCTATAAAATATTGGAGCAAGTCTTATACTCCTCAAGGATAGATTAACACTTCAATGATTTGCACATACTAATGACCATTTGAATCCAAAATAAATTCAGAATGCTATGCTGATGTCTGATTTCATCTCAGTTTTATAGTCATCTGCATATGACCACTCCAGTCATAATATTTCTGAATATTCATGAAAAGTGCTTTTAAATATGCTAACAATGAGAGTGTTCACTGTAGCAAAACACTTAGTTTTTCTCTCTTATAGACCTCCACATATAAGCCAGATATATAGTCAGCAGCTCATATGTTTAACCTTTTCAGCATACAAATGGTTTTAATCTTCAACACAAATTTTTTTCAAAAGAATTTTTTTTCCACTTTGCTTTCTGGAATAATTGGCTGTTGCTTTCCAGGTAGCAAGATTGCCTTTTTTTACTGCAGATATTCCTTCTGTTAACAGAGTTTCTTCTTCTGTCTATTCAGAAATGGCATGCCTTGATTTTTGTAATAAAAAATGTGCAAGTTTTGCAGGTAGAACATATCAAACAAATAATAAATTGCTGTCAATATTGACTTACCAATGATAAGAACTTGAACTAAGATAACAGCAAATTTTTCTGAAGGCTTTAATTGTGTACTGAAATAGAAAGTCGAGACTTTTTTTTTGTTTTATAGGTGACATCTGCAAAATACTTAGTTGTCCTCTACTATTTCAGAGAATTTACTTTGTCCTCAAAAGGTGCACATGCTTTTTCATGCTTCGTTCACTTGATTAAAAGACAAAAACCTTCAACATAATTAAACTACAATCAGTCTTTGAACTAAACCATATGTTCTTTTTTCCTCATTGCACAAAAGAACTTGCAGGCCACTAAGTACCATACCTTTACACTTAGACATACTTTTACAATTTTAGCCCAACTATTTTGATATAGCTGAAACAGTGTATGAAACTCCTGTGAAATGCAAAACACTTCTTGTTTGATCACACTAAAAAAAGTCTGACCACTATATTCAAATTGCTTGGAGAAATGGCCCTATGGGATGAATTTTTTATGGTTTAAATTGATGAATTTTGTTCTATGCAAGAAGATTCTCCTATAAAAGAAAATTTCTGATTGCATGTACAGAAAAATTAGGTAATAAAATGCTTTAATTTAATCTGAGCCCCAAAACAAAAAGCTCTTAAAAATTCTGCAACAGTTGTATGGCAAAATGAACATTGTTCAACTGTCATGACTACTTTTTTTTACAATAGATTGTTTAAAATTTAGTCTTTAATCCATACGTCCTGTGCTCACAATATTGTATTTCAGGATATTGCCAATATCTTCATAATTTATTTGTTCTCAGGTAAGGGATATATAATTTCACCATAACACACTGTTAATGACATTTTTGTCATAGGGTAAATTTTTGGCAATGGTCTCTGCTGGGATAAGTTGTTCCAGTGCAATCGGACAATCTGTATTAAAAAGTTATGATAATACAAGAGAGAATACATTTTGCATTTTGGCAGGTAGATTTTCATAAGAATTTTTTAAGGCTGAGTTATATGAAGCAGGACTTGCTAGAAAGAGCTATTGTGAGCTGCCAATACATTAAAGAATATTCATTGGCAATGAGAACAGTGGTATCCTGGAATTATCCATCAAGCACTGATGCATTCCTAGCTTCATCTGAATCTGTCTGGAGTTTGTAAGGTAAGTCTGACAAGTTCAAAGAATTACTGGCTTCCCCACAGGGACATCTCTCCATCTGAATCACTATTTTCTTCCTGCTGTGTTCTTTGAAGAGCAATATCACATCCTCGGTACTTGGACTGTGGCCATTCTTAATACACTCATGTGTCAATTAGTTCTTTCTTTTACCCCTGGTTTTTTTTTTCCTTTCTTTGTGAGATGTAAGCAATTCTGTCCTTAGGTTTATAGTACAGGTTGGCTAATGTTTGAAGCTATTGTTTGTAAATATCTGTTCCAAAGATGCTGTTTGTTCACTAGCTCTTGTGTATTGGAATTAGGAACTTCTCAGAATAAGACATCACAAAAGATTTAATTCTGTAAATGTGTTTTTGCATAACCAAATTTCTTTTCTTGACTTCTTTTTAGGTATTTTTAAATTATTTCCACTCACAGCTGGCAACTATCTGCTGTAGTGAGCAGGCTGGGGGAAAGACCTTGACATGGTTCCACAGCTTATGATTCCCAGGACTGTACTAATGCTTTCCCTCTTCATAATGCTGAAAAGGTTATTTATAGCTAATGCCAGGATGAGCACTAAAGCCAGACTTCACATCTCAAATGAGCATTGCTATTCTTCATGCAGAGTCAGATTCCAAAGTATTCCTCTTTCAGCACGGTTTGTAAGTGCTTACACACAGACAAATGAGTATGGTCAGACATGAAAGAAACACTCGTAAATTTAAAGTGCTTTTTACTCTTTTACTGCGCCCACAGCACTCAGTGATATCTGACCCATCCTAGAACAGCTACAGCAGTACGTGTGGGTATGCCACTATACCTGCTAATGGCATTGTATGTATTACAAGGGGAAACATTAATATGAATTACTAGAGCTGTCATGGGTTTAATTTCTTAAACATGACATGAGTTGGTAGGGCTTCTGATAAGGTAAGTACTATGAAGTCTGAAGAGCCTTAAAGGCACTTAAGATAGTTTCATGTCCTGGCACTATTCCTTTACCTAAGGTAATCCTTGCTACCATGGCATTAGTATGCTTTACAGTGTTTAGCTTCACAACAAACTGTTGTGATGCTAGCAACTGTGGCAAGACTAGAATTTTAGGATTGAAGACATCAAGCATAAAGCTATTGGGGGTCAAAACAACTGAAAAAGACCTCTTATATGATATTAGAACTTTAAATGCAAAAACCCCCTCAAAACTCCCATGCAGCTGCCATCCTTCTGTAAGGATTTAGTGACAAAAGACATGTCTATGCTAGGCCTTCAGGTGTTTTATGTCCTATAGTTCTATTTTAGAAGTCCTTCAGTGTTTAAAACTTTACATAATGGAACAGTGCAATAACGAGCACATGTTTAAATTTCACAATTTGGATGTACCAGAGAAGAAGCCTGTTCTACCTGGTATACTCAGACCATGTTTTTTCTTAAAACATAACTGCTGAAGGAAAGTATAATGGTAGTGGCAATTTCCCCCTTCTTTTATAAATGCAACAGTAAAACAGCCGGACAGCATGTGAAGAGTTAGGATCAGCTCTCTTCATTACCTTTCTCTCCACTTGAAAGAAATGCAAGCCTTACCTTAAAAATGAAGGCCATTCTAAGATGTGCGTGCCAGGGAACATCATCACTTCTCATACTGAAGTGTCCTTGCTTTACATGACATATTTGAAGACTTGTGTGGTGTTAGAAGATGGCATAAGAATTAGAGTCTCTTATCAGTTAGGAAGAACATTATTCCTCCAATTGCGGCTCCAAAGATTATGTATTTCAGTGTATGGTTGCAGGGTATATATGAGACTCTTAAAGCTCAAAGTGGAACTCAGAAATTCTGCTTTCATGTGACTGTCTTGATTCCTAAATGACATAAGAAAAGTGTTTTGAACCCTGGTCTCCTCATCTTAGGAGAGCTATGGCACAATCAAAAAAAGGTGGAGAAGACACAGCACTGTCAGCTTCCTGGCAGAAACATCTGTGTTTTAAAGAAAGAAAGGGAACAACTGAAGAGGGCCTAGACCTTTTTTCCACATTTTCCTATCAGCTTTCTTAAGTTAGGCCCTGAGCACAGTTCCATTATTACCGTGATTCCTATTTTAACACCCTTGAGTCTCTCCATCTCAGAGGGAGTTTCATCATCCAGAGTGGCAAACAAAGCTGCGTGAAGGAAGCACTCAACAGAAACTAAATTCATTCTTAATAGCTTTCTTACAATCTTTTATGCCAGCACCATTACAAAGTATGTTAACATGGTTTCACCACAATAATCTAACTCAGGTTTCCATCCAGTTTTCATTCATTTTGCTTGGAAGTGGCCTGATATGACAGATCTAAAAATATGAACAAATTCTACTCCATGTAGTAATCATAGTTTTTAACATTCTGTGTTTTTTTTTTTATATGCTATTCTGTCATTTACCTTAAAAGTACTGAAAATCAGTTTTGTTTTTCTAACACTTTAAACTATGGTTTCCATGATATTAAACATTATGTTATATCATATTGTCCTGGTTTTAGCTAGGGTAGAATTAATTAGAGAGGGTGGTTGAGCGAGTGGCTGCATGGTACTTAATTTCCACATGGGCTTAAGCCACAACACATAGAAAAACTGGTTTTGCAAAACACTCTGTCTTTATCATCAATGTATCCTTATGTCTTATTCAGACTAAATAACATTAGTCCATAATAAAAGCTGTCAGAGTAAGAAAAACACACGGTTTTAATTATGTTTAAAAAAAGTCTATACTTTAAAAAAAAAAGTAAACCACAGAAGCTAATGGTTCAAAAAAAAAAAAAAAAGTAGGGAGATTAACATTGCAAGGGTAATTACAAAACAACTTCAAAACCTGGAATCTAAGCTCTATTGAATTACTGTTGGAGAACTAAGCACTGACAAATTGAAGTCACTGTAATAATCCATTGTGATGGAATGTTTGGTTGGTTTGTTTGTTTTTAAATAGATGTTTGAGCTTGTTCGGTGTCCTGAAGATGGGTTAATAAGTAACTATATGAGCAAAATAATTACCTACCTGTTTTAAAACTTGATGACCAAACACGAAACCAAGGTCTCATATCAGTTCACTTTAGCAGAGAAATATGCTCAGTGGATCTTAGAGATGCTTTTACAGTGTGATGTGAGACTGCCTGTCCAGAATACAGTAATTTGCACAGTTCTGGACATGAATGGACATGAATGCCAATATTGCTTAAAGACTACTGACACTAAAATGGCTGAATGAGAAATTGTAGGAATATGCTGAAATGAATCCCATGGAAGACAGCGCTGGACAAACACCTTGAACAACTCAGAGACTTGCAGTTGAAGTTTTAAAGTGCAATTTTACTTGTAATAGTTTTTTTTGTAGCAATTCCCTGCCTAGTTCTGTTACCCGGTCTGTGCCGATGGCCACCACACCGTGTCCACTGTATCCCTCGAGCTTCTTTGTTTTCTTGATGAGCCAGCTATTAAGCTAGATTGCTCTGTCCTGGGCCAGGCAGTGCTTGCCCCCACTCAGGAGCCCCAGTGATCCAAGGGCTCCCGGGCCCTCCTCCCCTCTCTGCCCCGTTATTCCAAGGTGGGAAGGCCCATGTGTGCCAAGTGGCTGGGAGGGCAGGGCCAGGGCTTCAGCTAGCCCTGCCCATTTCCTAAATTCATTGGTTAATGGACCCTGCCCCTTCCTCAGTTTTCACCCAATCCAGCCCAGATCCGGGGTCTGCCCCCCTGAGATCTGATAAAACTTTGTGGATTGTTTGAATAAACATTTTTACTTTCTTGCCTACACTTGCTTGGACTGCCTTGTCTCTGTCTCCCATCTCTGCATCCTCTTGGACAAAGGGGAAAGCAGAGACCCCTATCCCTTCCCTTCAAGGCTGCACAAGAAATGGTTTTGAATGCCTCTGTGTTCTCAACTTTGACCTTACAGTAATTAGACTTTCAGTTTCTGAGACGTAAACATCTTTGTTATATGTCTTTTCATTTGATCCCCATACCGACGCTTTCATATCTGACTATTCAGCATTCTATTTGTACTTGTACCTGCTGGTAGCACAGTAGCTGCTGGATTGCAGTGAAACTGCAAGATGCTCCAGTTCAGAGCCTTACTAATGCTGACAATTGATTTAGCATTGTAAGCTACCTCAACAGTGCTGGGCTAGTTTTTGTTCAGAGATTTCAGTAGGGAGTTATTTTAAGGGATATATTTCCTTTGTTTGGACAAAAAAGCACAGTTTGTCTTAATTATCCCTGACATTTCAAACCTCATACCAGGCACTTCCTCCAGGGACAGAGACAAACCAGTCTCCTCCAGAAACCAAGTGTGAAATGAATAAATAGGACTCTGGTTGCTCTAATGGCATAGTAGCGGTTACTATTTTTATTGTGGGGGGAAGATGCTGTCTAGATTGTTTCTTTTTATCTCTGAGGAAATTCAGGGTATTGATAGGTGAAATATTGTAGACAATTAAGAAAGGAAAAAGCTGATCTGAAAAAGCAGTATTTCTTAGGTACTTGGTTGCCTGGTATATTCATTCTGAGAGTTAAGTTTTTCTCAGAGGAAAGGGAGGGAGCAGAGCAGAGTTGTATCATGAACAGAGGCTGTGTTTCTTTCCATATGCAGTCTGCTCAAGATGATAGTAATTAGAAGCTTGTGTGTATCACTTTATAACTTTTTCAGTGTAGCTTTCAACACAATTTTTGTTCTTATTTCACATATATTTTAAATGAAATGTATGTCAAACAGCTTGTGGCATCCACGTGAATTCAATGCCTGTTTGTGAATAATCAGAGAAATTCTGTGAGTTTTAATTACTCATGAAATCAATTTTATAGCATTATAGAACAAACTTCAGACAGTGGCCAGCTAAAGATCAAGATTTTTGACACTCTCACAACATTCACAGAGGCAAACTTAGAAAGTGTGGACTGGATGAGTGGACAGTGAGATGGATTGAGAACTGGCTGCATCTCAGAGGGTGACAACTTGTGACACAGGGTCTAGTTGAAAGTGGTGATGTCTTCCAAAGTTCAAGGCTGAGGAGTGGCTGATACCACAGAATGCTGCATAGCCCTTAGAAAGACCTCAATAAGCTGGGGAGATGGGCAGAGAAGAACCTACTAAAGTTCAACAAAGGCAAAACCAGGGTCCTGCACCTGGGGAAGAATGACTCCAGGCACCAGTACAGTCAGCCTGCTGGAGAACAGCGCTGTGGAGAAGAATGTTGGGGTTCTAGTGGACAACAATCTGTTCATAAGCCAGCAGTATCTCCTTGCGGCCAGTAAGGCCAATGATATCCTGGGGACATCCTTAGGAAGAACATTGTCAGCAGTTTGAGGTAGATTATCCTGCCCCCCTACACAGCCCGAGAAAGGCCTCACCTATATTACTGTGCCCAGTTCTGGGATCCTTAGTACAAGAGTGACATGGAGGTGCTGGAGTGGGTCTGGAAGAGGGCTATGAAAGATGACTAAGGGACTGAAGCATCTCTCTTGTGAGGAAAGACTGAGGAAGTAGAGACTGTTCAGCCTTGAGAAGAGACAACTGAGACAGGATCTCATCAGTGTTTGTCAGTAGATGGTGTCCAGTCAAGGTGTCCAGAGCATGGATCCAGGCTCTTCGTGGTGGTGTCAAGCAATAGGGCAAGAAGCAACAGGCAGAAACTGATACACAGGAAGTTCTACCTGAATAGGAAAAAGAACTACTTTAATGTGTGGGTGGCTAAGCACTGGAATAGATTGCCCGGAGAAGTTGTGGAGTCTCCATCACTGAAGATAATTCAAGCACTGTCTGGACTCAATCCTTTGCAATGTGCTCCAGGATGACCCTGCTAGAGCAGGGAGGTTGGACCAGATGATACACAGTGATTCCTTTTAACCTTACCCATTCTATGATTTTGGGATTCTGTGGTGTTTGTGGACTACTTTCATAAAAGACAATCTTCCAACACAAAGAGCTGAAATGAGCAGCTCTGCCAAGAATTCCTGCAATTTATGACAAAGCACGTGGTACAGCCTGACCAAAGAAATTGATGAGGGCAGAGTGTTGCTATTGTCAGGGATCTCCAACTGCCACCCTGACACCCGATCTCATCAGATCTTGGAAGTTAAGAAGGGTCGGGCCCTATTAGTACTTGGATGGGAGACCTCCTGGGAACACCGGGGCATGTAGGTTCTAGTCTTGAGGACTTCACTGTCACCGTCCAAGCTCGCTCGGCCATGGTAGATGAACCTTAGGAGTTAAAGGGTGGGGCCAGTTCTGCGCACGCTGTGCCTCACCTAAAAAATCTACTGAGCAGGGTAGAAGGTCACACCTATGTGGGTACAGTCCTTCCCAAATCTTTGTTCGCTAAGCCCAGTCATGATGATGGTGATTTAACTGTTGAAGAAGCTGGGGCCATCCTCTGCTGAGAGCAAACATTAAGCTAATTCTGACAAGAAATAGAAACTATGGAAGAGAGAGATTTCAAGGCTTTCAATATATCTTCTGCAATGAAAATTAAATTCTGTTAGTTCCTTCTATACCCACAGTTTGCTGCTGTTCGTGCTTAATGAGGGTATCAAATTTGCTAGTAAAGATTTGCAACAGAAACTAGGAAAGCATCATGCAGAAAATCCATACCTTGCTCTGAACCTATCTAACACACTGCAATTCATATGTACATCCTGAGGAGATTGTATGCAATCTTTGTACCCAAAGTCTTGCATGCATGTCTGAATTCTAAAAGCACTCAAGCACTCCTGACCCCAAATAATACAAAAGAATACCAGATGCATTTGGTGTGAAATGAATAAAATGCAAAACAGCTTTCAAAGGTCCTTGCCTAAAGACAGAAATCTAAGAATAAGTATTTATTTGCTATGGAGATACATATGAACTGAAGTTCTCTGAATACCAAATACTTTCAGGGTTGTAAGAAAAAAATAGTTAATTTTTTTAGGTAATATTACAAGTAGTATACGACTGATAAAAAGACAGGAGAGGTTTTAAGCACTGTAGTGCCACTTCTATTTAGTGCTTTAAATGCAATATATTATAAGCCTTAATTTATATCGTTCTGTCATGATATCTGGTCACCATGTTTATACCTGTCCAATTGATATCGAAATTTTGTGTTTATAATTTTTCCATACTTATTTAAAATCTTGGTTCAGTAAGACTCAATTGAATGTATTGATTATTATTTGGCTAATTTAGTAATGATTTTGGTTCCCGTATGGTGTTAGGCATACAGCAAAAGTAAAAATTATGTCTTTGGTTGCCAGTTAAAATTTAGCCCAATGATCAATGTTTTAAAATTTTGACCATGATCTCTATGAAGATATTGTCTACTAAAGTTAGAGCCCATGACTTAGAGATGAGATGTCTCATTTAGTTGCACAAAAGTTGCATTAAATATCTGCCCATATTAATATCATTAAAAATATATTAGTCAGGAAAAATACCATTTGGTAGTTTTAGGTAGGCCTCAAATTAGCAGGCTCAGAGAATCTATGTAGATTAGGAGAGACAGGTATCACCTGACTAAATAACTAAAGAAATATTTCCTACCAGATGACGCAAACCTGAAATATGAATACAAGAGTGGGACAGGACATGCAGCTGCTGTCTTGCTGGAGTGGGCCCTGCTGCTGCTGCTGCCGATACTTGCCTTTTGTTTGAATTCAGGGAAGTAGAAATATTTTGTTGTTATACTTTCTCTTTCTTGCTGGGTGTCTTTTAGAGTGCTTATAAATCTAGAGTGATAAAATCTGTTTTCAATGGAGACTGAAAAGTTATTTCTTGTTATTTCTAACTTGTGTAAGTGTGTGTTATATTGTAGTTTCTCTTAATTTTCTCTTTTCTGTATAAATATGTATAGTTAGTTTAAGCATAAACTAGTTTGAGTTTCTAGTTTTTTTCCTTTCTTCCTTTTCTCAGCTGGAGGGAGGGAAGCTGATTCTGCATGGGGCAGTTGGTGTTTTGCCAGCTCAACCAAAAACATACCACAAAACGTTAATGTTGCTATGTGCAAGGATATTAAACAATTCTAGAAAATATAAAAAGTACTGGTTATCTGCTCAGTTGTTAAACTTGTGGGACAATTATTTTTCTCCTTTCATAGTGAGGTCAATAGAAATTTTTCTTTGTTAATTTGATCTTAACCAATACAGAAAATGGAGTAGATTAAATGGAAATAGAAAAATTATGACACCATTGTGAATTTGGGAGTCTGAAGTGCTGTGGAACAGAAAGTAAGTATTAGACTTATGCTGTATTACCAAAAATTGATTTAGACAAAAAAAAATTTGACTGTTTATTTAATAATAAAGCTTAAGATGCTTAGAGAAAATCTCTGAGAAGTCTTTGTTTCTTACTTTTTATTTTTGTTAATTTCTGTTATTTGAAAAAATAAAATCCAGATATATTTCTTTGTCTTACATTCCAAGTGGTGTGTTTTGGCATTTTTTTAATGTCATTTGGGTTTTGTTTTGTTTTGCTTTGTTTTATTTTATTTTATTTTATTTTATTTTATTTTATTATTTTATTTTCAAAATGTCTTTAGTGGCATATTATTAATGACTTCAGTTTATGAAGGAATTCTTCAGAGTGTGAAGTTTCCAACAATCCTCTTTAAAAATATTTAGGTAATACTGCTAAATTAATACAATTCTGTTTATACAAATTCATGATCAAAGTTTTAGGAACATTTGGAACCTCCTTTTACTTTCTCAAGGCTTCAGTCAAATTCTATTAAAGGTAATGTGGGGCTTTGTGATTATTTCAGCTGGAATTCAGAAAAGGTCTTAAGCTGATAATTGTTTATCAGTTCAGAAAAAATAAGTAATAGTTATAGCATGTGATACTCCATGAGAAATTACATTGACTGAAAAAAATGGAAAATCAATTTGAAGTTCTTCAAAATTTATATATTTTTTATCTTTCAATGACCATGTGTATAATGATACACTATATATGTTTATATATATATATATATATATATATATATATAAAATTTATAAAATTACAAATCTTTCACAATCAAATCTCTTCAAATGGTTTTAAGGATGCGGCTTCATTTGTTTTTTTAAATGAAACATAAGTGGTTTATACATTGTTTGAATTATGCTGAATCTTCTATATATACTGAAGGTTTTCAAACTACATTTTTTTCCCAGCAAAATTCTTCACTTCTAAAAAGGCAGCAAATACATATATTTACTGTGGTCACTAAGTCTACATTTTGTCTAGGTGCTATCTCTGTTAAGTCTGTTCTCGTACCTGTTTGATTTTAGGAAACATACCACAGTGTTCTTGTTGATTTCTTGCTTATCATTATTTACTGAGCTATAATACACAAAAAGTTACAACTGAAAGGCAGATTAATAATTCATACCTCTATTACAAAAATCTGTAAATTGTATTCCAGGCAATGAGCTGCATCTGTTACCTAAAAATAAAAAGACAAGCACAGCATGGTAACAATTTAGAATATGGAGCATTGCACGGCAGGAAAGTTCCCATTGAGATGACTTTGGCTTAGATGAAAGTCCTAGCTGTCTACCTTCTTTGATTGAACAGTCTCATTTTTTAAGGTAAACACTACTGTATATTCTGTGAATATTGCCTGTCTTCAAGAATGTCAGTAATTCTTTCTGACAAAGCCAAGCTGAAAAGAAGAGGTTAGGTTGAGGGTACAGCCCATAGTGTCTTCCAAGAAATTAATAGAAATTTCTTCAGGAAACTGATTCTGATATATAAGAAAATTTACCAAGAGACTAGTTATTTTTAATATATTCTGTGATGGAAAAATTAATAATTTGTATCAACTTCAGTTAAAAAAATTATTAGCTAACTTTGACATTCAAGCTTACTTTAAAGACTGAAGCTGTTGCAAAATAATTCTTTCTGCAGTGTGGGTGAAGAGGGACAGTATGCCTCATTAATAACTGAAGAAATCTGAAGGAATTTCTACAAAATTCAGTGGGACCTTTATTACAAGAAAATAATGGCAATCTCACACTCAGTCTACCCTGCTCCTAAAAAGGTCTACATCTCATGACATTTTGTTTACAGACCTATAGATATACTAGGAAAAATCAATTACATTTTGTCTTTGTTGACAATGAGGACAGAATTCTCAGTAATTTTACTGAGGAAGTCACATGCAACAGCTTCAATATTTTCCTCAAACTGGATTTTCAAAAACTAAATTTAAATTTTCACTGACTACGTTGTCTTTCTTAAGGGAGTACAATCGTGCAATAATAAAAAAATCTTTCTCACCACTTGTGTTCTTCATTATTGAAGTGTCAAATATGACATTTAGATACAGGAGTCTTTAACCATACTGAAGAATCTGGCTGCTTACATTATAATGCAAGTGCAGAAATTCATGTAAAGGTGTTTTGATTGTTTTGCATGGTTGGTTTGTTTGTTTTGTTTCTTAAGTTAGCATCAGTTAATGACAAAGCTATGCAGATTTTGTTTTAGATATAAAAAAAATTAATACCTGCTACATGGTATGATGATGTAACATAACATAGCATTTGATGGCTTTTTAAAGTAGGGGCAGCAAGTTCCCAGGGGCAGGTATCAGAAAACAGATTATTGACTTAAAAGCTATGGTCCTGCTTGCACATGCTGTCTGTAACCCAAAATCTCTCTTCTGTACAGTGGAACTATGCAGACAAGAAACATCAAGAAAATAATGTTCCAGTTTTCTCTTTTCCTCCTAGCCTGAGCTGAAGAGAGGCAAGTATTTTTGGGAAATCTCAAATATGGAAGACTTATTTTGAACTCTGCATTGCTAAAGTCAGATAAAATGGAAACTTGATGTTCTTCTACTCAGGCAACTTGTCCATCAAATAAGCAGAAATTTAAAACAGAAAGCCACTTCTTTCTTTCTGGGACTAAGATAAAAATAAAACTGGTGCAAGGCTCCTGACCTGAACTTCTAAAACTACTGGGGCTTTAATGCAGATATCATCTGCAAAATTTTTATTCAACAACTGGAAAAAAAATCTTGATTTATGTTGAAGTAAATCATAAGAGATTATACTTCTGTTTTCTGGAGGAAAAACTCTGTTCCTTGGAAGCTTTTACTGAAACTAAGATATTAAATGGAGATCAATCTTCTACAAAACAGGTGTCAGTTCAATTTCAGTAGTACAATTCTTTTGTGTTAGATTGTTCCTAGTCTTTTTAGAGATTTCCTTGCAAAGCCATTTGCTCCTGATTCACTGTCCAGTAAGCCAAGACAGTCCAAAAAGCCAGGATGGGTAAGGGCAATGCACTTTGTGTCAATATCACACAGACGGTCTCAGCTGCAAGTACAACTTAGACCTGAAACATTTCTCAGGTTACTTGTTCAGCAAGGCAAGCCAATCCTATTGATAACTTAAAGGCAACAGTGGGATGTCAAGTAGCTCTTTCTGCTTCAGTTACAGTGAACATGTTGTATAGGTCTGTGAACTTCCTTAAAACACCTTTATCATACCTGTAACATTTTGGTCATGGAGGTATTATATGATGTTATTTTAAAATAATTTACAGTAATTGTTCATGTTTTTTTATGAAAAATGCATGAATATTACTGCTCAGAGCTTTGCTGAAGGCATTATACTAATTAAGAGAACAGATATGCCAAAGTGTTTTCTTCTGCTGGGAATAAGAGTGGTGGTAGAGTTACAGCATCCACCCTCAATATTAGAAGGGCATAGAATTTAAGGTAAGGAAAAAGGGCGAAGGCTGCACTGGTTTGTAGAGTGCAAATCCTGCTCATCTTCTGTTTGAGACATGTTGAAACTGGCAATGGTGAGGTGAGGTGAGCCTGCTCCTACAGGCTGCATCCCTTTCTGTTTAGTGGATTTTCCTGCCTCCAAAATGCAGAGATGCAGATCAGGAAGATAAAAAGTGAGCACATCTAAGATGCCCTCAGCTTCATTTTCTCAGTCCCTTGTAGAGTAGGATCAGCAGAACAATAACAGCACTATTAACAGACAAAACTGAAATAGTCCCTCTGGAATCCTTGGAGTGGTCTGTCCTATAATTAAATCATAAAGCCAGTTCTGGATTGTTGTGTACTAATCTCGTGTGATAAAATTAAATTAAAATTAAGCTTGAAGGAAAATAATAGCAGAAGGTTTTGAACCTAGATACAGAAATCACAATTTGCTCTGTTCTACCATTAAAAAAAACCACACACACAAAAAAAAAACCAACCAAAAAAGTGAAAGTAATGCTGTCTCCTAAAAAGACACAAAGCTTATGTTCTGTATTTCAGCTTGAAAAAAAAAATTTCTAAGTGGGTAGCAAGGTTCTGAAAACCTGGTTTTGTTCCATAATGAGAATATATTTGCAATACACCAAACTTTATGTTACTAACAAAGACAAGAAAGTCTTATCTGTGTTATTGCTCATTTGAGTGGTTGCATGTTTAAACAAACTCAGAGCTGTAACTAGGGACAAATAGGTAGTGTTGTTTGTCCCCGAAATGAATTTTTTTTTCTTTGTAATAGACTAAATTTTCACACTTTAAAAAATAAAACCCACCAAAGGAAAGAATGATAACTTCATTACTGTTCTCTCTTTTCATGCCTTATTTATGGTGCTGATCCTAAAAGATATTTTCTTTTGACTTTGTAATATATTCTGATGCTTTTGTTGAAAACACACTCTGTTGGGTATCATTCCAAAGAAGTTTTAGCCTTAAAGTGCCAAGTTAGAATAGAAAAATTTTTGAATTGGGAGTAACTGCAGTGGAGTTTGCACTATGAAAAGCCTCAGTTCTTTTGCATTTCTATCCTCTGAATGTGGAAAAGAGCTAGTAATGTATATTTTTACTCATAACTAAAAGTAATAAAAATAAGTATGAAGTATTTTACTAAGTATTCAGAAGCATGCTACCTTCAGATTATCTACAGAGAAGGTTGTTTGATACATTTGTCTTTCAACAGACCTCTGCATTTATTCAAATTCTTTCTAACCAGATTCATAACCTCTGCTCACAAAATCATCTAAATTCCAACAATAAATAGACAGGCTGAGAGTAATTCTGTAATCTAGTGTGTAGGATTAGATAATTTCTCTGCAGCCATCTTATGTTTTTGGATGAGGGAAGTTAAAAAAAGAATGTAGAGAATTTCCAGTAAATTCTGCAGCACAGAAGCAACAAAGCCAGGCTACATTCAGTTCTAAGGCATTCAAAGCTATCTGTGTGGGAAAAGAGGCAGCATTCTTCTTGTTAAGGTGATATATGTGATTTTGCAGTCATATGGAAGAATGTTAGAAGTTCACTCATCGAATAGAGGAATCTGGTGTAGCTTCCCTTTCTTTAGTGTTTAAAAAGTCACTGATGTTCTTAATATTTGGAAATTAGAGGTTTTTTCTTATATGTCCCTCAGCAGCTTACTTTTTTGGCATCATTAGGGTGTCTGTAAATTAAAACGGTGTGATTCAGCATTGTGTTTAACAATTTCTTGAAACATTAAAGCTGTTGAAAAACTGTAGTTGGACTGAATATTGTTTTTCTTTTGCTTTGAATTGTATTTGTCTTTAAAAGTATCCAGTAAACTAAGCCAGTTTTTGCTGCAAAAGTAATAAAAATATTGTACAAACTAGTTTTTAATTAATATAAACCAATGTTAAATATTTCTATTTTAATAGCTATCTATGCAAAAAGACTTGAAAGAGAAAAAATCCAGAACTGTTGCTTCATGGAAATGACTGGGCAAATGATTAGAGTTTTATAGTACAGAAGGAAACACAGATGAATTATTTGCAGCAAATGATTTGTTTGTGGAATCCAGGGCAATTCATTTTATTGTACATAAACTGAGCATAATCTTCACTCATTTGTCCATTTTACAAAAAATGACATGCTGATATTTCAGCATCTGGATTACTTGTTAAAAGGCCAACTGTCTGTGTTTCCATGGAAATTTTTATGCAGCTTATCACAAGACATTCTCAAAACCTGAGCTGGGTTGTTTGGCATTCTCTCACATGTGACTTATAACTCACATTGCATTGGTTTAACTTTGATTTCAACATCATTTTACTGAGCCCACTGTACCAACAATGAGTATTGGACATTAAACATTATGAATTTTAAACACTTTTACAAACAGGAATCAAAACAAAATGGCAAACTCAGAGTACCCTGGGGATAAACTATTTCTGCTACTGTTATCTGCTGTTTTAGGTTTTTCTTTGCATTCTACATCCTAACAGAAAATGATCCCATACATTCTTATTATCATGTTCCTCTGCCCGCAACGTACAGTTCTGTAGGAGGTGCAGGTGTCCAGTGACACTGAAAATCAGGCAATTAGTGCTTCTGTTATGATACTGAGGCCTGATTAGCCTCTGCCTTGTGAATACCCCTTTTGACTTGTGAGAATTATTTTCATGCAGTTTATTGCTGTAGTTAAATTTCTAGTTTCAGCTGGGGAACTGTTTTGAGCCACTATTTTCTTTTTCCAGTGGCTAAGTTGATATTTTAAATAAGCCCTACATGTATTATTAATAGTAGATCATATTATAAGAGGAACATAGTCTCTGAAAAATCCATAGGTCTTTTTCTGCTCACTTGTAGTAAAAAGGCCGAAGTGAGGACGGAACAGTAGCTGCCAACAGAAGGTGGATTTGATGAAGGAAGAGGGAAATATGGAGGGGGAAATGGAGAAGCAACAGCACTAATTTCTTTAGGAAAAGGACAAAGAGTGCAACTGACCAAACTGAGCAAGTACCAAAGGCTTCTCAATAGTTCCTTATCCAGGTAGTTCTTACAGATGAGTATGTTTTTTTTCCAGTTTCGTACTGCCTGAGCAGCGTCAGAGGTTTCTAGAAGAGCCAGAGAAAAGGATAAGTGCTCTAAACTATTTTCTGTCTCTCATAGGGTACAGAACAGCAAATAGACTTCTTTGTCTAAAGCCTGTCCTTCTATTCAACCATTTCTCAATGTTTATTGTAGAATGGTTGTGCAAATTTCAATGCTACATGCAGTTTTATTCGCTCATCCCTTCTCTGACAAGCTTACAACCACACTGGCAACAGCAATAACACTTGGTTTTGCTGGTATTCTAATTTTCCCTTACAGCTACAAGAGCAAGAAAATTGCATCACTGTTCCAAGACATGAAGCAGCTGTCAGGTGGGTAAAAATCATTGACTGTGTTCATGGCTTTCATGCAGAGAGGATTCAGCCCTGCTTATATCAACACCTTGACTTCACCTGTGCTAGATCATCTGCTGAGAGCAGTATTTTTACAAACCCTAAAGCACAAGCCTAATTTGTACAGTAATTCTGCAGAATGGGTTTCTGTTGTCGTGTTGCTGTGTCTCATCTGTTAAGTATAGCACCTTAGTTACTGCTGTAGTCCTCTGCTTTGCCTTAGAGTGCTTCTGCTGAACTCTGCAGAAACACTCCTATTTCCTTGAGTGGGAGGAGAGTTTTGTCAGCACTTTGTGGAAACCATATGCTGAGTGCTCAAGTAGCCATTAGCTTAAATTTGAAAGTATAAATTTTGGTTAAAAAAAATTTGTAGCATTGTAGCAACCTCCACTAAAATACTACATTCAGTGCACACAGTCACCATAGACAGCATGTAACTTTTTTTTTTTCCCCTGGAAGTATATTAAAAGGGAAAATGAGTGACACCCTAGGAAGCAATCTAAACCTTACTTATAAAATAAATAAGACCTATTGCAATTCACATGCAGTTTCGGAATGCAAGTAAGAAAACTAAAATTTCAGAGATATGACATTATATGACAAAAATCAAGAAAGCTCATGCAGTCACAGTCTTAAAAACCAAAGTCAAAACTACTGTCTTTGGATCACCACATCTCAGATATCAAAGTTTTGTTTTCTTGAAATTTCTGATGCTTTTAGCAAAAAATAATGTATCTCTCTTAATTTTTGAACTATTATTCTCCATTAGTTGCACTTTCAAAATATAATACCAGTCTTTAAAGCAGCTATGCCTCAAGATAAGTTAAAAAGTTGATTATTTTTTGCAGCATCGATTTCTCCTCTTAAATTCAAGACTACAAGGATCTTACTGCTATGGTGCACTGAAACCTACATGGACAGTAATTTCATCAGTTATAATCTATGCCTTCCCTGTCTCATCCTGTTAAACTCAATAGCAGAAAAAAAAAATCCTTGTTGAGGATTACAAACTACCTTGAAGAAGCTGGAGAATGAAAACCATGATCCTACATATGTAATTCCAAATACAATCTATCATATCCAGTTTATTTAAAGCTTTTCTAGAAACTTAATGGATCGAACTCCATCAAAAACGACATACCAAAATAAAACTACATAATCAGTACACAATGCAGACACCCAGTAATAGCTGAAAGAACATATTTCATAAAAAAATGTTTATATTTGGCCTATCAGTCCAGGTTATCTCAAAAAATATCTACAGAATAAGTTCAAAAGAGAAGCCTGAGAACTAATATTCATCACTCACTGTGCATTGAAAATCATAGACTTCCATGGAAATACCAGTTTTATAATGTTTGGGGGTTTTTTGGGTTTTTTTGGGTTTTTTCCACAACTGAGGGAAAATCTCTCCAGATTGCACAAGAGTTAACTATTTTATTGTTTCTTCCTAGTAGCCCAGCAGGACTTTATTTTCATATTAGCTCTGACTAACATGTTCAAATTTAATTCTGATCTTTTGTTCTCAGACTCTGTTTGTATGATTATCTGCTATGTAGAATTTTGATATTTCTATTCCAAATCTGAAACACTAGCATGCATGCACTGAAGTGTTCTGGTTTTTTCATCAAATGTCTCAGTCCTGTAATAAAGTACATTTTCTATTTCTTCAAGTTTTGCTATGAATTAAAGCAGGCTGACCAGCTTCAGGTTCAAGCTGGGCAACACTTAAAACTGATTACGTATCTGGCTGTACTGCAGTTTTGATGATAAGCGGGCATACTGCCTATTTTAGGATTTCTACGAACACTTAGTACCTGATTTCTGCTGAAAGACCTAAGTACTGTTATATTCAAAAAAGGTGGATTGGAAACCTTTTTTGCTTAAGATCTTTTGTCTTTCTCTTTTGAGGGATGGAGAACATCTACGAGAATAAATTCCTCAAAATGCTTGTCTAAATTTTGAGAGCTGATGTCTGCAGAAAGATTGAATGATACTGTTGCGCAAGATAAAACACAAGCGAGAGGGGGTTTTCCTATTTATTTTTGCAGACTTCTCCATTCTGTTTATGTGAGTTTGACACATAGTCAGTTGACTTCAAGTCCATACCAACACTCTCTGGCTGAGAGCCCTGCCTACAACACCATAATCAGCAGGTTTTTGAAATGATTCAGTTGTGTTCTCCGTGTTTCCTAATGGATACTCTGTCTGTTGCCTCTTTATTGGAGATGTAACCCCTAGCAGCCAGAAATAATGATGAATGTTAAGTGATCTTAGGACTCATTTTGTCATATTTCCACATCCAGGCATAAAACTAGGTTTTAAGGGGTATTTGAGAGGAACAGTGTCTAATATAGGCAGGATCATAAACAGCAAATTTAAAATCTTCCTTCTTTACTTTGTAGTATAAGAAATTTTGTAAGTTCAACACTGTCTTATGGCAGTTTTCTCTTAATTCTTTTTCCAGGGATGAGTCCTGGGTTATTTTCAGCTATGCAAGAATCTTCCCCTGCATTTTCCATTAAACATAATTTGAATAACTCTTGATTTATTTTTTCTGATTTCAAATGATCCTGATTTCTATTGTTAGGAAAGTCTTCTGGGATTTTTCTTGTTTTCTTACCAAACCTTCCTCTGTGTCTTTCCAACCCTACTCTAATGCCCACTTTCTAATAATGACTTAAGCAATTTTACGTTATTCTAATCTCCTTTACAGGCAGGCATAGGGAAAAAACAGCATTCAGCTGCTACTTTCTCCTATTATATTCCTTCAGCAGCAGAAAAAGAGGTTTTGCATCATTTTATTACATTTAAGATGTTTTTATTAGATTGACATTAACAAGAAAAACAAACAAACAAACAAAATCCCAAAACCAACCAAACAAAAAGTATTCATAAAAATAACTCCATAACATCAAACTGAAATCTCTGGGCATCACACAACATAGTTCACAAACATTGTCAGCATCTTGAAACACAAACAGGACAATAATTCAGTATGGCAAGATAATAAAAAGAAGGAAGAAACATCAGGTATAATGATGACCCCCTTAACTGATTTTCTTTTCTATTCCTTGAGTACATTCATATGTAAAATGGCTTTGGATTAGTAATGCAAGGGTCCAGTAATCATCAAGCAAGGGCAAAGCCACCCCTTCATATGAATTTACACTCTTTAAGTAAATATGAAGCAGACCTTATGGTATTCTTGTAGTTATAACACAAACAACAACAGGATCAGGTATTAAATAAACATCTCCCACATAACAATATAATTGAGCTACAGCTTTGACTCAAGACTTGTGAATGCCAGCGCTTTCAGCAAGAGCAGTCCTAGTGTTTATCTTCTGAAAAAGGTACGAAAAAATAATTAAGTCAAATGCCAACTATCCTTTCCTCTACTCATCTAAAAAGTCCCAAATAAAACATCGTATTGTGCCTGGTTTCCCCTTTGATGCTTGAGTAAGGATAAGATATGAAGTTTTACGTATTTTCCTTTTCCATGGGTCAAATTATCTCATCCCTGCTACTTGCAATATCTAGAAAAAGATACCCTGCTTTATTTCGTGTCATTCAAAACATAACCAGAGTTAGAAGTGGTATATGATAGATGTCACATATATAAAGATATTCAACAGATAATTGTTCTTTGCAATAATTCATATATTTTCATTGATAATGCAAATAATTGAGTCAATTAAATCAAAGTACATGCCTGTATCTAAGACAAAGAATGTTGAGATATCTGAGTCTACATGTTTAGCACTTTGTGGTATTTTGTGTGTGTGATTTAAGAAAAGAACATGGTTGTTTTTTAAGAACAAATTGAGTTGTCATGCATCAGTTTTTCAAATTTAGAGGCCTAACTAAGGAAAGAATTTAGTTCTATGTGTTCAAAAGAGATTATTCTTAGGAGAATAAGGTGAACTGCAAATATTCATATGATTTATTATAATTTCCCTGAAATAGAGAAACAAATGGAATATGAGGAATGTCATCTCCATCTCTTGCATTAAAGAGCAGGCCCATACAACGATACACAGAAGCTTTATTAAAAATTCATTAAACTGTAAAGTGTCTCATTTTGTAATCAGAATTAAGTAGTTTTCTAATGTCATTAGCTGGAGTCAATTTAAACCAGTAACAGCAGTTGCAACACACTGCAAAATGCTAAATTAAATACAACAAATGTTTTCCACTTATTTTTTATTAGAAATGTTAGCATTTCATATTATGAATCAAACCCACACTGCAGTGTTATCTCTAAGAAATAAATTTCCCATGAATTTATTTACATTGGTCAAAAGAGGCGAAGGAGTTTTAGAAACAGAAATCCAAAGTCATGTTTAATTTCTGAGCCAATAGAATATTGATGCATGGAAAAGCTCACAAGATGTGCAGTTTTCTCCTATTGGATAGCCATGTCCCTTGACAGTAACAGTAAAGTGCAGCAAACTACAGCAAAGAGATCCTAGGAAAAAAAAGACATAGTAACTTTCAAAAAAAAAAAAAAGGCAGAAAAACTTTTCAATATGAAATATTGCATTAGTTAGGAAGATAGCTGATACTGGTAGAAGCTATGGCTTCTCATGTAAGACATTATCTTTGTTTTGCTTCCATGCTAAGGCAGTAACTGTGATCTCAAACAGTATTTTTTATGATGGCAAATATGCATTCTTCTTTGTTTTTTAAATGTCTTTATATCTGAGTATCACTAAATTTACAAAGTACATAAGTAAAAAATAGCCTTGTAAATTAATCATTTTAGTTTGAGAAATAATTGTCTTTTTCTAAATTAGGGGGTTTTTATAAGGATTTAATTTTCTGGGAAGAAGGAAATGGATACTTCCCTTTAAAGAGATTAATTTTTCTTGAGCTCAGACAAGGTATCAAATAAATTACTAGCGATTTTTAAAAAGTCTTGTAGCTGATTGAGCATACATCCCAATGGTATTAAAAAGCTCATATGCCTGATATAACCACTTGGCATCTCATATGGCATATGCAATTATTCATGTGTCCAAAACAAACTATCTTTCTTCCATACACTATGTTTTAACATAATCAAAATACATAAGAGAATATACCTTTTAGAGCCATGAATTGATTATTAGAAATGGCCCCAAAACTGTAGCTGAGCTCTTGGCTGCCCACTTATGTCTAAAAATTTTATGTAGATTCTCCTCTAAAACATACATTGCCTACTCTCAAACTTAGGCCTTGATATTTACTCTAAAATGGCTTCCTGGAGTTATCATCTCCACTCTGTATTGTTGGCTGGTCCTTACAAAGTTATGAATTATTGCATTTAAAAAGCATTCAGTCTTTTGTATCTGAAAGGTAGTGGTCTCCAAGGAAGCTACTATTGGCTTTTACATACTGTGTTTTCTTGCCTTTCAAGGACAAAAAATATCAAAGATTCTGAGAAGTGGATCAGTTTGATTTGGAGACAAATATTTTTTTTATTTTTCAAGTAAATTACAGGTATTACATATATTACATATATTACATATATCCATTTGATTTTGACTAAAGCAGTACTTCTCTTGAACTGCAGCAGTGAAATGTCACAGAGAACTTGGCATCAGATGTAACATTTGCTAACTGTTTATAACAAATATTTATGATATGTGTAATTAAGGAGATCTTAGCGTAAAAGGGCTTATATCTACCCTAGTCATGTACTAGAAATCTTTTCATTTCCAAACCCAGCAGTTCTAGAGGGGCTACAGTAAGATTAAACCACTCCACAGTCAACACACACTGTCATCAGCCAAGTGCCTGGAATATGTTTGCAAAGAACTTATCAGACAAACTGAAATTGAAGGATCACTGAACAAGATCTGCTGGCATATTCTATAAACTGTTTGAGAACAGGGTATCTGAGGTAAAGGGCAATAAAAAAGGAAGCAAATGTACTGCAGCACAACACTGTGCTGTCACCAACCTGTGTTCTGTCATACCTGCGATATGGCCAAATCCTCAGATGATCCCCTCTCGTCCTGGATCAGCAGGGATATTCATTACCAGTTCTTCAACAGCTGGGAGAGGTGCTGAAGCTGTGGGTAGATAATGACGAGGGTAAAGCTATGGCCATCCTGAGAAAGTGGTCCCTTTTCTCCTTCCTTAGCTAAATTGCCTCCTCAAAGTCCAGGTTTGGCAGGCTATGAACTTCAATGCCAAGTCTTTTACCACGTTCCTAATATAATTCTTTACATAAGCATACATTGCTAGGATCACAAGCCAGCTGCAGAGTTTGAAACTGGATATGAAAAATCACTAAGGTACATTGGGCAGATCACTTTGAAGAGTTTCTTTCAATCTCTAACTCAGTCTAGTGTTGTGACACAGATTTCAGTGAGGATCTGGGTGGGACTATTCAATACCTCTTCATGCAAGTTTCACCCCCCATGTATTTCATGTAGGTGTAAAAGTCTTGTTTTTGCCCTCTGTTCCTGTCATTCACCTCTTCCTTTTCATTTGCTATTTTTTTAATGAAAAATGCCAGAAAGGATGCACTTCTGACCTCTGACTTCACTGATAGCCTTCTATCAAGCACTCATTTCAAACCTGGGATCTAGAGCAGCAGTCATTATGCTGACGTACAATTGTACTAAAGATGCTAGCACAAAGTGCTAACTTTATATTAACAATTGAAAGACTGCACTTCTGGGATGAAAATGCTCCACATCAAGACAAAACCCAATCTTAGTAACAGATAATGTACTGCTTTAAAAAAGTCCATTCACTATAGTAATGCACCTGGTATTATAAGGTGTAATATGGACCTAAAAACTCCTTTCTCTGTGCTTTGGTATAGGAAAACATAAATGATTTAACTTATTTGCACTACTTCATTATTTTTTTGTGGCATTGTCTCTACTACCTTGCTTCTAATCTTATGGTTACAGCATTTATATGATTTAATGAGACCAATTATTACATATTTCTCTTTGAATTTCTGATATTTAAATTGTATTTCTATGCAGTCCTTTGAGTAAAATTTACTGAGCAAAAACAATAAGTTTCCTGTCTTTAAAAATCATACTTTGAGTTAACTAAATCATGACAATATGAATACTTTTTTATATGACTGATGTGGTTTGATGTCTATTGTAAGACAGGTGCATCTCAAAGCCTATTAAAGAAGAGAACGACCTATTCTTGTTTCTCCTTGATGGGATTATCCAGCCATAAAAGATGAATTTCTGTGGTTTAACATTTCGTTCCACTGATTATTACCAGCACAGTGAAGTGGTAAATACAAATGCTAATTTCAACGTACTTTCAAAGCAGATTTTAAAAGTTTGATAGGCTGTCATGGTATTTTAAATTAAAATGCAAGGTACTGTAAAATCCATTTTGTTTATAAACAAAAAATGGCAATACAAATGCAAAAGATGCTGAAATGTAAAACTTATAAAACTACACGAAGTGCAAAAAACTCATGGAAAGAGAAGTAATAGAGATAACATCAAGTTAAAGCATTGATGGGGAAGCATGAAAGGAATATGGGAATCAAAAATCTCACTAGCATTGCAGGATAGAAACCACGTTTTGCAAAAAGCAGTAATAATCACATCCACTTTGGAAGGCTATAAGGCTGTTATACCACAATATAGCAAAATATTAGCATTTAGTACTTTTTGCCTTTCTTTTTTAATTGCTAACTTCTTTTCTTACTCTATATTCAACATTTGTTTGGATTAGAATGTAATCTGAAGACATTTTTTACTGAGAGGTAAATCATATATTTGTAGAAAACCTGCAAATTTAGAAAGTTCTGAACCCCCATATATCTTTATTAATTGAGGGTTTGAGCTTCCTTTTGTTTATATATAAATTTTCTGCATTACAGTCAGTTTTGTTATCTTCTTTTTCATTTTTTGCTGTGAGATTTGCATGTATTTATATGAAAAACATAGTTTCATATAGCCGTATCTATAATTTCTTACCATCTATTCAATTTTTAAAGCTATTAAAAAGTATATTATCAACTCATTTTAATTGGATGCAATTATTTGGGGAAATGCACTTGGCTTTTTGGAAAATGCCCTCAAATAGTGAGGATATCAAGATCAGGAATCTTTTGATTTCTTCGCAGTATCAAAAAAATGAACAAACTGTATGTGTCCAGTTTCTGTAAAATGTAGTCTTTTGGTAGATGTGAGGATCAACACCGTCAGAGGTTTCAAACCATTGCTATTACTGGAAAGGCTTCTACACAAGTTTTGCCATAGAGCTGAAGACATAAACTTGTAGGAAAATGGACAATTCAGGAGAGCTGTTCTTAGAGAAATGCTTACCAGCTTTTTCTCACTCTCAGTTTTGTGAAGGTGTTTTTTACATCTGTTTCAGGGCAGCTGTCTAACTCAGGCTAAAGAATTTTTGTTGCTTTTTGCTTTTTTTTTTCTTTTCTTTTTTTTTTCTTTTTTTTCAGCTATATACTTACTGGTCAATGCAAAGGTTGCCTCTACAGGGAAACATTCTAGCACCATTGAGCACATGAAAGGTGTGAAGGAATATATCTTTTCACAGGAAATCTTCCATCTTTTTTTTTTTCCCCTGCATCTCATGTCTTCTCTTCCTCACACAATTCTTTTAGGGTATACTCAGCTGCTTGTGGTGAAGTAAGCAGGGTATGAAGAAAGGTTTGGGTAAAAAGGGAGCATGAATGTACCTTTTACAGCAGTGTGATGCTGGCAGTGTTTCCGTAAAAGTCTGTAAAAAAGACTTCAAGCCAAGTTTTGTATGAGATAAGATAAAGGGCAGTCATTTTAATGAGCAACCCCACTCATTAAGGAATACATAGACGCGCACGTGTGCAAGCTTTAATTTCTATAGCTTTTATAATATAATCTATCCAATCACTACCTTACACATGTCCAGTTCCACCTCTGTCCCCTCCCAGTTCCCACCCCCTATTGAATTGAGGCTGGGGGCTTCGGGACCCTCTGTCTTCATCCACCTCTGTTTCTTCAGCACATAAAGGTCCTTTGGATGCTCTTCAATGCTTCGGGTCACTCTGCTCTGTGTTTATGTTCCCCTCTGTTATCCTCCAATCTTGTACCTTGAGAAAGAGACTAAATAGCTGGCAGATCTTAGCTGCCTGCTCTGGAGCAGGGGTAGAGTTAGAAGGACCTTATACTATAAGCTGCTAAATATGAACCCACTAAAATCTATCGTGCTACATTTACTATGTTCCTAAAGTCCACCAAATATGTAAATTTAAAAATCAAAAACCCCTCCAGCAACAAAAAAAAAAAAAAAAGGAAAACCCCCACAAATTATGAAAAAAGCAATCCCTCATCATCATCAGATCAATGCCTTGCCAGTTCCCATGCAAAAGAGACTGGAAAAATTTCCACCCCTCTCCATTCTTTATTGCTGAACATGACATTCTGTGGCAGGGGATAGCTCTCTGGTTAATACAGTTCAGCTGTCTTGCCTGTGTTCTCTCCCAGCCTGCCTTCTCACTAACAGGTCAGAGAGAGAAATAGAGGTCATAACGTTGTGAAAGTACTGTTCAAGCAATAACTAAAGCATCAGTAAGTATCAACATACTTTCTGTCACAAAAGCCACATCACCATATGGGCTGCAGTGAAGAAAATTAACTTCATGCTATTATAATTTCTACCTTATTCCAAACGATTTTTGTTGTGCTTAGGTACTACATGATTCAATCTATTTTCATAAGGCACTGCCACATCCTTCCCTACTCTTTGACATATTCACGGACATAATTCCCTTCATGGACCATCCTCATTCAAATATTCATTCAAATGTTCATTCAGTTAATTTCATTGATGAGTTGGGTTCCACTGGATGTGATGGTCAATCAGGACAGGAGAGATGGGCTGTGTTGGGCTGTTGAATCATTGCTACATTTGCCTGGTTCCTCACAAGGTTGTTCTTCTACTGGTTTGGGTGACTCTTAGTACTTTTGACATAGAAGTATGTCATCACACAGCAATGGCAACATAAAACTGAGACTATGGATTATTTTCACCCAAGGTTAAACTCAACATTCTTGAACTGCACATTGGATTTCTTCATCCTTTTTTTGTGATCCACCAGGGTCCTTGGCAAAAAGAATCCCATGTATGTGTTTGCCTTTTCCCAAGGAAGAAGTACTCTATACTTCCTAAGTGTCAATAAAGTGCACTATAGGGACTGTATGTCCTTCTGCAATATGTAGAGATTTAGTTTAGGCAGGACCAGGTCATTTAGCAGACCCTCTAGTGTTTATCAGCTAAGTGATCTCTGCTGGATTTATATCCCAAATGCTAGAAGGTCCCAGCACCCATCACCATCACTCTAAGTATAGTTTTTAATGGTTCAGTTAAAGGCTGGTTTGTGATAGGCCCAGAAAACTATGAGTGTCGTAGTCTGATCTGATTTATGCTTAAGTAATTTTTTGCCCTGAGGCTTATTTTTCAAGGCCCAGGAAGGTGTTTCAGGCAGTTGTGTGTGTCGTAAGTTAAATTTTCAGCCATCTGGTAATAGTTTCCACTGTTGTAAGCTTCTGGAAGTGTGATAAAATCAACCTGCTAGACCTCCATATATTAATATTTCTGCCATCATCTTCTGTGCCAGAAATCCAAGCTTTATTTGCTTGGGTTTTTTGATCATGGCACATTTTACACTCCAAGGATAACCTGTGCAATGGTCTCAATTGGTCATGTCCACCCTGTGAACACAATGCTGCATCGATTCCTAGATGACCTCATGTGTCATGGGACCTCTGAGCAATGAATAAGCATTGGTGTCCTATCAGTAGTGTTTTGATAACCAGTCTAAAACACAGCACTATGTAGACTGCTTAATTATGAAGAAAATTAACTCCATCCCAGACAAATGCAGTAAAATGATACATTAAGATGAGCAGCAGCGCATTTCTCATGCCTAGCTACTCATATGAAACTAAACCCAACAAAAGATAGATGTCCATGGGGACTTAATCTAGGGACAATGTTCAAATTAAGGGCTGAGTTAACTTTTGTGTAGAAAGACTATGGCAGGTCTAGGTTTGTTACTATTTATCTTCTTTACCTTATTTTCCTCTTTTGTGGTCTCAATTTTTATGTGGTGTTGTCACTGTAGATTAGTCTGACTTGATTTATTAAACCTTCCAAAGAAATGAATACACCTTTTAATATTTCTGTGCATTTTTTTCTCTCTAAATTATTCCAAGCCTAGTAGGTTGGCTGGAGTATAACTGGTCTGAAAGGAACACCTCAGGATGAAATTTGCATGCAGAGAGAGAGAGAGAGAGTGAGCAGGAAGGAGGGATACCAGAAGGTAGGAGTGGGAAGGAAGAGCCAAGGAAGAATGACTAACTTCAGACACTGCCATCATGAGAGCAGAACTGTATTTCAGGCATGTGGGTTGTACTGCAGATCCACTTCATTTACTCTCCTTAAATGCAACAACAGAAGACAGAAAACAACCATCTCTGATGAACTGAATCCAGATTAAAGGGCATCCTGAAGGCAAGATAAACATAGCCTCCAGACAGATTATAAAAAAAGGGATGATAAATTTATATTTAAATTTTGCAAATTGAGCAGTATTTCTCTCATAGAATCATAAAGATTGGAAAAGACATTTAAGATCATCAAGTCCAACTGTCAACCTAGCACCATCACCATGTTCACCATTAAACCATGTCCTCAAGTGTCATATTCCCAGGTTTTTTTAAGAATTCCAGAGATGGTGACTCCAATACTTCCATGGGCAATTTCTTCTAATGCTTTAGAACTCTTTCCATGAAAAAAAATCCTAATATGTAATGTAAACATGCCGTGGCACAACTTGAGGCCATTTCCTCTCATCCTGTCACTTGTTACCTGACAGATCAATCCCGACCTGTCTACCATCGTCTTTCACATATTTGTAGAGAGTGTAGAAAGGGGCCCAAGCCTCTTTTCTCCAGGCTAAAAAATCCCAACTTTCTAAGCTGCTCCTCCTAACTTGTATAACAAGTCATAACTTGTGGTCTAGACACTTCACCATCCCCATTACCTTCCATATATGCTCCAGCAACTCAGTGTCTTTCCTGTAGTGACTGTCTGTCATATCAAATACTGGATGACTGTACCAGACAACCTCATACCTGGTATTAATACAAGCTGGGGAATTAAAAAATCAAGAGTAGCCCTGTCTAGGAAGACTTGTGGATGTTCGTTGATGAGAACCTCAACTTCTACCCTCAATGTGGGCTTGCAGCTTGGAAAGCCAACTCTATGCTGGGCTTCATCAAAAGTAGTGTGGGAGACAGATCAAAGTCGTTGATTCTGTCCCTCTATTCTGTGCTGGGGAGACCCCATCTGGAATGCTGCATCCAGCTCAGGGGTCATCAGCATAGGAAGGACCTGTTGGAGCAAACTGAGAGGAGAGTCATAAAGATAATTAGAGGGATGGAGTACCTCTTCTATGAGGAAAGGCTAAGAGAACTGGTATTTCTCAGCCTGGAAAAAAGAAGGCTTTGAGGTGACCCAGTTGTAACCTTCCAGTACCTAAAGGAAGCCTATGAGAAAGCTAGGCAGGGATTATGTTAATAGGCATGTAGTGACTGAACAAGGGCAAACGGATTCAGACTGAAAGAGGTTTAGATTATATATTAGAAAAAAATTCTTTACTGTGAGAGCGGTGAGGCACAAGAAAGGTTTCTCAGAGAAACTGTAGGTGCCCCATCTCTGAACGTGCTCAAGATTAGGTTGGATGGAGTTTGAACAACGTGGTCAAGTGAGAGGTGTACCTGCCTGTGGCAGAGAGTGGTTGCAATTAGATAATCTCTAATGTTCTTTTCAACCCAAGGCCTTCTATTAGTTCTGAAAGGTTTTTGCTGGGTTTTTTAGATTTTTGTTTTTAATTTCAAGCACCTGCTGGTTAGCTTTCAAAGCTAATCAAATTAAGGCAAAGAACATTTCATATAATTTTAAATTTGTTTCAACTTCACATCTACTGATGGAGCTGCCA
>JAWWLZ010000139.1:38210717-38246194 GCA_035041345.1 Poliocrania exsul
ACTTTCTTTGTTAACTACTGGCATGGACAGTTAATGGCAGGGGAGAGAATTTACATAATAATCCCAAACTACAACAGGCCAGTAACCAGGTGGCTTTTGCTATGTGTGTATCCTAATGTTTGAATGTCCCAGCACCCATTGCTTTCAGTGTAGTCTTTAATGGACCACTGTAACATTTGATTTTCCCAGAGGAAGGTTGTGATATACCCACTCAATGCCATGCTTTTTGGCCCAGGTGTCTTGAGGTTGTTTCGGAAATTAATCCTGTTGTATGACTCATGTTGCCATAAGACTTCCTTTTCAAAGTCCAGGACAGTATTCCAGGCAGGGGCATGAGGCATGGGATGTGTTTCCAGACATCTGGTGTTTGCTTCCACCATTGTAAGCGTATTGCACTTGCCCAGGCAAGTTCGTAGGAGTGTGATATAATTGATCTACCAGGCCTCCCCATATTTATATTTCAGCCACTATCCTCCATACCAACAAGGTTTTGACCACTTGGCTTGTTTGATTGCAACTCATGCTTCATATTTATGGATAACTTGTGCAGTAGTGTTCATGGTTGAATCCACACTTTGGTCATGAGCCAGTCTCATGTTTCATCTCTTCCTAGATGGCCTGATGTGTCATGAGGCCATCCAATTAATCCTTATGTTGCCAGCCCAGATCCCGCTGATCCAATTTAATCTTAGCAGCCCGATCCACTTGTTGGTTGTTTTGATGTCCTTCAGTGCCCTGACTCTTGGGTACATGAGCATCTTGTAATGTACTTCTACAATCAGGTTCTCTACCTGAGCAGCAATGTCTTACCAGATAGTCCAGATGGATTTACCTGTAGGCTGCAGGTTGGTCTGCTTCCATTGCTGTAGCCACCGCCACTGAGCATTTTTCACCCTCCATGTGTGAATACAGAAATAATGTATCGATCATTTTTCTCATTCAGCAATATCTAAAGCCAGCTGGATGACTTCCACCTCAGAAAACTGACATAATTCACCTTGTTTTTCAGCAGTTTCTGTGTCTTGACCCATCAGTGAATAAAGCATATTATTTTTTGTTTTCTAACTTCTTGACAGTGCCTCATCTTCATTACTAGCAAAGAGTAGCTCCAGGGCAGGTGTATATCTGCCAAGTCTGGTAAAGAAGCATGGAAAGAACTCACCTGCTTTTTCTGTAGTATTGAGGAGAAAAGACTGGTTTTCTTACTCTCTGGCAATCTAGTTTAAAATTGGTTTCTTAATTAACAACTGATCAGGCAAAAAAGCACAGATACCTCCACAAGCTCATAATTTTCCTCCAAGTTTTCAAAATTCCATAAATCCAGTTTCATCTCTGCCCACAAAAGAAATCTGACCAGATGCTTCTCTTCAAGGTAATCATCAGTGTGTCTCTGCACCAGCATTTTACTTCAGATTAAAGGTACATTTTTTAAAAAATAAACCTCTCAATAGCCTTCATTTTCTTGGGGTTTTTTGGCTTGCCTCACAAAGTCATGTCAAAGCACAAAAAATAAGTTCCTCCCAGATGAAACTAAACTAGTAAATATGGTCTGGGTAACTAGTATGCATTCTAAGTCAAAATAGGCATTCTGTTCTTAGGATGCAGAGCAGAGATAGTCTGGTTTGAAAATCATGCAAAACATATGTAAGGCAGTTGCCAGCCCTCAGCACCAAGTGGTCTACCAGTTGTGTTGTGTTCCTTGTTAATCTAGGAAGAACTAATTCAGGTTGTCTGTTTGGTAAAATCCAAGTCTTGTGCCCTTGTGCAGCTCACTAAAATGGTAGTCTGCCGTCCCTTTAGTGGACAGCTTAATGTGCAGTGAAGGAAATGGTAATATTCATTGCAACTTTTTAAGAATTCTCTGAGATATTAAGAATGCAGTTTTGAGCTCCTTAACAAAATCTGGCACCTAAGTCATGTGTTTCTCCAAGCAACCTAACTTTCTGAGACCTTGTATTTATATGACAGAGGGGGCTGTGACAAAAAGGAAGTAATTGCATGATATGGAAGGAAACCAGAAACCTGGGAATCATTGTAAATTTCTACACATAAGTTTTCTTCTATGATGTATTAATTTGAACTAGCTGGAAAAATAATGAATATAAAGTTGGGTTTTTTCCAACTAGATATTTCCCTTTATATCATTAAGACTATTTTTCTGCTCTCTATGTAAGCTTTCATCATTTGCACTTCAGATTGCCTTTGAGTCACTTATGTGCTATCTAATATAATATTATTTTTCTTTCTTCTTTACCAAGACTGAGTTCCAGTGTCTTTCTGGCTTCAATGATCACTTTGATTTCTTGGTTAATCATAATATTTTTATTTCTCTTTCTATTTCACTTTTTAACACACAACTGTTTAAACTGCTAAGTCTGATAATACTTTATAATCCACATACATCCTATATCTGCTGCTTTTACTGTCTGAAATACAAAAAGGCTCAACTCCCTTCACTGATTCTACAGTCCTCTTGGTTACAGTGTCAAAACAAGCAGAAAAGACACTTGAGAAGCTGAGAGATATTTCCTATGTGATGTTGCTATCTGGAAGACCCCTATGACATCCAGCAATACTAATAAGAAGTCTATTGCAGTCACATTTTATTCCCAGCAGATCCATTGTTGGAAAATGAAACATTACTAGAAGATAATAGCTTTATGCAGTGAAATGGATGATAATTTTGGATGAGAGTTTTATTAATCCCTTTGATTTTCATGAGAGAAGATTAATACAGTATCCAGATTTTTCAAGTACCATTCTCAAAGAAAACTACTTTTAAAATTAGTCACATTTGCTTAATCTCAGTGAGAATCTAGGTCCGAGTTAAGTGAAGTATCTCTTCTGTTGTTAGATACTTTATTACATTTATTAGCAGACAAATAATTTAAACAGTCTTTGAATATCACTGTTAATCATTCAAAATCTTTTTGGTAAACTTTCAGGACAGTGCTGGGATTCCAGACCATTATATGGTATTGATCTACCAAGGCAAAGTGGTTCTCTGAATCCAGTAACAGCCCATTTTAGGCCTCAAGTAAATCATTGCTTGCTCTAGTGGTGTTCAGAATTTCTGAAGAATGATACTTTCTTATTTCCATTTATGTAAATCTGTAGATGGTAATTGATTTGGTGGTTCACATTTCTAACACATCTCTTGAAAGCTGTGTTATTTTTATCTTCAATGGGTTCATGCATATTATTGTCCATTAAGAACTCTAGTTGCCTGAGAGCACCCACAAATCAAATAATTTGGTTTCCCAGACTTCAGCTCTTCAGACACATATGTACTTCTTTTACGCACATGAAATTGCTCCACTTATTTTCATAGAACTATTTAAGGTGTTGTCGAAGCAGGGGCCTAAGAAAGCAGTAAAGGGTTCTAGAACTACTAGCTAGAAGAAAGTTTTCCTTCAAAGTTTGAATAACACGCTTTGGAGATTTTACAATCCATTATTTGTAATATAATTTCAATAGTTATCATCTCATTAATTTATAGTTATTATATATATTATATTAAGTAATAACTATTATGATATATATTCAGATGAAGATGATAGTAGGGGTTTTTTTTATGTTCTTTGCATTTTCACATACTATGGCTAGTCAGTATTCACGTCAGAGCATTCAGTCTTCAGGGATACCCAGGTATAATTCTCATTCAGTGTTCTGAAAGATGTAACTCCACAGGATTGTTAGTCTTTAAACATATTCATATATATCCCTATATATTTAATTTTTATTATATATACTTATATATTTTTAAATTAATACATATATTCTACTTCATCTTTGCATACTCCATTGTAAATTGCTAGGTATAATAAGAAGTATTCCAGCTGTCATGGAAAAAAAAATATTCTCATTATTTGTACAACTACCCTCTTTTCATTTTCTCTCCTCAGAGGTCTTTAAAAACAGAGGTAATTTTGGTACTTACATAATGCAATGGCAAGTACTATTTTTCTTTCCATGCCATCATTTCTTCATATAGCCTTACTTTTTAAAAGCACCAAAATCAACAAAGGGAAGGTTTCTCAAGTGAAAACTTCCTTTTATAAAGAGCAATTAAGGCATCTTAGACTCTTCTACTGTCTTGAATATTCTATTATTTATAGCCATACAAAGTAAGTGCTAAATAGTTGTTAAATACTTTTCCTGATTAAAACTGATCTGTAGTAGTCTAACGCTTACATTGCTCAGGAGTGAGCGATTCTGGACTGTGCAAAGCAGTGAAGAAACCTGGCTCAGATAGTAAATTGCCAAGTCTTATAATAAAGGCTGATAATAAAGGTTTATGGTATTCTGGCATCATCTGAAGAGGGTAAACTGCTTGCACTGGGAGAAAGGTTAAAGGCCTTATCATTTGAACCAAGAGATGAAGCAGGACTTGCTGAAGCTGAGAATAAAAGTGATGAGACTAGTCAGGGTCTTTTGAGATACCTGAAAGCAATGTGTAGCATTGCAAGCTACAGTGATACAAATTTGAATAATGTGAATAAATATGAACATTCATGAGTAGATTACCAAGAATATTATCTAATTCTACTATGAAGCTGAGGATGTTAAACATTATCTAGTTTCAAGTATCAAGTTGTTTATCTTAAGCAAGGTCATGGGAATCAGTTCCTCTTAAAATTCACTCCAGCAAGGTTGGAATGAATGCAAATAGAAGTACTTACTTTCAGCATACAAGTTAGAAAATATTTATAGGAGATGCAAGTCAAAAAAAAAAAAATTGTGCTGAGTTTGAAAAAGAAAGATCTCCATCCAGCTGTAGAAGGTCACCATTTGTCAAGGATTCTGTCTCACTGACTGTGTTTGCATTATATTGTATTCCTCAGATAAAAGATCTTCCTAAAGTAGCAGACTAGCCTTTCAATTACCCTTTTACACAGATTTTCAAGGGTCCTAAACTGGAGTTTATATCTGGTAAAGAACAACATAGACATTTGGCATGGGAAGTATCCAGACACACTTAGTACTGGGGAAATACGTTCCAGCCACAAATCCCTGTGTCCTTGGTCCATCAGGGTCTTGAATGATCTTTTCCTATGTGAAGGTAACTTTCACAATCCATACAAAGCATTTTGACTGTGTCTGAACTATAGCCATAGCTTAAGATCTAGGAGCCTGTTTTCATAACTTTTGTCTGAGTGCTAGGCTCTAGATGTCTAGCTCCAGGGGGACCACTAAATGGAAGTTGTTTTAGTTTTTAGTTGTATTAGCTGTGTTTTTTCTACCTGCTGGTGCTATGAAGAAAACCCCAATTTGAGCAATACCTTTTACTCCACCTAAATGATGATTCTTTTACTCCACCTAAAACTTCTTCTTGATTTCTTGGGTGTATGAATTACCAAGGGTTCTCTGCAGCATGAGCCTTGTCAACTTTCCTTGTCACCTGTGGATTAATATCTGTCTACGTCACATGGCTCTAAAGGGTAAATAAAAGCCCAGCTTTACAAAGATATTCCCCCTTCTTGAGTTGCCGGAACCTTTTTTTCACCAGAGGGTGCAGAAGAACAGTTAATTCACTGAGAAGAGCCATATCCCACAAATCTTCCTACTATTTTCCTGTCCAGAATGCCTTTCTACTTCAGGAGTGAGTTAATAAAATAATTTTTGCTGCTGTTCCTTAGAAAAACAGCTGTTGCCTTTTTAGACCAGCTGTTGTCTCCTGAATTTGACAGATAAGTCTTTATCTCACCTTAATTCTCCCCTTAATGATGCCATGGTTCCCCAGATAGCACAAACCAGAATATGCTGCTGGAACTTAACAGCAACCCCTCCTTATGTCTGTCCATCCTTACCTTGGCACTACCCTTCATCTCTGCCTACACAGATCTGGTCTGAATCAGGCAATCAACCCAGAGAAGACTGAAATTACAGTAAATTGTGCCAAAATGGAAGAGGCAATGCTAGAGGAATAGGGGTGGTGCAGCCAGAGAAAGGAGAGGTTGGGATGGCTGGTTCAGCAGCAGTGCTTATTCAGCAGCCTGCCTGAACTGACTGTGACACTATGGCACTGGTGTGCAGATATTGATACAAACTTAATTAGCTGAGATACATCTCATATCAATTCTTATATTAACTAACATGCAAGCATCTAGGCAGGATATGTACATATATTACTGAGACAAGACACAGTCATTATCAGCTAGGGTTGCAGTAAGTTTTGGGGTGACTTACTATAGTTTTGTTAGAGGAATAAAACCAAGTCTCCTTTGCTGCAGTCCAGTCCTAAACCACTTCATGTTTTCTATGCCTGTGCAAGGCTTTTAAGCTAAGAGAAACAAATGTGATCTCTTCCATTTAATCAAAAACCTCTAGTAATGGTGTTTATGATACAGCACAACTTTGTGAAATAATCTCCCATTGCATTTTCCAAACAAGATTTCTGCTGAAGTATTCAATTCTCATACAGCACTTACCTTTTTAACTGTGCATTTAATTCTTAGCTAATTGCCATCAATATTTATGCTGTTGAACTTTTATCCTGCTACATATTGTATAATTGCTACCATTAGCTCATCTCCCAAAGGTTTTCTTTCAGATTCCTATGATGCATCCATCTCCTTCTTTCACAAAGCACAGATTTTTATAATATTGTTAAAGTGTCTAGCACTCAGTTTATACTTTGGGCTATAACTGAAGTTGATTGCATCTAAAAATTTGGTAACTTCACATTCACTTCTTAATCTGAAAAGGAATAATGCATCAGTAGTGCTGTTGTCCACTATATTCTATTGATTTCTAAAGTCAGGGTTACAATAAATAACTCAGTATTCTGAAAGCAAAATGCATGGAGAGGTGTAAGTTTAATTTTAATTCCTTTAGTGTCAGAAATTATCTAAGTGTTTTCCAGGTACAGTCACAAAAGCCCCAAATTAAGCTACCCTACAGAAATAAATTAATTTTATTTACAGTTAAATGTGACATAGAAAGAACTGCCAGTCACCTTCTCATCCAGAGGAAAAATAGGACATCCTGTAAAACCCTTGTACTGACTAATGGTTCTCCAAGGGAGCCATGGCCCTCCTGCTCTGTCTCTACTGGTAAACAGGACAATGCCAAGTTCACACTAAGATAGCATCATACTGTGGTGGGATGACCCTGGCTGGATGCCAAATGCCCAACAAAGCCGCTCTGTCCTTCCCCTCCTGAACTGAATAGAGGAGAAAATTTATAACAAAAGGCTCATACTTTGAGATAAGGGCAGGGAGAGCTCACTCATCCATTACAATCATGGGCAAAACAGACTCAGTTTGGGAAATTCATTTAATTTATTCGCAGTCAGGTCATAATAGTAAAGCAAAGTAAAAACAAATCTTAGAAACACTTTTCCCCTTGTCCCTTCGTTGGCTGACTTTTATTCCTCATTCTCTACCTCTTCCCCACAGTGGTGCAGGGGGACAGGGAAATGAGGGTTCTAGTCAGTTCACCACATGTTGTTTCTGTCTCTGCTTCCTTCTTAGAGAGGATTCCTCATACTCTTTCCCTGCGCCAGTGCACAGTCCTTCCCATGGAATATAGTTATTCACAAACTGCTCCAGTGTGGGTCCCTTCCAAGGGTTACAGTCCTTCAGAAGCAGACTGCTCCAGTGTCAGTCCCCTAAAATGTCACAAGTCCTACCAGCAAACCTGCTCCAGCATGGGCTTCTGTTTCCACAGAGCCATAGGTCCTTCCAGGATCCTACTCCAGCACAGACTTCCCATGGGGTCAAAGGCTCCTTTGGGCATCACCTGTTCTGTAGGGTCCTCCATGGGCTGCAGGTGGATACCTGCTCCACCGTGAACTTCCATAGGCTGCAGGGGAACAGCTTGCTTGGCCATGATCTTCATCACAAGCTGCAGGGGAATCCCTGCTTCAGTGCCTGGAGCACCTCCTCTCCCTCCTTCTTCATTGAATCTTGCTGTCTGCAGGGCTGTTGCACTTATATATTCTCATTTTTCTCTTCCCTGGCTGTAATTTGCTTTTTGTGCAATAAATTTTTTCCTTCTTAAATATGTTATCAGAGATGCATTACTAGTGTCACTGATGG
The DNA here is from genome assembly GCA_035041345.1 of Poliocrania exsul. Classification (NCBI taxonomy): domain Eukaryota; kingdom Metazoa; phylum Chordata; class Aves; order Passeriformes; family Thamnophilidae; genus Poliocrania; species Poliocrania exsul. The sequence goes on from JAWWLZ010000139.1 coordinate 38,218,760, forward strand.
GCTCAGTCCTGGCCAGTGGCAAGTCCAACTTGAAGCCATCTGGCATTGGCTTTGTTGGATGTAGAGGAAGCTTTTAGCAGCTTTTCACTGAAGGCACTCCTATAGCCACACAAACCCAATACACATATGATAACCCATACTGTTTAACAGTAGATCCCATTCCTTACATATTATTTTGCCTAAATATATGAGTACTTTTCCATTCAGTGTCCAAATAAGGTTTGGTAGAGTAGCTTGTTCTAGGGACTACTCCCAATAAAAATGAAAGTACCTGATTTTGTGGACTTTGGCATGCAAACTGTGCCATGAAACTGGTCTTAGAACCAGTAAACAGCTGTTTGGCTTTTTTTTTTCCTTTTTTTTTTTTTTTTTTTCAGAATTAAGGATCCAGACTTTGAGATCATCTGAGATCTGATTCCCGAGAGCAAAGAAGAAAATTTGGCTTTAGACTACCTAACTAATTCTAACTAATTGTGAAAATTCTCTGTGTAAAAATACTAAGAAATACTGTGAACAGAAGACTCAATATAATTGTTACTTGTGTGATGTGTGAGGTTTGTCAGTAAATTTTGTGCAAAAGTGGTCTGTTTCATGACTCTTTTCAGAATGCATTTTTTTCTGTTCTTAGCATGGTACGAATGTGTGCTGGTTCTGGCTGGGGTAGAGTTAATTATCTTCACAGAGGGTAGTATAGGGCTGTTTTGGATTTGTGCTGAACACAATGTTGATAATGTAGAGATGTTTTTGTTATTGCTGAGCTGTGCTTAAACAGAGCCAAAGTATTTACTGCTTTTTGTACTGCCATGCTGCTGAGGAAACTGGGGGTTCATGGGAAAGTGTGAGAAGATACAGCTGGGACTACTGAACCCAACGGACCAAAGAAATATTCCTTACCATATGGTGTCATGCTCAATATAGAAAGTGGAGGGGGATGGGGGGGGGGAAGAGGGGAGAAGAAAAAGGGGTCATTTGGAGGGATGGCATTTGTCTTCCCAAGAAACAGTGTGAGGGGGCTATTTCTACTATTCTGCCCAAACATATGGGGAAGATTTTTGTTGGTTAACTAATCCAGAAGAAGGATTGATGTGTTTGCCACATTTCAGATAAGGACTACAGGAGCAGAACTCAGTGACATAAAAGATTTTCATAAGTTCATGGTGATAATCAGTTAAACATACAATTTCAACATATCACTAGGTTTAGAACAGTCAAGCAGTGTTTTGGAATTGTGTACTGAAAATCCCAGAGAAAATAACAAACCCTAGCCTTTTATGTTAAGTACATCTGTAACCACTATGAAATATGAATGCTGATTCTGGTGTTCACCCATCAATATAATACTTTGTGTGCCACATGAGCAGCATGCTTAAAACTGGGGTGTGGGCAGGGGGTGCATAGGTGGCTGTGGGTGGTGGGACTATGTAAAAAAGATAAAAAAGACAAAAAATATAAGAAGTTGAAAAGTTTATTTTATCATGTTCTAGAAGAATTCACAGTGTCTAAAAAAGAGTTTATTCACAAAATTCTTCAACACACAGTGGACATATTAAATTAAATAACTGGCAATTAAAATTTTACAGCTGGGTCTACCACTTGGCTGATATTGTTTCCATAATGTTATCTCTGTGCTGCAAAGTTTATCGATGTTGTAGTAGATTTAAGACAATCCATAAAGTTGTATGCACTGTGTGATTTGTGTGCAAAGAATGGGACATTTGATTCATTGATTTGGTTGCAGGCTTTGTCTTGAATAAGGGATATTCCATCAAGACCAACTGACTTTAATTAAAGTAATCAAAAGTTAGTTTAAAATAAGAAACTTCTAATTATGCTCAATTTTGGCAGGAGGGGAGGTGTGGAGGAGAGAAAAAATGAAGGAGACTTGGAAGTTCACGCATTTTTTCAGAGAACCTAATTCTCTTGCATTAGGCAGATATATTATGGTGGTCTTGCCAGTACCAAAGAGAAATATAAAATAATGGAAATATGAGTGCATGTTATAAAGAAGATTACAAAATCCTATACTATGCACATAGCTAACGTCTGTTTAACACAGTGTTATCAGTGTAACACCTTGCCTTGGATTTCAGTACTCACAAATCTTTGAAAAGAGAACCAAGGAGCAGAGAGTGTTCCACAAAGGCTTTTTCTACTCAGTAGGGAAATGGAGATATCAGTACCATCAAGTTTATCATTCAGGCATCTTAGCAGCACGCTCATTTTCTTTATTTGCAAGCAAGTAGTTCTCTTAAACTGTTTTACAGAAGGGCAGATTAGGACTGCTAACAGCTGTGGGAATCAACATAACCTCTGCGTGGTTTTCCTTGATTGCAAGAATCTCACTATAAACCAGGGTTGTATTTCTTTTGACTAATTATTCCTATATTTTACATTAAACTCATGCTGAACTACCTCTCATGGGCAAATTTAAATTCTTTTGCCACTTGCTCCTTCTAGGCAGACTATGTATCAACCGAATTTTTCCCACATGGTTGAAGGATGGGTGAGTATATTTGCTACTTTTACTCAATTGCTAATTGTTAAGTAGTCATTTCTCAATCCCAAGTTTATGCTTGTCTGTATTTGTTTTTTCTCTTTGCTCAGTGACCCATAATAAACTCATTAATAGCCAGATGTCTTTGGGGAACACCTTTCAACACATTACAGTATACAAGAGTAATTAAGAATACATTTGGAAGCTGTTGCATGCTCAATCCTGATATTTATACCAGTTTCTAAAATCAGATAGACATTAAACTCATTTTGCAACAGGTTTTCTCATGGCTGGCTTTGAGCACCTAAGGAACAGGTTGTGCACCAGCACATTTCTTACATAGCAATTGAAATCTTGAAGTACTGCAGCAGGAATTTCCATTCCTGTACATCACTGAATGATACGCTTGGCGAGATGTGAAAGTCACAAAAATGTCCAAACTCAGAGCCAAATTTGAGACCTGAATCACAAAATATTGCTGCAAAATAAATTTTCAGCTGCTTTTCTGCAGCTGTAACTATGGCAAGAAGGCCTCTGCTACATATCAAAATATTGGGATGGATATATTATCGCTTTAAACAAGCTAAAAAGAGCTGTTTTAAAAATTCCAGTGACTGGAATTTTGCTGATACTCAAACCTCGAGATTTAATAGTCCTAACAACTTTTCTCCAGACTTTTATGGTGGCACTAAGGCTGCAGATGCACTTTTCATAACTTAAAAAATACATGGTGCCTAGTAAGTAGTTTATATATATCTCACTATTTCAGAGAAGCCTTTGCATTTTAAATTACACAGGTACATGGGCTTATGCTTAAGAATCATGTGGGTATTAAACTAAAAAAACCTCTGAATAAAAGAGCTATTCAAGTAACATGCACACATGTGAAGGCCAATTTCAAAAGCCAGAGAAACCATCTCACATGGCACTGAGTCATTGCTGCAAATCCTCACATGCAGGAGTATTATGAGCTGCCATTGCTTTATTCAAGTACAGAAACATGAATAACAGGTCCCATTTGATGTCCAGGAGAGCAAAGCACATCCTCTTAGTAATAGATAAGAAAATATTCTTCAGTAAGTAAGTGGTGCAATCCAGTAAGAAAAAAATATGCCAACCATGAACTACAGAGGAAAGAAATATTAATAAATAAATATACATATTTTTAAAAAATGCACAATAGTGAACTATTACGAAACCAAGTCTTTTCTAGCAAACAAGAAAAACCTGCTGTAGTAAGGCACAATGTGCTATTTCCTCTCTCTCATTGTAATACAAATGCAATATTTCAGCTATAAACCCTGCTCACACAATTAGCAATACTGAACATGAAAAGAAATCTGTAGGTAATTATTGAAAGGATGATGTACATCAGCAGTGGGAAGGCAGTGTTCTCACTTTCACTCAGTGAATCATGCTGGAATGTTTGTTAGATTTCTTTAAGCCGTTTTTGTTTACCATCTGTTAGTGATGAAACCGGAACAGTTATCATGCTCAAGTGAAAACAAATACAGAATTGAGCAAGAACAGAATTCTATTTGAAATGTATCTGAGAAAAATGATGGCAATCAGAATATAAATTCATTGTTTCTGGAAAGAGTCCATGCCTTAACCTTTATCAGTTTCGGGATTACTGCAAGTTTGACGTGCCTGTCCATTTTAGAGATGTAAGAAACTTTGGTACCAACATGGTGACAAAAAAGCAAGGTGTGATGTAAGAAGTTTATCAGTTAATGGGAGTATGGTGAGGAGCAAGAGCATGGTAAGGGTCTAAGCCCCTGTCCTCACTTTGCTCCTTGGTCTAGCTGACTAGCAGAGCTGCACAGGGAGTGTGTGCAACCAGATATTTCAAAGGTCTGGTCCTCCTTCTGCCCTAGAAAGCTTATAAAAATGTGATTTAATGACTACTTATGTAGTTACTGCCCCAAAGTCATGGTGCATAATACCTGTTAAAAGTGTAGAAGAAGACAGGAGAAAACGCCAGTTTTACGTCTTTCCTTGTCCTTTCCTGGAGACTCCAGTTATTTAGTGTTAAGCTTGATGATGTAAATTTCTTCCTCCTCATTCTATTTCTTCTTGCTGAATTGATCAAGGTAGAGATGGAAATACTCAGAAGGTCAGACTCAATGGAAAGCAATCATTTATGTTTCGCTGGAAAGACAATACAGTATTTACTACTTCTAGGTTAATGAGCCTTTGTTTGATATAAATATACTTTTTTCTTGTGACCTGCCTCTATGGATCATAAAGAGTTTTGTTCCTTGATGATGAAAAGAGGCAAAAAACCCCAAAACCTAAACAGACCCAATGCATTTCCATATGTTCTTTATTTAGAACTTCAGATGAATAGCCACAACAGAAGGAAAAGAGTCCTTTGCTCCCATCCATTGATGAACAAAGAGTATTCAGACACAAAAGAACTGTCAGCCTAATTGTCTCTAGATAAAATTTTGGGAGTCATAATTTTCTATAAACTTGGAATTGTTCACCTGACAGATTTGTCAAACAAGAAAATGTATTCTTTAGGAAAAAACTTTCAAACTCAATTATGAGTCCCATTCTCATCCATGTAGATCCCAAATTATTCAGAAGAGCATACTTTTTGGTGGAAAACAACACAAAGGTGCTTCACCTTGAGGATTTTTTGTAGTGATTGGTAGTGGTAGTCTTTTTTCCCATGGACTGAATTGGAGAAAGAAGACTCTGCTGACTCACAGAATGAAACAGCAGAGCCTCCTGGTCCCTGAGGCTCTTCTTATCTAGCTAGTAAATAAATCTTAAATTGCCAGTTCTCATTACATGATATGTCCTGAGCACAGGACAGGCAAATACATCCTAAGGGGATGAAAGGCAGCTTTGCCTGAGGAAAGTTTAGAATTTATTGGAAACAGGATGAACATAGTTTCATAGGTGGGGGAAAGATCTTCTATGGAACAAAGATACTTGTCCATTGGTTACATGATGATGATATCATGATAACAACTACTGCTAAAATTATGTTTGTGTTTACCACTCATTTATAATTAAATCAGGGTTGTAGTTTCCAGTTGCAGATGGGGTCCTTATGCCTTTAACACAGGGTTTCTATATATATCTCTAATGCATAAGAAAAAAAACCTGGAAAAGTTTAGTGGTTACAGTGCAAAATAATTAGGGATCTAAGAAAATCTGCATGGGTTTTCAGAAAAACATTTCTTAGTTTAATAAGGAGCCTGGATGTTAGCTGCTGGAGTAGAAGGCAGAAGGAGTAGTATTTACAGGACACATCTCTGGAATGTCTAACATAAATCATAAGATACCTTGTAAGAAATCATGTGGGTCTGTGCTGCTGTGACTGAAAAACAGTTGTGCCAGAAATGTCTAAGTGCATATTAAGATTATTGCTCTTTGCCTTTTCCCTGCTTCAAAGTCAGATTTCCTGCAACATATACACAGTCAGCAAATCAGAATTTTTGAATCCATGGCATGAAAAAAGACTAAGAATTGCACTGATGATATTCCTTAGCTTCACTGTCTGCCTGCACTAATATTGCATGCAGTGGTTCAATAAAATCCCAGTGAAACAGAGATGAGATGTGTATGTCTAGCAGAGCTGGCAAATCACATAATTTAGCTGAACAGAAAAACACTTTAAGTTCGCATTTGATTCAAGAGCGTTCTCCCATAGAACATACAGCTTTTAGTTTCCCTCTACATCGATTTCTTTGCTGCTTTGGCAAATTTTAATCATGTGGAGAATTCTCCAAACAAAATTATTAAGTGTACGTCTGTATTTTAAATAAACCCTTTTCTCCTATGATTACTTTTAGACAAAAATTTGGGAGAAAAAGTGCTCCATTGAGACATCTCTGACCACCCTCCATGACAGGTCAGCAGATGGTGTCTTTAACTGATGAATCTGACAACTTTTAGGGGTTAGTTGACTGAAAATGAAATATTATAAAGGGAAAATGGGCACTGTTTTCCAGCTATAGTTTCCTAGTGTCATTCAACAACAGCATAAATGAGGATTCAGTGCTGGTCAAAGATTACTTCCTAACGTGTGATTTGGGGCCATTAATCTCGGCTGACCATCCTCCAGTTTCAGTCTGAAAAACATTTTAGCTCAGCAGGTGATGCTGTCAGAGACAAATGAACAAGATTAAAATAAAGTGATGTGGACAAAACAGACTGTCTCAAAATGAATCTTCCTGTACTCGGAAGCTAGTATGATTCTTTTGTTACTGGAAATGGCTAGTGGTTTCGTGAACTTAATCTAGCAGAATTAAGAAAAGTTTTTCTGTGAGAGAAAACTTTAAAACAACAGAACTTTCTTGAGACATAACTGGCATGTTTCTTGTAGAATTCAACTGAATCTTTCATGCTTTGCCTTATCTCAGGAACTCTTGTTTATATGGATTATAAAATGCATTATATCAAAAGCTAAGAATGCTATTACTGGCTATGAAATTTCCATACTTAATAGGGTCACACAGAAGTCAGATGGCAAAAAGCAGTATGCTTATTTATCCAGTAACAGTCCAACTGTGTAAGCATGAGAAATGGTGGAGGAGAGGAGTGCCTATGAATGGCACATGTGCACTGAATGATGATATTAAAGATAGTAGGAATGACTTCTGAGACATTGAGAGCAGTAGCATAATTGAAACAGCAAGAACTCACTTTTTAAAGTTGGCTCTGGGAACCCACCTGAAAAGGAAAGGTAACTTAAGCAGACAAGGAAGAATACTCTACAAGAAATGGTCCAGTAGATCCAGAGGAGAATGAGACAGCAAACACTTTGTAGGGTGGGGAGACAACATTTTCCTTTACAGATGTTTTAGGAGTAAGAAAGGTAACATTTTAAAAACTTATGTTAAAAAAAGAAGGAATGAACAAGATCAAAAAACAGACCCAAATAACTCTTTTCATGTATAGACAGCTGTAATGTCTCTGAGGAGTGAGGCAAAGCATGGAGAATTTACACAGAAAAAGAGAATGCAAATGGAGAGTGGGTTTGGAAGTACTCTTTGATGTCTCACTCACTTGCCACATACCCTGCAATTGACAAGCAGCTAATGCACATCATGATGTGGGGGTACATTCATCTCCACTTTTCAGATGCATGAACCACTTTGCTTCATGGGTGGTAGGCAATAATGTATTAGAATTTCCAGAGTATCTTCATTTATGTGTGTCATGGTGGCTGGGCATGTTTGCTCTGGTGTGGTGTGCTAATCCCTATGGAGGCTCATGCTTTGGAAAGACATAGGCTGATGACTTATGTGCCTGATGCTAATGGCAATAGTCATTTAGACTTGGGGTTCTTGGGTATTCTTGGAGAGAGGACATATGAAGGACAAGAGCACAGTGGCAACCATTTCATCTAATGGGAATAAGATGATAGGGAACCTAATAGCTGCAGAAAAAGAAACAGTGGTGTAGAGCAAAATAAAGGAAAAGAATATAGACACCTGCAGAGACACCCAGAGAGAAGAAAATTTAAGACAATTCTGATGTCTACATAATTTTTCCTTTGAATTTTAGGAGAGGCATTATCCCTTAGGACCATTTTTCATCATTTTACATAAATGATTGCTGGGGAGATTTGTGCTCTGGTGGAAGGCAGGAGAAACTGCCACTATTCCTACACCTGATCTCTATATTACACAAAATTGTCAAAATTATATGAATTGGTGCCCATACTGAGCTCCCAAACATATGCAGTCAATAAAAATGCTCTAGATGTGCAGTGCACAGGGATTATGTGGACCAACAGTCCTTTATGTTTCAAGTAGTGGTCAGAAAGCCATAAGATTTGGGGAAAGTTCATCTCTCCCTTCAGGTTTTCTTGTCTACTTTTCCCTTCATTTATCTGTAAGTTCCAGCAGTTACTGTGACATGGTTTATTTATTTTTAAAATTGTTTCCCCCCCCCCTACATTTCACTGAAAAAGGGATGTCTTTCTCTAGCCAACATAGAAGTTATTTTTGGAAGCGTTAGTTTTAGGACATATCTCTGTCCAGCTCAACTTTGTTCTTTATAACACTCAATACTGTACCTTGTGTACCTATTGCTGTGTCTGGTCCATGACATTCTCACTTGCACCTCAGAATTCAGCATTTCCTTTCTAATTAGATAGGGAGCAACTACCTATATGAACTGCATAAAGTCTAATCTAGCCTGTTATTCTTAAGTAATAGAAGTGGTATTTTTTGACTGGCAGAAAGTTACTTGCTGGCAGTGGTCCGGACAGTGATGCTTCCAGAAATGAACCCAAGACTGGAAGAGGTGGGACTGAGGGGCAAGGAAAGATTTACAGAGAAGCTAAACAAAAGAACAGTGTACTCTGAAAAATTCTGTGCAAATGTCTGTCCATATTGGCAGATGTCTTTCAGCATTGGTTTGAGCCCTTTTCCAGAATGTAGCTGTTCCATAATCTAATTTTCTGAGCGTGGGAGAATTATGCTTCTTCTTGTGATAAAATATTCCCCTTACAAATAGGTAGTTAAGTTGTTACATGTTTTCAGAACAAAAACCTGTGATGGTCTGTGGTTGGGAACTCTTGAAGGGAGATCTGGGTTTAATTTGAAATGTTAATGAAATTTTCTGAAGTACATTTTCTTCTCTGGGGTGTGGATAGAGGAAAGAAGTGTGACAGCTAAACCAAAAGCTGCTTCAAGAATTGCAGGGCTGTGAAGAATGAAAGATTTCATCTTGATGCATGGAGAATCATGAAAAAAACCTGCAAAAATGTCAGAATTCCCAAATCATCTAAACGCATTCTGGCCAGCAGTTCTAGGGGAGATTAGTCCCACCCATTTGCTGATTGCATGTGGTGTTAGACACCCAGGATACTCCTTTCTCTCTATTCATTAAAAGATTTAGTACAGAATATCCAGTTTCTAACCAAGCTGGCAGAGACAAATCCTCAGATACTTCTTATACTTGGCACCTATATGAAGCCTAAAGATGACTGCTGCAGTACCTGATGGTCCAGATTCTGTGCTGACTTTTAGATTCAGAGATTTACCTGATTTGCTCTGCTGCAAAGGAACACCAGAGCAGGATTCAAGATAGTCTCTAATATCACATAAAATATTCACCTTGCAAACTAATAGTTTTTATTATTTTCACTACCCATCTGAACAGGATATTTTTACACTTACAGTTTATGTAAGTAGACACACCAATATTAATAACTTTAAGCATGTCAAGCAAACTTTGCTTGTTACTGGGGAAACAGGATGCTAATCTCAAAATCAACATAGATATTTCCTTGTAAACTACCAATTAGGCAATAAGGCTCAACAGAGCACACAGTTATCATAGAGTAATCATAGCTGTGAAGATTTATATGGCATAGTAGAATTTAATGGCATAAGTACATGGGTGTTATGAAATCAACTCAATAAAAATCATGATAATATGCTCAGTCCCAAAAATATCTTTATTTCTGTTGAGTCACAATAAAATTATATGTACAGGAGACACCAAGTTTTGAAAGTTACAGTTTTCTTCTCTATGTGTTTAAATATTTAAATTTTTTTGGTCAGACTCATGCAGTGCCAGATTACAATACCTTTTCTGGTAAGTCTGGTATTAGTCCTCAGCAGAAGAAAATGTTTTGGAAAGCAGTGTCAATCCCGTCCCTGTCAGAGGATTGGAACCAACATTGTCACTAAAAGACCTTCTCTGTCTGGAGTGAAAATCCTGTGCAGAGTATGAGACCTGCATCAATAAAATTTATTCCTTCTTGACAGAAACACAAAGAGAAGGAGAGTAACTGTAACATTGCCTCTACTCTGATGTGAATTTTTCTGCAGAGTTCCAGGGGTTCAGTTCTGTCATATGAAAATACAACATACAGCATCTTTTACTGGATTTGGTGAATTTAACTCTTTTGTTTGTCTTCTGACTTGAAATAAATTCTTTGGTGTTAACAGAGTCTTAACAGAATCCACAATAGTCCAAGTGTATTGAAATACTTTAGTGTCAAAGTATCAAGTATGTGAAATTTAAGGGTGTGGTAAAATATGCTAAGGGATAGAGCTTTGTGTTTCCAGCTGTTAAAAAAAAACCTCCAGCACATAGGGAAGGCATAAACTATTTCAGTAACTCAAAAGTTCTTCCCATATATCCTATGAAAATACTCTATGTAAAACAATTAAAATGCCTGAAAAGTCTAAGGAGCCATGTTCCAAGAACAGAGAAACTTAGAGAAAAAAATAAAATAAAATTTAGTTAATCTATTATTTGGAGTGGGATTGAAGTGTAAATAGTTTAGATGTAATTATTATGAAGAAATATTTTGATGAGATAACAGGCTACTACCTGCTGCCAGCTGCCTGGATCTGAGAGTCCTTCCATCGTGTCCACAGACAATGAAGTTGTCAGTTGGTTCTGCCTCACTGAAGACAGATAGGGAGTGAATCTCTTCCCTGAGAAGAAAGGAGATGGCAGCACAAACAGTGCAGATGAAATGCCACTGTAAATCTAAGAGTTACTTCTTGCCAAATGGGTTCCTTCCACCAGACTGACAAAGAGAATAAAACTCCTGGTGCTTCATCATGTGTGATCACAGTTGGAGGTTAATCTTGGGCTGAACATGGAGATTCTGCTACCTCACACATCGATGCCAATGTATGTAAATGGCAATTAATCATGTTATGAACTTCTTTATAATGTCAAGATTTAATATATATTAAACAGTGTCTGAAAGCCATCTAATGAAGTGGTGTTTGTCAAGTCTGCAGCTTAATACAAAAATTTTTCACTGTTCAAGGTTTGGTAAACTGTTCAAAACCCTGAATCCTCCTGCCTGATACCTTATCAGTTACACTAAGGAGGAGGCTGAGAGAGCTGCATGAGGATTGGGGCAGCCATGTGGTGATTGAACAACACGGATTCAGTGACTGTGGCTTTAGAAAGTAAACCAACAATTTAATTTAGTTTTTTCAGAGTTCATAACCCACAGTCAGCTTAGAGATAATTTAGTTTCCTTGGCACTGGATCAGAAATCAAAGGATCAGAGAGGCATAGAATGGCTTCAGTTGGAAGAGACCTTAGGTTTATCTAGTTCTAAGTCCCTCACTGTGGGCAGGGGTGTCACCCACTAGATCAGGTTTCTCAAAGCCTCATCCAGTTCGTCTGTCCATAAGGATGGTTTCCCAGGGGATCACATCTACTAATTCTTTAAAAGCTGGAATTTTGCTCTTCTAAAGTTCAGGATCCTGTATGTAGAAAGAAGGACATCATCTTTTCTTTGCCTGTTCTGCTGAATGCTTGTTTATGTAGAGTATGTCACAGAAGATTTATACTTCTGCAACCCATCCTGGAGTTTTAGGTGGCAGGTAATGAACTACTGGTCAAACTAAGACTTCAGTAAGAAACATGCATCTGGTCTGTTAAACTGCAGTAAACAAAGAGATGATAAATTCTTCAGATCATGTGTTAATCTGAGTTCAGCTGTATGTGATTTCATGGCATAGCAGCATAATTCTTGGATTTCTTCCTCTGAGAATGCTCAGACACATCTGGCATTTCTTACCTTCCTGGTAGCAATAAAAAAACACCAAATATGAAGAGAAAGAGCTTGACTGCAAAGGCACTTCTTATGAGATGGAATCAATCATCTGTAGATATTGGAAGGAACCAACACTGGCATTCTACGTAAACAAGGGAAGACCTTCAACTGCCAGTTAACAAGGACTGTTGCCCATTGTTGATCTTACAGGTTACAACTTGTGTATCTAGCAGTACATTTGCTTTACATTTCTTGTGAATGCCAAAAAAAATAAAAAAAATAATATTTAAGTAGACCAGAAAAAAGAATAAAAACCAAAACCAAACCAACCCAAAACATCCTCATCACTTAATTATTTATGTTTTTGTCTTAATAAGCAGTTTGCTTCACTAGAAAATGGTTTATTCTTCTTGCCCAGAAGACCAATATTTTTGATTGCCACCTAGAATACTTCAAATTTCCATGGATGTTGTATTAAAAAATCTCTACAGATCTGTCTTCAATTTTCTTTTCCAAAGTAATTGCTTATTGCTTTCTGTAGTACTACAATATTAGTTATTCAAAATATTTAAAAATCAAGGGCTCTGTTAAATGGTTTATCTACCAAGTGCTCATAGAATAATTATATTTTTCATGTAAGTTTCTATTGTTATCTAGAAATTTCTATTTCTGTTTACATTTGAAGGTGTAAAGTACAGAATCTAACATGAATTTTCAGCAAAAGCTCTGATTTTTCAAATGAAGTATATATTGTGGTTTCTTAGTTCCAAAAAAAAATCATGTGCTAAACATGTCGCCCAGTAGCTATTCATTTTTTTGCTTCCAATATGCATTTTCTTTGTGCATGAAATACACATCTTTGATTAATTCTCTGCAGTTATTTGGTAACTTTTAAAATACAGTTTTTATACCTCATTGTAAATCTTCTATATGGTAAAAACTGAATTAAGCTCTATGAATATATCCATGACAGGTTTTTTTTCCTTGAAATATGAGTAAAAGTTAAACTGAAGCAACAGTGGTTTGGGTCCGGCTATTTTTGGTTTTGGTTTGTTTTTGTTATATTGTATAATACATTCCTTTTTAATTAACTATGCAGTTATTGACTTCTGTTAGAAAAGCATTCAATTTACCTGAATAATGAAAAAATATTAAATAAGAAATATTTGCTTCAGGGAAATATCTTGAATGACAAACTCGCTATCAACTGGACATAGATCCCTAATTAATGGTGATACAGTAAATAACATTAGAAGAATCTAAGCAACTGTTTACCTGACCAGCTGCTAACTTCAGACTTGTTTGCCTAAAACAAAACAAGGAGCCTGTATTTATGTAAAAAAATCCCATCTCATGTGCCTGCATCAGAGTATGATGAATCTCTTGGATTTACTGACTACCAGATCAAATCAGTCATCTAGACATAAACTCTAGTCCATCCAAGATGGCCCAAGGTATTCAAGATAGCTACACAAACCTGTGAATATGACATAGGTCCTACCAGAAACTTGTACCTTTCTAGAATGGCAGATTGAAGCCATGGAGAGTATCTTAAATAATCTAAAAAGCTGCTTGTATTTAGACAATTAAATCAAGCCTATCTCCAAGCTTAGTTTAGGCACATTGCTCATATGGAAATGTCTAAAGGTTGATGTCTTAATCTTGAATTGATTCCCAAACTAAGTGTCTTCAGTTATGACCTTATGCTACTATGAGAGGAGACATTTTGATGTTCTTCCTACTCTCTGAGTCTTGTTTTAAAATAGGCTGAGTGAAGAATAATCATTGGGCAACTTAAATCCTTATTTGATCAGGTTACTTGCTGTAAACCAGACTATAGAACTGAAATGGAAAAGGTGAACTGGTTTGAAAGAGATAAGTAAGTAATCACTGAAAGCATGTTGGGTGAGAAAATTCTAATATCAATGTAAGATGCTTTGGTGGTTCACCACAATTTTAATTCAAGAATAATGAACTCCGGGAACTAGCCCAAACAACTGGATTATATCTGTGCTTCTGTTGGCTCCATTTCTTCAAAGCATAAGGTCAAGCATTCAGGGAAAAAAATCATATTTAATTTAATATAAAGCATTAGGCACTTGTTACACATTCATTATGCTCTATTGAGTGTTTCTGTGCTTTTTCAAAATCTTGTTTACATTTGAGGGAGCTGATATTGTAGGGATTGGTGCAAAATGTAATATAGAATCTAAAACCAAAATGGATCTAATAAATTGTCAAACATTGTTACACATCAGATCAGTGATTATTGGGTCAGAACCACCTTGTGGGAGGTGTGTGTGTGAGTGTGGAGGGGGCAGGGGTGGGTTGAACCTTGTAGAGGTGGGGTGGCATCGTATCCCTCATGGCAGCTCCTAGAGCCCACATGGGAGAAGCCCCGGAGCAGGCATCAGTCACAAACAGCCCGGAAAAACTATAACATCCCACAGCTCCTGGAGCCCCAACCCAGGATCAGATTGGCAAGGACAGTGAGAACATGGCCCCTCACCCTCTCCTGGGACCCCAGAGCAGCTGGTGGGTCAGAGGTTCTGCCTGGGGGGTTTGGCCACAGAGACCAGAGCAGATAAAACCAGAGGCATATGTTTGGCATTTGTCGTGGTCCTGCCACCTGGATGTGTGAGAGCTGGTCTTCCACAGAATTTTGTTGGTAACTATCTCTCCCTCTTTCTCCTCTCTTTTCTTGCTTCCTCTATTTCTTTTTCTTTACTCTTTTCTTGATACATTGAGTGGCTTGGAGCTGGAAGGATTGGATTTGACTTGGAGGTAAATTGGTGGAATATTGACTTGGGTGTTGTAGATTAATATGTACTGAGCTGGTATTATGGTGGAACATTTTGTGTTGCTTGTGTAGCTCTTTTTGAACCTTTGCAAAATTCCTTTATTTTCTCCTCTAAATTTATAAGAAACTCCTTGGGAACAAGTCTGTGGCTTATGCTGTATATGTGTCCATAAGGTATTAAAGAGTCCTATATATATATAAATATTAAAGTAATACTCTTAGTAGACCCATGAGCCTGCAGCTCCGGGGCTGAAGTGTTACAAACATGTGGCTGCAAAATGCAAAGTGGTAGTGACTGATATCTTGAGACAATGTGTGTGTGTATATATATACACACACAGTAAAAAGAATCTACCTGAAGGACTAGGACAATCTTAGTCCTTCAACTAATTTTGGGGTCAGTTCAAAAGAACATATATGGATTTTCAAAAGCAAGGGGCTTATGATAATTTTAAAAATGTTTCTGTACTTACTGATAACTGAAGGACCCAGCTAGTGCTAATGATGTTGACGTTGTAAAGGCAGTGCTCTGTTTCATATTCTTAATTTTTTTACACACATTGATTTTGTTGAGATGACCATATCTTGAGAATCCACATGGCCAATACACTGCAGAAACTGCAGTCAAACTCAGTTTTATCATAGATTTATTATGAAGCATTGCTAGCATTTAGAAGCTACAGATTGAATACATTAATGTTCAAAGGAGTAAAATTCTCATTGCAGGTAGGGATTAAAATTTGGATTACCTACATGGAATGAAAGAATAAAGCATATTGTGGCAAGAAAAACTATTGATTTTAATGTGTGTATGACTGTGCAAAGATATCAAACACAAGCTAAAAAGAGGAACTAATCTAAGCAGTGATAAAGTTCTTTGTATGGAAATGGCAGTTATAAATATGAACATTTTTCAGAAAAATACACTGCAAGATGTTTCTTGCAACTGCTAAAGATGCATTTAATTCCATATTTACTACTGTGATGTTTTAGTTAGAGAGAAGTATTGTTCATTTAAATGGTGGTACTTCTTGTCTTTATGGTTTGTTTGGGTTTTTTTACTGTAACATGTGGACCAATATTAGCATTTAAGATAAAACCTTGCTATTAAGAGGCAACATTGGCAAATCAGATAAATGGATGATACCTCTGGGCAATTAAATGTGCTGGCACAAGATTTCATGCATACATACTCTTCAAAATCTAAGAAAATTGTATTTCTTCATAGGTAGAATTTCCACACATCTCTATCTCCCTCTGCATATTCCTACTTATCTTTTCCATAGCACATCTACATGGTGCAAGGCTATGTACAAAGGATGCTTCTTGCCAGGCAAAAGGAAGTTAAGAATAGAGTTTATATGAATAAACATTAAATGAGAAACTTTACTGCCAGAGGTAACCTAGTCCTAGATGTAGGCTTCAGGCTGTGTGTGGATTTCTCCCATTCCAGCCTGATAGGTGTGATATTACTACAGCTTTGTGTTCCCAGATCCAGTCAATAGTGAGGCCCAGTATGTGTCCCCAATAGGCCACTGTGTATGCACTTGTACCCACACATACATGGGCACACTGTACCCTATACATGCTCGATCAGTCACACTGGTCAACACAGATAGACTGGTGCCTTCACTGACACTCACATGAACACACCCAATGCAACATTTTCCCGTGCCTGCTCCTCCTGGATCTGCCATGATCCTTTACTTGCCTTTGGTTCTCCTATAAACCTCTCATAGTAAATTTCACTTAGTAACCAAATGCTCTTCTTCTGAATCTTACAAGTCACATCTGTAGCCAACGACATCACCTACTTAAAATGACTTTCATGAGAGATTTTGTTGCATTGACATTGAAGAGAAGGTTTCAAGAGGATGGAGCCAGACTTTTCTAGACCAAGGAATAGGGCAAGAGACAATGAATATGAGGAAGAACTTCTTTACTGTACATGTGACTGAGCACTGGAACAAATTGACCACAGACATTCTAGAGTCTCCCTCAGTGCAGATATTCAAGAACTTTCTGGACACAATCCTGTGCAACTTGCTCTAAGATGACCCTGATTGAGTGATGAGGTTGGACAAGGTGATCCTCATACAGTCCCTTCCAATCATATGCATTCTGTGAATCTGTGACTCCTGGTGTTTCCCATCAGCGACAATGATCTAACAGTCCTCCTTTGGTAGCTTTAGGATTGCCAGTTTAGTGAGTGACATTTTCACCTAGGGTCTTATTAGGGTTCTTCCAAAAATCTTTGTATTTATCATGATTGATCTTTAATCACACAGTTGAACACCTTTTTTTGTATGTACAACATATTAATGTAATTGCCCTTCTCCCTTATGTTCAACTGTTTTTCCACCTAAATCAGTTTTCATGCAAGTAACTACAGGGATTATATCCATGACTGTCAATTTCAAGGTGCAGACTTGCAAAGCTGCTGCCTAGCTCTCTTACATAGGATCTCTCATTTCACTGATCACTTAAATGAGGCTAAGATTTCAGCTTTACTGAGATACTGAGAAAGTAAGACCTCAGTGGACACAATTCAACTCCACTGTCCTCAACTCTGTTTCTTTGTCAGTAATATTCTCACAGAGATGAATAGATAAAAGAATTTAAGTTAAAGCTCTCACTGTTGAAAAATAAACTGTTTGTCTGAGGAGCTGTTTATTCAAGACATTCCAAAGTCACATTTCAGATATAATGGCAGTGACATGCCAGGTCCCAGAAGAGGAATTCTGCAGAAAAAAATCATTTATGAAAATTAAATTTTCTCTGGAAACCTTTTTCACTTTTAAAAAGAGAGTCAAAAGAGCTATTTTTTTCCTGGAGTACCTGGCCATGGGGTTTACATCATAGCAACCTTCCCAAAAATATGCAGAACATGAATTCCAGGTTGTAGGTTCATGCTTGGACTGAGTGATCTTAGAAATCTTTCCCAGTCTCAAGGATTCTATGATTCTATATGGTCTCCTGTGTAGCAAACCATTTTTTTCTTTTTTGATCAAGTATGTTTTATTTTCCTCTTGCATAAAGAAGATTGTTAGCTTTTAAGCTCTCTTCTACAAACACTGTTAGAGAGAAATATCACTCACTTTTATTTCTTAGAATTTTAATAAGACATACAGAGCATTAATATTTAAACTCACAAAATTATTTTTTCCATGGTAGTATTTGTTCAGTTTTATGACTTACTAAAGTGCAATACATTCATATTTCAGGGCTTTAAGAAGAATTAAGAACTCTTGTCTGACACCGTAAAGAAAATTCATTCAAACTCATATTCAATAGAAAGAAAACAGAGACCAGAGCTTAGCCGAGAGGAAAGTATGAAGGCAGACTTGGAAGTTACTCCAAAATTATTATTTGGTAGCTCTGGCTTTGGACATTCAAATTACTGTTCCATTGACTTAAGTTATTGCCATTAAAAAGAGACTAAATAGTTTCTATATGCACGTATAAGTTTTTTTATTCCTTTGGGTAATCAGTATTGCACTGCTTAAAGGCATATTCATTTCATTACAGGTATGTGATGATTTTACATTCCCAAGAGTCATATTGTGATATCTATTCTCAAAATTATTTCAGTGAAACCACTGAAACTAAATCCTATCAGTATAAGCAGAGATTTCAGAAACAAAAGAGAGGAAAGATTTTCTTTTCTCATGTTTCTGACTGCACAGATTTGTAGTTCAGGATTGAAAAATTATGTGACCCTGTGGCTTTTCTTTCTTCTAGTACCAGGCGTGGAGGAAAGCATCTTAGGTGCTACCACCAAGGCTAAGTAAGTCCAAAAATAATTGTTTGCTACACACTATGTCTTCAGAGGTTTTGAAATGATTAAATAAAATTCTTCTAGATGTACTCAGGCAGGTAGTCTGCAGCAATACACTTGTTCCTATTAGGAATAAATATTAGGAATAAATATTCTATTAATTAGATTAGAAAGAGAGTGAATTCCTTGGTAGCTATCACTGTCATTACTACAGGTCTATGGCAGAAAAACCAGAAGCAGAGTTGTGTCAGTGTCCATCAAAATTACTAATCTCTATCACCATGAACAAACTGTGTTATGATGTCATGTTAATATGTCATGCCTGACTGAGGAAATGGTCTTAACTGCTAATTTGCATTAATACACGAGCTACCAAGAAATTCCTAGAGCTTGACAGAATGCCTTGGCACTCTTGCAGCAAAACTGCAGAAATATATGTAGTGTTTACTGTGAAATTCCTGTCACTGCAACCACAAGTGTTTACTTATTAAATGCTAAAACAACAAAAAAAAATGTTCAGGTTTTGTCAGAAAACTGAAAAGCATCCTCTGGAGTTTTTTGCAGAAATTTGCTTTCATTTTCAATAGAGCTTTGTTATTAATAATTCAGTCCTTGTGATAACTAAGCTAAATAGCATGGGTTAATCCACTACCCTTTGAGGTCAGAGTGCTGATATTCCTATTGCAGTAAGGAAGCACTTGCTAACAAGTGAGTTGACTTCTTATCTTTGTGAGTATGCCATTATCCCTAAAGTTACTCTGCTCATACATTCACCTTTATAGCTGTGGGCCCAACTGTAATTCACTTGAGATATTCAAGGCCCAGTGCCGATTAATTTGAAATTCTTTTCATTTCTTCATTCCATCATTTGCATCAAATTTGCCAAGTGTCTTTTTTCCTACTAGTTCCTATAGGCTACTGCAACACTTGGCATCAAGTATGATATTAAAAGAAATTTTTTACAGGTTTCTACCTGACTTATGAGTTCACAAAGTGCACATTTCTTCATTTCTCCCTCATTTCTCTCTATTTGTTTCTCATATTCCAGATTACATTTCATTCTTACAAAATTCCCCTTGTCCCACTTTTTAAAAAAATCTTTGAATCCAGTCTAGAAGATGAGAGATATCAGCCGTTTTGTCACAAGCTAAAATTAAAAAACAAAACAAAACAAAAAAACAATACCTGAATAACTATGATAAAAATGGGAATGTTAAAGAGTCTTCGTTCATCTCAAAGCTAAAATGCATGTCTGATTATCTTTTAAGGTACAACAGAGACCAGTACGATAAAATATTCATGTTCATCCTGCTTAGTAATTTCTTTCATTCAAATACATATAAGCAAAGGGTTGGATAAGCCTGAAAATAAAGCCTGACTTAAGAAAAGTTGCTCCGTGGATTAAAATTTCACATACACATAATAAAAATTAATTAAAACCACTAGAGAATTTCAGAGTGACAAAAGACTGAATGCCAAAAAGAAATGAATGTATCTATTTATAACAAAAAGAAAAGTTTGAATCAATGCAAGAGGAATCAGTGGATTATGTGAGATACTTCTGAGATGGATGCAATTCGTCAGTGAGAGAGAGAGCATCAGGGAATGTAATGAGGAAAATAGAAAACTGGAAAATTAGCCAATCATCACACAAACATTTAAAGTTAGTCATCACCATAAACTCAGCAAAATCATGTATGGGATTAACAGAATGTATGAACAGAAAAGCTAACAAGCCTATGTGACATAAAAGTCAAAGCTTTCCTGATTTTTGTCTTTTCTGTTTCTTCTCTATAACTGAATTGCAAATGCTCAAAAAATGATTCATCCAGAATATATCATATTTGAAAGATATGTCTGGATTGCTTTTGTGCCGCGTGCATAGCAAATTTAACTGCATCCAGAATGCAAAGTGAAATGTTGAAATCCAGAAGTGAACCAAGTAGCCAAGTAATTTTTAGCCAGGAGAAAAATGTAAGCCTTTGAAAGAAACAGATGAGTGTCCACTGCTTCTTCTATACTGTAAGTTTTGGTTGAACAGTAGTGCTCCATTTTTAGCATGTCTCTCTCTTACTTGGCACATTTTTTGTTTTCTAAACTCTACTCCTTAAATTTAAAAAAAAAAAAAAATGAAAGGGTTTTTAAAGATATATATTTAAATTCTTAAGGTTTTAATGGTACAACATTTCTCTTGAGAGTTATAAGAATGTTTATGAACCTTCTAAACACAGTTTAATAACACACATATTTTAAGGCAATTTTCCAAAACTTGTCCAAATCAGAGCTTGCAGTAATTTTAATGGAACCTTAACAAATTCCCAAGATTAGTTAAAACTGACTTCATAAAGTAAATTAACAAATTACTTATAAGCATTCATTTTCAGTCATTGAATTAGAATTGCTTCTTAAAGCGATAAAAATACAAGAAAAAATAAATAAATGAAATATTTAGTTTCTTTAATTAAAGAAAATGTAAGAAGCAGCTGTATCAATTAACAGAAAATATTGTTTGACAAGAAACACAATATATTTTCTACTTAAATTAAAGGTGGTAATCAGAGTATTCACATATTTTTAAACTGTCAAAGGTCATTTTGAGTGCTTTTGTAACCTACAGGTACCCATTCACTGCCAAGTACAATATTTGTAAAAAGCGGCAGAGTTGGCTTTCAGCGGTCCTGATACGCAAATAGGAAAATGAAGAGCATTTTTATTATCTTATTCTGTCATATGAAATAAACTCCCATAGTCCAGGGACTCTGCCCATGAATAGCCTGTGTTTAAGAAAAAGTCATACTTGCAGTACTATACTATGCTCCTGTTAGCATTATAACCAAACTGCTGTGCAGTTTTGGAATTGATGTATTTCCACAACAGAAACTTGATTAGAACCATGTTTAAATATAATTTAAAAAGTAAATTATGGCCTTTATAAGTAGTTTAAACACGTTTTAGGGTGTTCAAAATGTGGATGGACTATATGTCTTTTTATATATAGAATTTTAAAAAAGTATCATTTTTTCTTATTACTATTTCAAGACATGCACATTATTTTTCTTCTATGAAAAAAACCCAAAAAGCAACTTCATTCATTATTGTTTTAGAAAATTTCACAAATCAAAAAGTAAAGATGTGGAAGGCGAAAGAGCGATATGCCCTTCCCTTACTGTTCTTCACCACTAGGTAACCAGGACTGACTGCCAAGGCGAAAACCCATCGCAACAAAAAAACCCAACACATTGCTGAGTCCCTGACCCATAAAGATATCATTTAACTTTCAAGGCTGCCTCCTAGTGTAGTGGGATGACAATCATACAAACATCTGCTGTTTAGGGGTTAAATTCCTCTGTTTGTGCAGCTCATGTGTTTCTTTAGCTGTAATACACATTCTGTCTATCAACAGCACACCAAGCCTTGTATTGATAATGATAAGTCTTTTTTGTAAGGCTGGTTAATATCTAAGAACCAGGGAGCTGAACTTCTAAGAGTTTCCAAAGATTAAATAGAACTTTTGAACTTTTAACTTGCTTGAAATTTCTCTCATGTTAATAATAAACAAGACCATATAATTTGATAGTCACTTGTGAATGAAGCCACTGATTACAGTATGTTGCACACCTCTGTAATTGTATAGAAATAATCTCACACAAGTGTTCACTAATGGGACTCTTCTTGAAAAATTGCTAGGTGTTCTGAACTGATAGATCTGTATCTAAACAACTGCTCTTTCTTCTTTGTCAAATGCAACAAGATCTGTTAATTTGGGATTTTCTGAGAGTTGTGAGTTGACAAATAAAAATAAAACTCCAAATAAATGCACAGAGGAATAACTCTCTTTGTTACTTACTTTAGAATCATCTGTTTTGTGATGTTTATTAAAATGGAAATACACATTTCAGCCTATTTCTGATAGTCATTGCCGGGGGCAGAAACGAATGTATTTCAGCAGCGCAGCTATTGATCTGTGCTATTCAGAAAGGCAAGTGCTTTTGCATTTGCTCACATATATTATATGGGATTTGAAGCTTATTTCATGTTCTCTGTCCCTTATTTACTCTTATTTCTACCTTTACATTCATTTCTTTCTGTCAAAAATATGTCCATTATGAACTCTTCTCTCTGAACATCTCATTCATCTGAATCTCACTGTTTTTGAGAAGATGCAACATTTATTCTCAAACAGTGCAGCAAAAGGTGTCACCTTACAGAGTCTGAAGTGAGCAACAGAACTGAATGAACAACATCTCATCTCATCAATGCTGGTGAGTATCATGCAGGGAAGTTTTCTTACTGGTTTCTTAGCCAGACTCAGCAAGCCACCTGTTCCTCTTCTTGATCATTGTTGTGCTCTGGTTCTTAAACACACTCTCCTAGTCATGCATTCCTAACAGAGGCTTATAAATATTCACACAAGTATTTTGTTGAAGTTTACCTCTTTGCAGTGTGTTCAAGTTTGTTCACTTTGGTTTGATTTTCATGAGCTGTAGTTTGTACCTCTTTCTATGTATTCCCTTCAGCTTTGCTGTGCAGGCAGAGAACATGACAACAGTTCCTTTGGTGCCAGCACTTGCCTTTTGTTAAAAAGTCCCACATGCAACCGGGACTAAACTAGCACTGGAACTAGTCAGCAGGAAGTATGATGAGAGAGGAAAAGGTAGTGCGCAATACTGATCTCCGACCAATATCGTAACTTTTTTATATGTAGTAACCTAAGGAACAATGATAATTAGCTCTTCTCTTGTCCATGTGCTTTCTTGGTCATAAAAAGCTGATTTTATGTGGGAGTTAGAGTGAGTGGAAAAGAAATCCAACAAAATTTATGGAGAAATACCTCAAACATGAAGGATATAGGAAATGGATTTTCCTTGTTACTGAAGATGTGTTGTAGTTTTTTAAGCCTGCCACTTCTTTCCTTCCACAGACACAGTAAAAAGATTCTTTTTAATATGCAAAGAAATAGAGTTTTCTTTGAGATTCAGATTAACAATTTATTTCTAATCTTATCAAATAATTAAGTTAAGAATGAATGACTCACTTTTAAAGTTGGAATCTTGAGATTTATGGAAAGTAAAGCATAATTCAATGTTTAAGAAATATATCACTAAAAGGCAATTTGGTTTGTCTAAATCTCTTCAATCTTAAAATAGAGGATCTCAGCTATTGAATAAATCTAATCAGTAAAAAAAAACTTTAAAAGATTCTGAGATTTTCATAGGTCATTTAGAATGACTTTTGAAGGGGTTGTAGTTGCTTCTTATTCTGGGTAGAAACAAGTAAAATTATTTTTTCTTAATTGCTTCAAAGCTGAGGAGCTGCTTCTCTCCTCCAAATTATTTCCATTGCTGAGCAGTCCTTATTTACCTTTCCTTGCATGCACTGTTTCAGATATTTAATATGAATTGTTATCACAAGATTTCAGAAACTCCACATCTCCAGATGAATGATGTGGTTTGCTAATGGTGAGCATGTATGGATATAGGTCACTGGACCAGTAGTTCATGAACTGTTTTTTTAACTTTCAAGTACATTCTGAGGACTCAAGTTCTTAATCTCTTCATTGTTTGTGACAATTTATTAAAAATGTTTCCTTCTAACTACTATGCTTTAGTATATTGTACTTTTGATATCATACAGCAATTTACTTCATTTAATATCAAAAAGGACTACAAAAATCATATTGGCACAGACAAAATCATATAGACATAAAAATACAGGTCCTTGTCTTTTGTTGTGTACTTCTTGTTGTGACATTGGGATATGGATCCAAATTCTGTAGTTCAGGTATCATTTTTGTTTACAGAAGGATAGCTTCATGCTGAGTACTTAAACCACAAGATCTTCACAGCACTGCAAGGCTGCAGCAGTTACAAAGGTTTATTTTCCCTCTCTTGAGTCTCCTTAATCCCATTCTGGAGTATAAATAATAATCCTTTACTTTTGAGCAAATATGTCATTATCAAAGATTTCATTTTTTCACTAATCCTCATTCTGAGTGGACACACTGCTGCATAAACAAGATTCTTTTAAACCAGCCAAGAAGAGATATTCATGTCCAGTCACTACCTCTGCTCTTCCGTGGTCTTTATTTCCCAAAGTGCCAGAAATGAACTGAGAATCATTTAAGTTTTTCCTTTTTTTTATATATTTCTTAGTTTTTATTTATGAGAAGGCACTGGAAATATACAAGGAATTAAAGCTTTGAAGAGATATTTTTTTATTCATGCAGAAAGGGCCCTGTAAAAAGTACAATTGCAGAAGATGACAAAAAATAAAGCTTAGTTCTTAAAAGTGCCACATCTTTCTAAGACTCTTGTTTTCAACTGCTGTTGAGGGCTTTTGAATCAATATACAATTTTTGAACTTGCTTTTAGCTGAAAGCTATTTAAAGGGCCCTCTTTTCAATCAGCACCCTACAAAGGTAGAAGTGTTTACTCTTTACTTGCATTGTTATATTTTAAGAAGAGAAGCCCAGTTCTAAAACCTGAGTAAAAGACAAATCCTTACCTTTAACACTTGCATAATAGGTGCACAAAACTCACACAATTGACTTTTTAATGTTAAAAAATTATATTAGCTGTGCCAAAGCACAAGAGAAAGCCACTCTATATGGTTCTCACTACACCAGTTGGATACTAGCAAAGCTCGATTTTTTTTTTTCTTGGAGAATCAAGACAGTTTTTTCCCCAATTAGTACTTTAATTTTGTGTACTGTGACAAACAAAGTTGAAATCAAACTAATATTCTATTTCTAGAAGCTCTTAGAACTGAGATAGTTGCATTTTAATGATATTTTCTAATGAGTTACTTGCTAATTAAAGATGGATAATTATTTTTTTCCTTCACCAGGTAAGGAAATACAGGTTAATGAAGTGATAACAATTCAAGACTAGAAAGCTACTTCCATCAGTTAAAGTATATGTCATCATCCTGACATCTTCCTAATTGTTCTCAACTGTTCTCATTTGATTCTTTACCTTTTTCTTTAAAGAGAAGCCCTCCTATGTCATTCAAAATTCAGTTTTGCTGCTTCCCTTCTCTGATCAAATGAACTGTTCAACTGCCATAAAATTTCTATTCTTATAAAAGAAACATTTGCCCATAAACATTTTGAATGATGTTTTAAGATGGCGCAAATTACATATCATGTTCTAGAGAAAATACCTATTTCATATTCAGCACTTAAATGTGCCATTTCACAGTAGCTTTGTAAAATACAGTAATATTTTAACAGATTTTACTGTAATTGGATCACTGTTAATCTGAATATTATTACCAATAAGCAGTCAGCAAGCAAGCCATCCTGAAAGAATCATACAAGAAATCTGTCCTTTAATTGTACTATTGCAGATAATGCACAATAGCCGACTAGTATATTCCATCAAAATGCCCACTTATTAAATGATGTCTTTCATCTTTCAAA
Organism: Poliocrania exsul; assembly: GCA_035041345.1. Taxonomy (NCBI): domain Eukaryota; kingdom Metazoa; phylum Chordata; class Aves; order Passeriformes; family Thamnophilidae; genus Poliocrania; species Poliocrania exsul. The sequence goes on from JAWWLZ010000139.1 coordinate 38,244,757, forward strand.
GACTTGAGAGTGCTCCAGTGGGGAGAACTAATCCTGCTAAAGTGCCATAATGTTTTCCTAATAGATAATGAGAGGCACAGATTTCAGGATTGAAAGATCCTTAGGAAAGAGTCTGACTTTGGGCAAGCAAGAATCATACTCTAATACTCAGTTTTCACATGTGAACAGATGGTCTGATCCTGGATGTGCCTAGCTTAGGGAATGCTGTGAAAATAACATGTACTCTAAATGGAATGCTAATTAACAGGGATGTAAACAGAAGAATCAGTAGGAAGGTAAGGTGTGAAGAAAATACTGTATTTCACTGATACTGCTCCTTATAGAAAACTTGTGCCACTGGATTTATTTAATGTGTTGCCTTTTTATGTTTAGCAACAGTTCATTTCACCACATCAGTAAGTTTGTACTGCCATTATGCTATCAAACATCATATTAGTGCTCTGCTGAAGCACTCAAAGTGTAGCACTACTGCAAGATGCACTGTTTTCCGGTGATGAGTTTTATAAAGCAGCCTTACAAGCCTCTGTGATAGCATTTGTCTTTGCGTCTTGAGTATAAGACTAAAGAGATTTGATGAATTGTGTCTTGTTATGTCTGATTCTGTCAGCGTATGGCTTTGTGTGGCTCAAAGTGATATGATGTGATATGAGCTGTAATGCATCAAAGAAACTTAAAGTTTCTTCTGCATTCTGAATAGTGACAGAAACTTTGCTACAAAACTAATGTCATGTAATGTTACATATGCAATAGAATAGTATTTGTAGAAGAATTACAATGCCTAGGTATGGGTAGGATAAAATGGATACGGGGGAAGGGGTGAAATCTCCTTCTTAGATATATGCAACAATTTAAAAGGAACTCATAAGATAATGAGCATCTAGTATCTCTAGAAAATCCTTATAAATAAGCAGTGATACCTCTTCTAAAAGCACCTTGTTGAGAGTTTACAATTTAACAAGAAAAGAAAGATGGCAAATAAGTTTTGTAATTTTTTGCTGGAAAACCTACAAGCTTGTAAACTGATTCAAAGGTGAACAGGCATTTGTGGGTGAGGGAAATAGTCCTCGGTGTGCGTGTTTGTGAGTGTGGGGAGCAGAAAAACAGTGGTGTCACATGAATGGGAAGAAAGAGACAGAAATACAAAGATTTCTGGTCTTAACTGTATTAATTAAAAGTTATTAGCTGTAAGCACTTCCAATCAAATCCTTATGTACTTCAACACTGTCTGCCAACTACCGGGCAGCCCACAGATTGGAAGGAATTCTGATTTCTGATATGAAGCCACACTTCAGCCAGGGAGAAATTATATCTATAAGCGTCCTCAGAGTAATCAAAACTTTATAAACCCAGCACTGCCTGCCGAACTGCCGGGCAGAACACAGGCTGGAAAGATTTCTGACTCCCCTATGAGAACCACACTTAATAGCAACAAGAGAAA
>JAWWLZ010000139.1:38246294-38268374 GCA_035041345.1 Poliocrania exsul
CGGCGGGAGGCAGATGCCCTGAGGTGAGGTGGCCCCTTAAAGATATCGCAAAAGAAGGCCGTGTTATGTTTTAACACTCCACCTTTTGTTAATCTTAGCAGTTTGAAAGCCCTTTGTCCTCTGCTTGGAGCACATCTCCAGGGCGGGCTGAGGCATCTCCCTCAACCCATCAGGCCTTATCATCTCATCACTCCACACAGTGGGATACACATTGAGACAGATAACTGGATAGGTAGTGAAATAAACACCTGTAATTTCAAGTTGTTCTGCACAAGAGCCATGCATCCTAGATTTTTAAGGCAGCTAAACAGGTGCTAGACATTACAGGAAATATGCTGAGATGACTCATTCATAGACGACTAGCTTCCTAAAACAATTTTATATGCCTGAATTAGAAGATGTCTTCTAGACTTTATGTTTCCCTTTTTCATTTCCCCATCTCTGAATTAAGCATAATACTCTACTACCTCACAAGATGTGATGAAAGGAATATTGAACGGAACTCAAGTAATCCCACAAATTAAAGCCATATGGATAGCAAGATAGGTCCATCATGCAAATGTTTTTTAAACATCAAAAGGAAGCGGCTCTGTAAATTTTATGCATGGATTAGAAGGCTTATTTGAAAATCTTTGCTATAAAAAGGCAGCTTATTGAGAGCGGAAGATGGCTACTGCTAAGAAAATATTTGATCCAAAATCCATCACTGGCTTCATTAATGCCATCAGGTGTTCCAGATACTATGTTTCAGACACAGTGCAAGTGCCTGTCAAAACAGAGAAGAAAACAGTTAAGATTTTGGAGATATGGCAGATCAGTAGTAAATAATGGAAAGGACACATGGTATGAGATGAAAGCAGGTCTAGGGAAGAAGTCATGATTTAAGTCCTGAGAGGACATATTGAATTGGGACTTTTAGGAAACAGAGATTAGTGACATTAAGTAACTTTTTGGGATCTTTTTGCTTCTACTAAATAGGATAAAAGATGCTACTGCATATTTTTTTCATAAACAGAGCCAGTAGTAAATTTGATATAAAGAATTGATTTTTTCCAATAACGACAATCCCTCTTGTAGGAAGACGTACATCTTTGTCAATTCTTTAGGTGCACAAATGTAACAATGTTTTATTGAACTAAAAGCCTGAGAAGGGGACCAAATTCTAATATTTGACTGTGAAGCACATATACATACATCCATATAACCTGAAAAATCATCAGTCACCTTGTGAAGAAATGAGATGTATGAAAAAGTTGTTAATTTTTCCATACTAGGCAAAATCTTTTTTCCATAATTAATAATGGGTTAAAAGGTAATACTTGCCAGCATTCAAGCTAGAAATACTGTAAAGATTTTCTTACAAAATATGTTTTGCACCTGTACTATAGCAATTAAAATTTTAAATAGAAGGCATGACAAAGAATTTCATGAGTGATGTATTGGTAGAGGATGAAATTTACCATTCTTGTTTCTAGATAGAGAAGTTAATATAGCCTTTCCTATACTGATAGCAGAAACTTAACTAGGTTTTTTTCAACTTTTCATATTTCTCTCTGCAAAAATAACATCAGTAGAAATTCCAACCCTGTGATAAGGCAGTTCTGCTTTTTTTTTTCCACCTAAGCTATTGTTATTGGTACTGTAGGTGGAAAAAATTCAGATCACTTGAAAGTGGTATTTAAACATGTAGTTTAAGCAGGCACCGATGAACCCAGCTTTTAGCTGTGGCTTTGTTTTGTCACTACTCATGTTGAAATCATCTGTTCTGTGGATGTTTGTTTTAGTATCAGACCTACTATTAAATGTAACTCACAAAAAATAAAAAAGTGGGTATATCTTCAGCTATAATCAGACAGTAGAAAATACTGTTCCTTTTCCACTTCATACTGTCACTGTGATGGTTGCCTTGAACCAGAATAGAATCAATGTGAGTACAGGAAAAAAACCCACAGAATATCTTTTCTGATACATAAAAAAATATCCTGGTATACTTTAGCACCATTCTTGGAAAATAAGATTAAAAATTAGTATAGCGTCCTTAGATAGGTGGAATAATTTGTTTTCTCAGAAAGTATCATTCATTACAAATGAGAAAATAAAGGAAAAATCTTGACATACAACCAAAGAAAAATGCAATCTTTGAGTGAGACATAAGACATGATGATACCAGGAGCCATGTGTTTCTTTCCTTGATCTTCTATATCACAGAACCTGACTCACATACAGAATACCAGGAAGCATTCTGTCATTTAACAGTGTTACAGAGAACAGGATGATAGAAATTCAGTAGTCACTGAGAAGGTAAAAATAATAAAAATGAGCCTACTCAGAAGAGAAACAACACACATACTGCCTTTTAAGATGAAAAATAGCTTTTTGAAATTTAGGAAGAAATGTTTTACAATGGGAAGGAAGTAAAAGAGTGATTTATATTCTACCAATCAGGAATAACAAAGTTGACTGTTGACACTTGAGTATTAGCTGCATATACAACATATCAATTTATTTTTGTTATGACATTTGGGCTTACATTTTCTATAGTTTCAATTTATTGAACTAATTTGAGGCCTGATATAGAACTGAACCTCAGGAAAATAAATCTATAATAATAACAACAACAATAATAGCAACAACAACAATAAAAACAATAATAATTAATAACAATATATGGAACTTTTTATCTTCAGTATGCCTCTCATCATTCTCCTACCACTTCAGATATGAAGCAGATCCAGTATTTCCACTCATTATTTCAGTCTTATAAAGGCTTTTGAGTGTTAGCTTGATCTATTAACCTTTGTTTTCTTGTTTTTCTATTTAATATTGCTCTAAATCACTCCTACTCTGGTGATCTCCCATTTCATTGCTCACGATAGAAGTATGTTGTTCTAAAATGATTTTCATTGTGACATTTTAGAAACACACCTTAAATGTGTCCAGTGTGATACTCAATACGTTTTGATGGTAGTTCATAAATATCAACTGGCAGATTCACACAACACCTTTCTGTGATCCAAATAGGAAGGAATACGGACTTCACAGGATTATAAATTATAAAAGGAGAAAAATGGGAAACCAGTGCAAATATGACCATGCTACACTCATGCTTGCTTTCAATTTCCATCTCTCTTTGCAGTCTAAGGTATCTAACTGATTGACTCTTTTGAATTGTTCCTTTTATTACCTTCATTAAAGTATTTTCCTCTCTGATGCAATTTATCTTTTGTTCTTTGTTCCAGTAGCATCATAACAATTAACTCTTCTAAAGGCAGCAGGAATGTCAAGACTAACACTGACATAAGTGAAAGCAGACGTGGACCTTTGGATTCACAAGAAATACAAATTCTACTTGTGTTTCTCTCTATTATAAAGAGGGCTAGATAGTCCTATTGAAAGGACATAATATTCTGGTCATCATATATGTAGACAAAGACAAGACATAATATTTCATAACAGGTACAGTATTGAGCCAAAGTCGATTTAAGAAGCAACTGCAGGTGTATTTTTTCCCACAATATTGAGACATACAGAAAATACATTCTTTCATCAGGCTTTTTCTCTAATATTTCATGTTCATTTTCACCACCATCAGTATATCATTCATAGCCACATTCAGCAGTGTGCTCTCAGAGTTATTTTATACAGACTTCATTTATGTTTGCTATGACTTTTATTTAAGGACATTTCTAAGAACATTTTTATAAACTCTGTATGGGTCATTATTCATCTTGGCTATATAGATGGCTTGCTAGTTACTTGGCAGCCTTTATGTGATTTATTAGATGAGTGTTTTGATGTCTAGAGCACCAGTTTTTCAAACTTGTCTGAAGTGGAAGTGATCTTGAGGCTGTGGTATATATTGATTTGATCATTGCTTTGTAAATATTTTCTTGCTTAATAGAGAAAGAACAGAATGCCCCTCCTGCAGTGTAACTACTTGTGGGAAAGGGTTTCTGCCAGTCATCAAATAGGACACATAAATCAGTATTATTGAATACAAAATCCATGGCTTGACTGAAAAAAAAAATAGGCTTGAAGCTTTCTTTTCTAGCTGTTTGGAGACCGAATGAATTTTTATTTATTTTAGATTTTTATATTATTTTTCACCTCTGAAAATTCTGATTTTTGCATATTTGTTTTGCTTTTTTCATCACATGTAAAAGCAGATTAATTATATATACAGAGTTTTTCCTGATAAAAGGCTAGGTATTAATAGTATGTGTGCTCTTGTTGCTGTAGTGCATACTTAAGTGAATTGAGGCATGGACATCCCTTTGCTTATTTTTCCACTAATTTCCTGTCTTTAAATAATCTTCATACTGGAAAGCAATGATAATAACATGATTACTATATGTTAACAAAAGATAGTGCCCTGTCTCATAGACCTAAATAATGGGGTTTGTTCATTCTTTTTCTACTCTCCCCTTTTGACCCATCTCTCTCTTTTTCTTTCTGTCCTAAGACCTCTCACTTTTCAAAGTTTTGGAAACATGGATCCACTTCTGCATGGACTTCAATTTGTCTTTCATGAAAAAATGTTCTCACTGCTGAAGAATTTACTGCATGTTATTTTTCTAAAATATTCTTCTAACTTACCTTTCTTATGCAAGACTTTTGTATTTTTTAAAGTGCTGGTGGGTAGTTTTTTTGGGGTTTTTTTGTTTGTTTTATTTTTTGGTATTTTTGTTTTATTTGCTTTGGTTGGTTGTGTTTTATATTGGTTTGGTTTGGTTTGGTTTGGTTTTACTTTTTCCCTTGGAATATTTCTGAGCAGATGGACTTAATAAAATGTCAAAATTACTTTTTTCATGTGGTCTTATATAATACAGTAACATTAAAATTATTTCACTGATTCATTGTTTATGCTTTCATTGCATTAAAATTCTCAAATAATATTCTTTGCTTTCTTGTTTGGTTGGTACATAAAATGAGAATTCTTGTGCTCAAAGGTAGAGTAAGTAATATTCTATTGCTTATTGTCTCAACCTTCAGGACAGAATTCTCCTTGAAAATTTTGCAGAACTCAATTTACCAAACCAGGTCATAATCTCATGGAAGTATCAGGTTTCTGCTCATCTGTCTCTTACATTAGGGTCTCAAATTGTTGTGTAATCTTCTACAGAAGAAGTACCATAAAATTTTGGTACTTCTCATTTTCTTCCATTTTCTATCAGTTGTTCGTTGCTGGGGAGTAAATACTTTCCCTTGGTCATCTTAACCTTTCTCTGTCTAAACAAAAATATTTTGTCCATTGTCCTGTTGTAGCTTTGTCCTTTGAAAATGAGATTGATTGCTTTTTTTTTTAGAAAACCATTCCAGGAAGTCAACTTGTGAAATGAATAGTGAAAGAGTATTTATACTTCTTGAAATCTAAGCAAGTCTAGTCAGAGGATGGATCAATTTACTGTTTTTCGTGTCCCATCACTGTTGTACTACTCTTTTTGGATCAGGAGGTAGTCTCAGACTGTAGTGTGATCTTACCTTTATCTACTTGTCCTGGATTTATCAGTACTGGGTTTTACTTGGGATATTATAAAACATTATGATTTTCCAGATTAGTCCTTTATGCTTACTTCTCAGTATGGAATTTTCAAGAATAACTAATTATGTATATGACCTTCTTAAGTAGTTTTATATAATCTGTGATTAGTTGTTTTAGTTAATTTTTTACTTGAAGTTACATGAGGGGTTTTTTCTCAATTTTACAGAATGTGTTAACAGTTTGGATTTTTTTTTCCTTTAAAAGTAGATGCTTTTAACATTGGAAAATACAGTGTGTTGTATGTTTTATTTGTGATATTTCTTTGAATCTTACTTCTGAAGCATCACAGTTCAGTATTAGTGCTCTGACAAGTATTATTATAGTGCTTAAAGTACTTAATTTTTGAATTTTGAGTTTTAACTTTCTCTTTTGGATCTCTTACTACACTGATAACTCACACTGAAAGCTATCTCAAGGATTTACAGCATTCTGAGAAATGACTACAGGTTCTGAAAAGTGACATGGCTGTCAATATGCAGCACATGGTACACAAACTTCAGGAAAAAAAGAGAAATGTGTGAAATAATTGGTGACAACCCAAGTTGTCATGTCTCTCACACCTGCAAGACATTAGCAAGACTTGGGACCACTTTGAGGGGGACACCTAGATTAACAGGGGACTGTTCTCAAAGGAGTTTGAGGTTTAAATTCCAAGGTATTTAAACAAGTGATAGAAATGGACAGATATGCTCCTACAACTACTGCCATCAGAGTTCTTTCTGAGGGCAAAGTTGGTAACAATCATATGAAACAGTACTTGTGGCTTTCACAGAATACTGTATTGAACTACAGCTCACAAGGAAGCAAAAAGAAGAGAATCCTTGGGGAATTATGTTATTTTAGGCAAGATTTTTTTCAATTTGTGTTCTTTGCTAAGGAATTCATAAAAGAACAGCACGTTCTTCAAAAGGTGGCTGTGGGGTTTTTGGTTGGTTTTTTGATGGTTTTGGTGGTGGTGGGGTTTTTTTGTTTTGTTTTGTTTTGTTTGTTTATTTGGGTTTTTTTTTCCTTTTTCTCTCTTTTTTATTCCCCCTTGTCTGAGTGTTGATAATGGATCAAAATCAAGGTCTTATTGCTATTTATGACTACCTGAAGGGAGGCTGTAGTGAGATGGAATTTGGCATCTTCTCCCAAGTAATGAGCAACAGGACAAGAGGAAATGACCTCACTTTACACTAAGGGAAGTTCAGATTACATATTGGGAAAAAAATTTCACTAAAAGTGTAGTCGAACACTGAAACAATTGCTCAGGGAAGTGGTTGAGTTACCATCTCTGGAGGTAATTAAAAGATGTGTAGATGTGGTGCTTAGGTGCATGGTTTAGTGGTGAACATGGCAGTGCTGGGTTAACTGTTGGACTCAATTTAGAAGTCTTTTCTCAAACTAAACAATTGCATGAATTTATGACTCTAATAAGAGCTTATCTTTTTAACCATCTTATATCTGAAATCAAATATAAGGTTTGTTGTTGTGGAGAGGTTAAACACGTGGCAGGGCACTTTTCTAGGTGCTTACATACCACATGGAAGGATTCTCTCAGAAGAAATGCTTTCACTCCCTCTTCTCTTCCCACAACCAAAGAGTGTCTGTGTCCTGTTCCCCATGATCTAGCAATATAGCAAGTAGTACAGTCATGAAGAATATGGATTTTGGATTTACCTACCCATTCCTGAACACAGTAGAAAAATATGTATAATTTCACTGGGAGGCTCTATTACCACTTTGCTGCAATGCCTTTTATGTCCCATGTATACTTTGCCTGCTTTGAACCCTCAACTGGGGCTGAATTCTTTTCTTTGGGAGGCTGGCTGTCCAAGGGCAACTCGAACATTAAGGTTTTCAGCAAACCCTCTAGATGTAATAGAGCACACAAGTTCAGCTGGATGATGCTCCTCCAGAGAACTCCAAAATAAAGCACTGTTAGGTTAAAGTGGGGACAGAATCTTTTTAAGAAAAATGAACCCACAGACTCATTTTACATGCCAACAAGTGAAAGAACCACATGATTCAGAGTTCCCCATCAGATGGGGGCATGATGGAATAAGCATTTCTAAAAAATTAGAAGGCATTAAATAGCATGCTTTCTTTGGCAGCATGAATTTAAGGGCAATTAAGGGTGCAGTGTGGAGATATGGAGGGCTGCCAATCCTGTTAATATTGTTGGAAGAAACTAGGTCTGAGTCAATTTTATCCAGCGCTGCCTTACAATGTTTCATACATGTACTAAAAGGATGGAAATAAAAGAAAGTTAGTTTTCACTTTTTTTTTCTCTTACCTCAAGTTCAGGTTGCCTCAGAAAGAGGGGCACTTCATGCATGCTAATGCATTTACAGACACACTACTATTTTGGGCAGCCAGGGATTAGGGCTCAAGTGTGATATGAGAACAAGCTATTACAATAGTACAGGGGCTGTGAACTGCCTTTTGAATGAAGCCTGATTTAATAATATGCTTGTGCACATTGTGAAAGCAGAGCCTTGATGTGTAGGTCAAAGAACAGCACTTAAATGTTGGGACACATCTCTGAATTAAAACCACCTCTCTTTTCTCGATATCCATTGTGGCTCTGTTTTCCTCATGATAACTCTAATGTTCAAGGTATTTGGATTGAACCATCTGGGAATATAGAGCATGCGTGAATGCACATAAAAGCAGTCTCTAAAATAAAGGTTACTACTTTTCCAAATATTTTCTATTTTTTTTCTGTCAAATGTGAAATGTGACATGGTATTTCCAGGTAAAGAATACTTAAAATTTATCTGAAAAGTGAAGGGGGAAAGGGAGGGTGAGTTAAATGGGTGGTATATCAACTCCTTAAACAGATAAAATCTTATTTCAGATACTCTGCTCCCTAAAGCAGCTTTTTGTTTTCAAAAAAAAAGTATTGGGATGGATCACAGACTAATGAAAAAAGGCATACCTTTCTTGACTTTAATATTTTTCCTCAGGTGAATTATTTTCTTTTTATTTCTTTTCTTTTTATTTTTAAGTGTTATTTCCCCTAGAGAGAAACTAAATTATTTCCTCAAGAAAACTAAAAAAAAAAAAAAAAAAAAGACATGATGCACAATCTTTCCCATATTAACTACCCTTCTACATTATTGTCTTGTGTGCTAGTCTTGGGGAAAAGCCATCTGTGCTTTATGATTATTCTGGCAACATTAATAAAATGTTCACACAGTGTTCCTGGTTGCTGAATACACAATACAATTATTGCCAGTTAGTTCTTTTGTTTAAAACATTTCACTATATGCTCTCCAGTTGCAACTAGAAAATCAGCCTTTGCTATCACAGGGTGATATGTAAGATTATCACTATTTCTACCTGCACTTCACTTGGAATAGAATATTTCTATTGTAGTTTATGTAAGGATTAACAAATTTTGGCTTTGATAATATAGTTCATCAATTACTAGGTCTGCTGCCATTTAATTTCATGGACTTACGTTAAACTTAAGAATGCTGACATGATTTTTCATGGAATAAGGAAGTATGAGGTGTGAAAATAGAAGGCAGGGTCTAATTGAAATATTTTTAGAAGATTTAAACCTTATTCTCTCTCCATTCCATCTTTTTTTTTTCATACAAGCAGAATGCATTATTTCTTGAATATTGTCCAGTGAATAAACACAGTTAAGTAATGATATCTACTAAGACATGAATATAAGCTCTCATCCTGTCTCACTGTCATACTCTTATTCTTTAACTTGATTTTTGATAGTAATCTGGTCAAGGTGTGTAGACATTTCTTCTCTTTGATAACTCTTCTTTCTTTGAAGACCCAGTTAAGAAAATGTTTGGGAATATAAATACCTATGTAAAGTCTGGAAAGTAAATTCTTCTAGCAAAACTAATACATGGAGTAAGTATGATGAGCATTGGATTAGCAGAGAGTCTTCTTTTTAAACAAGTAAATTTCTATTAATGTTGATTGTTAAGAAGGTAGGATTGTCCACAGCATGAATTGGTGTAAAAGTGATAGCTATCCAGTGCTTATTAGTTTAAGTATCTATTAAGCCTCTCTTTATTCAAATGGAAACTGGAACAGGTCTAAGGGTATCACGTGATGCAATGCCATGCTGCACACAGGGCCCTTTTACCTGGAGTCAGACCTGTATCAAACCAGGATCTCACGGTACTATTTGTGGAGTATATTATAAGTAAATAGGAATAGAATTTGATCTTACTGTTTCAGAAATATTTAGGACAGTATGAGCTGTCCTTTAAAAGTATTCTGTCTCTCCAGCTTTTATGCAGAGAGACTGTAGAGAAGTGGACAATTTAGCCTAGATAAGAGGAGACTGGGTTTCATAAAACTACTCTTAATGTGTGCTTCGAAAATTTTCAAGGTAATTTGAAGACAAGGTATTTATAGACCTCTATGTCCAGCTTCAACTCAATCTCAGGATTTGGGATGAGATTCTACACGTACAAGACTGATCTAAGAAGAGTGTCACTAAAAGTCAATAAAATGTGTAATCTTAAATTGCTTAGAATGCAGTTTTAAAGTGCAAAGTTATTATTCATGAAATCCACATGCACTATTTAGAATTACAGACTGGTGTGTGGGGGGGGGTGTGGGGGGGGCTGAAGGATGTTAAAGAATAACAATTTTATCCTGCTAATTAATGGGGCAAGGAGCATTTCACATTTTTACATTAATTCAAATCTAAGTTTTATTTTTGTTATACTTTAGTAAACACTTGTGAATATTTTTTCAGATCACTTTGATTTATGTGGATACCTTACAATGAACATAAATATGGTTTGTTATTAGTCAGATGTTTGTCTAGTTGAAAAATACATTTGTTGAAAGGAAACTCAAAGACTCATTATAGTATTTTTTAGTCACTTCTGAATATTTTAATCATCAAAATGTCAGGATTAAAATCTTATATTAAAACAAATTTCTCTGTTTATGTAACACTTTTAGACATTCACATGAACATTTATATATCTCAATTAATTTACACCTTTTCTGTTGCTTCCATATGCTTCAGACTAGGAATAATAGTGGCCTATTTTGTAGGAAATTCAGTTATCTAAAGGTGTAGACATGCACCTTTCTCTTCAGTGTTAGTTTTGAAAAAGTGAAATCTAAACCAGACACAAATACTTTTAGGATATATCTCCTTCTTTCCTATCTGCTAGTAGGATGGCATTAAAAGCTGCTTTGCATCCTGACATAATTTCTATTAAAGCTAGTAGAAATAATTCAATTTCACTTTTTTCACCAAGTGTTGCACTTTCTAATTCTTTCACACTAGCTTAGTTCCATTGTGTGTCACTCCTAGCAAAACAGAAAATGATCAAATGCAAATTATCTGTTCCTAACATGTTACATAAAGCATATGTAATAATTTACTTTAGCAAGAAGAAAATGTCTTACTTTTGATTTATTTGTTTATTGTGTTTGTGGGGGGTTTTGTTGTTTGGTTTTTGGGTTGTTTTTTTTCTTTTTCTTTTTTTCTTTTAAGGAAATCTTGGTTTGGGGCCAGTTTTTTAGAATTTCATTTTTTTAAGCTAAAAAATATTTTTAAAATTAAGTAGAAGTAATTATATATCAGAACAGGAAGTAGAGGATTTACCTTTGTTGAAAAAAGGATGCTAGAAATTGCTATGGGGAGTAGATCATAATGTAAAAATATTTTAAAGAAAGTAATATCTTCTCTTTTTTAAGAAATTATTTTACATTTATTTCCAGGCCACTATGGTATGCCTCAGTTTCATGATTTTAAAACAAGTAAATTACAGTTTCATCATAAAATTCCTGATAAAAACATTTCCTTATGTTAAAAAATGAAATCCAAAGGGATTCTTGTTGGAATCCCTACAAGATTGCATCTCCTTGTGTAGATTCAATGCCTCTGTTTGAGTCAACTCTACAGCTTTTATCAAAAGTGTAAAGCATGGTTTTTAAAAGATTTTTTTAAGCTGAAATATCTAAATTTGAAATAATTGGCTCAATTGAAATATGATTTTTATTCTCATGCGACACAAACAGGGATGAAGCAGTTTTAATCTACAACTTCCCTTTCCCTAAGTACTAAACAAAATCCCAAATCCAGGTATTTCAGTTGGCTCCTTTATTTATTTATTTATTTATTTATTTATTTATTTATTTATTTATTTATTTTATTTTATTTTATTTTATTTTATTTTATTTTATTTTTTTAAAGGCAAAACAGAGTTCCAGTTTAGGAAACTTCATATATGAGACCTTTTACTACATGTAGCTGGAGCCTTACCCAGATTCATAATAAGCATAGACTTTGATGAACATAATATTGTACTTTCACTGAATTATCAGTACTTCAGTTAGTGTCAAAAAGAGAAACAAAAAACACAAGAAATTCATTCATGGGCTCAGAGTTCAGGAGTTGAGTGATCTTGTGAAATAAAGGTGTTTTGTGAAGCAAAACAGAAGTTATGAGGCTTTTATTTTGCCAGTCCTATTGCCTTTGTTTCCTCTGTTGAATTTGCTTACCTGTTCTAAAGAGCAGTGTCAAAAGTTACAACTCAGGGGAGGAAACCATTGTTGCTGTAGAAAGGTGTCATCAGAAAACTCTAGTAAAAAAGGAAGGCTTTGTAACCTACTTGATTTTGTTGGATGGGTGATATTCTTAGGACTTATGTTCCTGCATTATTTTATTTAAATGAATATATATATATATAAAATATATATATATATATATATTTAAAGCAGTATTTGCTATAGTTGCACCTTTTTGATATCTTTATATCTATGTGTGCCTTTTACGTAAAAAAAGGGAAATAGTCTCAATATGAAGGAACTAACATTTTTCACTCATTATTTCTCCTCAAGTTACCAAAATTTATTTTGGAAAATAATATGAATTGTAAGCATACATTACTTTTAATGAATTTATCTTAGCCATTTGGATTCATTTCAAAAATATAATATTTTCTATTTTCTCTTCTACAGATTTTTTTTAACTGTGGTCTCTGCAAAATTTCTGCTCACAAACTGAGAAACTAAGTAGTTAGGTCTCATTTTCATGTGGACCATTTTTAGCAATGGGCTTAGTTTAAATTTGCTGTATCATCTGTATAATGTTGCTTTTGTGGCATTATAAACTTCTCATGTGTACTGCCAGAAGACATAAAATGGCCCAGTGGCATATGTTATGTTCTTGCATCTGCCTAATTTTCAACTTGAAATACCACACAGCAATGTTTGTGATAAACTACATACAACAAGGTCAAAGCAGGTGCCTGCTGGGATGAGTAATCATCTTTATTTCATCATCTCATATCAACAGGTATCATGGAGACAAAGTAATAGCTTTTATGAGAGCAGCTTCATACATACCTCTGAAAAGTTATGAGGCACAAGGCAGAATCAACTAAGAGATAATGACTGTAGATTTGCTATAGAGTGCCCCGCAGTTCAATTTACATTGCATCCTGAAGGGTACTGTGTAGGAAGGACAGATTTTTCAAAACAAATAGGCTTGAAAGTACTATCTAATCACTAATGCTCAAACCGTGTGTGCTGCTTTTAGAGCTCCCTCTCTGTAGAAAAAGGGTGTTTTGGTTTGCTTTTTTTCATATGTAGCTTTACCTCTCTCCTTACTCTTTCTGTTTTGTTTTTTTTAAATAGCAAATATGTGCATCCTCCAACATATATTTCAACACTTGTGCAGCCCTAATTGTCACATGAAAAGTGAAGTGGTTTTGCAATATCTATAATGAAAATATTTCACTTCTGTATTCTTTCTAATATCTAAAGAATGACCATATTAGAGACTAGTGGAAGCTAAAGGTTGAATTAGTGGGTGTAGGTAATATTTTAGAATAATACACTATAAGAGCTGGAAAAGTACATAGATACATCTTTGCTTAAAACAGCATGGAGCAAAATCTAAAAAAGAGTTATTGAAAATTGCTGTAAACAAAATCTGGATATGCAATTCACAGCTCAAAGGTTCAGCTGTCTGCAAGTTTATGCTTTGTGAAGCAAAACTTTATGACTTTTGAGTCAGCTCTAATGAACAAAACTTACCGAGTTGTGCAAGTACACAAAGTCAAAGCTGTATAAGACAAGAAAAGTGAAAATAAAAACAGAACTTAGTTTTTTTTAAATTGCTAATAGTAATTCAAAGCATTATGAAAAACATGAAAACCTATAGCATGTGGTCAGATTTGGAAGATGACTACTCACTGAAATAAAAGATCAACACATTTTGAGGACCAGTTGGTTTTAGAGCAAAATATATATTATGCTGGATAGGGCCACTTCTTACCGATTACTGTCACCTGGACATACAAATCTCTGAGGCTGTAGCCCTGCTCCAGCTCCTGGAACTGATTGTTCCACTCACACACACACATAACCCTATTTGTAGACAGCACCTCTGTGCTCTTCCCCTTAGACACACAAATGTGCACCAGTGGGTCTTGTCTCTAGAGACCCCCAGATGTCATGATGTCACCAGCTGCTGTCCAGGACTACACTGATCCCCTTGATAGCCAGTTACTTCTGTGATCTCACCTATGGGAAAGAGTTAGGAAGAAATTTAATATATAAGACAAACTGTACTGACTTGGCTTGGGGCATGGACAGATAACCAAACAACCAGAAAAGTGTTTACACATGACCAGGTCTTTTTATCCCCTTATGTCTCTACTTTCTTACACTTATTACTCCACAAATCACTTAGATCCCTCCTATTAAGATATTCATAAGAATGCTTGTGCAATCCTGAAATACTTTTCTACTGCATTCCACAATGTGTCTCACTGCCTTAGGCACAGACCCCCCCTCCCTAAAGATGCTCCTTTTGCAATGACTGACTTTGGTGTGTTTCACAAGTGAGGTCTAGGACTGAGACTTTTTTGGGACAGTCATAGGAGGGCCTGGAATGCACATCACTTCCTCTGAGTCCTTAGTTTGGTGTGCTGAATGCCCTTGAGCCTCTGTGCACCTCTGAGTTTGTGTACATGAACCTTTGATAGACTTATGGCTTCTATGATGGGCTTGGGAGGAGAGGGGTGAGGGTTTGTTTGAGGGACTCCACACCCCTGATATTGTCTCTTTGTTCTCTTTTGTAGATATCCAGATGAACTTCTGCCAAAAAACCTAGCAAAGTATAGGTGATGCATCTGCAATTGACCAGCGACCACCTACCCAGGCTTGTCAAGTGCCGGTTGAGCTGGTGGGAAGCATATTTGTACTTTTATTGTCAGAATATTAGTCTTAAATATTGACATGGTATATCAGTAAATACTTGTTGTGTACCACATGAATTCCATATAGTTCTGCCAAAAATGCTCAAACAAAAGTGACCAGTGAGGACAGAGCTGCAAATTAGGTTTTATATGCAAATTTCTTGTCTCTGAGGAAGAATATATAAAAAGAAGGCTTTTCTGCCATGGATGCCTCAATAACAGAAGTTTAATTCTCTGCTCCAGTCTCTAGGTCTACCTGAAATGATGTTTTTGTAGATACCAGCCTTTTTCAATCAGACACATGGTCAAAGAAAAAGATTAAATTTCAGTTTCTTTTACTGGGTGATAGGCATCTCAGTAGTGGGAGGAGACTGTGTGTGACATAAGACAATATTCTTGGACAAGCCTCAGAACTCCAAACTCTGTCTTTCAGTCACCATTGAGTCATTACATGTGTGTGACTAACATTGAAAGATGCCTGAGAAAAAAAGTTTCTGTTCTTTCTCAGGAGAGTGGAACATGATTGCATACTTTAGTCTGAGAAGCATCTGGGAAATTATTTTAATGAAGAGAAAAAGTGCTAATTGTGAGATGTGAACAAACCTATTTTGAAAGGAAAGTAGCAAACTGTGAGAAAAGCTGCAAAGTGGTTGAAAAATTCCCTTACTTCCGCAGATTTCTTGACATTTACAGAGAATAAAACCTTCATAAGAATAAAATTCTGTCTTTGTTTCCATACATCAACTGTTTTTTAAGAAAACTGTGGGGTTTCAAACTTTGTGTACTGTAGCAAAATATTCTAGTCTGGTGGAAGTGGATTGCCCAGATTTTATGAGAATATTTGCAAAATTGGAGCACCACACAAGAATATTTTAAAAAATAACTGCTTGTAAGAATTAGCAGAGTCCATGAAAGGGGTAGCAGAAATTATTGCTATTCTCCTTCTTTTAAAATATTTTAGGAAAATTGTTATAATGGATTTTAAAAAGTGTATTTACATTAGAAAAAGTTGTATGCAAACCACATCTAGTCTAAAAGATTTCATGGATCTATCTACTATGCTTAATTCCATACCTTAAAAAATGCGATTTATCCTGGATTCCTTCTTATCTCGATTGAATTTTATAATGGGCTTCTTTAGCACTATAGCAAGAAATAAGTTTTCTTACTCTTCTCTAAAAGATTGGCCAGAAAAAAATTTAGCTAATCCAGAAAAGAATACTGAGGTATTTGTGAATTAATCCCTGCAACATCTCCTCCATCCTGGGAGACCTAGTGGGAAAATGACAGGCCAGGTGATGTCCCAATTCACCTAAGAGAAAACTTGCATAATTACAGACACCAGAGCTTTTGGCAACAAGCCACTGCCTACATAAGGGTCCCAAAATAGAACTATGGAATAAACCTGTGACTGTGGCAACAGAAGCCAAATGGGAATTCTTCTGGAAGGCCAGGCAGGGCAAGGTTTTTATCACTCTGCCTTAAATCTGGAAGAAAATTAAGCTATTTAGACACATATTGCTCTAATTTCAGTAGATAAAAAACAGCTCTGGACTCAAAGGTTCAGTTGAAGTTTGATTATTATTAAGGTCTAGACTTTAATCTATATGAAGGAGCAGATATATGCAAGCCCAGCAGGCTGGATCTCTTATGAGTTTATCAAACAGTCTGTAAATATAAATTATATAAAAGACTTTTTTATGCCCTAACTGGAATTTTTAGTGGCTACCCTGCACCCAAGAAGCTGATATAGGTTATGTCTGGTTACAGCACATGCCAAGTTACAGTCATAACTTTGAATTGAAACCCACATTACACCTGTGCTACCTTTACAGGAGTGCCTGACCTGGTGCTTGCAATTAAACCAAGTGGTTTCTTGCAGGCAAAGCACAAAGTAAAATAAAGAAATTATGAACAAGAAAATTGCATTGTTCCAATTTATTGCAAATAATTCTACCATAGATAAAACACACCAATAACATGTCAAACATCTGATCTACATATCTAAGAATCTATATTCAATAACAAATTCCCACCGATAATCACAGAGGAAGATTCTGAGTGTCAGAAAATCCCTCATTTCTCTTCAACTCTGTTTTTAAGCCATTTCAGAGTGTCTGTCTTAAATTTCACCAGATTTTACAGTCAGAGGAAAGACTCCTTTTCCAAGGGTACACAGTAAAAATGTACAGAACTTTTGTATTTTAATGCTGCAAACATTTTCACTACTGCAAGTTCATGAAAAATCAGGAAGTTTCTCTGTACATCCCAGGTGAAACAAGTGAGTCAAACCTCAGCTGGCTGCAAAAATTGCTGCTGCAGTTTTCCAGCTGTGGGAAGCTCACTGCAGATTCAGCAACCATGTGTGACATTATGCTTATTCTTCTTTGGGAAAATAATTAAAATGCTCAGGTTTCACATATTTCTGGTTCACAATTTACTACATTTCACTGGGGAAAATGCATCTCAACATTCCAAAATGTCTTTAGCAACCAATATATGAATAACAAACAATAGTACAGTACAAATAGTTATTTTTTCATGCAAAAAGAACATCCCTCTCCACCTGAATAATGTATTTAAGACTATTTAAAACAACACATAGAATTTATCTGTAAAAGAAAATATAGTGAATCACTCTCTTCTGTGAAAAATTTAAAAAGGAATTTAAAATAACTCTCGCTTTTCTACTGCCTACAATAGACAGATACTCTTATATTTAAAAGAGGAGAACATAGCTAGCAGAATGGCACAATCTCTTTCATGCTGGAATACAGCACACTGACTAATGCATCCCTTCCTCTTTGCAAAGTAGCATGATTTGCGAAATTTATTCTTTTTCATTGTAATAATTGTCCGATAAATGTGTGGAATGTGTCGATTCATATGTTAAGCTGAGCACCCAAAGTAAACAGGTAATGTGATGAAATAACAAGCATAGTGTGATTATTTAAGACAAAACATCTGATAACCAGACAGATGAGCCATTACACATGAGGCATAGGTGGTGGCAAAAAAAGCTGAGTCAGGTTGTGCCTCTATAACATTAAAGAAGCTTTTCCACAATGTTTACTAACTTTGGAGCATAAAAGCTCCATTTCCTCTGTTGTTGTAAAGATGAATTGACTTTAATGGATGACATTTTCTGGGAGAAAGTCAGGAACAGTTTAAATAATTTTTGTTCATAAGAGTTGCTAGATACTTTCTCTTTCTGCCCCATGAGAGGAGCCACTTCAGCTTTAGAGGTGAAATTCTGCGAGACAGTACCCTAGTAACCCTGCTTATAAACTGATATATATCATGGTAAAGGGAATACCAGTAGAGATAATACCAGCAATAATATCATATGTTCCTTTGATACAGAAGTTGCAAGGCCTAAGGGATAAATGCACAATGGAGGCTTGTCACATTTACTTTTATTACCTCTTGTCATTGATATACATTTTGTATACAGGATACATGAATACATATAGACAGCATATCTTATGATTTACCTCTAGAAGCAACTTAGAGAAGAAATGATGCTAACAAAAGAAACAGATTTTAAAACTCTGTAGTTCACACCTTTATAATACCATTGCTAATACAGCATTTTTGGGAGCATCAGTTATTGCTGGAAAAGATTGCATTGAAATCAAGCAGGACATTCAAGATTATTGTTGATTACCTATCCCTGTTGTCTTCATAACACTTTTGCATTTACACTGAGTTTTGATTAGCCATTTCATATTCAATCTCTAGGTTAGCATTGTAGTTTAAAAGATGGAATTGTTTCTGTTAATTAGAGAGGACTCCAAATGAGCAAAAATTCCATGAGAAGGGAACAAAAAGGTTTCTCCCATCCATATTTTTCAGCAAAGTACAATGACTTGCAGTTGCAGATGTTCTTCAAAACCACAACTGAAGGGAAAAATGCCTGGCCATAGGCACAGAATCAGTCAAGGCATGGTCACATGAACATTCACTAAATCTGTAGTTTTAGTCAACTTGCTGTCTCACTAACTACTCCAGTCATTTATTTTCCTCACAGCCTCTTTCATACCTGCTTAAACCCATTTTGCACTCTCTCCCCACTGTTACTCTGTTTACTTTCCTTTTTTCCTGTGTTTATTGTCTCTGAAATAAATCACTAAAGAAAGAGGTATGAGGAAGATACTAAAATAATGTTTATTGCCTCCCTGTGATTCCCTCTGTGTGTCAACTCCCTTTTCCTTTCTCTATGCATTGAAGTTTGAGAAAGGAACACCTATTGATACGTGCTTTGTATACTGTCCAACACTGTGGAGGCTCATTTAAACTAGCTCTTAAATATTGCTATAATACTGCTTTAGAAAAAATGACTAAAAATAAATATGATTTACATTTATTGAGTATCTAAAAAAGCCAGAAATAAGATCTGTGTCTTCCAGATCTCAGTCTTGAAGTTCTGAGCTGGAATAATATTACATTTTATTTCCCCTTTTTTTTTTCTCCTGCTGATTAGGAGGGAACTAGAGAAATTATAAGTTAGGTTCACCAATTCTTTTAGGCAAATATTAACCTACTCACCAAAAGTAACCAAGAGGAATATAAGAAGACCTAGCTAACTTCTGAGAACAGCCTATGGCATGTGATATTAGAATATGAACTTTTCAGCAATTGCACAACCAGATGGCTTCCCAGAGTACATGTCAACTAAGGTTTGTTCTACTGCCTGTGACCTTTCAAAAGCATATCAGCCTCCCTTTAGTCACGGAAGCTAAGGCTGACTTTTTTGCAATTTTGTGACAAATTCTGTCCTTTTTAAAGAGTTTAACAAGTGTCCTTGAAAAGTCAATGTAGAGGTAGAAATGCTTCCCTAGTGCTGAGTAAAACCCAACTTTTTGAACATAGTCAGTGAAGTCTAGTTCTCACATGCCTTCATTAAATGAGGCTGCAGGACGCCTTCAGGACCTTCCAAGGTGCTGCAGAACAGGGAGTTTGAGTTAGGAGATTGGATTCTCACATATTGGTTTTGTGTGAACTGGAGTTCATACAGAGGAGTACAAGTGTTGCTGTCATAGTAGCTCTGCTGTAAAAGGCCATTCCTTCCACAAAGCAACAGAACACTAATGCTGGACATTCCTGAAAGTCTCATCCACAATGTCTCAATCACTGTGACTGCATAGCTGAAAAAAAATTAGTGAGAGAGGCTGTAAATGGAGACAGACATCTTTTAGTCCTCACCAATAAATAACTTCTGTAGTGTCATAGGAAAAAAAAGTCTTGACTTTAGTGCATGTGATATCCTTATTTTCTTAGGAAGTTATTGCTTATATGCCCTATGATGCAGCACTGTGGTTTCTTATACAAAAAGGAAATTACAATTGCAAAAACAGAGAATTGCTTATATGTCCTATGATGCAATTAAGATCACAAAAACAGAGAACATGAATAACTCAAGACAGACAATTTTCACAGTGGGGGAAACTAGGAAAATAGAAGCTGTTATGAAACAGAGTTGAAACTTGAACCTAGGATTGCTGCCCTGCATAGTGTTTCTTCACCACATTCAAAAAGATGGTTGCACATTTTAATTTTCTAGTTGCAGTTGTTATTCCCATAACTGTTGATAAAATAGTCTTTTTGGGGACACACTGTAGGCAGATGTTCAGAAACAGAGATAATCAACAAATTGATATTGTTTTAATAATAAAAGAGCAACTATCAGAAATTACTACGCTGATTAAGAGCTCCAGGTCTTTGACTATTTTTTATCAAAATTAATGGGGTAGCAGGCAAAGGTTTGAAGATCCTAAGCTGTCTTAACCCTTAACGAAAAAAAAAAGGGAACAGATCTCCTAGCCTTTGCATAAAACTTATTTAACTTCTTGCTATTTGCTGTCTTGCAGTAGGAGGAAGGTTTTGGCATCTTCTTGAGTCTTTGTACTAAAACATCTGATCCCATAAATGGCATTTTCCCATTTTCCTGAAAAAATGAGAGAGAAACATTTTTCCAGGACCTGTGGATTACATTTCAGGGTAGTAGTAATAAAGCAGAATCTGGAGGTTTGCTTGCATGATTTGTTCTCATTAAAAATTGTTAAAGCTGCTTATAAAAATATAATTTACATTAAACCAAAAAACTAAGTAATACAAAAGCAATAAGAGCACTGGAAATTCAGTAATTACCGCTTATTTCATTACAGTGTTTTCTCTCGGGCTCTGGAGAAGTTCATGTTTGACTCACAAGGCTTTGAAAGTCTCTCCATCTCATCCTTTAGTAAGAGCTGAGGAAGACTAGCCTTCTGAATTTTCTTGTATTTAATAATATAGCATGACTTTTCTTTTACTGGAAGAACACAAGAAACAATGCAGCAGGTATCACACAGGTGAACAGGAAAAGAAGAAAAGAGAATGATCTTCACCACACCTCTCATAACTTCTTAACTTCCTCCAAGCAATAGGTCACTCAGTGGTATAGCTCTAACAAGTGTTTAACAGCTTAAACATAACAAGAAGCATTGTGCCAGAGAGTAAGAAACAGTTACACAGGCACAAATATGTAGCAGAAAACTAAGCAGAAATTATTCATTTAGTGATTTAAGGCAACCCATCTTAAAGGTATTGGAAACCCCTACTTTCCCAGGAGGTAGACAATTATAATAGGCTAAACAGCTGTTTAAAAAGTTCCTTCAAAGAGGAAAACAGATGCTTAACTAATTTTTAAACATTTTTCAGAAAGGAAAACAAAACAAACAAACAACAACAACAAAAACCACAAACCCACCAGATTCATGAAAGGCATGCATTTAAATACCCAGAATGTTTTATAGCCTAACCTGAAAACCAAACAAAAAACCATACAGCATGCTGTCTTTGAAAACCCTAAGTATTCTAACACTCTGTCCTTAGGCATCTGTAACAAAGCTATCTGCATCTCAAGAATTTTCATGCTTCTTCTGGATTAGCTAACTGAGAGCTGCTGCAATTGAGGATTTAATTTCTACACAGCTTGTTATGTGCTGCTAGGGCATTACAGGCATTTTCCCCAGATTCAGCCACAGAGAGCAAGTCCCTGTTCCACAGAAGTGAAGAAACTGATGAAAAGAAAACATTCCAAAGACCTTTTTCAATTTCTGTAATACTTACTTTCTGCATGATGAGTACTAATTGTACACACAAAATTCAAGTGATCCGTATCTGTGCTATAGCAATTATTATGTCCTCATATAAAGCAAAAGCCAGCGTTTGAAGATATAGGCTTTGGGAGGTTAGCCTTCAGTTTAGTGATCAGAATCCTGAAGTTGAGCTGTCTTGGTTTGAGGGGAAAAAACCAAGATGTTTACTCTCAAGAGGAGGAGGGGACTTCCTCCTCAGATAATCACG
>JAWWLZ010000139.1:38268788-38296639 GCA_035041345.1 Poliocrania exsul
GTTTTCTTTGTTAACCACTGGTGAGGACAGTTAATGGCAGGGGAGAGAATTTACATAATAATTCCAAACCACAACATGAGCTCACAAATTCCCATACAACAAAGATCCTAGATGCACAAACCAAACTGTATTACACTTGCTGTCCGTAATAATTTTCTAAGTACTGATTTGGAGGGAATAGTCATGGTTGTGGTTGTTAAATCAACTAGGTACTACTTAACTTCTACTACTTAACTGAATTTACTATCTGCATAAATTAAAAAAAAAGTAACTTAAAAAACCTGTAACAATACAAATCATATTGCCATGGGAATATATCTTAATAGTTTACACATTAGCATCTAGAAATTAAAGCAGATATCTATTGCCATTAACTAGACATCCAAGATAATCTACCCAAGAATTAAGTTTTAATTCTATAAAATCCTGAAACAATGCAAAAAGATTCTTGTCTGGAGATGGACAAAGCCTTCTAAAGCTGGGTTTTGTGTCTTTTTCAAGATTTCATGTGATTAGACTTTTTTTCTCTTTTCTTTTTTTTTTCTTTATTTTAAAAGCTGTCCCTTTCTTCCAGTTGCTAAGCATGATTCCTTTTGGGAGCTGGAAACTTTTTGAAAAAAGTGTCCCATTAGTTATGTATGTGAAAATATCCATTCTGGGTAGCAGGACTGAAAATAATTTCAAAAGGTATAGCCCTCAGACAGCTAAAAAGCAGCTTAACAGGAAAAATTCTGGAAGCAATAGTTTGTTCACTAAATTTGGTCCAATCCTCTGTTCTTGTATGATATCATATTGTAGAAATAAGTCTGGAAGGAAGTTTTAGAGATTGTCCAGTTTTCTAGTATTTCCCCATCTTGAGTGCATCACAGTGCTCAAAAACATTTGTCTAGGTTGTTCTTTAAAGTTGCGATAAAATATTTCCCTAAGCATCTTATGCAATCTATTTGAGAGAACAACGGCTCTTACTGTCAGACAGAAAGCATGCAACAGTCAGTTTATAACCAATTATTGTGCTAGTATTGTCCTTTAGTCAAACAGATTTTCCCTTACTTTACTTTCAGTATAGTTACAGAAAGTAATTTTGTTTCCTTGTAGCCTTCATTTTGCTATGATAAATAACACAATTTACTTATTCCAGAAAAAATACCTCCCTATTCTCTAAGATTGCTATTAATGTCTATTCTCTTGTGCAGTCTAATAGTTACTTCAAAAAGGGAGTAGAAGCAATACTCAGTCTTCTGTCTAGGTAAGGTCATCCTTGAGATGAGTGCTGATGAAGTTGCAAAATAACATCTGAATATTGAGCAGCCAAAATCCAGTTTGCAGAGGACAGCACTACAGAACAAATGGCCCACAAATATACCAGGGACACCAGTGAAATCTTTTCCAGCCAAAAGTAGGACATTGTTAGTTCCCTAGAAGTAAAATATCTCAAGGAAATGTATCATTTGAATAAAATAATTTTGAAAGAAAATGCATATGGAAAAGGGTTGTCAGATTCCCATAAAGTTAACATACTATTTTGATAATTGATTTTTTTTCCTTCTCCCGTGTCTAAAGTGGAAAGAATTCTGGGAAAAATTTAAAATTAGATTCTTAGAGATCTTTATGTATTGGCCACTAAATGTTTTTAAAAGATGACTTTTATAATGCCTGGGATATTTTAATTTAAGAGCGCACTATTCTCATTGTACTGAATACATAAGCCATGATAATCAACTAAATTAAGTTCCCTACAAGTTTACTCCTTTTTTCAATCCTCTTCTCATTTTCTGCCTTCTTTCTTTTCGCTCCTACTTCTCCTCCCTTGAACACAGTGTTAAAAGACTGTGACCAAGAGCTGTTGTTGAGCCAGCCTAGTGGAACAAATCTGCTGAATATAGCTAAATATCATATTATAGAAATTAAATTTAATGTTGAGTCACAGTAATAATAATTAGGGGGGGAGAACAAGCTGGTTTTGAAGACATGTTGTCATTCATGCCAAAAGATGTGGTCAACTTACTATTTCTCTGTCAAAATCCTTGGTATTTCAATGTGGCTGGCAATAAAAAAGTGAAATATTAATGTGCTTTGGTCATACTCATGAATATTCTGCAATAGAACCAGTTTTCTAATGCAAAGTGGGTAGGGATGTGAGATCTGTTAAAGAGAAGAAGATTGCCAGTGCGTGAAGAAATATTTTGCTGAGTGAAAAAACACACAGAGTTCAACCATCTCTGTGCTTCAAAGCTATGGCTGAAATTTCCCCTGAAGGCTACAATACTGCAGGGAAATGAAGAGTCAAAAAATGCCTGTACTGCAGGCTGTACAGTTCTGTGGTCACTGAGAAGTTCAAGTGATCAAAACTTTGAAGTATGCATGGATCCTCTGAAAACCTCAAGGAACTGTCTCAAGGGGTTCTCCAAAAGTTCAGTGAAAGCAGCTTGTGTCAGTATAGGTTTCTCAGAATAACAGGAGTTGTGTAAAAGTGCTAGTTACCTTTTAAGGCCAGCAATAATCTTTTCTAAGATACTGTCACTTCTTAGTGTTTTGTGATTTGGTTTGGGTTTTTTTTCAATTATGTGTTGCTCCCCCACCCCTACCCCCCACTATTGCCTATTTCTTCCCTTAAAAAGAAAACAAACCCAAAAACAAACACAAAAAAAAAAAAAAAACACAAAAAAACAACAACAAACCAACCAACCAATCAAACATGTCTAGCATCCCACAAGTTAATTGTGGAACCTGTCTTCTGGTTATTCCTCCTGCTATGTGATTTTATGTTTATACTTTACAGGCAAAGATTTGAAATAAAAGAGAATCAATCTGAGCGCTAATTTTAGCTAAAAGAAATACTAGAAAAGTTGCTACATGCTTTGAGTAATTCTAAAGCTGGGGAATTCAAACAGTAAAGTGTAGTGCTTGGAAGGAAAAGCTCCTAACTGAAATGCTGGAGGAAATATCACTGAAAAATTATGTGGAGAGGGTTTTGTTGGGATTTTTTCTTTTATTTCTTTATAATTTGGGTTTATTTCTGTGTCCTCTTACTTTCTGTTTTTTGCCATAAACATATGCTGATATTTTGGATTATTAGGCCCTATTATTCTAGTTTAGAAGAAAACTAGATGTCTGTCTGGACTAGTCAGGGAGCCTCTCTCCCCAAAACCACCACAACCTTTGAAATTAATACACTTTAATCAGAAAAAAATTATAGAAAAGGATAAAAGTTCTAACTATAAATATATAGATATGTAACCAAAAAAAGAACAGAACAACTAGCAACACCGTAACCAAACCCTTTAAATAAATTGAGTTTTATCTTTGCTTCTTTTTGTGCAATTCTATTTACGGACAACAGGGGGTGATGCCATGCCTCGGCTGGCTGCAGTAGTGGGTTTTCCAGTGAAGCAAAGGCAAAGGGGCAGGGAGAGACGCTGGCTCCCTCTCTGGTGACTTGCGTGAGAATGGCAGCTGCAAAGGGACGGGGTGGAACCTTTTCCATGGGCAATGTAGAGGCTTCTCCTCCTCCTTTGTTCGAAGTCAAAGTGGTGGGGATAGGGGATGGTGGTGGTGATCTTCAGCCATTCCTCTGCAGATAAAATAAACCTGTCCCTCAGGAAAATCCGCAACAAATCCAAGGCAGCAGCGACTGCTCTCTCTATGGGCAGCACAGAGCATGCAGATCTGGGGGGCCAAACCAGGGCAGCTCAGCTCCCTCCAAACGCCTCCATGAGCCCAGCAAAACAGTGGCTTCCACTCAGGGCAGCTGCCAATAAAAGGAGTCCAGAACACCGGAAGAAACCTCTCTCCCTCTCCCTTCTCCTCCTCCCAGCTATCCAGCTGAAATTTAGAGCCATCAACCACCCCTTTGTTCTTGTTCCTGGCCCTTAAGGTCCCAAAACCTTTGTGATGGTAGGGAGAGGAAAAATTACTAGAAGGATTTTTTTTTTGAAACTGCAACAACTATTTAATAAAAAGTTTTCTGAGTCATTAGAGTCCATGTAAGTCTAACTTTTACCCTGCTCTGCCCAGAGTGTGCAATTTCTTAATAAAAATGTGAGCTTTGTGTTTTAGATTTAAATATACAAATAATGTAATAGCTATATTCACATGGTCTTCCCTAAACTTTCCTTTGAAAGCCCTGGTATTGCTATTATAAAATGTGAAGCCAAGTTACACTTCCATGAAGTGGAAATGCCCTCTGTGTTATCCTCCACTGCATTTCTGTGCTTCATGCTATGCTTTTCTTTATTCTTTAAAAGAATACTATCTTAACCGGAACTAAAGCGATGTCTGTGCTAGTGCAAAAACCTGATTAAGTGCAACATACATGAAAATGAAGCAACACACCTGCTATGTCTGTCAACAGTGTTTGAACCATCAGAAAGTCCTACTAAGTACATACTCTATGATAACAGCAAACCTTTGACCTTGTATACAAGGTCATATCTGAATAATTTGGTTATGTATGCAGATATCCAGCTGAGCTGAGTTTTAGAATTACTGACCTTATTTTGAATGGCCTGTAGTTTACTTCTGCTTTCCTCTGCTTTTTTAGCACTGCTAACACTGTGTTTCAGAGACAATTTCTTTGTTCTTTAAAGAGAGATAAACTGTGAAATTAAGCCGCATCAGCACAACAACTTAGTTTGTTTAACACATTTTTCTGAGTAACAAGTACAAAAAAGGAAGAGCTGAAGCGAATAGTTTTCCAGTGAATTGCTATCTGTATTTCAGAAACGTATCAGTTTACAAAATTCCCATAAACCAGTTAGGTTTTTATATATTTACATAACACAGCTAATTGCAGATAGCTATGTATTCTTTCCTTGCATTGCTTAAAATATTGGCACAGAAATAACACTAGATCTATCTTGTGGCAAAATGCCATAGTGTTGTCCAATTTTCGAGGAGCCATATGGCAATGGTACAGCCATCTGTTTGTCTTGATATGCCTTTCCTGGCAAACCTTTTACCCATATGGGTTATTGGTGCTCTCATCTGTGTATATCATGAAGAGGTTCAAAACCAAAATCTATAATTTTCCCTGGTATAACTTTTAACAATTACACTGAACATAAGAGCACACTATCCCCATGTTTAACCTCATCCATTTTTGTTATGTACACACCTGCCTTCTTGTGTTACATGCAGGAACAATTTGATTTCCAGAATTTGTGAAAGCTGTCATCACAAGCTGTCAGGTTCGAGGCATCATAATCATCTCTAAGGACTGATAGCTTGTGCTTTGTGGATTTGAAACTTCATCACTAAAGAGATTAAATGATCCGTCCTTTTACATGATGACAGGGTAGCAATTTTGTGTCAGTGTAGAGATTCACACATTCAGACAATAAGGCCATGCCGAATGTATGCAGAGTCCTTTTATATTTTCTATGACAGCCATTTTCAATAATGTCTAAAATATTTGACATACACTGTTTAGAACAATTTTAAGTAAGGGAGTGTCGGCTTTCAGCCTGATGTATTAGCAAGCCTGAGTGAAATCATATTATAATCCCATTTAGCAATCTGCTCTTTAATTTCCTCTCTATGTGAAAGAGTTGTTGCAAATTGGATATACCCAGAGTACAAACCAGATATTTTAAGTGTATATATATTTCAAATCATCATATTAGAATAGATAAATATAGCCCTTTCTTATTTGGAGGGGTTTTTTTCCCCTGTTTTTAAAATAGTACAAACAATTCCATTTCAGATACCAAGCAAATGCAAAAATGCAAGGAAAATAGCATAGGCTAATATATTTATGGGGCCTATCCTGAATTTAGAACATAATGAATTGTTTGAAGTTCTTAGGTGTTTGTTGACTAATGAAATATATTGACTTGATGCATTGTACAAATTTGTAATGCAGTTTATTTATGACATTCATTGGTTTATTTGGCGACTTTATGGCCTTTGTTTGAAATTTCATGTTTTGTGTGAATTATACTAGTTGCAATTCACACAATGTATTTTATGATAATTTAATTAGATTATATCTCATTTTCTGATAGGATTTTTTTAAAAATGGTAAATTTATTTGGTTACATTTTAAGTATTTTATATCTGCTGCTTATTTCAGTTTAGTGAATTTTAAGACAAAAATCTCTTTGATTCTCAAGGATCTCTACCATGACCCTTGTGTTTTAAAATTCTTTCTTAAATAATAATCCATTAGGAAATCATATATCCCATCCTTTTCTCTTTTAGATGAATTTGACCAGAGTTCCCACCATTCATTTAAGAACTAAGATTGTTCTTCAGCCCTTCAAAAATTTCTGCTATCCAAAGCACTAACAAATCAACCATTGTCTTCGATACTAACAGGACTTTGTTCTGCATACAGCAGAAATGAGACATATTTTAACTTTATATGTCATAAAATATGACAGATTTTTGTGCGTATGTGTGTTTTCATCTCCATTGCTTCTCTCTATGGCATGTGTCTATGGTCTACAGACATGCAACAATTTATGAGTCTTTTTTTTTCCTAATCACCTTCCATGCTTGTTCACACATCTTCCTCTGCTATCTGTGGCTTATGTATTTCAGAGGTAGATGTTTAAATTAATTTAGGCAGTAAATGAGTTCTAGTTTTGTATAAAACCTTTCAGTGAAACAGAGGGCAAAGTATTCTCAAGACTGTTTGTCCAAGGCTGAGCTGAAAAGGGAAGAGTTTTGATGATTGAAGAGTTAAATAAACTTAATACCCCCTAACAATGTTCAGAGATTTCTGCCTTCTCTTGCTTCCTTTAAACTTTCTGGTAACTGAGGACCTTTGCATTTAAAAAGCTGCTTGTCTTTCCAAGGGGTCAAAGTTTCTATTTCAGGACATCTTGAACATATCCTCTTGGTCCCAATTTAGTAAATATATCTGAGTTTGGCAACTCAGATTCTGCCTTAAAGGTCTTGGCATAAGTAAGAGACAGCTGTGACATTTCTCGCTCTTTAGTCCAACATGCCAGTGTCATAGCAACACATGAATAATACTGTCATGAAAAGATACTAGGTCAGAAAGAATAAAAAGATAAAGTATTGGGGTGCAGTGACTATCAAAGTAAAATAGAAGATGATAGTTTTAAATATACTAGTTTCTGGAGTCTGCTTTACAATTGCACCTAGTTTCTACAGAAGGTCAGAGATCAGAGGCAATATGCCTACACCAGCATGTCCCTTCACCCAAGATACTATTGCCACTGATAGTCCCTGCCAATTACTCCAAGGCGATACAAAGATAATCATATTTCTTTCAGAACCCACTCTAGAATTTTTTACTTGTTTCTCTGCATCCTGCAGCTCTAGTGGCATTTATAAGACTAATCTAAGAGAAACTGTAAACCAGATTTGGGTACTCGAGAACATGAGACTACAGCTGAGTTGTGGAGGGAGACAATCTTCAGCGCTTCCCAAAATCCTATTCCCTAAAAATTTCAGGCTGATGACACACCTAGACCTCATCACATCTCCATAGAGGTGAAAGTTTGCCTTAAACTTTCTTGAAAAGAATAGGCAGAAAGCTGAGTGGAGGAAGGAATCGTATGTGTCTAAAGGTCTTGAGACAAAATGGAATGGCAGCTGGAACAGATAGCCAGACTCAGTCCATCTTGTAAATACAACATATGTTTGTTTTGAACACAGAATTTGTAACGATATGGAGACAGTGTAAATTTCTAGAAACTTCATTTCATCACATTATAATTCCTCGGGTAGCCTGTGTACCACTTTCCCCAAATCATGTCTTGTGTTACTATGAACACACCATATAAAGAAATAATATCATCTGAAAGTTCAGGTAGCTTTAGAAATAAGGCTGTTAGATCTCAGTTAAGTGTCACTAAGTAAGTTTGCAGCTGAGCACTCCCCTTAGAATCTCAACCAGGGATTTACAAATCATGAAGGAGCAGAGGTTTAGGCAAGAGTAAAGTTAATTTTTTGCACAGTAGCTAGTATGGGACTATGTTTAGGGTTTGTGCTGAACAATGATGATAATATAGAGTTGGGTTGTGGGGTTTTTTTGTTGCTTGTTTTGTTTTGTTTTTTGTTTTTTATTGCTGAGCAGTGCTTAAGCAGAACCAAGACCTTTTCTGCTCTTTGTGCTGCCACCTCAGTGAGAAAGTTGGAGGTGCATGGGAAGCTGGTAGGAAACACAACCAGGACAGGTGAACCTAACTGACCAAAGGAATATTCCATACCACATGACACCATGCTCAGCTTATAAAGCTGGAAGAAGGTGGTGAAAGGGGGGGATATTTGAAGTGATATATTTGTCTCCCCAACTGACTGTTGCTTGTGATGGGGCTCTGATCTGGCAATGGCTGAACACATGCCTGCCCAAGGGAAGCAGTGAATTAATTCCTTGGTTTGCTTTGCTTTCATGGTTGGATTTTTCTTTTCCTATTAAATTGTCTTTATCTCAACCCACAAGTTTTCTAGCCTTTTTCCCTTCCAAATCTCTCCCACCGATCCTTCAGGTGGGGGAGTGAGCAAGTGGCTGTGTGGTGCTTGGCTGCTGGCTGGAGTTAAACCATGACATCGACTTTTAATGAAATCAGTGTAAAGTCAGCTTATAATAGCATTAATCAATGGCTTAGTACAGTTAACAATAATAAAATTAAATGGTCACAGCATAGAACTTACTGTAGATAAAGAAATAGGCTTAGTGAAGGCTTTAGTGTTTTTTTCCTCTTACTAACAGTAGGCTACATAGATTTGCAGCTAATGAACTCATCAAGCATACCCGTGACTTTATTAGAAAATGTAAATTTACCTCTTGAGGTACGGTATTTAACATATGAATACCATTAGTTGGCAGTGATGTCAGGAATAATTCCTTTAAGCAGAAGACCAATGTACATGTCATCCTCACTTTGATCCTTGTGAAACAGCTCTTACTTCTGGACAAGTCTCACGAAACACTGCTGTTCTCCAGTGAGTCATGTGAAAGCATGGCTGGAAGGCTCCTGGCATATTTTCCAGTGTGCTATTAATGGACAAGATGTTTGGCATTAACACTGTGAGCAAAACTGTTCATTCCTCTAAATTCACTCAGGCCTCGGATACAATGTTCAAGTTCACCAATTTCTTAGGGCCAAAGCATAAAAAATCCTCTATGGAAACACACTAAAACTGCAGGTAACTACAGATTTTTCAGTAACTAAAGACTTTAAAATACTTGGAAAATAAGAATATTGAATTGTTTCTTTTTTACTAGCATCAAAATGGATAACAGTTGCAAAGCCTGATGTTTCATAAGAGGAAAGGGAAAAAGAGTACTGCTCTACATATTAAGAACACCTTGTGTCTCAAGTGATTCACTGGTCTGTCAAGAAAGTCACAAGACCACTTTTACTGAGAAGCTGCTCTACAGGAAAGAAACAACTTTTTTTTTTTTTTCCAATGAAAAATGAAAAAAACCCCTCAGATAATAGGAGCTCTCTAGCCTCTTTGAGTATTATAACTACCTTTTCATATGCCCTTTTACAAGGTCATTTCAACAGACTGATTGTAAGAGGTGAACAAACAAAAGTATTTTTTTCCATTTTGTAAAACTGATTGCTTTAGTAAACAAGACACAGTTTGGCTGTGATTCACAATAAATAGTACACAGAGGAGGCTTACAATTTTGCAAGTGTTGGCAGCAGGTAAAAGGACCATCACCACCTATTTGCAGAAAAAGAAGCCATATTGGTTAAAATGGGTTACTTGACAAGATATCTAAACTTGAACTAATGTTTTATTATAGCTTTTTGTTACTGTTAGTCAGTTAATTCAGAAATCATCCTAATGCCTATAACATTGACTGAAGTTTATAACCAGATTATATACTAGCAGTAATGAAACCTGCATCCAGTTTCAGAGATTTTTTTAGAGTTCTAACTCCAGTTTAGCTTTTCATCTCTTGTCCATAAGTGACTAAAAAGAAAAGATGTCTGGGACATAAAAACTGCAGTTTTTTAAAAGAAGAAGGGATGAGAAATTATTAGATTAAAAAGAAGACACAAAATACTGCTTGAATTTATTTATGCTGAATCCAAGCTAAAATTTGAACTTTTGGGGAAAAAATCAAACAACAAAAACAAACTAAAAACCAAACACAACAATAACTAAATCATTACTCAAAAAAACCCCACACAGTGGTACAGCACTTCCTCTTATGAGGGACTGAAAAAAGTTATTAAAGTTATTACTGGCTCAAAACAAGTCCTTGTGTGGGCAGAGGGGACTGATCAGGTTCTGCCAAGGTGTAATTGTACCCTATTACCCCCATAACCCCACTCCTTTGTGAGCCCTTAGTGCAGCTGTCAGTCACTGGCACACTTGAAACATCACACTACACCCTCTTTAGCCCCTAACCCCGCCCCAGGATGGCACACCAAAAGCTCCACCTGTGGGGGATGACCACAGGAGTCCAGAGCAAATAAAACCAACACCACATGACCCTACCATTCTTGGGTTTGACATACCCACGTCTACACTGGATCTAAGGCAGTAGCTGTGCTATAATTCTATTTCTTTCTCTCTCTTTATTTATTTATTTCTTCTCCTCCTAATTTCCTTTTATTGATATTTGGGTAACTTAAACCTGGATGGGATAAATTCTGCTAACTCAATGTTTTGTGAAATTCTTTATGTTGATTGAATTGCCTTAAACTTTGGGCTAATTCTCTCGTTTTTGAAAGTTTCCCAGTAGAAGTGTGTTATTTTGACTCCTCAGAAAACGTCATAGCATTTCTCCCATGCAGGACCTCGAGGTATAAAAGAGCTAAGGCCCTTTTTGCAGAGTTGATGCTTTGTGAAATGCTTTACTTTCGCTGAAGGTTGCCCTGCGAACTTCTGCCAGGTTCCCTTATTTTCTAAAGTTTTCCAGCAAAAGTGTGCTATTTTGACCCCCGAAGAAACATGTGTAGCATCTTCTCCTGTGTGTTTTTTCAAGGTATAAAAAGAACTCAAGGACTTTTTTGGAGCCATGTATCTTTTTAACATAAAACCACTAAGATGAGCTTTTGGGAAGAGCCTGGGGTCTTACACCTCTTTTCTCCTCCTGCCCCTCATTACCTGTTTGCTGAAGAGTTTGTGCCACTAGCACTCCATGACAGCACAGTGCTGCAACTTGGCACATCTTCAACCCCATTTTTTAGATCAAGAGAGATGGAAAGAAGCTGTGGCACTATGAGGAGACTGAGAGCATGTAAAGGTGGAAAAGGAGGAAAAAAATGTCTTGAAGGAAGACTGGTCCATTGTTATTTAATATTTTCTATTCTTTAAAATTACATTTTCTAACACTGACCAGCTAATCAAGTGTTATGAACATTAATCAAAGACAAAAATAATACAACTTCAGTCATAACTGGATTGGAACTGGAAGTAAATAGAAAAATCTGCTGGTTTGTCCCACTTAACACAATAGGAAAAAGGAAATACAGAAATAAAGTCACTGGGTCCTTTTTTCTAATACAAGACAGAGGATTACATGGTGACAGGATATTTCTGATGCAAT
The DNA here is from genome assembly GCA_035041345.1 of Poliocrania exsul. Taxonomy (NCBI): domain Eukaryota; kingdom Metazoa; phylum Chordata; class Aves; order Passeriformes; family Thamnophilidae; genus Poliocrania; species Poliocrania exsul. The sequence continues at coordinate 38,280,274 of JAWWLZ010000139.1, forward strand.
TGTTTCCACTTCAAGATAGTCGCAAATGATTTGGAAGAGAATGCAGAGAATTTTCAGCATAAATATACATAAAATAATTTGTTGTTTGTGCTATGCTTATGCCCACCTAAAATACATGAATACAATGACAAGAGTTTGAATTGATGAGGAAAAGAGAATTTGAATGCACAAATCCCAGAAGGATGGTTGCAGGAAAAATAATATTGTGAATGCATGACTCTGACTTTTATAAAAAGTAATGGACTAATTTCCAGTTTTCTTTTGAAAGAAAATTTCAGTTAATTGACCTGACTCTTTAAACATGTTGATTTTGGCAAGATTTCATATTTCAGTGAAAACTAGTCCCATCAAAACTGGTGAAACCAGCTTCATTTTCAGGCTTTATGCCCTAAAGCACTAGAATTTCTATACCCTATGTTGGAACAGCAGTAGCAGTCCAAAAGTTGTTGATGGTGTGGAGTGACCTGGATGGGTCACTCGTTGCTTACTTTGCTAAGAGACTGAAAAAGATCCCAGCTTTTTTCATAATGGTATGTGCATAAGGTTTCCTTCTCTGCGGATCCTAAGCCAGTGTCCCTAGATAGGTTGGAGATCACCTCTTCATTGACTTAGAAGGCAAGTTCCTAACTGTCTATAGCTCATTAAAAAAATTGTCTTTATAACATATTCTCCTTAATTGAACTGTAACCCAACTGAACTGCAATATTTTGTTACAAATCTCATATGCTTCCTTTAATTTTATTATGTCCTGCTGCCCAACAATTCAGTAGTAGACTGAATATGCTTCACTAATTTTTTCTACACTGTTAAAGTGCTGTGTTATGAAGTTTCAGGTTGATTTCTCTGTGAACTATGCATGCAATTATCCATGACCATATCTATAGAATCCACTGTTTTGTTTTTAGAGTTGGTGCAACTTGATAGAAGCTAAAAGCTAACACTGCAATCTTTCATGCAGACTTCATTTTGTTTGTCATTTTTGCCTTAATCTAATTTAAAATGTGTCTGTTAGAATACGAATTTGCTATTCTTGTTTGAAAACAGAATTCACAGAATGGCTTTGGTCAAAAAGCTACAATAAAAAAGCACTGCTCATTCTGATTATGCATTCAGTCAGAATGAAAGATATCTTAGAAATGTACTGTACTGCATAGTCCAAAATACTTTGTACTGTACAGGGCTAACAGTCACAGAGTTGCAGTGGGATAACGTACTTGAAAAAAATATTCAACATGAGGAATCAAAATGTCTGGAGAGTCTTTTTTTTTTTGGTGGTTTGTTTTGTTTTGTTTTAGGGGGACGTTTGTATGTGACTAAAAAATAGAAGAGAATGAAAAGAAAAAAAAAGAAAATAAAATAAGCAGTTATTAATGAAAACAGGACTACACTTTGCTAAACAGACTTCCATTTAATTTAAATTATAAATTAAAAGACAGTTGTTATTAATATTTCTTCTCATTAAATAATAAATAAAAATAATTGTGAGGGTAAAATTCCACTTAGATAGATGACATAAAATTCTCCATAATTATTTGGACTCCTTAGGAACTATTTCAGAAAGACTGAAGAGTACCTGAGTATGGAAATGAAATTATTCTTTTGACACATCACTCTTCCAGGGCAACAGGGTGGTATCACTTATTGTCTCAGCTTCACAAGTTAGACAGTATTCAAATGATAGGTATGTGACACCTGCACAAAAGGAAACGTCACATTAAAAATTGAAAATATTAAGAATAAGTTAAACAAATGCAGCTGTGAAGTATGAGTAGCTAAAATCAGAACACAGGGGGAAAAAAGTGAATTAGCATACAGAAATGCTTAGAATGCCATGACAACACAGAGACAGGCAGGCTCAGGCTATTTCGTATCATTCTATTTGACTTCTTCTTGCCCCTTGCCTCTCAACTTTCAGTCCAGGAGAACAAATGCTTTGTGTGATATTTTAATGAATTCTTTGCACATTTACTGTCACTAAACCCTATTTTCTCACTGTTAATTATAACAGTTCTCCTGTTAGTAAAAAAAATAAATGCCATTCTAGTGATGCCTAATTCTTGATTTCTCTCTCTGGAAGAAAGCAGAATTAATGTTATAGCAACCTGTTTAGGATTCTTTACTTCAGATTCTTTCAATATTTTCATTAACTCATAATTTCAGAGGTTTCAAAGCTTACAATATTTATTCTGTGCACAACTGGACAGGTCTGACAGCGCCTAAGACCTAAGCCTGGAGCCAAAGTCAGTATGCCACTCTAGGAAGGGTGAGTGGGCAAGCTAGGTCATTCACATATATACAATAAATTTCTGCTAAGTATATAGAAAGATCTGTAATATTTGTAGATATTTTATGTCTTTTGTAATAAGTAAAGATATATCTACCATGGAATCACATCCATGTGGTCTTTTGAGGGACAACTGTATTATTGTTTATGCTATATGTTTTTTTTGTAAATCAATGGATGACAGATAAACACTAATTGTTCTGAGGTAATCTAATTGCTTTCCCTGATCCAGTGCTATATAATGCACACAGTAGGCATATCACTTTTGTCTCCTCTAAAAAAAAAGCAAAAATGTCTGTCTTTTTAGTTGCAGTAATTTCTATTTTTTCTTAGGAAGATGAGTCCTTATAAAGCAGAAGAAATTTTCTGCAACATTATATATCTTGTAATACAGGAAGAGTTGTGACATTCCATGAGTAAACTACACAGCTCCAGCTCTTCTTTCCTTTTAACAATCAGCCTTTTAAAGGAACACTATGTTAAAGCTATGAGGCTAAATTAGTAAATCTGTTGCTAATAAATAGCCTAGGTGAAATCACATTCATGAGTGAAGAATCTTAAAAGTCAAGTTAAAATATCTCAGCCAATTTTAGTACAAATTATACAAACTGAAAAAACTAAAAAAGCATGCTGTGTATCACCAAATTCAAATAAATAAATAAATAAACAAATAAATAAATAAAGAATCTTCAACAGGGGAGCACCTTCCTGTCCTGTTACTTATTGAGGGATGAAGCTGATTATGTAGGAACAAAGAGGGTTCCAAAGCCAGGAAATGTCATTTCCAGAAGCAGTACATATCCTATCAATCACAGGGACACTCACAGTACTTGATATGCTTTGTCCTGTCTTTCTCCAGACTCCTAATGTCGCTTCTGTGAAGTTTAAAGTCAGCCCATCTTATATCATTCTTACCCATGCTATGTGTCACATTACCTTAAGACACAGAAGAAGAGATCAGCTATACAGGAAGAAATGTAGACAGAAGTTGGACTGGCATTTTGAAGATACAAGCAGTGTGTTCTTCCAAGAAGCTTGCCCTTGCTCTTGGAGGTAAACCTGGAAGATTCTTTTCGAAAATATTATCAATTGCCTGAAGTCTCTGAAAAACTTCTGTACACAAATTTCTTTTTCCATTTGTGAAAATTTTCAAATTAATTATTAGTGTATTTCTTTGCATTTAAGCAGGGAGTTAGCAATATTTTTTGCTTAACATTGGTTTTTAAAATATGTTTCCAAGTACTAACAGATTTAGTTTGCAACTCTGGTTCATGCATATTTTATCTGCAATGAAGATTACAACCTTACCTAGTGACATGTAGCAAGGATATTTTCATCAGGTCATAGGTAGATATTACTGATATTTTTGTAGCAAAGAGTAGATCTTAACCTGTGCAGCTTGTATTTCTAGAAGTGTTAACGTACACTGAGGACACTGGTAATGCTATTTCGGACTAAGCAGTCCTCCATGACACTGGTAAAGGTGGAATTACTGTTGCCTTCCCTAAGGGATTAGGAAAATCAGTTCAACACTTGTACAGAAGAATATTGGGTTTCTTGAGAGAATTTGGCATTTAGAAATTAAACTAAATCAGTTCACCTTGCAAGTAGAGAGTGACTACAATACAGCAGTTCTTATTTAGAAAACATACTACTAAAAGAGCTAATAACCAAGAAGCCCTTGTCAGTAAGCTCGATGTTTTATCAGAATAAAATCTTATACTGAAAAATCCCCCTCACCAAAACTTTGTTGTAATTCAATATCAGAAGAAAGTTTTCATTAGAAAGAAAATTGATATATGACACAGTTGAAGACAGTATGGAAGTAAGATTATGTTTTTACTGCACACTCAATGATCTGAGAGCACATTTTATGAAAATTTATTTCTAATGGGATGAGTTCCTAGGTACCACTCTGTGGGTTTAGTCCATGAATTTAGTGCTTCAAAATACGCTAGACTTTGAAGGAAAGGATTTAAAGATGAGTCATAACAGTCAAAGCAGAATAAAGTTATGGAAGCAATTTTAATTTTTTTTTTATTATTGTAGTAAAAGTTTATGGTTTATTTTTGCTTCCATTGAAGTGACTAGCATAATTTCCATTCTCTTCTTAGCTTCCTGTTGTCTATTTGCCTATCCTTTAAGTTGTTTAGAGCTAATTGTGACTTCCTTTCAAGTTTGCTGGAGTGTATTGGTTTGAAATCAATTTATAGATTCTAATTCACAAGGAAACGAGCAACTCTTTTTTATTACTGTGGCCAGACCCTTTGCCCAGGTAAAAGTACTTTATTTGAGTCTGTATTTCTCACATGTAAGAAAGGACCTGATTGAAATGTATTAACTTATTTTGAGGGAAAAGAATCTCAATCTTGTGTTGATTATTGCTCCACTTGGTATAAATAAATTTAATATTCGAATATGGATGTTCCACTTTGTAATTGCAGTCTTTGTATGTGGAACTTTTCAAATGCTTATAAAATATTCAAATATTCATTGAGCCAAAATAAAAATGTATGTGACCCTGTAGTCTTTGCAAAGCCATTTGCCTGTTTTCTGGTTCCTGTTTCAGAATATGTTTTAATAATTCATATGAAGACAGAGAACATCACTATAAGTTATCCAGAGTAACTTATCACAGCATATTTGATAGAGCAGGTTGGACTTTTCTTCTAGGAAAATCTGAATAACTTTTAGAGCAATGGAGGAAACTCTAACTGGCCTTTTGAATTTTATTACTTTTAGGAGTTTCTTTGGGTTTTGTGTATATGGATTGAAATATTTCACACAAAACTGAGTAATGTATTTATGTAGACACAGAAAAAGGAAAAAAAAAAAAGCCTGACTGTCATTTGCTCAGTGAACAAGACATTGTCAGTCAGAAACTTCCTTTCCCCACTTATCTGATCAGGTGAGTACCTAAGGAGCAATTATTTAAGTGGTTCTGTTTCTATATTTTTGAAAGGGAGATAGAAAAAGTCCACTAGAACACTCCCTAAAGGAGATCTCAAGGAACCGCATGCATGGAAGCACTCCTTCCAACTCTCATGGCCCATAGGAAATGCCTAGATTTGGCAGAGGTTCATATGGAAACTTTTAAGTATTAGTTCACATTCTTATGTGTATTTATTAAGTCAGGAGAAAAATCACTGAGGTCTACCTTGTTTTGCAGAGAAATAATTAATGATCTCAGGTCATAGCACAGATAATTAAAGATAAACAAACCAAGGTCTAACTTAACAAAAAAAAATAATATCAGAAATTACTATATTAAGAGTGTTTATTTTCAACACAATTTTAAGTAAAATAATTTAATAGTTCTTATGCTGTTTTATACTATTTTAGGGAAGCATAACCTCAATATCATGCAGTCAAGTTTCCCATATACAATAACCAGAGTTAAGGGGAAAGGAGCTGTGTTGCGAGAGGGTTCTTTGTGCCCTCGCCAGCCCACCCCACACGGTACCCTCGGGTTCGGCGCCAGATATCAAGGTGTGTTCTCATCGAGATATAGCCTTGACTCCAATGGTTAAAAACAGGAATGTTCAACTTTATTGGGGAGTGAACAGGTTATATAGCTTTTTGGGGTAAACACGTGAACAAAAACAACATTTCATAGGCTGAGGGTCTCTGTCCACGCGGCAGCAGGCTGCTCTGATTGGCTGAAAGACAGAGTCCACGCTGAGAACAGCACAGCCCTGGCACCAGTGAGACTGGGCTGCCCCCCGCCTCTGGGGTTGTTTACTGCCTTTTGGCTGCCTCAAGCTTACAGTGACCTTGCCAGCCTGTCAGCTTTCTGGTCAGTGTGTTGTGCAAAGGAGGCTCAAGGCCAAACCTCTCCCTACATCAGAGAGTAGTAGCAATTTCACTTTTTACTTTTCCTATATGAAATGAATGTCCACACAATATTTTAAGCAGAAGAATGCTTTGGCATCGGGTCAATATTCAGTGAAATCTTATTATCTGTAGATTGCCTATATACATGTGAGTTTTTTTTTTTCAGAGAGAAGGATTTTCAGAGCATTGAGTAAACAAGAAAACAAGTCTTATTTCTTTATATCTATGTGCCCTGAATATTCATAGTAGCACATTTCAAACACATACTTCTTTTTACAATACTCTCATGTGCAGATGGCAGACATATTGCCAAAAAACCCCCCATAGTGGCATTGTAGTATGGTGGACTCTAAAAATCTGGTAAGGATTCATTTTTTTGGCCATGTACTGCAAACTAGAGAGACTAAGACAGCAATAGCAGATAGCACAACTTAGAGAAGAGACCTACAGAATGAAATAGACTATGGGGAGGAGCTTACATTCATTCCCTGCATTTCATACATGCTGTAGCTGAACCCTGTTGTCCAAATGACCATTACTATTTGGAGAATATTCAGTGCTTCCTGAGGAGCATGTTCTTTTTCAGTTTTATCCAAAAGGGAAGGATCAGGGAAGCCAAGCAAAGCACGTTGGGAACTGATTGCAAACAGATGCTAAAGTGTTTTTGTAACCATAGCACCATTTTATCAGTTCAGTTACCCTCTAACAGGTCTTTGGCATCTTCCTGTGAATCACATTCTCATTAAATATATGGATTTATTTGGGTAATGAAACAAGAAGAGAAACTTCTGTTATTACCACAACTTTGGGCATTTGAACTCCAGCAGAGGACAAGATTTGCAAACACAATCAAATAGATATTTGAAAGGCATTGTTTGAGGAGGTAATAGATCATAGGCACAAGAACAATAACAAAATTCTCATTATTTTATTTTTCCTACAGTGAGATATAGCAAGAGAAAGAGAGGAAATAAGGAGATGTATTTTTATTTACTTTTGTCAGAGAAAAATCTGTTCACACAGATACTGATGTATTTCTGGGGAAAAAAACCCCAAAACCATAGAATTATTCTCCTTATGAATATTCTTAGAAATCTGAAACTTCACTAAGCTGTATATATGAACTTGCTCTGTGATAAAAATTACTTTTCATTTCTCTGTCTTTGACCAGTTTCCCATAGAAACTGAAATTCATATTCCATGTACTGGCAATGATGTCAAAAACCTATAGGCTGCCAACTTAAAGTAATTATTTTCATTATAAAGAACAGTGGGTTGAATCTACAGGGTTTGTTCTGAAAAAATTCTGGTTTTGTCTACTATGATAGACCATGATAAATGCATACTGCAAATGGAAAGCACAATAATGGATTTCGATAGGGATAAAAAGCTGCTTCATACCTATAATTTAGCTTGTTAAAAATGTTAAATTCACGTACTTCTATTTGAAAGCATTTCAGACCTTTGATGTTTCTATATTGGTAGGAACATAAATGTTACTAACAGTAACTAAGTCTGTAAAGTGATAGAAGTTACAACTAGGACAGCAACTTCTTCCTTTCTGTTGATTATATGTCTGAAGCTGTCTGTATAGGCTGGTGCTGGGAAAAAGTGTTATCTCTCAAAAAAAAAATCATCCAAACAGAAAACAATGCCTCATTTTTAATAACTTGTGGCTTGTCTTAGCATTCCTCTCAAACTGACCATGCTTGCCATTAAAATATTTTGATGATGATGGCTAGGCATAGCGAATGAAGATTTGGGAAGGGCTCTACTCACATGGGTGTGTCCTTCGAGCCTGCACAGTGGATTTTTAAGGTGAGGCACAGTGTGCGCAGAACTGACCTCACCCTTTCACTCCTAAGGTTCATCTGCCACAGCCAAGCGAGCTTGTACGGTGACAGTGAAGTCCTCAGGACTAGAACCTACAGCTCCCGGTATTCCCAGGAGGTCTCCCATCCAAGTACTAATCGGAGCTGACCCTGCTTAGTTTCCGAAATCTGATGGGATTGGGCATCAGAGTGGCATTTAACTGCCTAAAATATTTTACTGAGCTACTATTACTACCAAGGTGCATTTAAAGGGGATAGTATAATCATAATATTTCTTTGAAATACTTAGTGGTTTTTTTAATTGCTCTTAAAACTTCCTCCTTTCCTGAAACCCTGTAACCATAATACTGCATTTTTAAATTATCATTTTCTACAAGGTTGCTAGAAATATTCCTTTTTCCATTCTGGTATTTGCATGGCTTAAGGACAAAATCACTCTAGTTCACTGTTGAGTACTGTAGCTGGGGTTGGTTATTAACTATGTCTCTGTTGAAGGACATAGCTGAGGAACATATGTTGTATGGAGATCTATTTTTCCCACCTGGACAACAGAGAAATAACAACATGGTTCATCTGGTTGCTTCCATGAGGAAAGACACAGCCGCTGTGATGAGGAAAGACATAGAGCAGAATTGCCCCCTTACTCTGAAAATCACATGTCTTTGGAGACAGCAGCAGAAAATATCACTTTCCAAGTTTGTTTGTTTGGTTGTTTGGGGTTTTTTGTTTACTTGTTTTTAAAAAATACACCATTGTCACGTGAAAGGTGGGGGGGACGTGGGGGTTGCGGGGGGGAGTGGGAACAGAAATGCAAAGACTTCTAGTTCCACTTGTATTAATATAAAGTTACTAGCCATAAGTGTCCTCGGAACAATCAAAGCTTTATAAACCCAGAACTACCTGCCAAACTCAGGGCAGAACACAGGCTGGAAAGATTTTTGACTCCCCTATGAGGACCACACTTTAAGCCAAGGAAAACTTATTAGCAATACGTGCCTCCAGACAACCAGATCCTTATGCACCCAACACTGCCTACCGACAGGGATAGCACACAGGTTGGAAGGGTTTCTGACCCCTGATATGAGACTACACTTAAGCCAGGGAGAATTTATAGCTATATAAGCATCTCCAGAAAATTAGAGCCTTATGTTTCCCAACATTGCCTATCAACTACGGACAGCACACAGTTTTGAAGGGTTTCTAACCTCTGCTATGAGACCACACTTAATAACAAGAAAAGAACTTTCCCCACAACAGCTCCCAAAATAACATTTTTTAATACAAGTATGTGACAGATATTGTGGGTTGTGCATTGCCGGTGATAATGTTTAGCTGCAAGATTGTATTTAAATGATAATAAAAGACCTCAAGAGAAACCAGCACAGAACACATTTTACAGAGAACAGCACACTAAACTTAAGTTTCAATACAGCAGTATTTCCCACTCTCACGACAGACAGAAACTAGCAACAAAAAACTACTAACTAGAAACACAACCACCCAAAACACTTATACACTCCCTCAGTAACATCCAGCTTGCACACCACCTTCTCTGTTACACAAAGCAAAAGGAAAGGACAGAGCTGCTTCTCATCAACACACATGTTGAAAAAGAACTTCACAGTGCAAAAGAGCAAGATAACTAATTAAGTAAAGTAGCAAAGTGTAAAGCAAGTTACATTTCACTTTAAACCAGGGATAAAACTTTCACCATGCAGATAAATGTTTTCCCTTTCCCCCAATATAGGAAGATACAAGTTGGTTGGAAATGCATAATGTAGTTCTCTGACTCTCTTTTTTAAGTGTCATTGTTTGCACATAATAAAGTGATGATGTTTAGTATCCAGAAATAGCAGTCACATTTCATGTATTGGGCTTCTCATAACCAGAAGGGAAAGCTAGGGCACTGACTTCTATGAAAATATTAAGGTAGGTTAGGTTTCTGAGTAGACAAGTATTTCTACAACTTCCCAGAGCATTGTTTTCTTTTTGAATAACTGATTTTCAATAGAATATTACTAATTATAATTACAGGGGGGAGTATTTTGTTTTTTGTCTCTTCAGCACAGCCTTTTATTCTACTTAGGCATTCAAGCTGTGTCAATTATGTACATATTTAGTTTTCTCAAATAGTTAAATTTCCATCTTTAGACAAGAAGAAATACTCATGGAAGTTTTGTGTTCTCTACCTAAATATTTGTGTAATGTATTTAGTGTGACAACATATGATTACTGAAGATATAGTGTATTCTTCAGGCACAAGAGTACTTGTAATAATGGAAATTAATGGCAATCCAGCCTCTGCACAGGTTGGGGTGGAAGGGAGGAGAGGTAGATGAGATGCATTAGGTGCTCAGTGCAAATTCCCAAAAGCTTATGAATATGCAGAGGTATCAATGAGAATGTGTGACTATAAGAATATTTTCAGATGATAATTCCAGAGTTTTCTCAACAATCTGTATGTAGTTTGCCATCTGCAAAGCCTCTTAAATGAGTATGAATATGGAGTAAGTGCAAAATGTATCCAAGCTTATTTACAAAATGAATTGGCAGATTTCATTTTGTTTGCTCTGGAGAACTACTGCAAATATATTCATTCAAAATTTTATTTAATTTATGCTAATAAAATAAGCCAGACCAGTAATAGGGAAGAAAAAAAAAGGACATAGTAAAACACTAATGTGAGAGATCTGGAGGCTGCACATTTTTTCAATTTTCATCAAATACTATGTTTTATGATTATTTTTTCTTCTATAAGACACTATATGAACACCCCTGGGGCACCAGGAATCCAAAAGAAATTAGAGTAATTGATTAGCACTTGCCCAAAATCACCATTCATCTGGCATAAATGTTGCATCAAAGCTGACATGTTTTCGAAATCTTTTCATTTGGCTGGTATTGTAAGCAAAACACTAAAAGACAAATCACTTTTACACAATCAAATTAAATAAAAGGTTCACTGTCACTATCTAAGAAATACTTTTAGCAACCTGATGTAATAACTTTTCAGGAAAATAGAATTTTTTTTCTCAGTGATGAGGAGTTAGAAACACAATTTAAATCAATCAGCATAAAAGCTGAGATAGAATCTAAATCATGAAGGTCACAAGCATTCCTGACTTTGTTTAGGTGTGATGACACCTTGGTGAAATACTGGGTGATCCTGTTAGAAATGTTGATATAGCATCATTTGCCACACTGTTTTCCTGTTGCTAGGCACTACCTGTACCTGATCTGGGAATAAAGACAGAATTGTACCACATCCTATTAGTCTCTTACTCACATTGGAGCTATATTAAGCATATTTTTCAATGTATAGACTTTGTTGTTAGCCCTCGGCCTGTGGCAAACTGTTTTGCCAGGCAGGTCAAATAGGTAAACTAGGTAGGAGGGGAAAAACGAAAGCAACCAAAAAAGTCTTAAGAGCAACTGATTTGATTTTCAGGCTTCAAGGAATACAAGTTTTGTCTTATCACATACTAACTCATGTAAATCTGATGTAAATGTTACATGTGTTCTATTTTAAGAGAGAGTCTGATTATAACTATTAATAAATAAAAATTATTACATTAGTTGCTAATAAAATCTGCTTACTTATTGTTCAATCACTTGACTTCATCTGCTTGAGGGAACTGATGTGAGATTGTGGATACTTTTGCTGTATAAGCTGCAAAAATTATCTGCAAGTGTGGAACTCGTCCCCCTCTTCCCTCTTGCTGTCTTCTATCTTATTTGAAGAGGCAACTTAGGCTGAGGTTTTCAAAGCATCTGAAGTCTCACAGTTTTTAGAAAAGCACAGTTCTCACTTGACTTTCCATGCTCCCATGTGTATCGTGCTAACCCACCCCAGTGCCTTCTGGGCATTGGAAACTGAACCCCAGTGCTTGCTGAACTGCCTGAAGGATAGATTTAGATTAGCTATTCAGAAGAAATCCCATAATATAAGTGAGTTGAAGCACTGGGAGAAGTTGTCCAGAGGGGTTGTGGACTCCCCATCCCTAGAAGTATTCAAGGCCAGGCTGGATATGGCTCTAAGTAACCTACTCTAGTAAAAGGTGTCCCTGCCAATGGCAAGGGGCTTGGAACTAGGTGATCTTTAAGGCCCTTTCCAACTCTATCCATTCTATGACATCCTCAAAGCAATTAACCTAATTAATCCATTTTGTTGTCTTTATTTCCCCTGAGTCACTAAGTTGAGCAGGCTCAAAAATAGGTTTGGTGAGGACTGGAGTAATGTAAAACAGATAAGGAAAGTATGTGGTTGACAGCAGTGATAGAGAGAGTCAGTAAGGGAAACAGGACCCCTTCTTTGGTGGTGGTAGGCTGGTAGGCTGGCTTGCTCATCTTTGGAAAATGTTGCCACAGGTCTCAAAGGAAAGAACTAGGTTTGATCTTTGTGTGCTGGTAACACAGCGTTCTGAGAAAGCCTTTAAAGTACAGAGAGGAGGAAAAACAACATCCTTTGGGTTTCTGGAAGATATTATGAACTGCCATCTTGGATCCCTACTAGTGTTTCTCCTTTTGGCATATAAGAGGTATTTTAACTACTTAATTAATCCCTGCTAATCACATGTCCACTGAAAGGCAACACTAGACTCAAATGCCTTTTGAGGTGTTATCTGAGGTGTCTGCACTCCGCCACACCACCTTAGTAATCCCTGCTTAGTTATGTCAGGGAACTGTGCACATCTGCAACATGTGCAGCATTCAAAAAGATGACTGACAGAAATGAGAAAAATTGCAGCTCTAGGGGAAGAAACAAAGGCAAAGAGAAGCTGTATCTGCTATCTTCCTTCTCCATGCAGACCTAGGTCTTAGCAATGCTTTAAAAGACATGCAATGCTGTCCTATCTGTAAAGAATGATGCCTCTTGCTTCCCCCTCCAGAGAATCTCTCTGACTGCATCAGTGGGCTCATGGTATCAATGGTAATAACTAAAATTAAAAGTGCACAGATTCCCTGATAATGGCCAGAGGCCTCCATGATCATATATGCGGAGATTTAAAACCAACAGAAAACATTTACAGGTTTTCAAGTATATATGTGATGCAATACATAGCATATGGTCACACATTTCTTGTAGTTTTCAATGTAATACAAAATGGTAATTATTTCATAACTGTATTAGAAAAATAAAAGAAGGGATCTCTGAATCAGAGATGTTTGCCTTGATAGCATAGCAAATATCTGAGTAAGGTGTTAGGATGTTAAAACACAGACAAAAAGGCAATAGATTTTGTTAACGCACTTTGATCCACATCTACAGCTCCTTGATGTTTGGCTAGAAAGCCTTCATAAGGCAGAAGTGTTGTTTCTCTGGGGTGGATGGCTTTCTTTTATTTCTGTTAGTGCCCAGATCTTATAGTGGAGTACAAAGATTTGTCACACACATATTAGGAATTCATAGTATCTGTATCTCACTTTGAAGATGTTCTAGGGTGTCTTGGACGTTGATCCAATAGAGTTCCTCTCAAAAGCAAATGAATATATTTTATGACTGTATATCGAGTTAATTCATTTCAGATAAACTGCACCATGTTAGATCTGTGGCAGAATCACTAAATGTGGGCTATGTAAGGAAAAAAAATACCTAAATTCATGTCTTCAAAATTAGTATAGAAAAACTACTTTCATTTTGTGGTTCTTAATTTTTGTCAGATAAAATGCAAAATAAGGTATAAGGTACACAATTCTGAGACTAATTCAGAAACCTTCTTTTTTCCAAACAAAGTGCAGCTTTTTCAGCTGTTGAAAAATTGTTTTGTTAAATAAGTGGGTTTTTCAGGATAGTGAAAAAAAAAATAAAAGGAAAGGGTATTAGGCTGCCTCAGATGTATTTTGACTAGGACAGGTACATTTTGGTGAGCCCTGGAGTTGCTCCTTTTTACTTTTTTTTTTTTTTTCAACCCAAAAACAGTTCCACAAAGTCTTTTACTTGTGCTAGAAACTTTTTATTTTCAAAATCCTTATGTGATATGAAATGTTTCTGCCACAGTTTATTTGAATTCTCACTTGCAGAAACACTTGCAAACCATGAAGGGCTAAATTTGTCTCTAAAACAGTAAAAGATGCCCTTCTGCCAACGAAATGTCAGGTAGTGATAGACTGAAGGGCAATGTAAAGAGCACAGCAAACATGAACATTGGTTCACAGGAAGACTGAATTTGGAAGGGTTCTCCTGAGATCACCTAGTTCAAGCTGCATGCTCAAGCAAGACTAGCTAGGGCAGGTTGTCCAGAGCTATAGTCTGTTGGGTTTTCAATATCTACACAGGTACAGACTACACAGCTGCTCCTGGCAACTTGTTTGGTGACCTTCACAGTAAAAAAAGTTTTCTTATTTTTACATGTAATTTTGTATGTCCATTTTCTCTTGTACTGTTAGTGGGCACTACTGAGAAGATCCCACAGTGAGTTAATCTTAGTGATCCTTCATCAGACTTGTTCCAGTAAGCACATAACTTTCTTGTACTGGGGAGCCCAGAACAGAATGCAGCACTGGAGATGCAGCCTCAGCCATGCTGAGTAGAAACAAATGACCACCTACCTCGACTTACCAACAACATCTGTCCTAATGTGGCCCAGGAGGCTGTTGGCCTTTTTGCCACAATGGCACATTGCTGGCTCATGACCAGCTTGTCCACCTCCAAGCTTCTACTCGGAAAAGCAAAAATGTAGTTGAAGATCCATATACAGTTCTCAGAAATACATGCTTCAACAGACTCACTTCTATATCAAAAAATTAAAGAAGCTGATCAAGTAAGAACTTGCAGAACTTGCAGACTAGAACAGCAAATAACTCTGCTGTAGACTTGAGTTTATTTTCCTTTCAAAGGATTGCTAACTGCTATGCACAAGAGATTTTGCAGAAAAATAATAATCAAAGACTGCTATATTAACACTGTTAGGCTAATAGCATAATTTCATCTACTCAGTCCTCTTCAAAATAATTTTTTTCCACTCTGGAAACTGCATGCAAGATGGTTCTTGTTCTCTTTTGGATAACCTATGTAAATATTTTACTGGTCAATTCTTACAAATGTAACCTGAATGTGAGGTAAAATATGTTCAAAAGAGCTCAGAAAGCTTCCTTTCATAAACCACAGTCTGAAATCTGTTCTCTTTGCCTGTGATAAACCAAGTCAGAGCAGGAGCTTCCCTTTTATTTTGCTTGGTTTTAGGTGAATATATTGCATTATTTAAACTCTTCTGGAATAACAGGTGACATAGCATGCAATACAAATAATTATAAAGTGATCTCTCCATGACAAGTAAAAATAACTAAATTAGATTTTAATTGATTAACTTAATTGATTTGAAATTATGTGAAAGAATGGAGGTTATCTCCAAAACTTAGATAAGAGTGCAATTTTCAGTACAAACATCAAAATTACACACATGAATTTTCAGATACAGTGAGAAGCTGCAAGCCTTCTGTCATTCTGCCCTTAGATGGTGTGAAGTTTGCACTGAAGTCAGGAAGAAAAATATTCACAAGAAATACAATGGCATATTTGTATCACTAATCTACAGTCCACTTTCAAGTTACATATTTACCAAATATATCTATTTTAACATTATCATTAACATAAATATAGTTTATCTTAACATTTGTATGTACAAACTCCAAAAACTCAAAAGTCCAATCAAAAAAAGAAAAAGACATGAAAAGGAAGGAATTTTTAATTGAACAAAATATAAAGATCTGATTACAAGTACAAGGATATAGACCCTACTGAAATCAGTGACAGCAGACAATGAAAATTGTCCCACCTTCTTCCCCTACCAGTAGCTTTCATGCAATGGTCAGTGGAATAATAGACTGAGATATGGAAAAGATAAATCACAGCACATTCACTACAAAGCCAAATAACAATCCCCTTGATGGAAAATTGTCACCTTAGAGATGGATTGTTCAGAAACTGAATGCAGCAGAGCAAAACAATGTCATTTCAATTTTAGTTGAATTCTGTCTAGAATCCAATGCATAAAGTCTCATCATAACAAATAAACATTCTCATGTTTTGTGTATATTTTAGCTGTCATCTGAGGAAAAAGCAAATGTCATAGTCTTTATTTACAAAACACAGTCTTGATCTTCCTAAATTACATATTGCTTCAAAAATAAGTGTCTTGGGTTAAGCTGGCAAAACGCCAACTGCCCAAAGACAGAGTTAGGCTCAGCTGAGAGAAGGGAGAAAGAAAAAAAAAACCTAAAACCAGTTTTATGCTTAAAACTAGCGACATGTATTTATACAGAAAAAAGTAAACTACAATACTACAATATAACATACACTTACACAAGTTATGTATAACAAGAAATAACTTCCCACTTCTCAGTAAACACAAATTCTACCATTTTAACTACAAATCACTTTAGAGAAGTCAATTCCCCAGAGAAAGACTTAAGCAGA
>JAWWLZ010000139.1:38304945-38317383 GCA_035041345.1 Poliocrania exsul
TTTCTTTCTCCCTTTTCTCAGCCGGGCCTAACTCTGTCTTTGGGCAGTTGGCGTTTTGCCAGTTCAACCCAAGACAGTCTGAGAGGCAAAAACTTTCAGGAACTATTTTTGTGCATGAAGCATTATTGTTTTGCAAGTTATGGATATCACATTATCATGGATGAAGCCACAGCATCACTGCTGCAATGAAACAGTCAGATGATGTAGAGACATGTAAACCCCATAAAACCAAAGTTTCAAGTTTGTTTTATTAGACAGACATTATTGCATTATGAAATAGGAGGAAGTGGTTCTGCCTTTTTTTTTAAATGTGGATTTTATAACTCTGTTCAAAGCTAGACAGCAGTGAAGTGAGGGCTGAGGTATTTTTACTCACATTGGGTTTAAAGCCTCCAAAGAAGATCTTGTCAACCTCCTTGGAAGATGACACTACACAAAATTATGTAGATATCTCTCATGGCCACACAGAGCTGGGAACACATATATAATTATACATTGCTGCTTTTTTGTATGTTAAGTTAATCCCTCCAAATTTCATGTTCTCACTGATTACTTATTATTTATTGTTTCTATACTTCTAACTTCTTGGCTAGGTAATCAAGCTTACAATTGTCTTAGTGTTTCTCTTGCTTGATTTGTTTGGTTTTTTTTTTCTTGTTTCCTCTCACTTTACTTAACTTCTTTGTCTCCTCCACTGTCTTTCTTTCCTGGCTATAACATTCTGCTCTTTTGTGAATTTTTAGACTCTTGTCTTTGTTTAGGTTTTTTTAACTAAAATATTCTTCTGACCACTATTTTTATGTGGTTTATAGTATTGGAAGTCCATTTGAAATTATAGACAAAGCAGAAATATCAAAATGCTTTCCTTATTCAAGGCATTTGGTTTTGAAGATAATAAAATCCTGTTATTCAATGCAACTCATAGTCTGCATATTGCTTTCTTTTACCTATGGTTTTAATGTAAATTAGTTCCCAATATTACCATGAAACCGTTGAAAAAACCCTCTACTCTACCTTCCCTGCAATACTCCTATCTGTATTCTGAATAATTTTTAGGGTATGGTAATAGAGATATAGAGATATCAGTTAGAGTAATTTGTGAATTTGCCAAGACTATTTAAAAAAAAAATTACTTTAAAATGCATTTTTCTTCAAGTCTAATAAATGACTGGTTTCACTCTAACAGAAAACAAGCACTTCAACTGAACAAATACTTAGTTGACATATTTAAGAATTCCCTTTTATGCTCTACCTGCTGCATAAATGGTAGTGAACTTGGAAGGTTTTGGAAGTCTTCACTCTGTTGAACATGTTGATGCATGTAGCATTTCTTATAGCCTATATATTTCACTAAAATCTTTGTAGTGTCCTTAAGGATAATTTATATTTTTGTTGCTTGTATCATTTGTAATCTTGTTTTCCCTGTGGAGTGATCCACATATCTTTCTACACCAGGGTAAAACTGAGCTGTGCCATCCTTTGCCTTGCCTTGGTTAAGAGTGAGTTGTAGGTCATACATTCTTAATTTTAAATCCAATAAATCAGTTGAAATAATCTTATCTTTTAGAGTCATAAATCATACTGTATTAATGTCTTACAGAGATGTGAACTTGTACTCAGTCTACAAATGAAAATACTTCACAAAGTATTCCTTGCTTTAATACAACTACTTTACGCACTCTTTTGTGTGTTATCTTTGGAAATATAAACTTAAAATTAGGTAATGTTCAAAAGGCTGCTGCAATCTCTCTGAAACATGAAGAAACAATCAAACTTCTTGTGAGACACTAGATTATTATATTAATTATTGGCTAGGACTATTCG
Organism: Poliocrania exsul; assembly: GCA_035041345.1. Classification (NCBI taxonomy): domain Eukaryota; kingdom Metazoa; phylum Chordata; class Aves; order Passeriformes; family Thamnophilidae; genus Poliocrania; species Poliocrania exsul. Next base: position 38,306,770 of record JAWWLZ010000139.1, read on the forward strand.
AGTGTGTGTGTGGGGAGAAGGGATGGGTCAAATTTCACAAAGGTAGAGTGGTGCCCTTCTCCATGTTCCAGCCCCTTGGAATCTTCTTGGCCAGCCCCGGAGCAGCTGTATGCCATTGGCTCCCTGGATCCCCTAACCCAGCCTCAGAATGGCTGACACACTGGAAGCCCCACCTGGCAGAGATGGCACAAGAGTACAGAGAAAATAAAACCAGAATCTGAAGCCTCCATATTGTCATAGCTCTACTGTCTGAACAAGTGGAAGCTGGAATTGCACAGGACTCAAGATGGTAGCTATAAATCTCTCTTTTTCTTTCTTTACTTTTTTTTCTTGCTAATCTTTCCGGATATTTTGTGAAATGCTTTATTTTGGTTTTGTTGTCCTGTAAACTTTTGCCAAATTCCATTATTTTCTAAAGTTTGCCAGTAAAAGTGTGTTATTTGACCTCCTGAAAAACATGTGCAGTGTCTTTCCTGTGCACTCTCTCAAGGTGTAAAAGGACTGTAGGCCTTTTAACAAATCTACTGGATGGATTTTTGGAGGCTTGTATATTTTCTAGGTAAAACCCCTTCAATGAGCTTGTAGTGCAAGCCTGGGATCTTACTCTTGTTGATTAGACAGGAATGGGACAGCAGATACATTTCAAAATGTTGGGTATCTGGCTAGGTAGTTAAATTGTTTTTATTTTCTTCAGAATATAATTGTGTCAGCCAAAATATTTAATGTCTTCTAGTGAATTATGGCATGGTTTTATACTGAAAAAAAATCAATCATAAACACAGAAATTATATTATTCTTTAAAATACTTTTTAAACACTTGAGATTTCAAGTATTTATTTTTATTTCAATATGTATGCTTCCACTGTTTATTAAAATATGTCCTTGAAAAACTTGAAAATGAGGCCATACTTATTTAGCTGACTTTATCTAAAATACTTTCCATCTCATTCCCAGTTTTTTAAAAAAAACAACACAACTCCTATAATTTTGGGTGGTTCTTTTTAACATGAAGGCAACCTTTATATTTTGAAACAAATTTTTAAATGAGAAATTTCAACAACTCTTGTTCTTCAATACATTTTGAAATCCTTTCTAATTTTAAAAGGCAGTGCTGTAGTACTTTGAAGTTGGGTGATGAACTCTCAGGTTGTTGGAGTTTCAATATTTTTCTTCTTCATTAACTTATTAATGATCATAATTTAAAATTAAAGCTCAATTTTAGATTCCATTGTTGTTTTTCAGATTATAAACTTTACCATTTTTATTTTCAGTCTCACTTGAAATTAATTTTTTAATAAATCTTAAGTGACACAGAAATATTTGGAGAAATATTGCTATTAGTTTCCAATCAAAGTTTTCATAGTTTTTATTTTCTTGTATGAGTGTTTAGTAATAATTTCACAGTATTTTCTGGTATTAAATTGCACTAAACTCTATTATTTAGAATGATGTCTTACAGACTACTAAGTGCTGATATGTACCAGCTTAAGCAAAAATATCTGTAATTTTATTTAAAGTGGTTTTACATGGGCTGGTAATTTCTACTCAGTTTGTGTTAATGTAGCTCTAGGTTCAAGTGTTTTCTGTTACTCCAGTAAGGTACAATTTGATACTTTGAAATTGGAAACTGAATATTCTGACATTTTATCAGAGTACCAGTAATAACAGAACAATATAGTGCTATCATCAATCTGCACTGTACCTTATGTATGCAAAAGGAAACAATTGGGCCTTTGAGCACTAAGAACTCTCTTTCTAAATATTTCAGCTATATAAGATGTGAATGGGCAGGATGCTATATAATGTCATCTAGGCTCCCTTTACCACAAGAGTCTGGATGAGATGATATTCTGAAGTCCCATCCGCTCTGGCCAATTCCATGTTTCTATGACTCTTTAAGGGTAATATATTTTTTTAAATTATTCAGGTTAACAAGATAACTGATAAGACATGACAGGTCACTGGGAACTAGTTTTGAGGGAAAAAAAATCTGTTTCTTCTGTAAGATGCAAGAAGCCTTAAACCTATCTTCAATACATTTTTTTCCTTTAGAATTTTAGTCAATTTTGTTATGATTTAACAACAAATTTTGCCAATCTCAGCATTTCATATGCTGTATTTTTTTACAGAAAAGGAAAATTCTCTGGAGGACAGAAGGAAAATTCTTTTGAATAGAAAAATTTCAGTGTCTTTATGGTATCTAGTAGTACATATGATAATTCCTGACTGATGTCTTTGCTATATTCTGTAGTATAAATAAAACATTACTTGAGTTCCTTATGAGTAAGTCCTGGCAAGCATGAAGTAAAGCATGCTGAGACATGATGGCAGAAGGTTTCCATTTATGTAGAAATTTCTTTATAGTTGAAGGATTTTGGTCCACTGCATTCAACAGGTTTTGCCAGACCCCATGCCTTAGGCAATCTGGAGGACCATACCTGTGTATCTGCTAAAGAAGGAGATTGCAATATGATGTTGTGAGCATAATTAACATCTATTCAAATCTTGCAACTCCCTGAGCCACCCCTCTCCCGCTGCCAGATCAGTCCATGGTGAGGGACTGAGCACCTTGGGCTCAGTTAAAATGTGGTCCTGGGCCATGGCCAGGAAGAAGGAGGAAAAAGGGCAGCAAGAAGGGAGAAAAGGGACAGTAAGGCTGTCTCAGGTCTGAGGCATTGACTATGCCTTTCTTGTAGACATTGTCACTAAAAGTTTGCTGTTCAGGACAGTGGTAAGAAAGTTCTTAGGCTTGAATGGGGTTTTTTTGTTGTTTGTTTGTTTTTAAATAAATATACAACAACTTTTCCTGAGTTATTCTCTTTGGCTCATTTATGGCTCACGCAGAAGGATCTGCATTTCACTTGCAGCCACTTATAAAATTCCTTGATGGAGTGGAAGCAAAATGGCTTGTCCTATTTACCTTTTCCGAATGGTATGTGCTGTCCTACCTCAGTAAATGATTTGCTTATGGCACTTACTAATTTTCAGTATTGTGCCACTTTTCTAACAATAACAAGTAGAAACATGAACAGTGAACGTTATTATTTACTAGCCACAGCTCAGTGCACCATATAATCAAATTCTTTGTCAGAGCATCCTGCGACATAATCAGATCTTGTGATTGTCAAAGGCAATTTCATAAATATATATATTCATTTAAAGCCTCAGTAAGCTTGTCATGGCATGAGATAAGCACATTTTTCTTTCATTTTTGTGCTTTTCCAGTTCTTTATATATGTAGTAATTATATTGTCTTCAAATACAGTTTCTACAGTGAGAATTAACACTATGCATCTATAGAATGCTTGTGTCTACAAAACCATAGTTATTAGACTGAATAGTTGATTCAAAGGTTATTTTTTCCCTATATAATATCATTTAAATATTTTTATGTGATTTAGCAGAATTAGGAAACTCCACAAAGAGTGCATATCTTCCCCAGTGTGGTGTGGTTTAAGATGCTAGCTTCACCTCTTGCTCTGGCAGAGTAGTGAATACCTTTGGAATATTTATTTACGACAAGGAACAAAAAAGTTGGAAGACTTTTGCATAAAGCTGTTTTTATTGATTAGAATCATAAAGTACAAAATTGAAATGAAACTGTGAAAGGACTTGTTGATTCAGTGCAGGAAAAAAAAGGTATTAGACAAGCGTTGTTAGAGGGAAAAACACCTAAAAAATCGCTGGAAGTATTGCAAGAGAGGATGTGAAATGTTAGAGATATTTAAAAATACAGTAATTTTAGTTAAAACAAAAGTTGTTATATAATGTCCTGTATATTCAAAGCCTGTTTTTAAATATTAGGTGTGAACACCATGACTTTAGAATCTCAAAGAAATACCTAAAATTTTTAGAGCTTTATTCTGTCTGTGTATGAGGCCCTAGTATTTCGATCATATAAGCTCCAAAGAGATATTCTGTGAGTGCTGCAGAAAGCATTTCATAGTTCAAACATAATTCATGCTTAGTGTGCAGTCTCCATACATCCTCAGTGACTGTCCTCTAATTGGATTGTGATGATGAAGACATCTGCCAGATAAAAAAAAAAAAAATCAAGTAATATGTCAGACAGAACAATAGTGAGGAAAAAGGAGAGAAGAAAGAAAAAAGCAGTAACAATATCCCAATTAAAATGAAGAACAAAACAGCAGAAGTGCAGCTGAGTGTGAGCTTTCTTCAGACAGTACAGACAATGAGAACTGTGCAAACACATCTAAGATACGATTGGAAAAGACATGCTATATCATGAAAAAAAATAGTCCTAAAGTAATTAAATAATATTGCTAGGATTTAGCTGGAACAAATCAAGCATTACATATTCTCAGCTACATATCCTATATGAATTGACAGTCAAGGAGTGAAGGGTTAGACAAACCAGTTCTTGAACACAATGTACTTTAAGCTCTGGCTTTCCTTAGGTGCTGTGATATATTAACTTACTTTATATAAAGAAGAAAGAAGGTTATAGAGATGCCATAGTTCTATTTAATTTATCTAATGTGATGTCATATAAATAAGCAGTACCAGATGCATTATTAAATTGCAGGGGAACTTTACTTTCATTTCATCTTTGGTCATTTCTAACAGCACAATTCAGTTGGTGCATGGGTAAATTTGAAAGTTTCTATAGATACAAAGCGTGTTCAGCCACTACTGGACATGTTTATGTGTTGCAAATGTCCTCAGGTACCTATTTCTAGGCTAATATATCAGGCCAGATCTGATATTCCAAGAAAAGCTACGCTGCTGCAGCTCTGTGTCCAAGGTTCAACTAGTGGCAAGGCTGAAGATGCATTCCCATCAGGCATGTGCACAAAAAGCACCCCAATATTGAAGGCATATTTAAAAAATTATTCCCTCAAAAGGGGATTTTATCAGATTGGAGGATTTATTGCAGGTTTTTTTCCTATGTTGGCAGTACTTCATTTTTAATTACTTGAGTGATGGAGTTTTCAGTACACCTTGGTAAGTCTGCACACATTGGCAGGCTGGGAAGGATTCACTTCTGAAGGGCAAGGCTAGAATGCAAAATGACTGTAAGGAGTTAGTATGCATCACTGAAATAAATAAGATGCCCATCAAGAAGGACAAGTTCAAAGTGTAACACTGAGAAGTAAACAGCTGCAGAAAAATCAGCTGAGGGAGGACAGGCCAAGCAGCAGTCCTGCAGGTATGACCTGGGCATGGCTGAGGTTTTATAGATTCACAGAATCATGCTGTCATAATGCTGGTGGTAAGGACTTCTGAGAGGCACCAAGCACAGCTTGTACAGGCTATTGTCAGCACCATATCAGGTCAGCTATGGGGTTTTTTCAAGCAACATGAGTAGAAAATGTCTAGCAATCTGTAACATCTTTATTCTCACTCCAAAGTGATTTCTTCATGTCTGGGCAACAGGTTCACAGTCACCAGCTGTGCCTCATCCTTTCCTTAACAGTCTGGAGTATATCACTTGACATGGTTTTAGTCTAGTATCTCTTACATGGCTTTTGAATATTTTCAGTTTCTCAGTCTGTAGGCCTTTCTAGATCAGTTATCTACTCTAGTTAACAGTTTTCTCATTCATCATTTTTATTAGACTATTTCTTATCATGAAACATAACCTAGTAGTTCCAGGCTAGGTTTCATGATAAGTAAGGGCTGCTGCCATAGTGTTGAACACACATTTGGGAGTATGGAAGGGGTAAGACAATGCAGAGCAATGCATATTTTTGCCCAGAAAAGAGAATGCCCCAAGTTCAAGACCAGGCTGGATGAGTGACTAGTGACCTGGTCTAGGTGTCCCTTCCCATGGCAAGGCAATTGGAATGAAATGATCTTTAAGGTCCTTTTCAACCCAAACCATTCTATGATTCTGTGAGTGATAAAGAAGTAGTCCCTAGCTCAGTCAACTACATTTATATGGAGAAAGGTTTGGATAGTTTAAAGCAAAAGGGATCCTGACAATCATCCCTTATGAGTACAGTGCCAATGGTTAAATTAAGAGACCCCAGAAGAAAATGTCTGAATGTAAAAATCAGAGTAAACCTTGAGGTGTGGCTCAACATAATACTGTTGAAGAAAAACACTGGTCAGAACCACATGAAAGACACCTGAAGTGTGTCCTCTAGGATGATATATACTAGAGGCTTTTATCCCCTTGTAGTCATTGGTCTTTTGGGAAAGATGAAATAGAATAACTAGTGAGAGATCATTGCAGAATGATAATAATGATAGGTGATCTACAAAGACAGGAGTATTTGGGGCTGATTAGTCTGAGGAAGAGAATGGTGAGGGTACAAAGATCAGACTACTGAAAATGAGACAGGCATAAATCTCCTGTCATGAGATTAAGGCAAGGAATAATAGGTAAATCAAGGAAGGCATACTGTTCAACATTAGACAAATGAATTGTCAACAGTAAGGATAGTTCAGTACTAGTTTAGGTGAGAAGATTGTAGGATAGTTAAATGTTATTTTAAGCAAGAAGATTGCAGACTCTCCAAAACTCAGGATTCTCAAAAGCAAATTAGACAAATGCCTGACAGGAATGGTTTCAATACCCTGGGGCAGGAAATGGATTAGGCAACTTCTCACAGGTCCTTCAAGACTTATTTCCTATGAAACAAGAACAATATAAATTATCCAAGCATACTGGTATTGTTGCTACTAATATTGTAAATTCTGTTGCTAGGGTAGAGCACACTCCATGCTTCTAGAAAAACCTACAAGAGGAAAAACAAAAAATCCCCTTGTATTGTGGGGCACTTAGAAATCAGAATATGAAATGTAGTCATTCTTAGATTTAGAACATATACAGTACTGGTAGAGGCATACTTTCTACTCTGAAATAAGAAAATTTCCAATTTACGGTCTTGAAGCTTTACTTAGCCCTCCATTTTTCCTGTTTTGACTTTAGGAGTAATTTGTCACAATGATAGACACTGGTGAAAATTTTGAGGTCTGAATTCTTAATCTTCTTGCCTAATAAAAATATAATAAAGTGTTACAATTAATTTTCTTATTCTTGACCTACAGTGTGTCATTGTATCTGTTTGTGATGATAAAGAATTGTATAATCTCATGAAGAAAGAGTAAAAGGCTGCTGCCTAATTTTCTTCTCAACAACCACTATAGTGCTTTAATAAAAATGAAAACTTTGGACACGTAAGAACTGAAACTGACCAAAATCATCTATGAACTGCTTTCTGGACAAAAATTGCTAATCTTGCAAAAGGAAGCTCTTGTCATCATGACCTTCTACTAATAAACATTAAAATACAGAACTATTTAACTTAATTTTGTAGCTATTTCTGCAGTACATGCTAATGAAATTTAATTAAAGATGAAAAAAGTTACATTAGATAATGTTTTTGACCTCCTGCCCAATTACTGTCTATAAATATACTGACCTCTGCTTCTGGTAAGCATATTGCAAATGAAAAAAAAATTATTGAACAGAGTTTGGTAGTATTAGGAAATATTGGACGCTCTCTAAACACATATAAAACTCTTTTGGTCTAAAAGAACTTATAATTTCAATTGTCAAAGCTGAGAAATGTGAAAATGAACACAAAAAGCAACAAAATCACGGTAAAACTAAGCATATGTAGAACTTTTGTGCTTCTTTTTGCTCTTTTTAAAGCTGAGCATACACATTTCATCACCTACTGTTCTCTTCAGTTCTCTTGAGCCAATTTGTCTTTCTTCACTATTGAACCCCAATTTGTATCCCTGTGCTTTTATGCATTTCTGATTCATCTGAAATAGCTGCAACATTATACACATTTTTAAATGAAATGGTTGTCACCCCCTGATAGGTAGACATGAACGTCACCATAAATGAATCTTGTTATTGGATTGTTTGTTTCTTTTGATCCTTGCAAAAGGTGACAATATGCTGGTTTAAAAGAGAACTGGAATATTAACTAACATGCTCTAGTTTCAATACTGGTTGCTTTTGTGGTTTTCAAGCTTTGCACAGCTATTCTGGTGCTATCCATTTATATTAAAAAAACCCAAACATTTAAAACCTTTATTAGTGGAAATTTTTGATCCTCTTGTCATTAGTAGATACAACACATGGAAAAGAAGACTTTTCTTGCCTACAAATCTCCAGACCATTTTGAAGTGCAAAGATTTCAGTTGCCAAGTAAGTAGTCTGCATAGGAAATTGAGCCTTGCTTCTTTCTTCCTAACAGAAATTGATTTATTTCTTAGAATTTCAGTTTCTCTGCAATGGCTCAATGTTCATTTTCCTGATAGAGATTTTTTTCATGTATTGTATGCAATTATGTTGCAATCCCAGTATTGATGAAATGGCACTATAGCACTCAAAGGTCAATCTTTCAGTTTTCACAATAGAAGAATGATGAAAATAGTCATAGGCACACAGCAGATATTTAATTGTATGTTCTAAAGAGTTGCTGCTGTTGTTAGTAGAGTTGAAATTGCCATTCATTAGGAAATCAAAAAAAAGTTCACAGTTGCAAAAAAAGAAACATCCAAAATAACTAAAATCTCAGCCAAATTCAGTAACAGCTCATTTATCGTCAAAGCAATAGTAGTTCAGTGTACTCAAATAGCGTGAATAAACTTTGTTGGCTTCTGCATTCACCATGCAAATAAGTAATAAAATCTTATTTAATCAGAAAATGCTTTGGCTAGTTTAACTCACATAAAAAATTAAGCTCCTGAAGTAGGTACCAGATTTAAACTGAGAAGCACTAATATGTACCCATGGTGATCTACTTTATAAAGAATTCTATATCTTTATGAACATTCAGGAATCTCAGAAAGGGAGTATTTTGTGGAAAAAGGGATTCCTGTCTGTGCTACCTTTTACATCTTTTTGGGTTATAGAACTACTGCAATGTGTCTGTCTAGCTGTGTGAGGTAGATAGGTTTCCAGATTTGATTATGTTGAAGACTGTCCTCTTAAAACCCCAACTGTAAACTGAATCTGGTAATCTGTACTTTCTTAATTCACTTTTTTAATTATGCAAAGCAATCAAATAAAAGAAATTCCTTTCTAACAGTAAACATATTTTATATATCTAAAGAACAGATGGAGCAAGGTGGGCAATGACAAACTGCCAAAATAATCACAGCTTCAGAAGAGGTGCCAAACCCCCTGCATCTGACAAATGACACCAAAGGCACCGAGGAAATTCCTCAATATACTAAGCCTTTACTGATATCTCTAACAGATTTGGAAAGTTCCAAGGAGATAAATTGCCACTAGTTTCCAGTGACCATACTAAAGCAGAATTACATTATCCCATTCATTTTAGAGAGGAATTTACACTAAACCTTCTTTTTTGCTTCAAGTGTTCTGTGACGTTTAGATGTTAATTCTTTTCTATACTTACATGAAAAAGGACTGAAAGGAGTGAAAATCTAGTTGGATCTTAAACCTTTCTGCCCACAGCAGATGGAGTAAGGCAACTAAGTCAGTTTGTTTTGAAAATTGTGATGTTCTGAAAAATATTAGCAAATTAAAGTAACAAGAATAAAGCAGCTTTAACTTAGGACTTCATCAGCCTTAAAGGTAGAAAATAAGAATAACTCAGATGAACACTAAAGCACATACTTTGTAGGATACTGGTAGCTATAGGAAGTAGACTCTAGAAGAAATGTGTGTAACTTGTCCCAGTGATGAGCACAACTCACAGATTCCTGCAAAAACTATGAATATGGATTTAGCAGTCTAAAATTTGCAGTAGGTTTATGTTAATTTTGCAACAATCACTTAAAGAAAATTGCTTTCTGGAATGCTTTTCTCCAGGCAGCCCTTTTGTTTAATTCAGGAACACTGGCTATGTCAAATACATTTGAAGACAGTTACCATGTATACAGAATTTCATACTTGACCTTGAAAAAATGCTTTTACTGTTAATGTAATTTTTACAAACATCCTATAACTTTTTCACAAGGAATAAGACTGTAGTTGAAAAAGTATGGGAACTTGCCAAAAATGTTTTATTCCTATCCTAATTTGAAGTGTGGCATTCATATCAATAAGAAAATTGGCTTCAGGAAAAGGTATATTAACCTCAGATGTCAGAAGACAATACATAAGTACAATTATAAGTAGTTTATGATCACATATAGTGAAATCGCTGCAATTTGGATCAGTTACAACAGTCCTTTTGTGGAATACGCAGTTTACAAGGCAATGCTACCATTCAGAGAGCGTGACTGCATTCTATCCCTTACCTTTCTCTAATTAATTGCAAAATTCAACACGTCTGGTCTTTTCCCTTCTACAACTATGTGGACCTTTGTAGGGGTGGTTAAGTTCAAAAAGGCATGTATGTTCAGTGTTTAACACAAGTTTATGAAATGAGGGCATGGGATTAGAGGTAATGGCTGACTATGTATTTAAAATCATCAAAGCACGAGACTTGAAGAAATTTTCCAGGGAGAACATCCACTACTTCTCAACTTATAAGGACACTTTCCACCTAACTTTTTTATTAGGTCAAGAAATGATCCTGAAACTATAACATTGTTACTATATTCCAAGTTGTTTATATTTAAATATGCACCTTAAATCCCAGATGGGATTCATCCCAGGGTGATGAGGGAGCTGGCAGAGGAACTTGCCAGACCGCTCTCCATCATCTTCCAACA
>JAWWLZ010000139.1:38325822-38365705 GCA_035041345.1 Poliocrania exsul
GAACTGGCCAATGGCAGCTGTACCCTAGCTGACAGCCTGGGGTTGCCAAGGCCAGCCTTAGGAACAGGGGAGAAACCTTTATTTTCAACTTTAAAATGGTAAAGGGGATAACAGTCAAAGTCCATAGTGTTCTGTCACGATCCTTTACTGCAGGTCACAGTCCAGGTTCATGGGTCCTCGCTCTGCACTTTCCAAGCATTGAAGTCTGTCTCCTTGTCTCTTTCTTTTTTCCATTCCTCCATATCCACATACACTGCCCCATCCCCAACACTGATCCACTGTTGCTAGGGAGAGAAGATACAGTGGTAAAATGACTCTATGTACTAAAATTGATTTAAATTACAACAGTCATTCTCACAATAATCCTTTTAATTACTCTTAGGAATTATGAAATTAATTAAGAAATATCTTGTGGCATCCCCTCAATTTAAAAAATAAAATATTGATCTTACCCATTGAATGATTACTACCTTGTGAAAAGTAATCTTGTTAGCTTTTTATTACTATGAAGGGAAAAAAAACCAACTAGAAAGAAAATGAAAGTTGAATGTGCCAAATAAAGAAATGTTTTTCTTTTCTTTTGAATCCATGTCACAGTCTTGCCTATCCTTATCAGCTAAACCAGATGAGATTAGTGGTATCCTGAGTCCCATTAAGAGGAAGAAACCCTTTATTTTTTTACTTGGTAACACTCACTTTCCTGTCATTTTCTCTCTTTCTAAGCCTTTATGCTCAACTTAAATTGCTGGCAAATACATTAACCTTTAAAGGGAACTGGCCAAATAATCTATTATATGAAGTGTAAAAATATATCCTTCAAGCTATAGTACTTATTTTCTTTCTGCACACACTAAGTGTTTAGGCACTGTTTACAGTTGTACGCTTTAGCCAGATTTAATTAGGAGACATAGGACATAGAAAGATATTAAGAGAGCCCTGCCACAGCTGAAGATATATACCAGGAATCATAGGATGATAGAATTGCAAGGGTGGCATTACACTTATATCTGTATTTCCCAGCCCTGGATTATCTGGATTCTGGAGTTTTAGCTCTGCAACATTATAGAGCATCCTCAGTCTAATTGCTAATCACACTGCTTGTCAATGACTAAGGTGAGGAAGGATGAGAAACTCTTGCTCCTGCTCTTGTTTCTTTATTTACACTTTCTCTAGCAACAGTACAGTGACAAGATAGAAATCATTATTCTTTGTTCAGAGCATTGGAAAAGTCTTTATTCTGGAATTGATATTTTTGTAGCAAATAATGCCAGTGAGGTTCCACCAGATGTGCAACACAAAATCAGTTAGACTATACCTAGAATCCAGATAAACTGTCGTTTTGATCCAAACCACACATTTTATTCATCTCCAATTCTGGTATTAAAGAAAATGCATTGTATTAAATTGTCTTCTTTAATGAATAGAAATGAACAAAGAATTACATTCAAGACATAAACGTAGAGACAGCTGGGACAGAGGAGAAATCAGGCTGTTCGGTACAGGCAACATTCTGAATAAGGGTCATGAACACTACTTAAGCAATGGGCCATTTGGGCGGTGTGGTTATCATGAAATAATCTCACCCCTGGAGAGATAACTATGGACCAGATGCAGCCATGTGCTTCTAAGCACCCATGGCTGTAGTTATCATGATAATCACACCTGCTGAGTTTGCTTCATTGCCACTATAAAATTTGCTGTATTTTGTCTCAGTACAAACATAACACAGTGTTTAAGTACATTATTCTAACCAGGGAAAATTGCCAATTAATGCAAGAATAGTTAAATAATTTAAGTTACAATGCTATTGCAAAACCATATAAAAATATGGTGGAGACACTAGGAAGCAAGGTAAGCTTGAAAAATCTTTGTTTCAGAAGAGAAAGGGTACATTATCAGATGTTTAAGGTATTTGAAAGGCAAGACCCTCTGTTCCACTGTACCAGGACAAAGCCAGGGCTCCTGTCTTTTCTTTCCCACTTGCCAAATATTTGACCTCTTATTGATAAAACAGATAACAAAGGATTCAGTACCTGTAACAAAAAGCTAAAGGTAACTCTTTTTTTTCCCCCCAAACCCAGGCTTCATCAAACCCCTTTGGTACCTATCTCCTGAGAAATCCCAAAGATTTGAATTCATACTGTATGTATCAAAGACTTCACTTTCTTTTGTCTGGAGACAATGGCTGGGATGGCTGTTGGCAAAATATTCACTGTCCCCTCAGGGAGACGAGCTGTCAAGTAGTAATATGGCAGCAAGTAGCATCAGGGAACTGGGTCTGGCCTTCTGTGGAAATACCTTAGAATCTGACTTGTTTCAAAGTCTAGGGGCTCCATCTAAAGAGGAGATGGTCCTCTCTCCTCACAGAAGCAGTGTTACCTGACACAAAAGAATACATTAGAAAAAAATTAAAAATAAACAGATGGAGTTTCATCCTCACAGCTTGAACCAAATGAAGGGAAAGAAGGGGTTTTGTTTTCTTCCCATGATCAGGTCTTATTCTTTTTTAAGTAGTAAATTTCTGTTGTGTGGAAGAGGCTCACATGAAAAATAAAAAAAGGATGATTAAACCTGGGCAAAATGAAATTAAATATTTTCAGCTCAGAAAGCTTTTAAGACATAGGATGATGTTTGAAATATGCTTGAAATTCTGACAACTTTATCAAAAACATGACCCAGTCAACATTAGGGTTATAGGTTTTTTAGATGGGTGTCCTGTGATACATCTATGGTGTAAATTTCAGTAGACATAAACCAAAAAAAATTAAGTACAAATGTTTTGATAAAAATTGATGGAAAACAATAGCTGTTAAGAAGAAATTTTACCCCAGATAACAGCTAAATAAAAAAAATTCCTATATGCAGATTATCTATTTTCAAATTCTTTAAGTATTTTAAGCTTTTCTGACTAACTTTCTAAAGGTAAGATTGTGGACTCTCAAATCATATTTTTTAGAAAGTACTGTCAACCACACTAGAACGCCACAATCAGAAACTCTAAGACTAAACATGTGACTAGACAGCAGTGGACTAAAGAAGGTTATTACTTTGGTTTTGTTTTGTTTTTTATTCAGATTCCTGAATAAAATACATGAAAAAATGGACAGAATGGAAGACAAAACCAAACAACACAGTTAGATATATAAAATATATATAAGAAAAATATCACTCTATGTATTTTTTACTACAGTGTTTTCATTGTTTCTTGGCTGCCAGGAGTTCAGGAGGGAAACAATAACAAAGAAAACACTATATTTCTGGGAAATAAGCAGACAAATGGCAGAGGAAGGAAAAAAGTTAAGAGACAAAAGAGAATGCAAAGCAATCAAAAGCAAATAAAAGTATTAGAGAATAAAGAGAAAATTAAAAAAAAAAAACCCCAAAGCCAAGGAAAATTAAGCAACAAATAAATAATATGAGAGTATTCTACCAAAATTTAAAAAATCCCAAGAGAATTATCATATATTAAAAAAGAGTTAATTATTATTTTCCCTTCATTTTAGTGAATGAGTGGTATTCACATACTATTAGAATTCTATCTGAAATGTCACTTATTTTGGTTTGGAAAACTAAAATACATTTAGTAAGGCTTTGTAAAAAACAGAGTTCTTAACTTTTTCACATTTCTATCTTTTACAATTGCAGAGGCATAGGCATAAATCAAATTGATCGATAAATGAAGTGGAGACAGAAATACAAAGTCATCGTTTTCATAGACTATGTTAACCCCTAACAGCTTCTATACTTTGAATAGACAAAAACTCTGAAAAAAGTCACCTGAACATTTTGATTCTTCATAGTTTTCCAGATACAAAATTATATTTAGATGCCTTTTGGTGTCCTTTTCATATCCATATATTATTTGATCTGAAAAAAAAAATTCATATATTCACTTACTAGAAAGTATTTTTACCATTAATTTTGCTTGTGTGTCTGAATTTTGGGGAGGAGGGTTTATATGTGGGGTTTTTTTCATATTTTTCTTCAAGAAAAACATTAAATATTTCCTCAAGAGAAGACATACAAGGAAAGAGTCAGAACCGATATTCCTAGATATTGTTAACATGATCCAAGTGTGACTTTGTTTTAATTCTTCTTAGGAAAATTTAGGAAAACAAATTCTATGTCTAGTGAGAGGAAACTAAAGTTAAGTACTATATAAAGCTAAAACTAAGTACTATATAAAACTATATTTTTGCCATACAAGAGGTAATTCATAATAAGCCATTGTTCAGGAGAATGGAAGAGGAAAAAGAAAATAAGGACATAATTTGTCAGATAGTCAAACTCTGGACAAGAATTCCTCTAATTGTGTAGACTTAAACTCATGAGATCATCCCTATTTGATTATTAGGTTTAAAATAAAAGAAATACAGAGGGCTCTACTAAGAGCTCTGGTAAATTGCTCCCTCCCAAAAAAAACCTTCATAACTCCACAGTGTATCATTTTCAAAGTCCAATTCAGAGTCCTTTGCTTTTTGAACAGGGAAAGGGAGAAAGCATTCAAAAATTTATGACTAAGCTGCATTTAGCCTTTTGGAAAAGAAACAGGGACACTAGAAAGTGTTGTATAGTTCTTTTTTGTCTGTCTTTCTAGTCAAAAAGCAAAGTATATTAGAGAGTACCTTGTGCAGACATAACATATTTTATGATGGCTTTTTAGCATTTATTTCGGATTCCTTGAGCAGTAGCTTGATTTAGCCTGATCAGATTTTTTTTAAGGATGCTTAGTCACCAGGTAAATTTCTAGGAATTTTAAAATAGTTAGAAGTTAATTTAGCTCTTTTCTTCTGCTCCATGGATGCTCGCCTTGAGGTATTCTGGCAATAGGGAAGAAGAATCTTCTAAGGTAATTTCCTTAAGAAAACAGGCAGATGTACGATTTTCTCATTAACTCCTCTCGCCTATTTTAACTTATGCAGATGTAAGTTATCTAATTGCTACTTTATTGGCTCTGCATGGATTGGTTGCCTTTTAATGGCATCTGTGTGTTTTTTGCTTCAATGGCATTTTAGGAACCATTGCTGTGCTCTATATAGGAAAGCTATATTGCCTGAGTTTGAAATAGAAGAAAATTGCATATTGAAAGCTCAACACACAATTTCTTATTTTTTGCTATTTAGCATAAGATGTAGAACACCCACAGCTGCAGCAGACCAATTTATCTATCTGCCTATTGGCTCAATGCTTATAGTGTGGGAACATATAATTGATTTATTTTGTGCTAAGAAAATAATATGTACCAATAATCTGATGAATGCAAATATTCTACAACTCTGAATATTCTGCTGCTTTGATAATGGCATTAGTCATTACCTTACTTTCCTTTATCTTATTACAGCCTCTCCTGCTATTACAGGTCAAAATGCAAACACCATGAATAGCTTTCCCAGACATAACAGGGAAATAATAACAGAGAACAGAAAAGTACCTGTTTGAAAATGTGGAGAGAAAGGAGGGATCTTAGCAAGAGAACACAAAAGAATAACCCTATTGGAGATAAGAGGTAAGAAGGGGAGAATAGAGGGGAAAGTGAAGCATATGGCATTATAAGTATTAGCAAGAATGGGAAAACACTGTGTTACAGCAATAAAACATGCTGAAATTGAAGGTATTTTCAGCTACTGGCAAGATAGCAGATAAAATGCAAGTACAGTTGTATTTGATAAAGTAAAGAATTTATAAGACAAAAAAATCGGAAAAACTTGCAATAACAAGATAAGAAAAAATAGTGCTGAACACAGGCCCTTTCATAAGGGGGAAACTTGATAGACCCTTTCAAAAAGAGAAAAAAAGTCTGTATTGAAGTGAGTTATATGGAGAGGCAGAATAGAAGAGTAGAGATAGGGAATTTGAATATAAACAAGGAGTAATAAACAGATAACTAGAGCTCTGGTTGTAAGGAACTGGGTTTCAACAGATCCAGGAAAGACATTAGAAGTCATAGGGAATCATGGGGTTTTGAGACCTATGCCATGTGTCATGGGCAGTGTGACATGATAGGAAAGTGTAGCATTGCCACAGCATCTTTTAAAGAACTGGAATAATACAATTTACCAGTTATGGTGATTAGAATCACTTTAGATAGATGATTGTGTTGATCTTTAAGGTTTTGTGTTTAAAACAGACTTTTCTCTGAATAAGCAAGCTGTTAAGGTTCAATTTCTCTGGTTCATTAATTTATATTATTCTAGTAGACCTGACACTTTTGCTCTTTAAGGTACTCTTGAAAAATAAGATGTCTGTTTACTAAGAATAGTAAACTTGTGGTTTACTTTACTGTTTTAAGTGCACTTCTATTTTTAGTCTGTTTTTAATTTTACCCAGTTCGGGGTTTTTTAATTTATTTTCTAATTTTTATCAGCAGTCAAACCTGCTATCAGAATTGAAAATGAGTGGTTTCCTTCAAAAGAAATTATAATTTGAACTACTAATGTTCAAGGACATGTAGTACTCAATGAGGATTGCTTTTGAAAGTGACTGAATACTGAAGGGAAGCTGAAATATCTGACAGTCACAGAAACAGTTTTTGAAGACTATATTCTATTGTTACAGAAGATGTTAGCCCTTTTCCTAGAATTAAATGAGCTGAAACTTATAAAATGAAAACAAATAGCATTTATAAACATTTGTAAAGAGAAAATAAAAGTGAAAATTGTCACACTGAAGTAAATATCAAATCTCAAATTTAAATAATGGGTATCAGTGCTGTAACAATCCTCAGGTGTCATAGTTTGGACATGCAAGAAAAGTACCTTGCATAGATAAACTCAGCTCCACCTTGTATGAAAACAAATGTTGTTCAGTGTTAATGAGCTATCTGCTGTCAAATCATTGTTCATCCCTGCTATGTTTAGATTAGAGACCTCATTCAGCTTGGCAGCTGTAATCACTACCTTTCATCTAAGACAGGATAAGAACATGGTTAAACCAATTACTCCATTCTAAGAGTACAGCTCTGCCCAAAGAAGAGCTTACCTAAGGAATTGAGATGCTTTTTCTTGGCCTGAAGGAATAAAATCAGTAAGTGCTAGTTAAATAGCAAAGTCAAATAAATATTTTTTTGCCCCATATGACATGGCTCATTGCCCTCCTTAGTCATGCTTGTGGCACCATGTGCTAAATCAAATCGCAATAATTATAAAAGTAATAATTTTTTTCTTAAAAATTTGTACCAGGGCACAAAGTAAACAACCTGGAAAACAGAAATGGGAAGATTACAAGCTGAGTGTGTGTAGCTTTCTGAGAAACACATATTTAACAATGGCAAAAAGATAACTTTACCGTGAGCTAAAAAGTAAGCTAAAGTGTTTTTTAGGTGCATACTACTTAAAAAGATCCCAGACTAGTAAACAAAAATACTTTGCTCTATTGTTTGATTTCTGTTGCGTTCAGGGAATCAAAACTTGATTTGTAAAGAGGATTTCAGCAAGAGAGCAATGTCTGGCTGAATCATCATTTTCTCATCTTGAATAGATGACTCAGCAAAAAGCTGAATTTTACTACCTCCACAAAAGAAGATAAGACAGAATATCAGCTGCAACATTATGAACTGCAGTCTCTTATGACCTTTGTCATGTAGATTTGGTTCCCCGTTTCATGTGAGTTCTGTGTTGAAAGAAAGTACTAAAAATTACATGAATTTACATACTCAGTAATCTTCAGGGAAAAGATAATACTTGAGTACTAAAGAGTTCTCTAAAATACCTACCTGTTGTCCTTCCCATTTATTTTATTAAGGAGTGAGGTACTTATAACCAATCCAGGTTGATGACATAATGTCAATAATTTGCTCATAGTGAGGTTTTGTTGCACAGGGTAGCAAATTAGATTAAGCCACTTGACTTTCTGAACCTGAGTCTTATTTCAAGATTCAGCTTTCAAAGACCCTATAGATACATTCAAAGCAGTACTAAGCACTTTGCAGAATCCTGTAGATAACCTGCAGATATCCTAAATTCATATTTTTCAGCCGTTGAGACACCTAAGAGCAGTGTCTCAGTCTTATGCTTGCCCTCACTGTGTCTTTCTACACACTAATGCCTGTCCCTAATACACAGTCACTGTCACGAGCTTTGCTCAGCAGTTCTGACCTCTTAACTTGAAGAGCTGTATGCATGCATTTTTCTGGATGGAAGAGAGCTCTCCAATGCTGAGAGACAGAGCAGTTAGCATGAGAATGCATTTACAGAAATCCAGCTTGAGATAAAGGTCACCAACCACCACCCCCCTCACCCATGACTGTCAAGGTAGGTACAGTCATCTTTTTGTATCCATTAAAAAATAATTTCCTGTTACATAGAGATTATCCCTATCCAGATATATTAATTACCACCCACTTAAATCCTGCTTTGCACGGTCTGTGATTTCCTGCAGGTGTGAATTTCATGCTAAATGAAAACAATGTGGCTTTCTTCATGCCTGGGAGAACAACTGAATGATACCAAAAGCATTGTCAAACTCAGGGGAAAAGGCACAGGTTTGTGAAGAAGATATTTGTGTGCAGATTTGATTTTTAATTTCAATTTAAAGAACTTCTTTCTGTTTGTGAAAATAGAATATAATTCTGTCTTAACAATTTAACAACAACACAAAAAGATAATATGATGTATTTTGGGAAGGGCTCTGTTTATAGCATGGTTTGGATAACCAGAGTAGGTAGGGAAGGAAAACTGAGAATTGTACTTAAATGTTTAGGAAGGAAATTACATATATATCATATTATGAAGATATTAAAACATCACCAGTGTTAAACAGCAACAACTTACTCTTATAACTCTTCTTTTTAAAAAGGTAATATATGAATCATATTTTGACCACAAGCATGACTGAGAAAGCAACGTTTCCACCCTGTGAATTCACACTTGGACATACACATGTGACTGCACAGCAGTTACCCTTGAAGCACAGTTGTTCTGAAACCTCTGCTGTTTGGAAGTCATACAGAGCAACTCCAGAAATCATACCGTCTGACTCAGCTGGCCAACCAACATAATACTGGTGGAGAATATGTCCAATTATATTTGTAGTAAATATTCAATGTACAACCAACACATTAACTTAGTTGATAACAGCATAATGACTAAAATATTTCAAAAATTCAAATAGGAACATAGTTTTTCATAATTTGTACACAATAAAAAATAAACCAACAAAATGCAATACTGTATAGTAAATCAAGAATATTCAAAATGAGAAATATGTAGAAAAATGTTTTGCATTCAAAATCAGTGTTGGGTGTGAAATTCTGACATTTCTCTCTCTCTCATATATATAGTATTATTATTTTCTTCCTCTAAATGCATAAATAAACATTTTTAGGTAATTACAAGTAATTAAGCTCCTCTTTGGTATATTACATATACTGCAAATTACTGTGTGTCCATATTGGGGTGTGAGAGCATGCATGTGTGTGTATGCATAATCAAATGTAGATTTGATATTATTTTTCTAATTTCTTGAGTAACATTATTTGGTTAATAATGTGGTGTTGTTGCACTGTGATACACAAGAAAAGCACTTTGAACATATACTAAAAAAGTAGCATTTTAAAGTACTGAAGTAATAAATTAGACTTTAATTTTCAGTGTACAGTGAAACCAAAAGGATCTTCCTGTAGAAGAAAAGATTTATTGAAATATGGTTTATTCTGCTTGTTAACACTGTTCTTAGCAGCCTTCCATTTGGAAGCCATTTTTGTAGGCACTTTACAAATGAATAGAGAGATGAGATTAAATTATAAGATCAATTTTGTATGGTGAATAACCTGCACAATTCAGATGGAAGATAAGTCAAAAATAACATAGATGACACTAGAAAAACATAGAGCTGAAAATAAAAGGAACTATGTACTGCCTTAGTCCAAATCTTTTTGTAACCTTGCTTCTTGTGAAACACGAGTGTTTTGCTTACTCATAAGCTTCACATCAGTTTGTCCAAAGAAGAAATGGAAATGTATGCTACCCTCTGATGTCCTGTTTTATATTCTTGTGTTTGTTTTACTTTATTCATCAAACACTGAGAATAATAGGCAGTGAGCAGAGGTGAATAAGATATGCCACACATTTTCCTGTATTGGAGCTGTACAATTATGTGAAAACAAGCATTGATACACTTCAGTTGAGTCTTAATTTTGTCACAACAGTTACACTAAATTTTGTGCAACAGTGAGTTAGCCTAGCTCAGAAAGCCCAGTCTTCAAGGATTCCCACTTGCTAGATAAAATACTACTTTACATTCCATAAAATGCTTTTTTTGAAACTTAGAATGGAAAGAAACCTGTTTCCTGATGACAACAAATTACAAGGTAGTGAGAGATGACACAAAAAAAGAAAACAGAATTGATTTTCTGTTGGGGAAATCAGTGAATGAAGCAAGTTTTTAAAATAACCAAATTGAAAATAAATTAACAAAAAGTTCAAAGTTATACTAATTTTCATTAAGAATAGCTCTAAAACATAAGATTTTTTTCTTTCTCTCTGTAACATTATTAACAACTTTAAGAAGAGTTTTTGCAACAAGTTCCTTTGGTAATATATTTGGGAATTACATTTTTCAACTCTGAAAGTTTGATCCTATCTTTTCAGAAAGCATAATATAGTTTCACAAAGTGAAATAAACTCCTGCTATAATTTAGTATTATTGGAACACAATTTGCAAGGAGAATACATTCAGGTAACTCATGTTTTATTTTCAGAGTGTGTGGTAGGTATTTCTTTACAATTTCCAGATGGCAGTTTCTAGAGCAAAGAATCCCAGGCATCATAGAAAGTAAATTAGCTGTGCAGATGCATATGAATATCATAGTTACTGTGGCACTTTATCACAGAGAAAGATCAAAAAATGGTATGCCAACTTCTTTCAGGTTATAACACTATTGTGACAAAAATATTGCTTTATTCTTAGTTTGTCATTGTTGCCTTTTTAACTAGAAGCCTGAGCTGTATTACTAATGTCCCTGACTTGAGATTTCCCAATATTGAGTCCAAGTTTGGCTTATATTTTCTCCTATTGGAACTATTTCATTTTTTTTTTCCTAATCAGCTAATAGCCCAAGTAGGGGACTACTTTACTCAGCAGTCCAGTGCAACTAGGAGGATGCAGTAGCCCTTTGTTGAAAATGTTACATGGTATCATTCTCAATTTCTAATGATAAAGTCCACTGAAAGTGCAGAAAAGTCTTTTAAAATAAAACTTAAGTATCATCTTCTTTTAAAATAAAACTTCAGTATCATCTGGATGTTATGAAAGTGAATTGATTTTTCCATTGAGTAACTGGAAAAAAATGGCCCTAAATTATCTTAAGTCCTCTATTGCACATACAATATTAATGTAGATCCAATGGATAATGTATTGTGTAGATGTAAAAAATATGTTTTAATTTTTTTTAAATGCCATATTTTTTCCCCTTTTTTCCAACTTCAAAAAATGACCAAATCATTATTTAACTGATTTAAAGAATCCTGTTTCATATTCCATCACATTAGAGGAATATACTCCTATTAAAGACATCTCTGAAGTTTTTATCTGACTTGAGTACATTGTCCTGATGAAAACAAATCACACATTCAAATACTAAATTGATAGCAAAAATTACAAATGGGGAATTACTCTTATCTGTGTAGGAACACAGAATTATTCTGTGAATGTACAGTTTATTCAATGTACTAATTCCAGTTATGTATTTCTTTGTAACCCAAAATGTTATACACATCATCAGAAGCCAGTACATTAAAATATCTTGATTTTTGGTTACATCTGTTCTAAAAATTTTTGATTCATCAAATAATATTGCTGAATTAAAGATAAACTATTGCAAATTGGTTATGTACAATTCAAAAGTAAGCTTTTGTTCCCTTATCAATACTGTAGCACGTCCAAAATTATGGGAAGGAAAAAAACAAACAAACTAAAAACAGAAAAAGCAAAGTGGAATTCTATTGGAACTGATAATAGTAAATATAGATTCTCAAAAAAATATTTATAGGGATTGAAAAACTTGTAGATTACATTTGCTGGTACCAAAATCAATGTTTCTAGAACTAGTTTCACCTGGAAGCTGTAAGTGATCTGCCATAAGCACTTACTGGAATATAACAGGCAGCTTAGATGTATAGACATGACTTGTATATGCACCATTTTAATATTTTTTTTACTTTGGGAAATCTTTGGCAAGACTGAGGTCAGAAAAGCGAGCTGAAGTCCTTTGCGTTTTGGTTGTTGTTTCGGTTGGTTGTTTTTTTTTCTTTTTGAATTGTTTGATTGGTTGGTTGACTGGTTGGCTGGGTTTTAAGTGCCATAGAAATTCATAGGAGTAGCGAAAGAAACGTTTTGTGAATCAAACCTCTGCTTAAAATCACTTTGAATTTTGTCTAAGGAAAGCCATTTTTGCATTTAAGTCCATTACCAAGAATTTTAGGGTTCTATTCTAACTGAAGTATTTTGCCTAAAGGATACACTTTAAATGTTGGAGTTAATTTTATACACGTATATACATACATACATACATGCATACTTTTTTCCCCTTGCAATGCTCCCAACTGCTTTTTTCACAACATTCAAAGCACAGCATGTTGTGAGACAGTACTAAGAGCGCAATTACTGGCAATACGTAGAGTAACTCCAGATTCCTTTTTTGATATAACCTAATGAAATCTACCTCAGTACACTGAAAGTGGTGTAGCAACTGTTTTTCTTTCTCTGATTTTCTCATTCATGTGCAATTCCAAAATTAATAATTTGAAGAAAAATCTTTGCATATTTTGGAATTTAAAGTCTATCCTGACAGATACAGACTGAAAAGTTAGCAATAATTTCTCACTTTTGAGCAGTAACACACCCAGCAGTAGTCCTATTAGTATTTCTAAATGAGTTGGTAACATAGGAAACAAAGGAAGTCTGAAAAATTATGAGGCAAATATATTTGTCTCACTCCTCTTACTCTATTATATATAAACATATACATACTGTGAAATAATCAAGTACTGCACAGCTAGAAAAAGATATGTAAAAGTGCATGTGTACTTATTTCACACTAACTTATTACCTAGAAATAGTTCTAGAAACTGCTGGTGGGGTTGCCAGGTTGTTCTGAGGCAGATGTAATTGCACATTCCCTGAGCCTGAGAGGGCAAGAGAATCTAGCCCTATATCAGAACTTCAATTATTATTCATATATTCATTGTGCTGTACTTGTTCATTTCAGTCAGTTGTTGACTTTAGGATTGCATTGGTTTGTTTGTCATTAAAAATGTTATCTTTCTAATCAATAATAAATGCCATCTGTGAAAATAAATAAACAAAAGAACAAACAAACAAAGACCAGAACTCAGTGTCTAGAGAAATGCATGTCTCTATTGAAAAAAATAAAAAATGTGTTGTAAATAGAAGACCCTCCATCATCTTTCATTTAATAATACCTGCAACCAACATAAAATAATTTTGGACTGTTTATTTTTCTAATTCTTTTTTCCTTACTAAAGCTTTTTACAAGTTACTTCTAAAGGCATTAATGTTCCTATCAGCTTCTGAAATCCTAGTCCTTCTGTAGAGATTAGAGAGAAAGACTGAGAATAAATATATGGTGAGAAAAGATTTATTGTTTTGAACCAATATAGTGAAGTTGATGTGAAAGAAACATTCTAGATTTCGATCTGATTTTTTTGTTTTGTTTTGTTTTTCATGTTTTGGATAAAATCTCTGTAGTTTAGCACAGGAGAAAATATTATTGCAGTTTCTGAACACAGCTTTCTAAAATATATGCCTTTGAGGAGCAGTAATTTTGGAAATTAATGAGCAAGATATGCAGTTAATATTCCTTATTTAGTTTTGCTTTGTTCTTAGAGATTGTTTAGTCATTCTTCTTTCTCATTGCTATAGACAGAACTGCTCTTGCAGTGTTGAATATTTCCTCATACTCCTTCCATCAAATGACTCATGAGAGCTTGTGCTTACCAGTATAAGAGTTTCTACTCCAACTTAATATATTAGTACTTATACAATGAATAGGTTTTTCCCTAAGTGCTAATGCTTTCTGTGTGTCTCAGCATACCTTTCTCTCTTGTGGCTGACCCATAGAGCTTTAAGTCTGCTTCTCTTCTGGCCATCAACTCAAGTTTTATCATTGCAGATGCGAGATGCAACTGTGGAACAGGCTTTTATTCCAACATTAAACTCCCCAATAGGTTGTAACAAGCCTGAGACCTTGACCATCAGATTTAAATTTAAATAATTATGTACATTGCTGAGTCTGCTCTCAGGCCTGAATTTACTTTTATTTTAGCCATCAGTCAGTGTAAGCTGTAATCACAGTTTAATTCTTGCCTAAGAACAATTCCAGACCATTCTTATGGAAATAAGTCTAGGGCACTTCTTTCTTTTTCAGAAAATATGAGAGGTTAATTTATGATATTTCACAGTGAATATTGCTATTAACATAATATACAAGAATGTCTGAGACTTCTGAACATAAGCCAAAAGTTTTATCTTCTCAGGTCAGCCAGGAAGGCTGTACTAGGGAATAATTGCCTTCAGAACCTGGTGGCAACATGGATATACAATTCAGGGGAGATTTTGAAGGTGAAAACAATACAGTATTTTCTTTCCTCATATTTCTGAAGACAGATTTTATTCTTTAATAATTCAAGTCTTTTTGTGTTCTAGTATGTCTTTCACGTTCCTGCATCTTCCTCCACTCCATTCTATTTCAAGAACGTCAAGATGCTCCTTTAAATTTTTTGGGGAAAAGTAATCATTAGTTGAATCAAAGTGTTCTATATAGCTGTCCAGGATGAGATGAGATCAAAGGCTAGAAGATTCTTAAAGCAGTCACTGTGGTTACTAGGGTCTCAGCAGGGACTGCTATTTTAGATAAACTTGACAAAAGTTGCTAGCTTTTATTTCCTTTCAAAAGATATAAAGCTTATTTGATTGGGAGGGGTTTTTTGGTTTGGGGTTTGGGTTTTTTTTGCTAAAACTTGAAACAACTGTTGACATTGCATACTTATTTTTTAGATCCTTTACATATTTAGAAACTTTTACCATGTGGCTGACCTCATCTGGGCCTCTTTCCCAAACCTCACTCTACTTACTAATTAGTTTTAATGCTAGAAGTCTAGTTTTTTTGTTTATTATGCTAGTCTGGTATAGCAAAAGATAGATTTATAAAAACTTAAGTAGATCTTAGCAGATGCTTTTGCTGCCAGGTGTAAAATTTATTCCTGAGAGTGTACAGCCAATATTTTGTTAGAAGAAAAATATATCCTCTCTTAAGTTATTAAAAAAGAGTTAGAACACTGCTTCTCGTGCCTACAAAGTACACTCCCAAATGTTTGGGATTTTTTTTTGTTTCTTTCACTTCTTTTTTTAAGATACCTACTAGTTAATATTTACTTTTAATGCATTGCTTTAGTCCCTTCTACACTCTATAAAATTGCTCTAAGTGTTCAGTGATTTTAATGTTTGTGGAGGTTCTGTAATTTTTTAGACACCATGTGGTACAAGTTTGCAAGAACACTTGTATATAAGATCCTAATTCAAAGTTAACTACATAATCTACCAAGGCAAATCCCTAAGCTTTTATAATTCATATCATTGCTGAGATATACTCTTACTGAACCTTTAAAAAAAAACAACGGTGTTTAAGATAGTACTTTTATTTATTGTGCTAGACTTGTACTACTGGATGCTATTTAAATACTATGCCAAGAAAAAGAGAATACTACTGTTTTCTGTACAGTATTAGTCTATTTCCTTTTTCTATTGTATATCAGATTTGTAGTGGATGTGAAATAAGTATTGCTATTTGTATTGATCTATGTAAAATTAATCATCCTTAAAAGCATATTGAAATTATTTTTTGAGTTAAAGTTTTATTCTCTTTCACTTTTTGTTGGTTTTAAAAAATCAATAAAAATTTTAGCAGTTGAAAAAGGGAAATGGTTTTGAAGTAATAATTTTGTAATATAAATATTCTTTGATTCAGTATTGTACATATGAAAAAAATGTTTTTTTCTGTCCAGTATACACTGTAAAATTAAATATACACCTACTGACATCAGGACTCGAAGAAATTAGGAATGACAAGAAAAGGAAGCAAAAATTTATATGAATCTTGGTGACTTCTTGGAAGAGCAAGTAACCATTAAATGGATGGAGAAGTGAAAATCAGATAGAAAAAAAGGTGGAAAGAAAATGTAGACTAAGGTATAATACAGAGAAAATATTAGTGCAGAGTTTAATAATGCAGAGTTTTTCCCAAAGAAACAAAAAGTCCAGAAATGAGAAAGATGGGAAATCAGAGTCAGCATGGGTTAGAATCATAGAATGGTTTGAGTTGGAAGGGACCTTTGATGGTCATTTAGTCTAACCCCTTTTCAGTGAGCAGGGAGATCTTCAACTAGACCAGGTTGCTCAGAGCCCCAGCCAACATGACCTTAGATATTTCTAGGGATGGACCACCTACCACCTCTCTGGGCAAACTGTTCTAGTGTTTCAATACCCTCATCATAGAAACTTTCTTCCTTTTATCTAGTCACAATCTTCTCTCTTTTAGTCTGAAATAATTACCCCTTGCTCTATCCCAACAGGCCCTATTAAAAAGTTAGTTTCCATCTCTCTTGTAAACCACTTTTAAGTATTGAGAGGCTGCAATAAGGTCTCTCCAGAGCCTTTTCCAGACTAAACAACCTCAACCCACTCAGTCTGTCTTCACGTGAGAGATGTTCTATTCCTCTGATCATCTTCATGGCTCTCCTCTAGACTTGCTCCATGTCCGTATTATGTTGGGTGTCCCAGAAATGGATGGAGCACATCAGGTGGGGTCTCATCAGGGCAAAGGCGAGAAGCAGAATCACCTCCCTCAACCTGCTTGCCACAAAAGAATAAATGCTTCTCAGACTTGAGATGGAAGTTTAAGAAATGCTTTCCAGATTTTTCAAAACAACTTTCTGGCCATTTCTCCAAAACAAAAACAACTATATTAATTAACTGTGGCTACACATCTGGACATTTAACAATTTTTGGAAGCAAATTAAGTGTTTGCCTTGTTGTTTTATTCTGTTGCTAATTCTGTCTGGCATAGTATGGCTGGCTTTATTAATAATATACTTCTTTACTGTGAAGGGCTTATCTAAAGCAAAAAGCAGAATGTTGGTTTCAAAGCAAAAACATTCACCTACAGCACAAGGTATGGAACAGGTCCATATACAGAACATGATGAACCTAGTAACGGTTTGCTCTGTTTTTTCCCCTATTCTGAATATCTTGCACCAGGGACTTAAGTAATTGTTATGTGTTGAGATATATTCCATGCATATCACTCCCAGAGAAACCCAGAGAAGCTTTGGCCTTGTCGAAACATCATCAGTCACTGAGGCATTACACACTTGACTGAGGAAAGTGAGGGGGTGTGGGGAGCAGAGAGAGGAAAAATAAATGCAAGACTGGCTCTGTAATTCTTGGAACATCTGTTTTAAAGCTGTGCAGTGCCTGCCAACATGCCAGGCTTTAATTTGAGGATCTGGCCAGTGTAAAAATATGAATTGGTGAACAGTTTTTAGCTGAGGATTAAGCAAGATGAGAGCATGCTTAAGATGTTAACTTGTATGAGCAGTTTCTCTACGGTTTTTATTGGCTCATATGCAGCCATTTTCACTAAAGAATTTAATAAGTGCTCCATTCTGAATTTTTATATTTATGTATATGAGTTTTTGCAAAGTTGAAGCAGACCTTGCTCTTAGGTTTTAAGTTCCGTTACGAAGGCCATTTAGCCACCTGTGTAAATACTATGTCTGAGATAATTTATGTCTAGGCATTTATACAGTCAGTTGTGTTGTTAGAGCTTAAGGACAGTGGATCAAAGTTCACTCACAACCCCTCTTCTTAAAGAATAGGTAGATGACCACAGCTCATGCATAATTACTTTTTTGGATATGTGTCACACTGTATACCTGTGGGCCAAACTTTCATAAATGCATATGTGTCTTAGAATCCAAAATGCCATGCACATTCAATGTAGCTAGGGTTTCTGTTTTTAAGGGCCAGATTTGTAAAGATGTGTAGGTGCCTAATTCCCAACCTTGTCCTTTTTTAAGTTCCTAAGTTACTCAAACACTGAAAGTTTCATGCCTCTGGAGAGAAGGAAAAGCTTGAAGATGTGAAACTGCAAAGTAATCCCTGTGAACTGCCAATGGAACTGCAGTTGCCATCAGAAAGGGAAAGATCACTAAATAAATATAAGAATACAGAATTGTCTATACTACTATAGTGTATCATTCTTTAGGTCAACTCCTGCTCCCAATACACTGATCAGATTATTTCAAGTGATTTCGCTCCTCTACTGTTGTCTTTAATATTTATTTTTTTAATCTCTTTCTCTCCCACTGAATCCTATATTACAAGCTGACACCTTAAAATTCTATGACATTGTGTTATACCTGTCTATGTTGATGCTGCTCATACAGGATACAATGCTGTCTGCAGGGGCAATAGTACATTAAATATTGTGTGCCATAGTCCTCTCCCTTCCGTCTTCACCTTATACATGCTCTTGAGTTACTTTTCAGTTTCACCCAGAAACACTATCATTTCCATTCAGTATTAAATATGGCTGTTGTATTTACTGCCTTTCATTTAAAGTGCTGTTCCTGACTAAATACATTGTAATTTTGTCTATCAGTGATACATTTTAATCTTTCTCATCATTCCTTTCTCCATAATGCTTTTTAAACTTTTTCTCAGAAGTTTTCCCAAACCCCTGTAAACCTTGTGCTGTACTGTAACCTTGTTGGGTACCAGCTCCTCAGTCCAGATAGCAATGTCTGATTTGTTCTTAGAGTGCGCCTCATTTTCACCTATCACATTTTTACCTCTTTTCATACCAGAGATCATACTGCATTTTCATCCCATAGTTCTTCCCTGAGGATCTACTGTAATGTCAAAAAGAAATCAGCCAGCTAACTATGACAGTAGTTACAATTTTCTACAGGGCTAGTGTTTGTTTTCTTCTTTTTTTCTTTCTTTTTTTTTTTTTTTTAATTCTTATCCCATTTAATTTTTGGGGGTGGTCTGGGTGTTCATAATGGATTTTCCTTTATATCTGTTACTTTTTACCTTATGTCTAGAAAATGCAACTTAACAAAAGCTGGTATTAGTTAAAACACACTGTAGAAAGAGGGACTGGCATTCAGGTATAACTCATCCTTACCCAGATGAATTTTTCTCAGGCCTGAAAGTTCTTCCATCTCTCCTGTACTCAACTAGAAATCACTGGTAAATCCCATAAAGCATTTTGAAACTTTCTTTTAAACATATATATTACTTTCAGATGGAAACATCTTTCAGTTTTGGGTTGAATCACAATGGATGAAAATGATTTCTTGAAACATTGGGAAAGATAATTCTTAAGCATCTAAATAACACTGATGAAATTAGTTGCTTGTACAGTGACTCTGAAGCTGCTGTCCTAAAAGAAATGCCAAATTCATAATTGTTTTTGCTTCCATCTGGCAGGGGAGCCACAGGGATATTGCCAGAAATAATGGCTGATTATTATAGACAAAGATGCATTTTATATAACAAAAACAAAAGAAACTAAGCCTTTTGTTCTCTACAAAATGATTGTCATCATTAGGGAGTATAAGTGTTTATTTCTATGTGATAGTATAATTCAACTAATATAGATTGTAATTGTTTTGAAAAAAAAAAGGAGAAAAATAATTCAAACCAGCTTTGTTGGTGGGTGGGGAAATATAAAACCTGAATTTAACTTAATTGTTATTACAGATGAATGATTTGGGAGTCATTTGTATGTGATTTGTTTTCTTCTGTTAGTTATGTCTTACCCTGCATTATACATTAGGACCCAGGTGTTATGACTTAATTTTCATGTTGCCCACACCATCTGTATTGAGATTAAATAGTTATCAAATACCCCTGTAACTAGCAAGTTCTAGATAAAGAACTAGGTGAATATTAAGTTAGTTACTTTTTATATAGTTCTCTTTTGTCTTTTGGAAAGTCCACCCAGAATAGTGCTTGTATAGGAAGTTTTTAATGTGCATTTCTTTTATGTACAGATTTAATAAATATAAAGCCCTGTTTTTTTAATCCACTAATTTTTCTTTGAATGATAAAAGTCCCTTTTTCACCTTTTCTCTAGGATTTGGAAATTGACAGTAAAGAATAATTCCTAGAGAATAATTAAATCCTGATTTTTCATAGCATTTCTTAATGTTACCTTACTTTTAAGCGGTAACATTTAGGCTTACTGACCTACTTCAGAAATCAGTATTTCAGTTGCTGAGATATTTAAGATTTACTTACGGAAGTTCATTTAACCTTCTTGCAGAGACTTCTGGATGCTGACTGTAGCAGCAAGGCCAAGCATGCTGGAAGAGTTTGTTTCTAGTACATTACAACCTAAACTAAATCTATGAAGAAAATTGAAATACTCTTTCATACAATTTGCATTTTGTGTACAGAAGACTGCCGTTCATTTTAGGCATTTCTGTACTGATAAGGACTCAAGCACATTCAAAGAATAATTTCTATGATTTTAATATAATCCATTGTAATTTTATTGGCCTAAGTCATTAGAATCCACTCCTATAAAAGTAAAATGTGCCTTCCAGGAGCATACATGCACACAGTCTAAAGTTTTTTTTTGCATCATAGTTCCTGTAACAACTTCCTGGAGCTATACAGTTCATCTGCAAATGTATTTCACTTTGCATGTAAGTACAATATACACAATGAATGGAACAGGAACAAATTGGCACTTCATTCCACAGTGGGAATAAAACATTTTTCCTGATTGCGTATTTTCCCAAGAACTAAGCAAATTAGAGAAATAAAGGCCGTTAAGTAAAATTAGATTTTTTGCTATTTAACAGGTGTTTTTGTCTATTTTACCCTAAGGGTAGATCACAATGCAGTCCAAAAAGTTAATTGTTTGATAATTGTACAGTTTGCACAGTTATTTCCAGCAGTTTAGCCTATAATATAGTTCTGTTAAACTTCTGTCATCTATCCCTGAACCTGTTCTTTTTTTAATGCATCAAAGAATTCTAAAGAACAATAGCTTAACTTCATTTTGAAAGCTTTTGCAACCGATATTGTCAGAAGCACTGGATAAACCAACTGAGAAACAGAACTGAAATCAAGAGGTAGTGTAACAAATTTTTATTCCTTAGGGTGTCACTGAAAGAAGAAAAAAGGTATTCCCTGTTCATTTTCAATACAAATTTCCTGAAAGATTGAGACTCACAAATAGAATAAATTGTTTCATGCTGCAACATACATCCCCTGAAGACTTTGCTCAAGAAAAGCAGAAGTTGGACTTGTTAGTGTAGAAATATATGTTCAGACCCCCAAAATAGGCAGGTATTTTTCAGAGTGTAATGTTTTGATTTGAAAACTACCACCAAAAATATCCAACATCCTTCACCCCAAAAGAAACACACACTGAAAACAAGAATATTATTGAGTAGTATATCAGTGAGGACCTAGCTTTCTGTCTCCCATCCATACAATACTTGCCCTAAATGTATCATAAATACAATATTGTACAGAAAAGAAAAAAAAAAAGGCACAAACTAAAATCAGTGCAGCAATATGTAGATAAAGTCTTTCCTAATGGGTCCAGAGCCCACATACAAAAGAAAAGTTACTTTTGCATTTCTTTTCTGTTTGAAATGTGGTCACTGAAAGCTTCTCTGTATCATTAGAAATTAATCAACTCACTATTGTATAAATAACCACACAATAAATTTATTGAATTTGTGTTTTTCATATAATAGTAGTAAGCAAAGCTGTGCAGAAATGGAAATAATCCATAACCTTGTGCCTCAAGAGCTGAATATTAACACTGTTCTTCTCAATTTAGCCCTGAGAATGAGTTCTGATCTCTTATCTCCTGGCAAAAACCTTTAAAGGGATTTCTTCCCCTCTCCTGACCCATCCTTTTACAAAAGCATTGAGTCAGAATTGCCTGCTTGTCTCAGTCAATATCTCCCTAAAGTAAAATTTCTTGAAATTTTTGAGGAAATATACTAACATTTAAAAGGACAGTTCTTTTCCTGAAACTATTTCTGGTTTTAGATTATTTCTGACTAATTTTGTAAATCTTCAGATGTTGAGACTTTATAGCCGAGAGAACATAAGAGCAAAATTTCACAAGGACCAGGAAGTGACCTAATAATTTTCACAAGTAAATGTTCAAGTTACTCCTCATTCAAATATCATACCTTTGTTTGTTTGTTTGTTTTGGGGTTTTTTTTTAAGGATGCAAAATGAATGCACTGGCATTTATTTTGCTTTAAGAACAAGTAATAAAACCCTTTCTGCTAAGAACACTTTTTGATTATTTTCACTGAATTGATTTGTTTTAGAAAAATAGGTTTCATGACAGTTCAATTTTAATAAATTACTTTGTAAAGTATCTTATAATGATTACTGTAATTATATCTAGGTGCTGTTATTTTTAAAGGGAATAGTTTTCCGGTCTTTGCTTTTAATTAATAGATCTTTGCAGTTTTGCAGCAACTTTCAAACCTTACAGAGCTATTCCAGCTAGAGAGCACACCCTTCCTTTCTGATGCATACTTTTCATCACATCTGATAGAATGTTGTGCAAAATGAGTTAAAACCGTAATATACTGTAAGATGGATTTATGCTAATAACAGAGGTTTGGGTATGAACTCTTTTTCTAATTTATAATATAATTTCTATTTTTTATGAAATTTTGAATATGTATTTTAGCTCTTGTGTAACTGAAGTCCTAAGATATTCAAACTTAACCTCAGAATTCAAGTATCGTTTGTCATTCCGAGAAATGCCCCGTCCATTATATAGCCTCAATAATAGTGACACCATACTCATTGTCATAAGCTGTATTGATGCTGTAAAATCAACAGAATATTCCCTGTCCTTTACGGAACAGATGGGGCAATTGTATGTCTCTCATTTTATCAAACTTCTTTGAACTTAAATTATTGATATCATAAACTAATTCAAAAATATACTTCTCATGTATTAGATGTGACAGCTCTTTAGTATTGGCAGGCGAGTTGTGACCAGCAGAATTCCTTTGTGATATTCAATAGCTTGCAACTCAGGCTTAGTGGTTATAGATGCCTCAGGAGTTATGTACATCTGGATGGCAACTAATATGTTTGGGGTTTTTTTAATTCTGTCCTCAGTTTATGTTAGGTCTTTCAAATAGTGCCATTTTACAATGAAAATGTCTCAGTAATACTGCTGTATTTTTTTTCCCAATGGAAAATATGCATTTGCATTGAGAGAATGAAGTAATCTGAAAGAGTGAAAACAATATACATTCTATATAGGCATGCAGTAGAAATAAATACAGTAGATTGAATGTCAGGTCATAGAACTTTAGCCTGATCTATGATGGTATTTGCATTTTATATATCTCAGTTTGTACTAAATGTGATCAATTAAGAACATTTAACTGTAACTTTATTCTCTTCTGTTCACCAGTTCTAATTTTGAAGTAATAGTTGTAACTTAAATAGGAAAAAAATGCAAAGCTCTGTGTTTTTAAGTTAATCTGAATTTCTTTAAGATATTCCTAAAGAATTAAATATACTTAATTTAGTAAAGAAAAAGAGGAACTGAAAATCTTAGGTTTTCCATAGGCTTCTATCCAATGCTGAGTTTTTGAAGATTTAAAAATCAAATCACCACAGTGACTCCTGCTTCATCAACATAGTGCCAACACAAGCACCATCTTTTAAATGAGATCATTAACAGCAGGTAAATATTTAGTACCAAATATCCCATTTTGATGAAACTGTATTTTTTTGAATCACATTCAGAGAGAACTAAAGCAAATTAAGGTGATAAATAGGGGCAGGGGGAGCAGGAAGGAAAATGCAGCAGAAGAAAGGGTTGAGATATGCAACTATGCTCTCAGCATTTACTAGCTAGAGTTCAGAAAATCTTGTACTATTCTACACTTGGTGAAAGTGCACACTGTTTTGTGTTAAATTCTCTCTCAGTAGCACTGCCTAGTAATGTTCTCTACATACATAGCACAGAGGACTGACAAATAAATTTATAAATTTTAAGGCCGTGACTTGAGGTCAGGTTATAAACAAATTAGTGGATGGCCAAGGATTCTTCAACAATTCATGAGGTGCTTGGTAGTTCCACTTAATCATAATTTACTATTTGGACAATCTCTCTAGATTAAAAAAAAAAAAAAAAAAAAAAAAAAAAGAGTAAAAGAGTAAAAGGTGTTATACAATTAATTATATTTGTTTCTCCATAGGTAGCATATATGGTACATGAAAGGGCTTGTATTCCCATGATTTATTTTTTTATACTTTTTTCCTACTATTGTTTTTTTGTAAAAAAAACATTGATGCAGTATCTAATGTTGACAAACAGATAAGAGTTATAACCTCTTTTTTCTGTTGGAAAATTCCCATAAAGAGTTTAAGGTGTTTCTATCAAATGGTTATCTAGTTAACAGGGATTGCTATTTTTGGAATATAGTATTTGAATAATATGAGCAATCATTTATTTCACATAGTGAATTTTTTATTCTCTGGTTGCATGCTTTAAGAGGAAAGATCCATAAACCAAGAAATTCTTTGTATATTGAATCTCTTAGGAAATGTGCAATGCTTTTGAGGATCTGGAAAAAGAAAACATGAAGTAAATATCTTTGCAATCCATAAAAGCTTTAACAAGGTTTATATATTGCTCCTCCCATTAACAGGTCAGTAGAGATAAGACTGAGAGACAGCTCATGCAGAAACCTTCACTGGATTCACAAAGGAGGATGCCTTTTATTTACCTTTTCCCTATGTTTTATATATATATATATATATATATATAAAATATATATATATGCATATATATTTATTAGAACTTTCCACCTGTTAACTTTAAGTCCACTTTTGCAGTGGGAGGAAACATGTTTTCTGTCTGTTCAGGCAGAGGCAGCAAAACTGTACACCGTATTAGAGGCAGACTACAGCAGATGAGCACTCAGCCTCTGTGGAAGAGAAGCACCTGTGTGTACTGATCCCCCACACCTACTCCTCATCTTCTCAACATACACACAACTCTTGCTCACTGGGAGACCAAAATCCACCCATCTGTTACACAAGACAGAGAAATCACTGTTTCTTAACTTCTGTAGCCCCAGGGTGGCACCATTAGTTATACATATGCTTGTTCTGGGCAGATTCAGTGACTTCAGGCTCAGGAAGCCGAGTCTCTGTTTCACTGGTTAGTCTGAACCAAGAAGTAGTACTCAGCAGGAGAAGAATAACTACACTAACCTCATTTCCTCACATACTTGCTGACAACATCTTTTCTAAATCTGTTGATGTCTCATTTTTCTGAACAAGGAAATCCTGCACAAACTCAAACAGAGGCTGGAAAGAAAGACAGGCAGCTTGGAGGAATATATCAAAATTGTCTAAACAGACAGAGATCAAGTTAAGAAAGCTACAGCCCTGATAGAATTAAATCTGGTCAGGGATGTCAAGGGCAAAAACAGAGCTGCTGTAGATATATCAGTGATAAAAGGAAAGCTAGGGAACTAGTTTGGTATGCACTCCCTGGAAGGAAATGGGAGCCGTGGTTACCTCAAACATAGAGAAGAATGAGGTACTCAATCACTTTTTTAACTCAATCTTCAGTGGCTAGTGCTCCAACCAAATCACTCAAACTGCACGGGGCAAAGGGAGACACTGGGAGAATAAAAAAACACACATAGTAGGAGAAGATCAGGTCTGAGACCATCTAAGGGATCTGGAGGTACTCAAGTCCCCAGGACCTGATGAGATGCATCAATGGGTCCTGTGGGAAAAAGTGGAGGAAGTGGCTAAGCCACTATCCATCATATTTGAAAAGTCATGTCAGATTGGTGAAATTCAAACTGACTAGAAAATTTTGGGGAAAGAGTTCCCCAGAACTAACATCATCCTGGCTCATGGCACATAGCAACCTCTCTGCTGTCTCTCAACTCTCCTTTACTTTATTCATGAAAGCTGGAAAGATTTAAATGTGGCACTAGCTTTTATTTCCACAAGTGAAGCATTTGAAACTGTGGAGAGTAAATATTTGAAGCTAAAAGAAAACATCAAATTTTACTGGGTGTGATTTAAAGTAAGGTAAGCAATGTCTGGCCCCAAAACAGGCTGATCAAGTGTGTTTGATTTACTGACAAGTATGACAAGAGAATCTGATGACAATTGTTTCTGTCCTATAAAAAACTGTTTTGAACATTTCAGTAAGAGTAAATGTAATCTCTTTGAGTATCACACTGTGCTTTTCATTTCAGGCAGGCATTTATAGACTCTAACTGCTCATTGTCCTGTGACTTGTGTAATTGCTTTTACTTGGATAAATGAATTATGAAATACTGACATTTTCATTTGGCAATTTTTGCACAGCTATATATGACAGGATAACATAAAAAAGGCATTGAAATGTCAAGCATGCTTATAAAACAAAAGAACAGCCTCTGAGTGAATTGTCTATGGTAGGAACAATTCTTTAGGGGTACTTTAAGGAAAATACTTTTTAAACACATGTATACATTTTCCAGGTCTGACATATTTCCCTCTGTGCTCTTAAAATCTGTGTGACCTTAAAATCTTGATCTACTGATACATCATATAAGATTTCAAGACCCTTCTTTTTCTGAGAAATAAAAATCTTTCCTAAATCAAGTATTGGTATTTTGGCAGTAGTTTAAAATCTATTTTATGCCAGCTACTGAATGAACATGGATTTCTAGTTATTTGGCATATTGATTAGTTCAAATTTATGGGTCAACACACTTTATTTAAAATATTAATTCCTGCTAGAATCAAGCTCTGAAGGTCTTAAGCTCAGCACAAACAATAAATACAGCAACAATCTATACAGTCTAGTGTTTGCAGAGGTGTATATTTCAGCATTCTCACCGTGCAACCATGTGTAAAGTCTAACATGCCAATGGTAATAATTAGCAGATCTATTGTTTATTTTACTGCATTCTAGCTAATTCTTCATGGTTAGTTTGGTTTGGGTTTTTCTTTTTTTTTTTTTGTTTTTTCTTTTCTAGACGAGGGACAGCTTGTAATGAAGGGGAACTGCATAGGAGTACTGCAGTGTATCTCTGAAGCCTGTAAGAGAGCAGAAGGCATGTAAATTCAATGCACTCATAAACAGATTAAACGTTGTTGTATTTGGTTCAGGTCACTGTATTTACCACTTTTTCAAGAACCCTGTTATTGAGCTGGTTTCATCAAATGAAACATACACACATCACTGCTGGGAATGACTGACTGAGCACAGATGTGTATCTACTAAATTGTTTGTGACAGTGACTGTAGTTAATTGTGATGGCTGACAGGTATGTTGGAGGCCAGTCAGTTCAGTGAACTGTTGACGAGTGTGGCATGAGACATGGTATATATTAACAGCAAGTGGAATATTTATGTCACCCATGACTGAAAATTCAAATCAAACACAGACTACTAAAGCAGGCTGGAGCTGTTCATAACCCTTTTCCCTGCTTCTCCTTTCTTGCTGCCCTTACTATTAGAACAATGCATTTTATATCATTTTGTCCAAGTGTAGGTTTTTAAATTTCCTTTTTCAGTGTTGGTGACAAGTGATTAACAAATCACCACAGTTCATTTTTAAATGAAAAGGTGTGAGAAAATTTTGTTCTGCCATTTAACGAAAGTTGTTATGGTCTGCTTCAAAAGCTCCTTTCTTTAAATGGAAATTTTTATTTATCATAAACATAGAATATGGCAGTTTGGTAGACCTTTTGCACTGGAAACATTACTATTACTATTGCTGTTTCTATTATTATTAGCTTTAGGGGGGAGGAAAAAAAAAGTGCTTTGGTTCAACCCGTGCAATTTCTTCCCAGATTTTTGTTTGTGCATTCAATCAATATCCAGTTTTATTTATATTTTACCTGAGTCTGTTTTCTGAGACTAAGCTTTTGTGTCTTTTTTCTGCCCCTTGCTACCAGTTCTCCCTTATTAATGTACTGAAATATCAAATCAACTTTCCCTTTCCTTATGTGAAGTAAAATATGTGCAACAATCTCATTTCATTTTTCTAAAACTGAAGTTGGAGACCTTGAGATAGTAGTAGTAGTCATCGGTGATTCAGTGAGAACCAGACATGATAGATTTAGAGAAGCCTTGAAGGAAGCCCTGTTAAACATAATTATCGGCAATAGACGTTCATATTAACTGTTTTTAGGACTTGATGCTGAATGAAGCAGGACAGTCAGATCCATTTTAGGGGTCAGAAGTGTTTTGACTGAGGGTTCTTTCCTTTTTATATAACTCTGAGTAGCACAGAAGTCACTCTGAGGCTTCCAAGCTAAACCCTCTAAAGATTTCATAACATATCCTCTACTAATCTGTGATATCACTGAGATTTTTACCTTTTTCTATCACTATCTGATGCTATTCCATCAATTCAGTTGATTCCAGAGCTTTATAAATTAATATTTCTAATTTTACAAAAGCTGGAATTGGCTAGATGAGTAAGATGGCTATGAATGTGAAATGCTCAGCAGAAAGGATGGACACAAATGAAAAAAAAAAGTTGCTTCTATTTAGTGGCATAAAGGGCTCTTCGACAAACTATTTTCTTCTGTCTTCTAAGTCCCTATAATCCCTGAAAACAAACCAGGTATTCCACCAGGAGAATATAGGATTATAATTGTCTGCATAATTTTTATGTCGGTTAGATATCAACATTTCTCATGCATGCCTCCTTCCCTCATATAATTTTTGTTTGAATAGATGATCTGAATGTCTGCCTTGGGAATCCAACCCTTATTTAAAGTTAGGGTAACAAGAAACTCCTACTTCCATTTCTCAGTTCCTAGACACACATTCTGAGCTACATCATCATGTTGTCTTTTTGTACCAGACTCCTATGGCCACTGATTCTTCAGTAATTCGTTGGGATTCATGATTAACATGGCACTGTAGTGGAGTGAATAGTTGCTACTTTATACAATATTCCTTTTGTGTCACCTTCCATCACCCAACAACCATCATTATATATGTGGTTTTCTTCATCTGAAAAGTACAGCATGAAGGCCACCAGTACAAAAACAGTTCTGATGAGATGTGCTTCTGTGACATTCAATTTTAATGAGTTTGTAAAGAAAGCATAGAATACATCTCTTACACCTTTTGGAGCACAGTCTCATAAAACTGAGAGCTGTAGCAGGGCTGACATCCATGCAGCTGCTCATCAGATGAAGTTTTCTCCAAGATGTAGGTCTAGCAGAAGATGCTGAGTCATGTGAAAGTCTTCCCCAGAGATTCATGGGGCTAACAGTGTAAATTTAAAATTGGCATGAATTTCCAACCAAAAGGAATAACTTTTCCCCTGCTTCTTTTCTATCCTCATCTCTCTGTGGTCTAGAGATGCTTTATCTGGGGCAGATGATAGATATTGTAAAGAACTGAACTCCATGCCAGTAATATCTGGGACCTGGCACATCAAATTGTTTCTAAAAACTGTGAGGAAAAGAGGGTTCTGTGAATACTGACATTATCTGCCTGCTGTTCCAGCTAGCTCATACTCACTATGCTGTGCTAAGTGCTCCAAGGCTTGGAAGCTTCCAAAATTCTTAGTGCTTCCAGAAATTTGTCTCTCAGAACAATGCCAGGTACACTGTAAGAGGACGGAATGGGTGAATTCAAGGATAATTTTCCCCATGTGCATTTTGACATGATTTGGTTTCAGAAAAAGTAATTGCGCAAAAAGTCCTATTAGCATCTAAATCATATGTGCCAGAATCACATTTGCATTAGTCTACATGATTAGAATAAACTAAAATTAAGCACTCTAATACAGGTCTATAGACTTTTGTCTATGTTGGTGTTCAGCTGAGAAATTTATTCCCCATAAAACAAGACTGAAAGTGAGACAGTATAGATGTTTTGCAGAATTATATAATTTGTTCACTATCGTTGGCCAGAAAAGCATCATCAAACTACTCTCTTTTAGTCTTATGGATTAGTTGAGATGTGAGGAGGTTTTTGTTGCTACTATCCGATATAATAACTTTGTGGCACAGCTTTCCACATTTTCTTATCCTTCTGTCCAGGCAAAGCTATGTTTCTCTATCAATCCCCTTCTGGCCCAGGTGGTGCGGCTGCAGCACTGTGATTACACAGAAGAGCACCAGGATAGCAAAGATAAACGTATGTACACAGTGAAACTTGCAAAGTGGCATGCCCTTCTGAGTACGTTGCTTAGGAAGCTCAGTAGGGGATAATTAAACATCAAATCTGTGTTTCTTTGAGGTGTGAAAACAGTGGTTGCAGACGGTGTAAGAGAGGACAGTGGCCACACGCAGAGCAGAGTCAGTCTTTCTCCTATTAAAGTCAGAGAGAAAGGGATTCCTCAGAGACAATGAGACACAAGTGCTTTTACATGAGGTTGAATTTTTAAGAAAAAGGGCAGGAGTGCCCAGCCAGGGCCAAGTTGCTGTCTGTTGTTATGGCAACAGAAGG
Organism: Poliocrania exsul; assembly: GCA_035041345.1. Taxonomy (NCBI): domain Eukaryota; kingdom Metazoa; phylum Chordata; class Aves; order Passeriformes; family Thamnophilidae; genus Poliocrania; species Poliocrania exsul. Next base: position 38,356,354 of record JAWWLZ010000139.1, read on the forward strand.
AGAATCTCCTATTCCAGAGAGGAAAGAGAGGGAGTGGTAGAGCAGAAAAGAAAATGGTTTCTCAAGGAAAGCAAGGGAGTAGGTGTTTGCAAATGGAAAGAGAATGAAGTTATGGGTCAAGGTCAAGAAGAAACACATCTATGCCCATGATGACTGAAATGCCCTTAGAGACCTTGTGCACATCCATTTCCTTTTTTGAGGAGTCAGATTTGTTGGGGTCACTTCCACAGTCATCATCTGACTGGCAGAATACTGCAGTGGTGCCCTGTCCTCCTGCACCCACTTAAGCTGAAGAACTTACATCTGCCTTTGTTCACTGCCTGAGAGCACATAACTCTTCTAAGAAAATCTCTCTTCATTGCCAAGCACCTCTGCATCTGCTATCTTTTGAATAAATCAAACTGATCTCGAACATTACAGTTTATTTTCTTCTTGGGGTATATTATGTGATGAGAGCTACTTCTTCAAAGTAGGAAACTCCCTCTCCCCCAAGGAGCAACATTTCTAGCCAGTATACTATACACAAGATGCACTCAGAAAATTCTGACCACTGAGATGTGCAGAAATTTTTGTCAAAAGTAATGCCTTGATACAAGATGGGTTCAGTACAGGAATTATTTTCACTCATAGAAATGCAACCCAGTAGGAAAGAATGAAAGAACAGCCTGAACCAGACAACTGGCTGGCTGGGGATGCAACTTAATACTTTTCTAAAATGATTCCAAATAAAGGTCTATGCCCAGTACACCAGAAGGAAGCTTTATAAACCAGGACTAAGCAATACAAAACTAAGATTTTTCTTTCAGTCTTCATAACAAAAAAAATCAAAGGAAATAAAATGAATAAACCAGTGAAACTTTCCCAAAGAGTGTTTTTGTGTTTTCTTTATTTTATTCTCCCCTACTTTCCTAAATAAAAAGTTCATGCTAGTCAGGATGTTCATGAGCCAGTGCTGTTGTGAAATCATGGCTGTTCCTGCTCCTCCATCACTTTTGAACCAGCTAGCCCATTTCTATCAAATCTGACAGAAAGATAGAGTTTTCAGATGTTACATTCTTACAAGTTCTGTGAAAATTGTTAGCTAGGGGCAAGAGGGTGCAGTGATACCTACACTGAGGGAAAGACCTGACTATGAACTGCACTATTACTGAATACACACATTTCTTGTGTAGAAGAGTGTAGATAGGAAAGAGAGGTTATAAATGTTTTAATTCTTGAAAAAACTTCAATCAAAGTTTGAACTTTATTAGACAGCATCTAACTTTCATTTTGCTTCTCTTTTTTCCTTCTCATATGAGTTCTCTAGTGTTTAATAAGGACAGGAAATGTGCTGCAGGCTTAGTTTACTTCATTTAAAAAGCCATTTGATGAAACAAATCATTTGGAAACACAACTCTATTAGTTCCATTGTTTGTGGAACTATTTATTATTTAAAGCAAATGATAGTTGCATTACACTGTCACAGAAAAGTTCCCAAGGCCTCTCCATTGTCTTTCTTTTACTCTTCATTTAATTATTTTCTCTCCCTTATCTGAAATATTCTTATTTTCCAGATTTTCCCCTTAATTGCAGTTTCAAATCACTTCCCTGGAAGACAGTGTGAATATCCTTCTCTTATTTCCCCCAAATATTCAAGTTTGGAATGTAATTTCAATATGAAGACCAACAGAATTCTGAAGACAGTGTCTAAAATCTTATCTCACCAAAACTCCCATGAAATTCTTTTAATTCAAAATAAAATATCTTCCCTTCTTCTCTTATAGCTCCTGTAGGTCACTGCAGTACCAGTTTAGCCTCCTGCTTCGTTATCATCACACTGTTTTTGGTGGGGGCAGGTGTGTGTGTGTGTGTGTGTGTGTGTTTAATAGTGGTAGGAAGCCTTTTGGGAAGCCATAGCATGCAAAGTGTCCCCTTTGTATCACCTTCTGGTTTCCTCATTTTACTTTCAAAAGCCAAATTAATATTGATTTGATATAGTTTTTAATTTCATCAATAGATATGCCTACCTCTGCCATCTATTGTATTTTAACTTTCTTGGATGATATAATTGAAATAAAGATTGATAGAGTATTTGGACCACTTGGACTAAAACAAAAAATTGTAAAGGGAATTTGGAGGCTTACAACTGGGATGTCAAATGCTGAAGATTGAATCAGTTTAAAGTGATGGCTTGATGAAGACTGACTTTCACCTTCAGAAGAGATAACTGCTCAAGACGTAGTATCCCTGGTGAACTACAATCTATTATTCTGTTAATTGGACAGCAAGAAATTAAACATAAATCATTCAACAAAATTCAGCGATATAAAATCAATTAAGTTATTGCACTGTAAAAAATATTAAGTGCTCTACATTAGGGAACATTATGGAAAAGAACATTAATTTTCATTTGTTATTTGTTGCTCAATACAGTTATTCACACAGAGTTTAGAAGATTTGATTGGGTTCAGGTCTTTGATTGTGAATCAGAAAAAATACTTCTAATATCAGCTACTAGGGTCAAATAATCAAGCAACCACTGACCATCATAGTTACATGAGTTGAGAACCAAATTCAGAACTAATTAACAGATGCGTAACTATGCTAATTTTCATCAGATTGCATAGATGCAAAATGTGCAAGAGAAAGGAAAACCTAGCTTTTGAAGGCATAAGCTCTCATTTCCCTCTCACTTATGCAGAGAGAGAATCCATGAAATTAATTTGCAGACTGATTTTAGAAGCAGTCTAAATTTGGTTGCTGTGCAAGACCTGAAAATAGGTAAGATTTCTGCAATTGATGTAAGTTGGCTGTTTCACATTCACCTTGATATTAGGTATTTACTCCATCCTGTGTTAGGTATCATATTCATTTCACTCTTCCAAATACTACTTCAAATAGCTTTTCCTTTTTTTTTTTTTTTTTTTTTTAGCAAGAAGATTTTGGATATGAGAAACTGGGTGAACCTCTTTCTAGAAGAAGACTTTTAGAAAGAGGGACAGACCCATATTCTTTACTCAGTCACTAGAGAAACACTGATGAGCCAGCTTCTCAACCCTGAGGGTGGCTGGGCACTGGAACAGGCTGCCCAAGGAAGTGGTCACAGCACCAAGCCTGACAAAGTTTAAGAAGCATTTGGACAACACTCTCAGGCACATGGTGTAACTCTTGGGGAGGGTCCTGTGCAGGGCCAGGAGTTGGACTCGATGATCCTTGTGGGTCCCTTCCAACTTGGCACATTCTGTCACTCTATGAACTTTTAAACAACCCAGATCTCTTTCAGAAAGACCTTAACGTGCTGCTTCAGGATTGATCTAGAAGTCAACTGTTCAGGTTTACTTCATAAGTATTTCATTTTGCTTACCAGCAATTTCTCATATGGCACTGACCAGGCACTTTTGCCATATATCATAATCTGAGGCTGAGAATCATCACCCAGAAAAATGTCTCCCATAAAAAATACCCAAGCCAGCAGTTAAGCAGATATCTATGATACCTTTAATTATTCTGATAGCATCTATTTACTTTTTGCTTGTAAATATACTGTCCTCCACATGTAGAAGTCTCTCCATATAAAATTACTGATGTAAAATATTATACCTACGGTAAGTTTTTAACAGTTTCTTTACATGCAAAATTTCTGCCAGTGCCCACAAATTAAAATCTACAATTGCTGATGTTTATAAATTTTAAAATGCATTTCAATGTTTCTTAAAATCATTAATCATTGTGGGTTTTATTAGAAAATATGCTGAAAAAAACCTGTCATTAGATTTAATGAGGATTCCATACGCCAGCTCAGTATACAAAACCAAAACTCAGTCTATAATTAACTTATTAATTCAACACAGCACTAATTCTTAGAATTTTATCATTACCTTCTGTAAGTGGAAGTTTTAAATGCACAGTCTATCTTTAGTACTTGGGAATAGCTCCTGAAAACATGACAGCTGCTTCCCTTTTCTTGCCTCTCCAATTCTACTGATAATCAAACCATTAATGTACTCAGGATCACTAAAGTAATTATATGTTTTAGTAAGTTCATTAAGAACTCTGCAAATATATTTCACTGCAAAATAATTTCTGTTCTCTTCAAACTGTCTAAAAGATGAAGAATTTTTGGTAAGAAAAGGCTAAGGTGCTATGTTTCTTTACTTTAGACAACAACCTCTTAACAAATCAGTAGCAAATGATGCACAAAAATCCCTTGGTATCTTAAAGAGGGAAAAATTACATAGGTAAACAGATAAATCTTTAGTACATTTGTCTTTATGGGCGCAGCTCCTGCTGTTGGTCTCTAACCTGGAGGGCATTATTCTTTTCTAAATTGCCAGTAGTGTCTCACAGCACAGTGATAAATAGAAACCACTGAAAGAAATAACGTTCATTCTAACACACAAGAACTTTCCAGACAGACATTGGCCTCTGAGAACAAACACTTAGACAAAATAGATTAGTTGCAATTGCAGAATATATCACTCTGGTTCCCTGTGAACAGGCATTACCCCAGCTGTGCAAATAAGTGCCTTTATGCCAATCATTAAGTAATAAATACATTAAGACAGAGTGTAAAACTTTAAGGAAAACACAGGAAAAGGTCTCTCTACATCAGTTACCTTTTATATGAAGCCAGTGATATATTCCCAAGCATTATTTTAAAAAGTCACTAATAATGTAGGTTCTTGTATGTTGTTTTGTGGTAGCAAGTTTCCTTTGTCAGACAATTAATAAAACAGAAAAGAAACAAGTTCTATAGAATTGCAATTAAAATGCTAGCTTAATAACAGAACAGAAAAATCCCCAGCATTTTTCTCTCTTATTTATAATTTTAACCCAAAACACACATAATAAGGCAGAATTTTGTTTATTTCTTGTTCTCCTGGAGTTTGGTTTTTTGCTCATTAACTGTTTCAAAAGTCTCCCTAAAATGAAAACTGCCTTGGAAAACACAGTTATTCTGCTTTGTCTGCTAGTTGCATAAAGTGTAGATTGCTTTCAAGAATCTATTTCAATAATAGGTTGTTTTGTTTTTTCTTTCCATGCAGTCAGAACCATAAGAAGTATTGTGACACTACCAGCCATTTTCCTTACTGCTCTTACCCTGGCCACAAGACTGTAGGAATTCAAATGCCTGGGATGGCCTCAGCTCTCTGGTACAATCAGAGTAACCCTACCCTAACTATTCATCCTGTCTGCAAATTTTCTTGTTTCCTTTCTTTATTGGCTAGAAGCAGGTAGGCAGACAGAGTCTTCTTTGGTCTTAGGGGAAGATGTGTGCTGAGGGGACAGGGTGTAAGTGGGAGGAGGTACATGAGCACAGCAGTGAGTCCAGAGAAGGACAGAGAAAGGTGGTGGAAAAAGAATGGTGTGACCCCTGCCAGGGAAAGGAGTGAACACTGAATGTGGCAAGAAGCCACATGTCAGTCTATGTCAGGAACTGGATTCATACCTGTGGGGTGATGGCCTGATTAAGCTTGATGAGTTGAGGGAAATGCCTCAGCCCCCCTGGAGGGATGCTTCCAGCAGAAGATCAAGAGCTTTCAAACTGATAAGATTAACAAAGGATGGAGTGTTGTAAAAAAATGACACAGCCCTCCTTTGCGATATCTTCAATGACTACTCAAGGAGCCACCCCCTCAGGCATCTGTATCACCCCCTCAGCATTTACTTTAGTCACAAGAAACCACCTGAAGAAAAAAAAGTATAAAAAGAAGTAGAGTTTAAACTAAAACTGGGGAGAAATGCCATCGTCTCTGCTGCGGTAACCGCTAGCAGCTTGTCCTACCGCCTCCCACTTGGAACAATTTAGGGCGGAGGAAACCATGTGCTTTCTATACTCTATATTTTATGTCTTATACTTTACTTTCTTACAAAGCTTATTCCACCATACATTCTATCTTACATCTTATGCTTACAGCTACTTTGATTCTTACTCTATAAGCACCTTCTTTACTCTATTTTGCCACTTTAATACTAATAACAGTAGCTTGCTTTACATTTTGCTACTTTCAGTGTGCAGTTTCTTTTTCAACATGTGTGTTGATGAGAAGCAGCTCTGTTCCTTCCTTTTCCTTTGTGTTACAGAGAGAGTGGTGTGCAAGATATTTTATTGTCCTATGTTATTGAAAAGGTGTCTAAATAAGTGTTTTAGGTGGCTGTGTTTCTAGTTAGTAGTTTTTTGTTGCTAGTTTCTGTCTGTCGTGAGAATGGGATACATTGCTGTATTGAAACTTAAGTTTGGTGTGCTTGTCTCTGTAAAATGTGTTTTGTGCTGGTTTCTTTTGGGGTCTTTTATTATCAATTAAATACAATCTTGCAGCTAAACGTTATCACCGGCAACGCAAAACTCACAATAACTATCATAAACTTGTATTAATAAATGTTATTTCGGGAGCTGTTGTGGGGAAAGTTCTTTTCTTGTTATTAAGTGTGGTCTCATAGCAGAGGTTAGAAACCCTTCAAAACTGTGTGCTGTCCATAGTTGATAGGCAGTGTTGGGAAACATAAGGCTCTAATTTTCTGGAGATGCTTATATAGCTATAAGTTCCTCCTTGGCTTAAGTGTAGTCTCATATCACAGGTCAGAAACCCTTCCAACCTGTGTGCTATCCCTGTTCGGTAGGCAGTGTTGGGAAGCATAAGGATCTGATTGTCTGGAGGTGCTTATTGCTAATAAGTTTTCCTTGGCTTAAAGTGTGGTCCTCATAGGGGAGTCAAAAATCTTTCCAGCCTGTGGTCTGCCCCAAGTTCGGCAGGCAGTGCTGGGTTCATAAAGTTTTGATTATTCCAAGGACGCTTATAGCTAATAACTTCTATTTAATACAGGTAAGAATAGAAATCTGCATTTCTGTCTCTCCTCCCTTTCACATGACAATACCTCACTGATTATTGTGTTGGATGAACCAATAAATCTGTGTGTGTCGGGAGAGGGGCCATGGTTAAGCCTTCAGTCTCATGGCAATTTAAAAGACACATGGTCTGCAGCCAACATGGTGGTCCAGAATGCATATGGCTGAGTGCACAGGAACCATGTAGCAGCAGTCAATCATAAAGGCCACCTGGTAACCCACCCACACCACACCCCCTGGAGCCTCTGACTGGCTGCACCCTCTCTCTGTCTTGCCTGGAGGGCATTGAGTGGTCAGTGAGCTGAATGTCCTCCCTGGGAGGGATGGCCACAGTGGCCAGAACACATAAATAAAGGCACACGGGGCCTCCGTCTTGTCCTGCCTTCTCTCCAGGGACCTGCCATTGTGTGATCTCTAGTGGTAGCCATACAAGTTTTTTATTCTAGCCTCTTTCTTTATTCCTTCTTTCTTCTCTTAATCTTTCTTTCTTTACTCTTTCTTTAATCTCTTGTGAGCAACCTAAAATGAATAGGTAATATTTTACTTAAGTTGTGGTTGTCATGTTCTGAGTACTTTTGTGGAATTGTCTCCCTTGGTTGTTTGTTACTCTTGTTAAATATTTTTGCCAAAATGCTTATTTTCTCTTTAAAGTCCATGGGTTTTTTTCTCTTTACATGAACTCAAGATATTAAAGGAGTTAAAGGCTCTGCAAAAGTTTTGTCTGGGAGCTCTTGGAGCCTTACATGTAAGTAAACCATCTGGGTAACTCTGTTGCTAGAGCTGGGGCTTTACAGACTGCTATGTAGTTCCTTAATGGGCACGGATGTAGCTTAGAAAACTGTTCCAATTGGATGTCATCTTCTTTCCTCCTAGATGTTGCATTTTCTCTCTGTCATCCTTAGACTCTGACACTTTTTTTTTTTTAATATATATATACAGGATTCAGTATGAAAATGTACTTCTACTAACATTTGGATTGAATTAATGAGATGGATTTTGTCTAGGACTACAAGCTTCAAGGTTAACTGGAAGTTCTATTTTTCTTTGTGGATGCACTACTTTTCAGCTGAAGATGGTGCTGGAAATAGAAATGTCCCTTTTTTGTTGCTTGTACAAATACCTTAATTTTTCTATCGTTATATTGTTCTAACAACTGCTACATATGCATGCTAGAACTTTCAATTTATTTGATCATAATTTAAAAATTATACTTTTTATAGTAAATTCAAACTAATAATTAAATATGAGAATTCCCCATAGTTTTACAGTTGTTTTAGGGAGGTATAAACAAATATTGACTTCCAAAAGAGTCAGTAGTCTTGCTTCCCTCTCACACTTGTCTGTAGATCTCAAAGCAAATGGCATGTTCAACAAGTTCAAAAGTAATCTATCAGCGCTACCACAGAAAATTCATAAAAGACATAAAAGAGTCTTGGGGAGGCGTAGGGACAACTGGACATCAATGGGAAGAGAGGATGCACACTCTTCTCTCTGCAATTTATGTTGATCCAAATTTTAGATGAAAGTGGTTCTTAAGCATTATTGTTAGATCCAGGTCCAAAATGCAGAACAAAGGAAACGTCTGTTTAAGTTCCATAGGCTTCTGAGGCAGCCTGAAACCTTCCCTGACCTGGTTTCCTCAGTGTTTCTCCAACAAAGTAAATGTGATAACTGTGCTGACTGGGACTTTTTCATTTTCCAGGATGCTGCAGATTTTTTCAAGTTCTATTTGTTCTGTCTTCATCGCCTTTGATCAACTTTTGCTCACTTTTGTTTTATAGGTTTTTTTGTCCTTTCTTTCATATTCATTTCCTTATCATCTTTCCTACCCATCTGCTCTGGAATAAAGAATCAAAGCCTTTTCTCCTATTCACTTCTTTCTAGATTTTTCTCGTATTGACTTTTCTCTAGGGCTATCAATCATTTCAAAGACTACAGTAAAAGTTTTATAATTCTCTCTAACTATATACATCTGTTAATTATACTTTTAAAATACCACACAGGACACTTCTCTAACTGTCTGTATAGTACTGAATCATATTCATTTACTCCATGTGTGGCTGTAATTAATTTAGAAATAGCTGAACTGGCTAGTTTGCAAACTGTTCCAAAGTCATCTGTGAAATTATGGAAATAGTGAGGATACTTCTTCTCACTGAAGCCTGAACAACCATACTGATACTGCATGTACTGCTATTTGGTCCCACTGTTATAAATAGGCTATCTAGTAATTTCAATTGAAGCATTGTTATAACTAGCACTCAAACCTTTGACTACGGTATAAATTGACCTCTAATGATGTGAATAGGTGTGTCTTTTGAATTTTGTTGTGATCGGGACTGCAGATCAGGAACTTTCATAGAGAGTAGAAACTGAATCATCTATATCTACAATGTTCTCTGATTTATAAATGATAGAGTATGTACCATGAAAAATGTGCAGTAAGTGTTTGTCCTAGTTTAGCAGGTGGGACCAGCTGGCACTGTGTGGGGGTGATCAAGGCTGTGTATTCTACCCCCTCTATTC
>JAWWLZ010000139.1:38365805-38387681 GCA_035041345.1 Poliocrania exsul
TTAAATTGTAGCTCTGATTTATAATCTCTCTCGTGTTGAGTTCATTTCTCCTGCTGGTTTACCTTTAAACCAGCACAGTGTTTATATATGTTTTTATTGACAGCATTCACAGAGTTCTTGGAGCCTGGAGTGCTACTGTTTTTTCATACTATTTTTCATTTTTAAGTTCTTTGGAATTGCATTAATACTCAGCTTGAAGAAAAGAGAAATGTTGAAACTGTAGGACTGTTTTTGTGTTTGTTTTTTTTTTAAATTACATTCTTCTGTTTGATTGTGTTGATCAAGAAGCATTGTATACTCATTCTTGAAGGAGAAAAAAAAATTCTATGGAATTTATATTGTCCATATAACTTTTATAATTTAACAGTGAATCTGCATGGTAGTGCACAGTAGTATCTGTACAGTAAAAGCTCCATCTCTACAGAACTAGGTACTGGTCTCAAAATAATGATCTCCAGTTATTAATAGCACTTTGTATAAAACTCACATGAGCTAATTCTACTTAGAACACTACTATTTTTCCTTATATTTTATTAATCACCAGTGCATGTTAAGTATGCATTCCTACCTTATTAGTTTACTCTTTCAAATGTCATTTCAAAATCCGTTAGTCATGGATGCAGTTTCTATCTTGGAAAATAAAAAAGTACACCAAATTGAACAATCTTCATTTTCAAAAATACAATAATCCTTATCAATCACTGGCAGTATGGTGATTATGCCAGCGCTTACACAGTATGAGGGAGAAGTCTGGAAAGCTTTGCAGGCTGAGAGAGAGCCAAGAAGGGTGCATTCATGTAAATGTTAAACAGCTAAAAGTGTTATGAAAATAAAATAATTTTATAGTTGTAAACAGTCTGAGAGGAGAATAAAATGATTATTGAGTAGCTAAATTTATGTTGATCAAATATATCTTTGACTTGATAGTTCTTAATATATTGAAACTGATAATTTTTACTAACCAAAAATCTTCCCAGAGATTCTGATAATGCAATAAAACAGTAAGGTATAAGATCAGTTGATTTGAAATGAAGTATATAAGTAAAAAATTAGTGTATCATGACATATAAAAATACAGTGTTGACCATAAAAATACAATATGAAAATTAAATGAACTTGCCTTTAACATATGACTTGGGAATATGGCTCCTGGTAATGAAGGAGAGTGGTTGAATATGTTTACCATATCAAATTAAAAGATTATACAAGAGCCAAGGGAAAAAAAAAACAAAAACAAAACACTTCTTCTCCGTTCATGTAACTTTAGAACGAATATCTTGTGAGCAAAGACAAATGGTTGAAAAATAAAATGACAGTGATATTTGGGTATCAGGGAAATTTTACTGAATTGAAAAGAATAATGAATTAGTCTGAATACAAGAAACAGTGGAATTGCTAAAATATAAGGACAGAAATTCTCTGCCTCAACAAATTTTATTGAGCATAAATCAAATCTAAATCAGATCCAGCAAAGTGTGAAAACTAAAAATTGTCTTTGTGTAATACTATCACCAGTTCTTCAAGTAAAGCAAGTGAACACAAATTGGTCTAGCAAACATAGAGCCAGAAAAACTATCAGACACTAAACCCAAGAGAGTACATGCTGACTAGTTTATGCATTAAATCCATTCTTCAGGATAACCCATCAACCTAGACATTTACTTCCACATATAAGCACCATTACATACTGGAAAAGGAGATAATTCAATAGTTTCAAATGCAGGCTTATTAAAGATGTGATAGTATCTCTTCTATTTCTACTAAACCTCTGAAGACCCAAGGGAATGTTCACACGACATAACTCAATAGTTTCAAAGACAAGTTTATTAAAGTTGTGATAGTAGCTGTTCCGTATCCACTAAAGCCCTGAAAACCAAAGGGAATATTCTTGTGATAATCACATTTCACCACAAAGTAGTTTGGCATAAGTCTTTTCTCAATCCAATAAAACAGGGAGTGAGTGGAAATGCAAGAGGACATAGGACTTGCAACTGAAAAAAGGGAACTTCATGGACTTCACAGAGTAGGAGAGGTTGTTCAATATATTAAGGAAAATTAGCTTAAAATCTGTTTGGGGGTGATTTCACAGATGAGAAGACAGACAGGAGACAGTAAAACTAACATAAGTAGAAAGAAAACATTCATTCACGTTTTCCTCAGGTTTTCATCTTAAATAAAGGATACAAAAGAGCCCAGCAGAGAAAAAAAAATTAGTCATGGAATTACTCAGTTTGTTCACAGGGAACTACACTATGTCTTTTAACATGTTTGCATTGAGTTGAAGTCAATATGACAATGGGAACAGTAAATGCAATTTGATTTCCATCCTGAAATAAACTGACGTTTTAAAGTAAACTTTAATCTGTTTGTCTCAAGCCAAACAAATGGATGACAGAAAAACAAATAAATAAATGACTTGAACCTTCTTGTCAGTATTTCATCTTGCCTCTTACTGCATGGGTTATTATATACTACTGTATATAACACACTTCTATATGCAATAACAGAACCAAGATCAAACAGTTTGAAACAAAAAAGCTTGAAGATTGGAAGAACAAAAATCTGAGGTTTGTGGGTTAGGTTATTAGCAGTATGAATTCAAGAGCAGGAATGTTCATTACAATGAATTTGTGTTTCAGAATTAATGTATTTATGCATTAATTTTTAGAATAGAAGTCTTTAGTTGAAAAAATAGATAAAAGAATATAAAGAAAGTGAGAGAAAAATTCATCATCAGAGTGCCAATTATGTCTCCATAAGCTTCTGAAATACACAGGAGGACAGTACTCTTGAAGTGGTGCAGTGAATTTGATAGACAGCAAAACTCCATTCATTATTTCTGTACATATATATATATATTAATAAAGCACTTTGGATTATTACCTTCAGTATTAATGAGACTGAATTTATTGGTTAAGCAACACTTTTTTGGAAATTTTTAATCTCCTGCAATTTGACATTCTAATTTAATAGTCAAGAAAACTCACTAAAATCTATTACTGAAAAATCTTATTAAATTTTCATTGTCTAGAATGCATATGGTAAATCATAGTTATTAGTGTTGGTCTGAAGTAAATAAGTAATTTATAAAGTAGATTGTCAAGTCTACAGCTTAAAGGTCTACCTGAGCACAATAAACTTCAGGAGAAGGGTAAATGAGGCCCTGCCAAATTGCTGTCATATTCAGCTACGCTGACATATGATATTTCATCAGAACTGAATGTGTATTGTAACAACTTCAGTTGGGCCTGGTGAAATATTCAAAACTTTTCTATTTTTCTTTGGAACCCATACAACACTTAACAGCAGTCAATTCTGAAAAGATTTTAGACAAATTAATTAATTTACTAAAATGCATTTCTTCAGGTAAGTAGTTGTGAAAACAATTAATTTGATTGTTTAGAAATGTGTTGACTTAATTTGTGTCATGAGATGAAAGCTCAATTTACTTCTTTTCCATGCAAACTGGAGGTCACAGAAACAAGTAAATTCTAGGCTAGTAAACTCTATAAAGAATTATGGTGCACATCTCCAGCCTTCTAGCTCATCTTCAGTATGAAGGTGTCTCCCGATGGCTAAAATTGTAGATAAAAGTGAGGGTAGACCATTTTCAGTATAATTTATATATTCCCATAAGTGCACTTATTAATCCAAGAACAGACCTGGGCTAGCTTGGCAAGATAGCTTTCATACCAAAACTGGTGTGTGTATTTATAATTGCCTGTCTGGATTTGTAACTACATCCTACTTTTTAATTATAGCATTTTCTAATAAAAAACAAATTCTTTTCCTTCTGAAGTAAGAAAGTTACACCTTGTGCAGTCACTGAAATCATACATAGATCCTAAAAGTACTTTTCTATTTGCTTTAGGTGAACTACAACAGGAAAGGAAACCTAAGGTAAAGCCCATACTATTCATGATGTGGGACAAATCGATGTCATTATAACCTGTGACCTGGTGTGTGACCCACTATGAGTTACTTGCAGAGACAGGATCACATGTCTAACTTACTGCTTTTGGAGTGCTTTGAGTAATATGGTCACACTTAACAAACTAAAATAGAATAATAAGTCTGTGCAAAAAACCCCTATCTTTTGTTGAGATCTCTGGTGAGGCAGATTGAACATAGAAGACTATATTGCAGGATTTTGGTATTTTAATGGGTTTACAAGAATTTAGCTGACAGTTTTCTCATTGTTCATTCAAGTGTACTAGAATAAATAGATGAAACTATGAAAATAATGAAGCTACCAAGGCCAGAATACTTCACTGGTCTGTATTATTCAGCATGAATATTGACAGCCTCTGGATCTGAATGAGAGATAAAAGTGCAACATATTTGACCTTTTATATGTTCTCAAAGTTGTAGCATATATGTAAAGAGGGAAGGTTCTGGAAGGGAACTCAGATGAATAAGTTACAGGTGTGACACCATTAATTTGTTAACAAAAGATCCCCCAAAATTAATTTTTTAATTTATTTTTATTCCTTTTTCTTTTTATGGGGTGCAGGATTCTATTAGATGGAAAAATGAAAGTTCTACTAATAGTTTAGTTCCACTGTGTTTTAGCATTTTAGGCTTAGTACTTTTCTTAAAAGTGAATATTAATAATCTTAGCAGTTCATAGCAAATTTCCGGTTCATATAGTTAGATAATACATAACTGGCTATGATTTCTAAGTGACTTTTATTGCAGTAGTAAATTTATATACTTAGGAATATTTTGAAGTTTTGGATGAAAAGTTGAATTAAAACACCAACAAATTATAGAATCATAGAAATTTCAAGGTTGGAAGAGAGCATTAAGATCATCTAGTTAAACCATCAATGCAGCACTACAGCTGGAATCCCTAATCCCCAAAACTCTGTCACTCAGCACTAGATCTAGTCAGCTCTTAAACCTCCAGGGATGATGACTCTACCACCTCCCTGGACAACCTATTCCAGTGCCTCACCAGTTGGTGCAAGCTCAGTTTTAATGTCAAAACCAAAATTAGGGTCCACCAGTAAATTTTGGGCCAGCGCCAGCTTCAGATTTAGGCAGCTGTAGATTTCAGGAAAACAAATCCCCGCTGTTCAAATTGAAATTTTAAATAGGATGCTGAGAACATTCCTTATAATTAGGTCTTGTACTATTTACATATTTCAATTGTAATAACACAACTACAGTAAGATAAAAAGACCTCACAGAACTAGAGTGGTGGATATTGTTTATTATATGGAGTATCACTAATCAGATTTTCTAGAATAATGGTTTGAAAATCCCTGCAGCTAAATTTGGAATAGGTCTATCTAGTTCCAAACCCAGAATTTCTCTCATTCAATTACTCCCTCTGCAAGTGCATAAAGTTGTTAGATACTTCCTAGGTGGCACAAGAAAGAATTGTTTGAACTATTCCTTCATTAATTTACCTGTTCTTTTATCTATTTACAACTAGTTTGGCAGAACAAGAAAACTAACCCATGAATAGCAATATTATTTTGGAGAATGGTGACTTTAGGTTTTCTTACACATTTTGAAGTAGGCAGTAAAATCAAGAACCTTCTCAGCTGTACCGTTTTTCCCTACACATGGCTGAATCCTGGCTCCTCCCTAATTAGATTATAACTATTAGTGTTGAAAATAACTGTTCAAAACTAATAATGTGCACCATATACAATCATATACAACAAAACTTTCTAACTACAGTCTTCTAGCTGTTGTTCCATTCAGTTTTATATACTCCTTAGATGTTTTCAACACTGAGGACTTCATATAATAATCTGAAAAGCATGAGCCACATTAAGGGTAGTCAACAATAATGCAGAAAAAAAGACCCTATATTTATTCCGTTCCTTTTCAGGGACTTAACTTCAGATGGCAAATTATGAAAGCACATTTAAGTTCACTCACACTGATGTAATTCCAGGCTCCCTGGACACAAAGGCTGCTTATGTTCAGAGCTGATCCTGCATATGCTAATAACATTATTCAGAGATCATGAAGAATAGACAAGTTCTTTGCTTCATGCAGCTATACCCCTTTCAATCAACCTCATGCTGAGAACCATTTATTACCATAACATATGACATGGAAAATCTTAAGTGGCAGTAAGGGGCAAATTTTCAGATTATCACATGCCATTCTAGCTGTGACTTTCTCATTAACTTTAAAAAAATCACGTGGCTTAGACCAGCTCAAAGCTCTGAAATGTACCCCTGCACATGCCCCAGAATAAACCTTTACAAACATAATAATTTTTCATATTTGACTTAATTTCTATGAAATAACAGAAGTCACAAACTAAGCAGACTGTTCACAAATATTTTTCTAGCTGCAGACAGCCTTACATTGTGTTTGAGGTGACCTTGTACTATGCATGGGTACAAGTCTTAGTTCTTCATCAATTTCAACTTAGTAAGGGAGATTAGAAAAGTGAAAATTCTGGCCGTAATGCACCAGTAATGATCTTACACTGTACAGCTAGCAGTGCTATTATTTCCTTTGACTCAAAGAAGAATTGCAAAATTCAGTTAATGAGAAATAAAAAAAAATTTAAAATCTAGAAATTCAACAAAACCAATGTGGACATAAAAGAACATTTTTTTATTAGATAGGCACCTTGATGTGGTGTACAGGTTTGTGCATTCAAAATGAGAATGTAACAACCTTTTTTATCCTTTCTGCTCAAATGGAACATTTTTTGCTCCTCTCTACCCAAATATTGCTGTCTATCATGTGCTCAAAGGCCACAATTAGTTCAAAAATAGACATTTGAGAAAAATACATAATTAGTCTAATGCAGTTGGTATAAAAATTACTGGCAGAAGTAGTAGTATCATTAAAAAATTGGAACTAAAGCACACCAGTGATACTACAGGGTAAGTTAAGCATATAGAACCTCTAGTAAATATTTTAGTATCCAGGCTAGTACATACTCAGGGCAGACAGGTTTTTTTAACACCACTGATTCAGACTCAACAGAAAGTTATCTCTGCCAAAATGGAACTATAGTGCAGTCTGGTTGACACAAGTTTGGTAAGGTGATTTTCTTGACTCTTAAATGGAATTAGACTGCAGTAGGAGAAAGACATGTTTGCCTCAGTGTCATGCAATGATGTTAAATTTCCAGTTTTCATTTCCAATATTTTGTCTATCATAACTATGAGGAAAAATGTTTGAAAGTATGAACTGGAATAGAAACAATTTTGTAATAGCTGTGTGACTAATATAGTATAATATAATATACCTAATATAGTGGATTTCTCATATATACCCCTTTCATTGTGACTTTCTTAGAATTATTCAAGAGCCTAGCATGAGATGTTCTTAGAACTGAGATGCCCAGGACAGAAATTAATCTTACTTATATGTCTACTTAGATGTCTCAAAAAATTGCACTTCTAGAAACACTAACATCTTATGTTTAAGTTTCAAAGTACTTGAGGTGGACTTCTGTATACACTATTTTTTTTAAGGCCAACAGTTTCTGACTTTGCTAGGGATTATATGGAATTGCTGTACTGAAAGGTCTGAAGTTGTTAATCTGGAAATTTTATTCTGAACTTTTCTATCTTGTCTGACACCAGTCTGACACCAAAATCCCACATACTGAGTGCCAGTTTGCACATTAGCTTAACTACTAAAAAACCAAACAACTGAGATTAGGTTCAATGATATTCGTGGTCTTCAGTCATATACCTTACCTTCACAGTGATGAGAAGGGTTGAAGTGAAGGGGAAATTCCTGACTGAAGTTTTTGCATGTTGCTGTTTAAAGCTGGAGATTCACTAGATGAGACGGAAAGGGTATCAGGAGTCTCATGGATTAGATACACAGTTTGGCTGCTCTTGCTCCTTATTGCGCTAAATGTCCTGAAGAGAGGGAGCAACAGTCCAGGAGGGAGTGAGGATAAGAAATCATTGTACAGCAAGGAACAGTGGCTTGTCTCAAGGGTCAGTTAGGAGACACTGAAATAAGCAGTCCTTGATTTCAACTGCATGATATGGATGTGTTCTAGAAAGCATATGTACTGCAGTAGACCCAAAATATCTCTTTGTTAAGAGCTGGCTAAGGAAATCTGAGCCAAAGATGTATTTTTGAACTTTTTTAAGTCCTGAATTTATACGTATAGGTAATACCAATTTTGCTTCAACTTCTCTTCCATCTATTTGTCTCTTCATCCTATTAGCTTTCTGATTATTTCCTCCTCTTTCTTTCATACCATTTTATATATTTATAACTATTTTCTTCCCCATCTCTGTCTTTTGTGTGTGAACTTTATTATGTTGTCACTGCATTTTTACTGCTCAGAAAAAGAAAACCACTTGAGAAATAATCACTGCACAGTGGCCAAACAGAAGGCAATCCTTCCTGTAAGTACTATTGTGTAATGGTCCCAGCCAGATCAGTGTTAGAAATGTAGTAAGAACAATTCATCTACATAATTTTTTCACCTCTACAAAACATTGCTGTGGTTCTTTCATACTTTAGACTCCATGTAGAATTTATTTTTCACCACCCCCTTCCCCCCCCTCTTATTTTTTTTAACTTCTACTCTTTCATACTTCTATTTTATGGAAAATAGACTTTTGTCATAAAGACTCTCTCAAAGTCATCATTCATCCATGTGTTAAGACTTGTCTGCAAGCTTTCTTTTTTTACATCAATGACAGTTTTCTTTTGACTCTTGAATACTTTTTGTTCTTCCTATTTTTAATGCATGCACAGTTGTGTTATTAAAGACTCATCAAAGTCACCACTGTTGTACATTTATCTGCATTTATTAGTCTTTTAAATGTTCTTTATATTTTCTATCTAGTTGCAATCTCCTCATTATTTACTGTTCCTCTATCATCTCTTTCTGATTCACATTACTCTACTCTTTGTCTTTAGTATTCTGGGCCTCAAATACTTTCAACCAATTCTTCAAAGTCAAAAGTCTTAGCACTGATTTTATTGTAAGTAATTTGACTTCTTATTAATTAACATTATTTGAATAAACATACCCATTCCTGCTTCGGAAAGCTAAAGGCAGACTTTTGAAGCACTATATGAGGGTATATTCATGAAATCCCCATTGATTTTGATGGGAATACTATTGTTTTAATCATGAGATATGCCCTGTCACTTTAAATTGAGGATCTAACACAATTAATAAAATGACCACCCACTCTAGATCCCAACTGCTAAATTCTACCCTTGAGGCATCGTGTGACTACCAGTGATTCAGAGTATGTGGCATGCCAAGGCAAATGATAATGTTTTGCTTACCACATATATAATTAGACTTACAAGAGCAGACTGTTTAACTTGCTTTTGCTTAACACTAATAAGAATTAATCACAAGCATGGATCAAGAGATTAAATCTTCTCAATGATTCATATTTTTATGCATCTCTTTTGATGGTAGCAAGCTCTGCTCAGTGTGCTCATCAATCTCTTTACCTTGGGAAGAGAAAAATAGTTGCCTCATTTATTAGGTGCTCTGCCATTTAGTCAGTGGTAGATGACGCCAGGTAAAGGAGTTCTACCTGGTAAGGTGGACTATGGGAAAGATTTGTGATAGTATAAGTCAACAATATAAAAGCTATGAGGTAAAGAAACAGGTTAAAAAGTGTATTTACGCAGCAAATACATTTGAGAACATTTCCATCCATACTGATTTATTTGCTCAGTAGTGAAGCTTACTAAAAACATTTTGCCAGAATCACAGTCTTGTGCTGTAGTTTCAAGAAGCACTAAATATTGACTAGCAAAACAACTTCCTTACAAGACTTGCAGATGAGACAGGCATTTGAGACTTGCTGTACAGTAATTGCTTACCCTTTTTTGTATATATCCATGCTTACACATGTCTACAGAGCCCTAGAGTTCATCAGCCAAAAAAAATGAAAAAGACAAATATATTATCAACACTATTTTTCTATCCAGGACATTTTCTAATACTTGCTTTCTGTTGTTTTTTGTTTGTTTGTTTGTTTTCTTGTGTGTTTGTTTGATGGAATTTGTATCCTGCTGTGGTCCTAAAGAAGATGGAAGGTATCTTTCACTTCCTCTGCTGTGTCTCATTGAGACTCTTTCTTCTCTCTGAGTTTCTTATGTATTTATTTCTGAGATTGTTATAACAAGGTGTTATGGTTTACACCCTGAAATCAACTAAGCACCCCTCAGCCATTTGTTCACTCCCTCACTAGTGGGCTCAGGGAGAGAACTAGAAGGGTAAAGGAGAGAAAACTCATAGGCTGAAAAAAAGGCAGCTCTATAGGTAAAATAAAAGCCATTCATGAAAGCAAAGCAAAACAAGGAATTCATTCACCACTTCTATGGGCAGGCAGATGTTGAGCCATTCCCAGGAAAACCAGGCTCCATCATGGGTAATGGTGACTTTGGCAGACATCATCACTGCAATTGTCCCCCTGCTTCCTTTTTCTTTCCCCCCACTTCATATACTGATCATGATGTCATATGGTATGGACTATCCCTACAGTCAGTGGGGGACAGCTGTCCCTGCTGTGTCCCTTCCCAATAGCTCATGCTCCACCCCAGTCCCCTCACTGCAGGGCAATTCAAGAAACAGAAAAGAGCTTAATGCTGTGCAAGTGCTCCTCATTGGTAACAGAACATCTCTGTTATTGTTTTCAGCACAAATACAAAATATAACCCCATACCAGCTACTATGAAGAAAATTAGCTCTACCTTATACCGGGAATGCTAACAAAGGTATTATCAGGATTGCATAGTCCAAAGATTTATATCAGCCAATCCACTTTTTCCACTGTGACAAAGAAAAGGAAATAGAAGTAATATAGACTCACACAATTCTGGAAGACTAAATATCTTTTAGTGCCTGTCATTATTATCAGAAATGTTTTAAGATGTGTAAATATTTTTAAAATATTAACAAAATTGACATGATATTTACATTTAAAATCTAGCTGTTGGACAGAAGACACAGTAATCTTTTTTTAAGCTAAGCTGCAAACATACATCAAAGAAAAATTTGATACTGTTTTCTGCTGTAGTTTTATAGAAACTAAACAAGAATCTGTAGAAGTCACGCCTTTGAGCCTTCACTTTTTCACAAAGATATTTAAATTAACTTCATTTCAGGTAGGGTTTGTAACAGAATTCAGCAGATTTCCGTTTAATAAAGGCTGACATTAGTATCATTTAGAAGAAAAAGTTGTGCATCTAAATATTTGGGCTTCACTGAAGTTATTGAAAACTTGAATATCATTTTCAGTTAGGTAATTATGTAATTGCCTACTCACTAGCAATATTTACTAATAAATTAATAAATTTTATCAATATTTAGTTCCTACTTTTAACTGAAGCAAAATTTTCATAACTTTAGAAGGTATGACGTGTTATGTAGTGTATTTCCTTTGAAAATGAAGAAAAGATAATTATTGCTCAAATAGTTTTTATATAAATTCCAGCGGATGGCAGTGCTAAGGAGGGATGATGAAAACCAGATCTTTTCTGAAAAATCTCTGGAGCAGTGAAAAATGTGTCTGAGCCCAGACCACATAATGTAGGATTAATTCTGTGCTTATGAAGTTGCAAATTTAATATAATCATATGCAGAACTTTCTTCCTTTCCCTTCGCCAAAATGATGGTCAATAACCTGAGCATTCTTAATTTCTTAATATAATGCAAAAAAAGCTTAATAGCTAACAATACTTCACAGATAATTGTGTCTGCCAGCTCACATGAAAATATCATTGAGGATGTTTTGATTTCAGTAGATACCTGCATTTTAGCTCAGTTTTCTCTCTCTCTCCATATCAAAGTCTGGCAATAAACATTGGCTTTTAAAGCCATATCTATTTTTGGTCTTACAAAGATAGAAACTCAGCAAACACTCAATAAAGAGGTATGTCTGTCACCATTTCACTAAGACATCAAATTGCGTGTTACTTTTAACTTGAATGGAATGAAAGTTTAAAGCATTTGCCTTAAGCATATTTAACTAGACTGCAAGTGAACACCTTAAGAGAAAGATACTTAACCATAGACAAAGAGCTTTAAATTGACAAGTGCATATTTTTATTTTTTTATCCATTAATTATAAGAAGTGGATATTATTTTACATAGTAAGAAGGGAAAGAAACCTAATTAACTCGTATTAAGAGATAACAATAGACACATATAACTAGATAATTTTACATATGGTACACATTTGCATTTGTAAAAATCTTCCTTTTCATGACCAAAATAATTTATTTCTTAAGAATTGTTATATTTTTCCCTTTATAACCACATTTTTTTGTGATTAACAAAAAAATTCTCATAAATTCCATTTATTACACTTAAAACATTATGAGGGTGAATCAATTTGTCAAAAGGGAAATCAGAACTCTGTGTTGTTTGATTCCAACTGGAAGAACATTTGTATCCTTACAGAAGGGGAGATAAAAAACAAAAGAAAACATGGATTATTAGCATTTCTGGTATTTTTATTCCATTGTCTTTCTTTGAGTTGCAGTAAATGTTCTCTTTTACAAGTCATTTCATTCTGTTGTTGTTTGGGGGGTGGTGGTGTTGATTTTTTGTTTTGTTTTGTTGTGGGTTTTTTTTTTGGGGGGGGGGGTTGTGTTGTTGTTGTTGTTGTTGTTTTCCTATCAAGCCTGTAATTGCAAAGTCATTACGTTCTGTGTTTTCTTCAGATATCCTTTGTTTTTCCTGACTGAAAAATAAAGATGGCTTTAATTTCTATTATGGTGTCTCCTTAAGGACTGCATATGGACAGCATTTATAGTTTCTATTTTCTAAACTTCACAGAGTTTTTGAGAAAAAATAATCCAAAAGCAAAAGAAAAACAAAAGAAACTCAGAAGTTTCTAAGACAGACTCTGTGCAGGAGTGCTGGCATTCTGTTACTCTCACAGTTAAAACATAGAAAATATAATATCTATTGTTACCACACAAAATAAAAGTTACCCTGAGAATCTTATGTTAAAATCAGAGATTAATAAATACATAAAGATTTTCTTTTCACCTTCATAGCAGAAAAAATTCTTGCATTTCTGTAATCTCCCAACACAGATTCTAAAAACTGGGGGAGAAAAAAAATTATCTTAATGCAGTAAATATATAATACATAAGTATCCATTTTGGCAGTCTGGAAATACACATTTATGGTCCAGGGAAGTGAACTGCCATATGGTATACACAAATCAGAAAAGAGATGGCATAAAAGTGTAAAATTGTTTCAATAAGAATATCATTGTTTGAATTAATGTAAAATATATGCTGTAGCAGAAAATAGAATGTAAATGTCACTTGGATTGTTAGCTCTTGAATAATTCCTAGAGATAACACAGAATTTTATGTATTTCATTGTGTTACAATTTATTTTCTTGAAATTTCTGCATTAAGGGAAATAAAAATTCTTTACACTTATTCAATTTTTGTCTTTATAAAAATATGTTATTATGAGTGTAATTATTACTATAATGTAGGAATCTTGGTCTCAGATACAGGTCATGTAAAACAGTAATATGTGTCAAAATAATTGTTTTAACATTAATGATGTTGCATCAGTTTTTGGAAAAAGTTTCTAGAACCTACCATTTTCCTTAACAATGAGTTAAAGCTTCACTCCATCAGATATCATTTTATTTATCTCATTTGAAGAAATGTATTATGGATCTTGGTCAGACACTTGCCTTTTTTTAATGATTATTTACTCACCATGGCTCCAGTTGAAGCAGGTAATAATTATTTGGAGTGATCTAGTATAAGTGACTGTGGCTTCTATAAGTTTCCATTAAGTAATGACAAAATTCAAAATTTGCCATTTTCACCATGTGACTAATTGATCTTTTAATGACAATACCTATTGCCTTTACATGATACTTAATTCATATTTTACAGGTGTTCTCTAACAAAAATAGTGGATATTAGCATTGCTCTAAGATGGGAGGAAAAAAGTAAAATTATGTGAGCATGAGAAAGTGAGGAGAATAATATCCTAAAGGTAGGGTTCTTAAATGCCAAGTGCCCTTTTTCAGCCTTAACCATTCATTCTGAAAATGGCCTATCAAAAAGGCTTAGAGGGAGCAGTTTAATTACTGTTCCTTTGACATATGTAATATATTTTCAGAAGTAGGCCCATACATTTATTTAAGGTGAAATGTTGTACAACAAATCTGTCCTCAGAGGTATTTCATTCTTCCATCCTATTTTTTCTACCTGGCTTACACTGCTTTTTCTTTTTTCTAATTACTGTGTCATTTCTAGAGACATTTCAAAATTACTCTTAAATCATGTTTTCCTTTAACAGAATGTAAGCTACATGAGCAGGGTGGGAGAAAGTGAAAAAAATGGTGTAAATAATCACAAAATTTTATTATGCTTTTATAAGAAAAAAAAAGTAACAACCCTATACCAGCCCCTACAAATATCCTGTCCTGAACTCAGCTAAGGAAAACACTGAAGACCTCTCTTGAATACCTACAAATATGAGACAAACTCCAACATACTTCCATGCATATACTGCTTTACTCCCCTCTCTCTGGAAATACAGCAAAACATTGATGGCTCCTTTAGTTTTCTGAGGTTAAAAAGCAGACTGAAAGGCAGTTTTTCTAAGCAGTCAGCTCAGACACAAGTCCTGAAGGTGATGTCCACTTCCAGAAACCATCTGACTGGGAAAAGCTTGTTTCAGGAGCAAATATTTGACACTGATACAGAAGTGCAGTAGGGATAGACTGCAAAAACTTTATGCTGTTGGCACATACTCTGCATAGTACAGAAAGTTTGATTAACCATGTGCCAGAAAGGAGCGAGGCCTTTGTTGTGGCAAAACCAGAGTAAAATGAGTATTTTAGGAGTTTATACAGCATCCAAATTTAAAGGGAAATAAAATAATTGGTAAATATCTTCCCCATCACCCTCCCTCCATTAACCTAGTTACTAACAAGTAATACTAAACAAATATGTTATATTGTCCCCAGCTGATATGCAGAGGCTTCTATGACCTAACCCTCACAGCTATTTCTGCAGAACTATTATTTTCATACTAATAGGTTCTATTTATCATGAGACATGATGAACACATTTGTTTTATCAGCCTCTATATGAAGGCAAAATTTGTCTCTAAAGCTGGAAAATTCATCAGCTCATTTTTCAGCATTATAGTGCTGCTTCAGTATTCTGTGCATGTGGAAAAAAAAATCTAAATAGACTGTTTTTCTTTTATCTTATCCTGCATAGCCAAAGACAATCTTGTTCCCAGTAATTAGAACGGCATTCAGTGATACTTACATCTCAATAAGATTTAGATTGTAATTGCAAAATCCATGGAAAATAAAAAGCTTACAAAATAGTGCCCTGTATAGAATCTCTTTCCTGTATTCAAATTTGCTGAATTATATTTTTTTTCTAAATTAAACTCAATATAATTCTTTAATATGATTTTAAAATTGAAATGAATACTTGAAAAAGAAATTGATATAGTTATGTTCTGAATTTAAAAATGAGTTATGGTATTGTTTTCAAATAATAAAAAATAAAGTTGAAAGACAGATTTTCAGTTTGGTGCAAATGGAGGACAGTTAATATCCATTTCATCTTTTCCTTCGTCTGTGGAGAATATAATATAACTTTTTTCTTCCTGAACTGTCTAGACCAAGAAGAATAAACTGTTTCTTCTTGTGCTTTTCTTTTCCAGATATATGTGATGATTAATCACTGTATGTGTCTAGACCCCATGGTAATCTCTGTCCCCGTTTCTGTTTCTACATTCATCTTTTACATCACGAGTTTAGTTTTAATACAGTCCGATTGATTTGTTTGCAGCTACAATACCGTTTTCATTCTTTTTCCCTCTGAAACATCTTTATAGCACAAATACAAACTTGCCCATATTCTCAAGCTCTGTAAAATTGATTTGTGAGAACAGATTGCAAAATTTAAGTGTATGGTAATAGACAGCCCATATCACAATGCCTGCATTAAAGATGATACAGTGAAGTTAAGAAGGATATGATATTTTAGGACTTGCCAAATATTTCCATCACCTTTATTAATTTTAATCCCAACTGTCATGAAAGCAATGGGAATCAAAATAGCTTGGTATAGTATAAATAAAAATGTCTTTAGTGGTTCCCATGTCTCTGTCTTTATTTCACTCTCTCTCTCTTTCTCTCTCTTTCTCTCTATCTGTCTGTCTTTGTCTCTCTCTGTATGTTTATACCACTTCCCATAACTGGATGCTCCAATTCACATTTGGGGCATTTTTAAAGCCTCTTTAGGGTAGAGAAAATTGCCATTTTCAATCCAAAGTTTCTTTGAATTTTGGATTGTTTATTGCTGTCGATCACAAAAACTTATTCCTAGCTTTGGTTCTTTATCGGATTGCGAACTGGAAGATTCTCATCCCTGGTTCATTTAGTGCCCCAAAATATTATAGGAGTTGCCATGTTAAGAAGCTGACTAGTCTTAAATAAAAAGGATCTTAGAAAAACTGGAAAATCATATGCCATTTCTTTCTTATATACTTTGATAAAACTAAAGAATCCCACAATATTTTGACCAGATTTTTCTCTATGCCTTAGGAACATTATGTGAAACTAATTTCACAGATCTCAGCCTGAAGTTTGTCTCATACCTGAACTTGTAATGATAAACAGAAGGCTGTTTCTAAGAATCCTGAGATTAAGGGGCCCAATTCCTCTCCCATTCTCTTCTACTAATATGTAGACTAGAAAACCTTTCCCTATAAGTGTCAGTTTTCCTCGGGCTAATTATTATTCAGGATTTCAATACTATCGCCTTTTGAATTCAGCTTAAATTTTGCCATTGCTTTCAGAGGATCCACCATATGAATTAAAACAACAAATAAACAGTACAGGATCAAACATATGGGTAATTCTGGGACTGAGAACTGGAATAGCTTTCTTTATTTCAACTTTTACATATTTGAGTGCAACCAATACTGCACTTTGGATTTAATGTAATTTGGCTATGATCTGTTCAGCACTTACTCTCCTGCTTTTAAAAATTCCCGTATTGCTCTCTGTGAGTGACCTTTTTTTGGTTTTTTTCTTAATGAAATTATTACTAGAATTTAGAAATGTTGTTGCACATTATAAATTATTTTACTGTCTCATATAATATTGTGAAAAAAATCAGATACCATTGTCATCAATAAAATATATGTGCTCAACAATATGAGAAATAAAGAATCTGCAGAAATATTCTGTATAAAAAATGGGGAGAGTGGTCTAGACTAGGGTTTGGTATATAGAAGATGTGGAGTGATACCTGAATCTACTATAGATATAAAATTAGTAAGTAAATCTGAATGTCTGGGCAACAGACCTGGAATAACTTGATTGACAGTGCTAGTCACAGTAATTGATTTGTGTTGGAAACTACTTTTAATGTAATATTTCTTTAAAAAATTGGGTGCTGTTATTAACAATTTTCTTAGTAGTTTAGATATATATGTATGTAAAAGAGGAATTATATCATTGCATGATAGCAATATATTTTTTTCTCTTTATCTAATTTCCTGAGTGCCAAGTTTAAGTCAGACAGATAAAAGTAAATCTTGAATTTTGCAGAATAAAAATAAATACATGACCATTTAGATTCTTGTGGGCTCTGTTGGCCACATTTGAAACAAACACGAAATTGCTGCACTTATTCCACTGTAGTCAAAAATTTAAAGACTTGTATTGGTTAGTTAATTTTTACAAAGTATTTTTGAATAACTAATTTAAGCATCATTTTCCTCTTTAGACATGCAGAGGTGTTCTGCAAACACTTATATTCCAAAGTAGATTTTCTTGAATAAAACAGAGCACAAGCTATCTCAATTACTGAATGTGGGGGATAGTTATACTTTAAAATATAAGACTGTAATTGCTCTTTGGGGTTTAGGAACATTGAAGAATTAGTTTCAGCAGTACAAGTTCTGAAGAATTTCTGAAAATAAACTTATTTTCCTAGGATTAAAAGAAATTCTGAAGCAACTTAAGTTTTATAAATTATGAAAGCTATTGCTACATCTGATTGAATCAATCTCTAACAAGAAAATTATAGAGCAAAAAGTCAAAAATTTCATTTCCGTATTTCAGAAGAAAAGGATATGAAATAATTAAGAAAACTTTCTTAGTCCAGTTAAACAGCAGAATTTGTTGCTGTGTCATTGCCCCCTCTCGTGGAAGGCCAAGCCCCTTTTTACAGCACTGTTTCATTTTCAAAAGCACTGCAAAATAAGACCTTGGATGGAGTTGGGGTATGGAGAGAGAGGTATACAGAGACACAAACAGGATAGGTTTTCTGGTGCATGAAATTGTCCATGTTCTAATCTTTTATCAAAAGGAATAGTCATGTTCAATTTCTTTCCCTATTAATTATAGCCATCATTATGAGAAAGATTAATTACATAAATCCTACTAAAGAGAGATTATAGGGCAATTTATGAGACTACAGACCGTAAGAAGATTTGTCCTTCATGTCATCTATAATGACAGCAAATGGGACGTAAAAGGACTATCTGTGAAGAGAGTATGGCTATCAAAGTATCTACTTAACAACCCAAAATACTGTAAAAAAAATCCAGAATCTCTCAGGTTTGCCTTCTGATTTTATGATTGTAAAAGGGATTTGGAATTTACTTGCATCCTGGGTGTTCTGTCCCATCTTACCTGATCATATAAGTTGAATTTCTTCTCAATGCACAGCAAAATTTTGCTTCAAATTTATTCTTCTGCAACGTCAGTGTATTAGAGCATGTTAAACATTACTAATTCTTTACAGGCTGGCAAATTATCTAAAACTAGTTTGTATCAAAGTTTGGTAGTTTGAAGGCAAGTTAGAAAAAGAAATCTTTCTCTATAGAAGATATCAGTTCAGCTGCCTCTTCTCTGTGGTAGCTTCCAGTGTAATTTCCATAGGTATCTCTCCTTCAGAGCTCATATATATCTTGACTACCAGTTATTACAATTAATAATCCCTGGATGGTCAGTGGGCATCATGACCAGCATCGTGCATTTCTCAGAACATATGGAAGATGATAGCACTTCCTATTTCTATCTATGGCAATTCATTATTATAGATATGAATACACAGATATAAACCAAAAGGAATCATTAAAACATCTGAAAAAAATTAAATCACTATATAGGAAACTGTATATTTTTTTCCAATACTGACAATCCTACTATTAAAATCAGCAAGCCTTTCCACTAAACCTTTATTTTTTTATTAAACACACTTAGTAGAAATAGTTCTTAATTTATTCATTAAGGTCAGTGTCATATAAAAATTTATTTTTTAGTACATTTCAACTAAGGGCCTTCAAAACATAGGGACCTTTTGCATAATATTCAAGATAAAAAACAGCACTTGAAATAAACAAAAATGTACCCACTTGTAATTTCTGAAGTATTTCCTTCTTTAGAGTGAGTTTTCCAAATGTTTTTGTTTTGTTTTTGTCTCAGGTCATATTTTTACTTACATATAAAAGTTCTCAATGGATTAGAATACACTTGAATGAAGTCATCTCTTTGCTGCTTCTACAAAATTAATACATAAAGGAAAAAATATAGTTACTGATAGGACATTAGCTGAAAGAAAAAGCTGTCCAAATTCATGGCATCTTTATAAAAACAAGTGTATTTTTGTTCTTCGATTCTCCCAAAACATAGCTGGTATTGCTTAAAATGTTTCAGTTCTGATAATTTAGTGTCTTTTACAAATTCTTCTAATTAGAACAATTGGGTTCAATTATGACTGAAGATATTTTGGTTTTTGACTAAAAATATCAACCTGCTTTGGATGTCCAAAAGTATTGTAACAGTCTAAAATATAAGTTTACTACAACAATTTATTACTGAGACCACTTCTGCAAAGTAACTTTAACAGCCCTTTGTACTTAAATGGAACATATTTGCATTGAACTGATTCTACCCTTACCCCCAATACGTATTTCTTCCTGTACCAGCTGAAGAAATTGGATCACTCCACCAATGTCTAAGGATTTAATGTATTTTCGTAGATTTTAAAATCACATAAGTTCTTCTAGGCTGCTCAAATCCTAAATGCAGTTATTAAATGTCTTTTCCACAAGATTGAGTGCTTTCTCAGGCTTTGCCAAGGCCATGGTGTTTATGAGAAGCCACCTGCAGATAACAGAAGATATAAACATAAGAAGAAGGCCTAAGAGCCTCTGGAAGGGGGCAGTTCTGAAGGCCCCTATAGGTGGGCCAACAAGGGAAATGAGAAAGATGATTGGATGTTAATATCTTGTATAAAAGTTGTAACATTCCTGGTCATGAGGTTAGACCTCTGTGGTTTGCACCTTAGAAGCTTCTAAAAAAGGTAACCTGTATATCTTTCTCCATTAATCTGTTTCCAAAGTGTCTGTGTTCACAGGGCATAGGCATAACCACAAAGACTTGAATCATTCAATATTGAGAGATCTGATGTTTTCCCACTTCCCTCTCCTCAGCTTTACCTACCTGTTTTAAATACAAGCAACGAAAACATGCGACTACAGCTAATTGAGTATGTTTCTTCATGCTCTGAGAGTATTCAGTTCAACTGTATACTGGCTTTTTTATTTTGTGGGCTAGTGACCAGTAGTATCACCAGTAGCATCTTGCTTGAGATGAAAGAGGAAAAAAGGAATAGTCATTACATACTTGCTTTTTTAAGATACTTCTCAGAAGCATTATAAAAGTGATTATCAATACTTAATCATGAGTGTTACAGACAGATTAAAGATAATCATTAAACAAATCTAACTATCTTTACACAAAGTTGTCAAAAATATTTTCTGATTAAATGTTTCTTTTTGTCACATATGCATCTTCATGTAACAATAAATGGAAAGTTTATTGCAGAACATAATACAGTCCTATTGACTTCCCAAGTATTGTTTGTTAGGGTATTTTTTAATGAATCAAAAGTGTGAAGTCAAAGTTAAAAATTTAAGTGTCTTAGACTCACTCTCTTGCTGACACCTCTTTGTGTTACTGAGTTGACTTGAATGAAATCTTCCTTAAAACATTACCATGTGTAAGTTATGAGTGGCCACAAGGTGCTGAGATATAACAATGTTTTCTACGCACGTTCCAGTTACGAACCCTTCTTTGTGCCTGTGTAAGATTAAATACTGATATAAAGAATATGCCAGTGTAATCTGGAAGGTCTCTCTTGTAGTCCATTAGAGCACTTTGATATTAAAAGATGAGAAGTTACTAATGATCTTCAGATGCTTGCAATAAGAAAATAGTTGTGGGAACTTTTCTAAGGAAAACATGTAAAAGTCAGTCTGAAAGACAATATCACCTGAATAACATGTTGTACTAACCTTTTATTTGCTCAGTAGATGCTAGAATCAAGTCAACAGTTCAAGCTTTAAAAAATGCGGTTCTGAAGAAACTACTGTAACTTCCAGTTAGTCACTTCCAGAGGATGATGAAGTCTCAAAAGGAACACAGAAAATAGGAATATTCTGATGGGTTTCTAGCCTTTCTAAAATTCACTCTAATTACTTTTGATCTTTTTTTATCAAAAGAGCAACAGGTGGTTGTTTTCTAAAATGAAAGGTTGCACTGGCTTTGAACATTCACAGAATTTTTCAAGAAGGGGAAATTTGTTAACTAGTCAACATTTTCCTTGGGGTTTCACTTCAAACATTTCATCATACTATGAAAACCAGGAATCTAGACACTTCTAGCACTTAAAGGCAGAGGTAATCTATTTAACATCTAACATCTTAGAAGATGGTTTCAGTTTTCTGAAGGAAAAGAAAGAAAAAGAAAGAAAGAAAGAAAGAAAGAAAGAAAGAAAGAATGAAAGAAAGAAAGAAAGAAAGAAAGAAAGAAAGAAAGAAAGAAAGAAAGAAAGAAAGAAAGAAAGAAAGAAAGA
>JAWWLZ010000139.1:38394343-38414292 GCA_035041345.1 Poliocrania exsul
GCAATCAATTAATAAAATCAGTTTTTAGTATTTACAGATAACTTGTTTGAGTTTTAATTTTGCTCAAGAGAATATTTTGATCTTGTAGTTCAATCTGCAGCAAAATTAAGCAGATCTGAACGCTACAGGAGGGGAAGTCTGTCTTAAATATAAAAATAAAACCAAGAATTTATGGTTAGCATAATTGAAATCGTAACAGCATACTTCAGGAATGATCACTAGTCTATATCTAATTATTACAGTAATGATAATGCAGTTAGACTATTTATGTATAGAAAAGGTTGCAATAGTATCAATAATACAATTGAAATTGTAACACATACACTTAGTTTTCCTTATCCTTGTGTCGCCCTTCCACTGCTCCCCTGGGTAGGAAGGTCAGTGGTTTCATGCTGGATTTGCTGGTGAAGTGGTCTTAGGACAAGTCAGCACCTGCAGACCTTTGCCAAGAAGAAGGTGATGTTCTTGCTAATTATTTATTCTCTTATTTTTTCTCTTTCAACTTGGGGTCATTTATATATATTTTTTAGCATGCAAATATATTACTCTTTCTTCACTGGTCCACAGTTTCAGATTACAATCAATTTTACTAAATATGGTGCCTTTTATGTATGTTAGACACTATTTCTTTGTTCTCTTTGATGCCGAAGGGGTTTTTGATTTTTAATTTTTATAGATTTTAGGAACACAGTAACTGTAGCAAACGTAGATTTAATGTGCTAGAATTCTGGCAGCCTAAGTTCATTGTTTATATATCCTAACCCCTACCACAGATTAGTAGCTCAAATTCTTTTAGCTGTTTAGGCTCTCTTCAAGGCAAAAAAGCTGAAGACTATCAGAAAGGTCTGCAGAACAAGACCAGACATAAGCCAACAACCTTGAGTCTAAGAACACTGGAAAAACTCCAAAAGCCCAAGGAAGAGGAGCTGATGAAGACAGAGGGTCTCAACGACCCCCCAGACCAAATCCCTGGGGGTGGGACTGGGGCTGGACTGAGAAATGTGTAAAGTAATGATTGGATGGGCAATATTATAAAAACCATGGAAATCAGTGTTTGGAGCACAGAGATGTCATCATGTATTCCTAAAAGCCCTAAGACTGGACATTAAAGAATGTACCTTTTTATCTTATCCCACATTAACTTGGCTCAGAGTCCTGTTTTTGGTCTCTCTCACGGCATCATCTTTCGCATCCCCAGAACCGGTTATGTCTAGATCTGTTTGGTTCTGCTGTTCTTTTGTTTTCTTCATGGACTAGGGAGTCCAGTGATCTCCGGTGTCAAACCTATGTCCATCTCTTATCACCCAAGGCTTTTATTAGAACACGCCATATCCTCAGTCTTTTCAAGGCTTCCAACACAATACATCCCTACACTACACCACTTTGTGTGGTAAACTTCTCATTTTACCTATAATAATCTTTATTTACTTCTAGCTACATAAAACTGTGGCTGCTACAAACACATCTGAACAAAAGTAAAAAAATTTAAAAATTGACACCTGGTCAAAAAGAAATTGCTGTTACAACTAAGCAAAGTAAAATGAAATTGTGGACAGGTCAAAAGAAGCTCAGATAGAGCAAGTCTGGTGAAAAAGTCCTTCCCTTCTCAGTATTTCCTTGTTTATTATCCTCCACCCTGGTCTTCTGTAAAGATGGATTAAAATTAAGTTTGCAATCTCTGCAAAAGACCTTGATTCTACACCAAGGGGAATCCCAAAGGACATTTTTTATTTTTCCTCTCTCCTTCTTGTAGATAAATAAAATAGCTCCCAAAAAAAAAGAGTCCATGCTGCAAAGCTGTTCTACCCTACCCTACCATTAAGCATGCATGATAACTGGTAAGTGTTCAGGTTCTGCTCAGAATAGCAAATAACACCAGCCTAACCTCTTATAAACTTGTAAACACACTCTTCTCTAGTTTTTTTACCAGTTATCGCAACATGTACTACAATATTAAATATTATAAGGTGAGTGGAAAAATAATCTCTGAAGCAAGTCTATATTTGTTTACTTGTTTATATCACAGCAATTGAACACACTGGACATTTTAGTATGTTTAATATCTAAATTTGTCTACTACTTTACCTGTGAATTGTCCTACCTTTATTCATCTTTTGAATTGTTAATGAACACCTGAAGATGAATGTGACATTTTGATACTCCAGTACTTTTTGTCCTTAATTATATATCAAGATCAAAACAGTATTAAAAGAATGTCTGAATTACAAGAATGATTATATCAATCTTTGGAACAATGTAAAATTAGTCACCAAGCCTAGATAATAATATGGTACTTCAAATAAATAAGCATTAAAAAATATTTGACAACGAGCATTAGACTTATTTTGTTGAAGCTATGGCTTGAAAGTTAAAAGTGGCAATATTAATAAATATCATATATTATAACTTATATGTAAAAAAAGGTTCCCTTCTTTTTTGTGTGAATGCAACATTTAGGAATAGGGATACTTAAATGTTGTTAATCTCAGAATCATGTGATTTAAAACTTGATTACTGGCATGAAACCAGGTTTTAAAGACAAAATTCATGGCAAACTCTAGCCCAAAGAATTTTAGTACTATCTATAAAAAACCTAATTGCATTTTATTGGCTCTTCTATCTTGTTTACAGTAAAGATCAAGTAAATTGCACAGACCTATCTGTATTTGCAGTAGATGTGATTGTTAATAGCTATTCAGCATATGAATGAATTGTTAACAAGTTCACTTGCAAGTTCAGATACCAGCAAAGCCATTTTATATATCTGGACAGCCACACTGTTCTGCTCAAATATTCTTACTTGCATGATCTGATAATTTCTCAGCTTTTTCAATACCTCATCAGTAGATCAGTCAAGAATTAAAGAGAATGATTCGACAAGTTTTATGCTTATACTCTTACAATTGAGTATTATCATTAACTTTAGTCTTAC
This sequence comes from Poliocrania exsul, assembly GCA_035041345.1. Lineage (NCBI taxonomy): Eukaryota > Metazoa > Chordata > Aves > Passeriformes > Thamnophilidae > Poliocrania > Poliocrania exsul. Next base: position 38,397,276 of record JAWWLZ010000139.1, read on the forward strand.
AATAACTATTTTAGTCAACTAATTTGAAACATTTGGGGAGGCCTGCTACGTTGCATTTGGACTTGCAAGTAAGGGAGTCTACTTTGACAGATACTTTGTCACTTAAAAATAAGATGCGTTTTTGTCTTTTTCAACTGATTTACAGCACAAAATAGACCTCATCCTATAACAGTAAATATTTTTAGTCCAAAAAATTTTTATTTTAGAAATGTACAAACAAAAATGAAAAAGAGTTTTAGGAAAACTGCTTTGAAGAAGAATTTCTTCTATTTGTTTGTGGTTCATGACTAAATCACTTCAAATGTTTCTAATTCTGTATTTCTTTTTGCTTAAGGAAACGAGGCCATATTGTACTTCAGTGGTGCAAAGAGGAAATGAAATATTAGTGATAGGAAATTGAGTATAGCATTATGAACGTCTCTTTTGGCTGATCAAAAAGTTTCTTTTTTTTTTCATTATTACAGCCAAATAAGAGATACAGATTGAATTTTAGATGCACAGATTTTTCTTTTGAATTCATGTTCTGTAAAGAAAAGGGTCTAGTGATAGTGACTGATACAATGGACAGATGTCTCTAGAATATGCTGGGGTAGGAACAATCTATTAAATTCTTACAGTGTCTGTCTTTAAAAATGAAAAGATACTATAAACCTCAAAGCTTATTTAGTTTTTTCATTTTTAGCCCTGATCCCTAGTTCTGTGAAAACCATGGAATCCAGGGCATTTTGTGAGCAGCAGCAAGCAATAGGACAGGTGAGTGGGATGAAGTTTGACAAGAGGAAGAGGCTATAAATGCATGGTCAATCACCTGCTAATTCTCTTCTTAGTTCATCTCTGTAACCTGCTAATTCTCCTTCCTGAAAATTTCAATATGCCCTTAAAAGCTCTTATCTTGTTGGAGTGCATATTTAATGCAGTTTTGACACACAAACAGTTAGTTTAAACTAAGTGAAAATCCATCACAGTTAAACATTTCAAATTGTTTTTAACTTCAGAAAGATTTAAAAGCAACATTTATAAGGTGCTTAGTCTCTTGCTGGACTCTTCAATTTTTAATATAGATTTCTTCCCTAAATACTTTTGGGTTCATTAATAGGTAGATTTTTTTCCTGTATACTTTTTATATTGTTTACATTACTTTTCACTGCAGTTTAATATTGGAACCATCACATTTTATAGTCCCATAAACTTATACAAGCTATGCCAATTTCTAGCATAATATTGTTTATGGAAATGAAGATTTTCCATGAAGTCAGCCTTCCAAAAATGTCTTGTGCTGCTCTCCACAGACAGTAATAATAGCCATAATATTTATTTAGTACCTTTCATCTAAGATTGGCAAATATTTTGCATGAAGTCCCAGCTCTGTATTTGTTTTAGAGTATGTCACTGCATTTTGTCTCAGCAGGAAAAAGAAAGTAAATCAGAGTATTTCTCTTGGAAATGCTCTACCCATCACAAAAATGTAGATTACACTTCACTTACTGAAATTTGGTCATCAGCAGTATCAGCCATCTTCCTTCCCTTGTTATTAAAAACCCCAGGTGGGGATGATACTAAATACTAAACCACCACCCTTTACCTACAGTTCTTTTGGGACTCACAGATATTTTTTTTACCAAATATTTGAGTCTTTATTGTGCTTTAAAAGAAACAGATATTTTTCTACTTTTATGAGTGGAAAGATGAATTGAAAGAATTAAGGTGATCATGCAAGTACATATCAGCAGTGAGGGAGTGTTTGAGGTAATTACACTATTCAAAATTAATAGTTTTTCATTTTAATTATTTGATCAGTACCTTTAGAGTACAAAACACTTAACTTTAGTGTATATTTGAAAGGCATATCTTCACATGATTTGTTAACAGTATATATAGTGTTTTGGGGTGGGTTTTTTTCTGAATATAGAATCATAGAATCGATTGGGTTGGAAAGGACCTCCGAGATCATCAAGTCCAACCTTGGTCCATCTCTAGTCCATTTACTAGATCATGGCACTCAGTGCCACGTCCAATCTGCGTTTAAAAAATCTCTAGGGATGGTGAATCCACCACCTCTCTGGGCAGCCCATTCCAATGCCTGATTACTCTTGCTGTAAAGAATTTTTTTCTGATCTCCAACTTAAATTTCCCCTGGCAGAGCTTAAGCCCGTGCTCCCTTGTCCTATAGCTGAGTGCCTGGGAGAAGAGACCAGTCCCCACCCGGCTATAAGTTCCCTTCAGGTAGTTATAGACAGTGATGAGGAAGGAACTTGAAATAACTTGATTATGAAAAAAAAAATTACAACAAAAAGTATTCTATCTCCTCCTAAAATGGCTTTCTAAATTTTCTTTACTGACAGTTATTTCTTAGTTTTTTTCTCTTGCCATCAAGTGAAAAAATATTTGCTTTTCAAATATTACCAAATATCACTTTTTCTTTTTTTCCACATTATGTTGGAATGCTTTGGTCAAAACAGGTCATATTTTAGCACCTTTGATACAGTAAACCTTGATGGTGTTCAATCTTCTTAAGATATATAATTGGAAAGATACCGCATGCAGTATTTCAAATTTCACTTGAAAACTCAAGAGAATTTGAAAATTCACAAAATAACTCAAATTTGTCCTGCAAGCTAAAAGCTTTAGATCTCCTGAACATACTAAAATGTGGTTGCTGGCTTGATTTTGCAAGAATTTAATCCCTTTTTAGTGTGCAAATAGTAATGTAATGCTAAAATATCTAGAAGAAATACTTCAAGCTGTTGTATTAGTAACAACCACCATGGAAATGTCACCCTTCTAGGATTGAACTCTGAATAATAGAAATTATATTTTGTAGCATGAAAGAAAGAACTTTGATTTAAGATTGTAATTTTATGTATTTAACATAGGTGACTGACAAATAATAAAGTAATAAAATTATTACAGATGCTGTTCCAAGTGTATATGAATTTTCCTCTCCCATTTAGTGTTTTATTACAAAGTTATACAGAAATTCTATGAAATATATTTTTATTGCAGAGGTATTGTGTGAATACTCCGTTTATTTCACTTAATCTCAGGATGATTTTGGGCGGGGGGGGGGAGGGTTGTAACAAGAAAGCTAAAGATATGATTTGGACTCTTGTCAGTCCTTACTCGATATTTAGTATCATCCCTTCACTATATTATGGGAGACAGTGTCAAAGGCCTTGCTGCAGTATAGATAGACCACATCCACAGACTTACCCTCATCCACCAGGTGGGTCACCTGATCGTAAAAGGAGATCAGGTTGGTCGGACAAGACCCATCCCTCCTAAACCAATGCTGTCTGGGTCTAATCCCTTGCCCATCCTGAAGGTGCTGTGTGATTGCACTCAGGATGATCTGCTCCATAACCCTGCCAGGCACGGAGGTCCAGAGAAGAGCAACAAGGCTGGTGAAGGGACTTGAGTATAAGTCCTATGGGGAGAGGCTGAGGGAGCTGGGCTTGTTTAGCCTGGAGAAGAGAAGGCTTAGAGGTGACCTCCTCACTGTCTATAACTAACTGAAGGGAAGTTCTAGCCACGTGGGGGTTGGCCTGTTCTCCCAGGCACTCAGCAATAGGACAAGGGGGCATGGGCTCAAGCTCTGCCTGGGGAAATTTAAGTTGGAGATTAGAAAAAAATTCTTTACAGAGAGAGTAATTAGGTATTGGAATGGGCTGCCCAGAGAGGTGGTGGATTCACCATCCCTGGAGGTTTTTAAACTGAGATTGGATATGGCACTGGGTGCCATGATCTGGTAAAGGGACTGGAGTTGGACCAAGGGTTGGACTTGATGATCTTGGAGGTCTTTTCCAACCCAACCGATTCTATGATTCTGTGATTCTTGACAAAGACTGCCATGAAGATGCAATAATTGAAGTGGCATTCTTCCACATGCCTTTGTGCCTATGGACCCAGAGATCCCCGTTCCTTACCTACACCCTGTGTTCTCCATTACAGTGCCATACAAACCACTACACTTTTGACACTTCTATAATCACAAGAGTGTTTTGCAGGAACAACATTTCAAATACATATAGAAACAAAATGGGAAATCAATGTGTGCCTCTGCAAATCTACCTATTATGCTATAAGCTTTTCAATAAAGAAGTAAATCTACATTATTATGCAGCAGTCTGAGGACATAATCCTGATAAAAGCCTCTGTTCTCTGCAGTCATAATAATTTGAGGCTATAAGAACTAAAGTTTTTCCTCTTTTACAGTGACTTTTTTTTAACAATATGTATAATTAAACTTTTTTTTTTAAGAAAGAAAAAGTATTAATGCTCCTCAGATCATGGGACAGAAAGCTAGTAAGAGCAAAGTTAAATTTATAGTGTTTTTATGCATTGAACTTTTGATAGTTTAAAATTGGTTGATAAGCTTGTGCATTTTCAATGTCATTGTTCTGTGTATTACCCTTATTTACTCTTGTCTTATGAATATATGTCTATTATAAAAATTAAGATTTACCAAAATTTAATGATCCTATAATTTAAATAGCAGTAAATTTTTCTGTAAGACTGCAGGCTACTGGGTAGACTAGCCTGCAGACTAGTAGCCACATTTTTTGTTGAATGTCTACACACTTCGTTATGCCTTTGATTTACATTTATTCAGGCATGAAGGAGTTCCCCTTACATTTCCTTATATCTCTGTTAGGTATTAGATTTCTGAAAATCCAGCCTCTACGTAGCAGTTTTATTGATTTAAGAAGTGGCATATGTTCAATCAAACCCAGAGGCTACTGTTGCTGTGTCTTCATAAAGATCTGGAAGAGAGCAGTAAGTAGTGAATACTCTGAGTAGTTCGTTGTCCATTTTCTGGGTCTTTCTAGAAGAATACTATGTATGACCTCTAGGGAAAGGAGGACAGAGAAAGGGGATTTTTGCATGATTGAAGCACTGTGCAGGCTATGGAGATTCTGTGTCCCCATGTATGGGTTTCCTGTGTAAACCCTACCACAGAGAAGAGGCAGAAAAGAACTATTGCTTTCTGGGGCAATCATAGACACAACTTTACAACTGACCATTGTCAGGCATGTGCAATCTGCAGTGCCTGTGGCTATGTTTTATTGGTCTTATCACCATTGAACAAACAAAACTTCCATTTCTAACAGTTGTGTTCAGCTGCAGAAGAGACATCTTCCAACTCTCATTACATGTGTGCCTATAAGTACCTGTGTAGCTTCTTCCATTGCTTCAAAAAAGTCTTTTTCTCACAACATATTTGAGGTTTAAACAATCTAAAACATTCTTCATAATATTTAAACTTGTCATACAGCCCCTACAATTAGCCCTTTCTTTTTGCATAAGTAAAACTGTATCTTAACTAATCTATTTCAGGTGAATGTGTTAGTCTCAGGAGAAATAGGAGAGGAAGAGCTGAAAAGCATATTATGGAAAAAATAAATCATATCATGCCACAGTGTCATCATCCTGCTCCTCAGCCATTTTTCACTATCTTCTAGTGTCATTGTAACCTTCTGTGCAAGGTTAAATGTCATGGTGTGGTTTTATCAAAATAGCAACATTTCTCACATGTGGAAATTACTATACCATGGACTATGCCATATTTCCAGGAGAGATTTGTTACTAGACATGTTAGCACACTAAAAAAGAAAAGCTAAACTGATTTTATTTGAATTAAGATGCATCAGTGATGTCAAACTGCATAAATATCACCACATACTCAGGGAAGAAATTATTTCTGTCAATATCCCAGGTTTGATTTGGTTTTGTGTATGATCCTTGTATACAAATTTGATATGTTTTAAATGACATTAAATTTAGTTTAGCAAGCCAAAAAATAAGAAATTAGATTATTTCACTTTGATTGACCCCAAAATAATAAATACAAACAACAACATAACTGCAGGGCTGCTTAGTATGGAGAACAGAGGGGATGAGAGTCTCCAGGAAATGAGAATTGAAGGAGATGTTCAAAACACACAAGCAGATTGAAGAGTTCAAAACGGCTTGCAATCTTTCCTACCAAACAAAATAATAATACCAGCAAGAGCTAGGGCATGTCTCAGACATCAGTGAAAGGTGCTCCTAAGCAGAGTCTTGTAAAGGATGTCATACCAGACATCAAAATATAGGCAACAATGCCCTATTTGACATCAGGATGTTACATATTTGCATCCACATGTAGTCTTATTTCATTCCATCTCTCCCACTGTCTTACAGGGAGCTAGGATTTTTTTGGTCACTCTTATTCACCTGCTTTCTCTTCATAAATTTCTTCTGTAGCTCAGTACAGAAACATGTAGATCTACAAAAGTCTTGATTTTTTAAATTTCCCTGGATAGGTTGCCCTTAAGATTTTATTTTAATGAATTCCTTAATTTTTTTATGATTTCTTTTCAAATTTCTTTTCTTAGGCCAGGTTAGGATTTGATAGCAAAGTGTATTTCCAGTATAGAAACTTCCAGGATAGTTTCAGAAATGGTAAAAAGCAGCTCTTAATTTACTAAATCTTACATTTATATGATGCCTTTCCAGAAAGGAAAAAGAAAATAAAGCACACATTTTTCCAAAACGTATGGTATATGCCAGTATATGGGGGACCTGCTCTTTGGAAATTCCAAATTCTGAGATGGGACTAAAATTCTTTTTTCACAAGAGTGTTTTGTGCTTCTTCATCTATTCTCTCCACTACGGTGAAAGAGTGGAAACAGTGTTTCTCCTTTACTACCCTTCTAGCCAGTGCGGCCTTTCTCTACCTGTATTTCTGGTTACTGAGTGCTCTATTCATCCATTCTGTTATTTTTGTCCTTCATATATCTGTCCAGCTATTGATTTTAGCTAATACTTGCACAGATTGTTAAAACATGGAGAGTTGATTTATTTAGCTCTTTATAAAATGTTCCAGACAATGCAATGTGCACCACTTTACCTCCCAATTATACTGCAATTCAGTTGTAGTCAGCAATCAAGAGAATAACTGAAATGGATGTTTTACTAGGAAAATCCAAACAGCAAGATAATACAATTTTAACACATTTTTGTTTTCTGGATGTCCATATTCATAAAATAATTCTTCTAAATAAAATAATGTAGAAGCGCCACTAAATCCAAGAACTGTTTTCTGGTGTCTAGTTTTTGAGCTTTTTTTACAAATTTATTTTTTAATTTCACCTGATTAAATGTATTGATACCATTTTGCTTCTTCCTAAATCCTTTTTTTTTTTTGCCATTGGAGTTTGCAATCTTTATAAGACACAAGGTTCTTACAACCCTTTTCTGTTGTCATTTGGCCAAGGTATGCAGAGTAGCATTTTGCTTTTACACTTCTTCTTCCTAAAATATTCTCCCTCTTCTGTTCATTTTTGCCATTCCACTTTGAAATGTATTAAATTTGCTCATTTACTCTCCTAGTAAACTGGTGCCCAGAACCAAATGCAGTATTCCAGGCTTAGTTGCAGGAATGTTATGCTGTGAATTATTATTATTTCCTTGCTCTTTGATACCTCTTTGTATAAAACCCAAGAACTCATTGGCCTCCCTTAATACCATATCACTCTATAGATTCATGCCTAATTTTCTGCCCATTACCGCTTCCATGTCTCTTTAACCATTGCTGCTTTCCAGGTTTCTCTCCTACTCCATGTCTCTTTAACCATTGCTGCTTTCCAGGTTTCTCTCCTACTCCATAGCTATGTTTTGGATTACTTTTCTGCATATGCTATTAGGTAGCCTTTTTCCAAATTGAATCTCATTTTGCTCTTATATCCATGTTTCTAATATTGCTTGGTCCTTTCCTATTATTTCTGTGCCATCAGTGGAGTTTGCAACACCTGCCAATTTAGTATTATATATGAATTTCATTAACTTGTTGTTTACTCCCACTTTCAAATTATTAATGAGGACATCAAAAAACCCTCTGAACACTAGTCCCTTCAGTGCTACCAGACAGCTTCTCCACAACTTGATACATTGTTGTGTATCAATATTGCTTGTTAATTTCTCTTCCATCACTTTTCAGTCCATGTGACAGTGTCCCCATCTCAAACAACGTTTAATTAATTTGGAAAGAGAGATTTTGACAGATAATGAGAACTGATTTCTTTTTGGTGCCTCAGACATGATTAGGGCAAAAATAGATTTTATTTATTTTCCTCTTTTTTTGTACTATAATTTAAATTCTATCATCAACAACAAATCCATTTCTTTTTTCCTGACAAATTCATGCTGTTCATTCCTTATGGTTTCATTATCTTCTAGCTATTGAATGGACATTTTGCTTCTGACATATATTCATTTCTTAATTCAACTGGAAATTTAAGCTTATGATCTGATAAATTCAGGATTATTCACAATTCTACTGCTTGGGGGTTTTTTTGTTTTGTTTTGGTTTTTTTGCTAGTATTTCAGGAATTTTCTAGCTCTCTCTGAGTCTGACAGCAAAATAATTAACAATCAGGCATTCTTTACCTCTATTTTCAGTCCTCAAAATACATACCTGTTACAATCAAATTACCTGTTACAATATTTTCAAAGCTTCCCTTACTGCTCCCTTTGTCAGTAATGTGTATGAGTTGTTTTGAAATTGCCCAGCCTAACTTTTCTTTCTTAATTGAAAAAAAAAAAATCCATCTATAATTTGAATCACAAAGTTCCCCCATCTATGTACTCTGAACCCTTATTAGAAGTGATGGGACGGTGCTTTCTCCCAATCATTTTTGATTGCTTTCTCTGTAAACAGTGTTTTTAACCAGATTTCTTAGCACTTACAGTTCCCCAGGAGTATAGATTCATGGATTGTAAAGCTACAAGGGACCATTACAATCATCTAGTCTGACCTTCTGCATAGTACATAACAGCAGTGGTTAGGAGAACTCTCAAACCACCTACTGTGAAAGCAGAGAAACATAAAATGTTTAGAGTTAAAATGTCCCTATTTGTCTCTATTCAAAATCTCTTCTTATATTCCTCACAGTAACATCTCCTGCAAGATTCAAGGGAATTCCTGCTGAAACATATCTAATGTGATATATGCCTCTCTCTGGGTCTTCTTAGTGAGGGACATGGTTTATTAGAGCACCACACGTATGCTCTTAGCTGTTTAAAAAAAAAAAAAATTAAGATGAATACTTCACCCTGAGATCAAGAGGCTAAAGAGTTCTTTCTTTCCCCCGCCCCCCAGTTTAGCAATCATGTAGTAGTATGTATTCTGTTTAAATGCTGAGTATACACTGAGCTCTGTCAGATATGTACAAAATCCCCTAGTTCTTTTAGGATAAGCAATTATCAGGTAATGACAGTTAGATATGGGAATGATAAAAGATTCAATTAAATAACTGATCCACTGCAAGATCTCATATCAGATCCTAAATTATATTTCCATTGGCAGTTTGGGTACTGGCTGTGGTGGTATGCCATAAACCCAGCACATTATGTCCTGATAACAGCACCATAAAAGAGATTCACTGCTACTCTTACCCTCACTATTCACCAGAGTACATTTCTGGCAAGATTCCAATAAGACTGCAAACTTTGCTGTTTCTTTCCCAGTTTATGATGTTCATTTAAAGATTTTTAAAAATCTAAGTTTTATAAATGTACAAAATATACAGATACGCAGTGTCTACAGCTACCTCCTTCTGCACTTACATTTGTATGTGTAATCCAGCAATTTACATTGACTCTGTTTTACTCCTCTGTCTTAGCACTTAAAGACCTAGGAGATATCCAATTAAAAGTAAAAAAATAATTAAAAAAAATCTTGCTACATATATTGTACTGCATTCTCATATACTGCCTGGGAAAGCAAGGGAAAAACAGAGAATATGCACTTCTTGGCATCTTTTTTCATGACTTCTTACAGTCTAAAGGAACTTCAAATGGGAGTTTTTGAATGACAATCAGGGCTGGAACACGGTTTGCCATGAGGTGTGTTTTATTGCTGTTTCAGAAAAAAAAAACAACAACTTGCTAACCTTAGTATCCCCAAAGCACAGGCTTTTGAAATTTTGAACGAATATCCAGGGACCTAGTTTCTTCCCCAAAGAGCTTGACTGTGCTTCTGACTGCATATTTTGACTCAGTTAGGAACTCATCACTCGTCTCAATATGTCTTAGAATATGTCCTCCAACAATGCCTAAATTTAAAAACTTAAAACATTATAGGATCACATATGAAGAAAATTAGATATAGATATATGACATATTTATATAATAATAAAAAAGTGGTTTCTTAAGTATCTATAGATAGTCCTTGTTATGTTAGGTGTTTTGTAGAGAACATATGTTCAATATAGGACCACTGTTGATCAAGTTGTCCATATCTTATTTTATTAAATGCTATAGATATAAATCATCCCTACCATAGTATTATTTTAAAATAAAATTTTCAAATAATTTCAGATTAAAAAATTAGAATTATTGCATCAGGGTGATCTTGGATGGATACAAGGTGAATAAATATCAACATAAAAAATTGATACAGTATACTTCTGTTCCGCTTTTTAAAACTTCCTCACTTACTGAAAACATGAAACACAAGGAATCACACGTCAGCTTGAAGACTACCTGTTGTCTTTCATCTGGGATTAGAATAGTAAATATAGCCACAGAAAGAAGCTTGAAGAATACGTAGAAACCAATGAGTCTTTGCTAGACACTAAGCAGTGCTTCTGACAAACCCTACCTAGGAATGACATAGTCATAGGTCAGAGGATAAGAACTGGCAAACTAAAACAAATCACCAAAAACCCCCCAAACTTTTGAACCCGAAATACAGAATGCTCTGCATACAGTCATAGTGAGAAATGCAGTGATTAAAACAAATTGCGTCTCCATTCTCAGAAATAGCTCTGCGTTCTGATGAAAATGCAGAATAATCCACAATGAGAGGGAAATCTCACAGAATCTTTTAGTTAGAACAGCATCAAAATGATTAAAACAACATTTAAATTTGCTTGGAACTGCAAACATTCCAAGTACTTAAAATAATCAAGAAAAAATGGAGCAGGAATTGTTAGATCTCGTGGGGGGAAAAAAAAAAATCAGACAAGGAATCATAGAGGGGGTTTCTATAGTAGTGAAGAGCGTGTGCACTGAGAAGCCTTTCGGAATTTTGTCTCTGTGGTATTTTGGCAAATACCAGATACTATCTCTCCATGTCAACCTGTTTAAGAGTAGGTAAAATCCAGTGAATCTGAGAAACTCTAAATACTTGTAGTCATACTTAACATCACTTCATGCTCCAGATCTTTACAGCAGCATCAGATCTTCTTTACTCTGGACTTCTGAAGTGTAAAGCAAAATATATGCAAGTATTCCCCCCCAAAATGCCAAACAGTGGAAAGTGCTCAAAAAGGTGTATTTCAGAGGCAAGGATGCTGAAAGCTTACAAAGAAAAACCTAGCAGTGCTGTGCGCAGCACTGGGCCTGAGAAAAGGCAAGACTTCTGTTCGTCCCCTGGTTTTACCATCGCTTCTCCCCTGTCAACTCTCCCACTGACTGCTAAGGCCCTGTAGCATGCCTGTGAGTGTTATCTCTATTGTACCCAGGGAATAACCTTCTGTGGATTGCATGTAGAGAAACATCCCAAAACTGTCTCTGGGAAAGATGTCTTGTACCATGCAGGAAAGCCTCCTTAGTGAAAAACAACTGCCTCTTCAGTAGCAATATCTTCTGGAAAAGAGCTATTTGTCCCTACGTAAAGCTATAACAAAAAGATGGGAAAATATTCAAAAATCTCCCTTTGAAACAGAGTAGTCTGAAGTTAAAGTCCTGTGTTAAGAGATCTTATTAAAGTAATGTTAGCTTTATCAAAATGTTTATTAGATAAAGAAGGCATTATGATGGGAATGAGCAGGCTAGTTGTAAGAACCAATTAATAAAACAGCATGTATCATCAACGGACTGAATTGAATCACACTAGTGATTAAAAAAAAATCAGTTAAAAGGTTCTATGTTCAAGATATTTATGCTTCTTTCTCTGAACTGGAAAGTAAACAATAATTGAAGAAATTATAATTTTTCAGAAGACATAGCAAGGAAATAAGAAAGAAGTAAATTCTAATCCCTTATGCAGTAACACTCCCTGTCTAGCTTGCCATCCTTTTTCATAAAATGAATGCTAACAGAGCATTGGAAATGAAAAAGGAAACCAGAACTGATCTATGTCTAGGGGAAATGGTCTTAGCAATCTAGAGATTAGAAAGCTATGGTGTATAAGGCTGCAGTACACTGTCAGGGGGCTTGTAGAAACTACAGACTTCAAGGTTTTTGAAAGTATTCTAAGACTGAGGGTTTTTTAAGAAAAAAACATGTTGCTCTTATCCGCTGGTGGTGGTAGTTGTGAATTAAGTAGAAGACTGAGCTTGATGATTTCTGGTGGTGCCTTGCTAGCAGCGGTTCTATGATTCTATGTCAAACTTTATTATAATTTCTTACATTATATAAATAGATATGAGATGAGAGTATTAGAAAAAAATATTAAAAATGCTGTATTGCTTCTTTTGGTCTAAGGGGAGCAGGAGTCAGCACCATCTTCAAAAGCCAGCCTTCCGTGGGATTTTACTTCTTGTCACACCAAAGGCCCTCAGTCATAATGCAATCCTAACTAAGCATTGCTTTCGACTTAGATACCCAGATTCATGTAAACCCCCTGTGATTTAGAGTCAAACTGCACCTATCTACTTTCAGACAAGGTTTATCACTTCTGGATGCCTAGGAGCAGTACTGCCAAGAGACAGGACAGTCCCATTGAAAGGTGCAAAACCAGCATTCACTGAGCATCAGTGAACAAACTAGAAGTCAGTGTGTGCAATCCACTTGGCCTCCAGCTACACACATGTGCTACATCTTCAATTTCCCAGCAACTGCTTTTTCAGATACCACACAGACCTAAAAAAAACCCAGTTTGGAGAAGAAACGAAGTGTTTCTTTTAATGGTTTTCATTGTGGAGTTGGAGCTGACACATATGACACAAGGAAAGTTTGACAGGAAGATGGTGACACCCACAGTGATGGAACTTGGGCAACCTTTCAAACAGGGTTCTTAAGACCTTTGCATGGTGGATGAAACCTCACTACAGGGCAACCCATACAGGAACAGGGAGGACTGAGGGTTTTTTAATGATGTTAGCATGACTCCAAGCCTTGCATTAATTTGCAGTATGTTTTCAGAACTACTTAAACCAAGAAATAAAATCTTTAAATATTTTTAGGGAAAAAAGAGCTAAGGAACTTGCAGGAGGAAAGATAAGCTGTTACAAATTTGGGATTGCCAGGCATTCTGGACAAAAGAGCAGACTAGGGATGATAACATTTTCTAGGTCAGATTTCGGGATATCTAAATGACACGAGATGGCAGAGCAGACCAGGATTTAAAGAGAGCAAAGGACAATTAAGGTTGTTCTGGCTTCCCCACCTCTGAATTGCAGGTCCTGCCTTTAACTACCAATATGCCAAATATTTATTTCAAATGCCGGTGTTTAAAAACCATGAAATTGCAAGGTGAGTTCTGACATAAGAATACATAGTAGATGGACATATGCATATCAGTTTAGGCACAGGCTTTGCAATAAAATTCTTAAAGATTATTGCACAATCATATTAGTCCCTTTATTTTTGTTTCTCTGTCATCACATATATTCCACACATAAATTCATGCAATAAGCATTCGGGCTTTTGTCTCCATTGGCTGCCCATATTTTTCAGCTGTAGTTTAGACACTGATATTTTAAAACTTTGTCCTTTTGCTTTATTTCTCACTGCTTCATCTGAGTTGCATCTAGCTTCATTAACCCAGCGTAAAGAGGAAGGGAAATGTGCCAAATACACATTTGATATCCAAAGTGTACCTATTGGCCTTTGACTGGAATGGATATTTTAATCCCACACTCAAAAATTACCCTTCAGGAAACTTGAATTCAAATTACCAACATGATATGTCATCTTCTAATCTGATGTGACTGGAATGATAACATTTGCTTTGATGTGCAATGTAATCCAGTGTGACTGATCAGATGAAACCTGCAATAACACTGCAAAGGGCAGTGCATCATGGTCAGAAAATAAACCTATCCTTTTTCTGGAAATCATAGTGAAAAGGATCTACCTGAATTTTACACGTTTGGGGATTTTTCAAGTGCTTTTTAACCCAGCATTGACAACTGCCTTATCTAAATTATTCTTTTTCATTTTCTCTTGGGTCTGACTCTAGCTATTGCTATAGCATCTACATTTTTCAGTCAAGAAATAGGCATCTTTGAAACCACTGCAGAATATCTAACAATTGAATTTAAATTGTATTAGAATATTCTGCTTGGAAAGAATGAAGTTTGCAGCATTTAAACTAACTGTATTTCTAGCATCTTGCAATAGTTGTCTTCATTATCAATGCAGAAAGTACTTTGTGGTCTGACATGCAGCTCCAGGTGCATGAAGAAAGCAGCACCCAGCAGCACAAGAAATCAACAGCTGTTTATCTCTCCTCTCTGTTATTTCAGATTAGAGCACTTTTGGAAAAGATTTTGCAGAACCCAGTGTCTCCCCACATGATCTCGTAAATTATTTGCAATCTGCAAGGCAAGTCTCACCCACATGGTCAGGAGGAAGTCTTCCTCATTTTCTGAAAATGACAGAAAACTTTAACTATAAAGCAACAGAGGGATAGGTAAAAGTATATAAGATTGTTATCTGGGTAAAGGAGGTTGACCAAATCAAAAAGGTCATCTTACTCTTTAGCAAGGGAGTTGTAACCAGTGGGTCTGTGACACATAATTTGCATAATTATGTAAAATATTACAGTTTCCTGTAACAACAAATTGGCAGTAAGGTCCAATGACATAAAGAGCAGTAACACTCCTTTTTGCTTAAGATGCATTTAACAGTCCAGGATATTGAAAAGAGGGAAGTCATGTTCTGTAAGTGTGGGATTAAAGATGTGATACACTGATGTTTCCCATCATCACATGTATCCACTGAGGTGAGACCCCCACACAGTAAGACTATTTCTTTCTCTAATGTATGGATGTTCATATAAGCCCTATTCATTTGTTTTTATTTTATTTTACTTGAGTCAAATAGGACATCCAACATAGTTTCTTCTGAGTAGGAAAGAAGTACAGACAATCTGAAGTAGAGAATGGCAAGATTTAAAAATAGATGACAAGTGGAGATGTCTATTTCCATTAACCTTAATTATTTGCTTTTTCACCAAATACCCTCCGAAAAACTTGTCTATAGTTTTTCCAGGTCCAGTTTGATTCTGCTCCACTGGGATTAGAAATTCAGGAAGGGGACTGTAAATGCTACTTGAAGACAATGTTCCTGTTCTTGCAGAAGCAAAGAGGTGTCTAAAAGTATTGAAGGTATTACCTAGGCTTCTGATGCAGTAACATTTTCAATAGCATTTTCTGAAGTGGGGGCATGCAAAAAGGTAGTGATACAAAGAAAATAATTTTCTGGTAAAGATGTTAATTAAATTCTTGAATATAAAGAATATTACTTAAAAAAAAAAAAAAAGACAAACCAACCAAACCAAAACAAAAAAAACAAACTTCATTTGGTAAAGATAGTCCCTTGACAGACAAGTAATTCTGCAGCTCTTTAGGATTAAGGACACTATGCTTATGTCAGACTGCACCTAGAAAAAGTAGTCTGATTTCACAGCTCACTTCCCAGAAATGTAATTGCTAAAAATGGTTCTCCTTTAGAATCAAATTTCCAGCATGATATGTCATTTTCTAATGTGAGGTGACTAGAATGATAATATATGCACCTTGATGTGAAGTATAGTCTGGTGTGATTGATCATAAGCAATATGCCATAACACAGCACAGGGCAATGCATTTCACTTGAAAATTTAATCTAAGCTGTTTTTCTGGAAAACTGCAATGAAAGAGAAGACCTGTGTCTTACTCAGCTGAATGGCTGAAGGTTTTAAGGTTATTTTTTTTTTTTTTATGATCTTGTTGGCAGAAGTTGCTGATGTGGTAGGCACTCACTTACCCCTGCATCCAAGGTGGAAGTGATGTTCCTTTTTCATAACTTGTTCTGAAAAGTGAGTTACAAATCTTTTTTCTGAAATGTCCTTTCTACAAAGTCATCCTTACATGTATATCCTTTCTGGGTGACACCTAAGCTTTCTTCCTCCTATAATTCATTCTAATTCATCAATATTTATCCTGACCATGTTGTGCTTGCAATTACAAGTGGAGTTTTAATGCTGTGATTGTCACTGGACCAAACAGCAAACAGACATTGCAGTTTAACATATGCATATGGAATGAGCGTATTCTCACTTCTGTCTTCTCCCAGAATTTTGAACTGACACTTTTGTTACTCCTAATACTATTAGTGTTAATGGAAAAATGCCAAAATGTCAAACCATTTTCTATAAACATGTATTCATACCAGATGTCTAGGAATGGGGATTAAGAAGTTTACTCCGTAATTTTTATTGGATTTTTGACAACTTTACATTTTGATTTATATAGATCAGGGATAAAAATACAAAAAATAACCCACACACTTTGAGGCAATGCCTAACATCTGGTAAGATTTTGATAAGAATAGGTCTTTTAATTCTCATAGCTTTGTTCTCTCTTTTCCACAGAAAGGCCTATGCCTTTACATCTACTCTGTAGTAAATGTAAAAAGGGGAATAGAGAAAAGTGGGGAGTGGAGAAAGCAGCCAACATGCTTTTCTTTTATGAAATCTAAGCACCCACTTCATGCATCATCTGTATGTTTTCCCCAAAGTACATATGACTAGGACCTTTATCAAGGTCTATTAAAGGCCCAGAAAAGATTCTATTTTTGAAGACTTTGCAGTGGAACTTAACTACAAAGCAATGCTATAAGAAGAGGAGCTATGGAATTTGACAGAATAGAGAATTTCTGAAGTAAAGAAAATCCAGAAAAAATAGACAGGTAAAGAGTCCTGGAGTAGGATGAAACTGGTCTAAACTTGAAAGAATCTTTGAGTCATAGAATCATAGAATCAACTGGGTTGGAAAAGACCTCCGAGATCATCAAGTCCAACCCTTGGTCCAACTCCAGTCCC
>JAWWLZ010000139.1:38416210-38443991 GCA_035041345.1 Poliocrania exsul
ATAAAATAAAATAAAATAAAATAAAATAAAATAAAATAAAATAAAATAAAATAACATAAAATAAAATAAAATAAAATGAAATAAAATAAAATAAAATAAAATAAATAAAATAGCATGCATTCAAATTACAATGTACTTAAGCACCTCCTCCCTTTTAAATATATATTTGCTCTTTTCTCATCCAAAATGCGGAGTGTCTGAAATGTTCAGATTTTTTTTTTGCGTTCTTCTTTTCTATGATGTTTATTTCTTTATAGAATCAACAAGGAAATGAGATGAATCACAGGCAAACTTGTATGAGACGCATTTTCCTTCAAAAAAAACTGCATTGGAAGAGATGAAAGGAGAATAATTCTGTATCCTTTTTTTTTTCTTGTGCTATTGTATGGGCATCTTTGTCAGAGTGAAGTACCACCATGTTAGGCATTAGTCCTACAGAATACTTAAGCCCACACACAGAAGCAAAAGCAGGAAGAATGATTTAGAATAAGTCCCTCAACTGGAGTTCATGGAAAGAGAGAAAATGCAGTATTAGATTTTTTGGGGGGTTGGGTGTTTCTTGGGGTTTTTTTTACTTTGAAGTGACTTACTTGATGGTTAAACACCACAGCAAAAATATGGATGGATGTGACCTCATTATTAGTACAGAGAAGTCAGTGACTTTGGATGATGACATCTGACATGATACAAAATAAGGAAAAGAACCAGATGTGTCTGGAAGAGGCTTTAACCATGGTAGATACAGGGAAGTTATATTTTCCAAGCCAGAACTGATGAAGCCTTTGTTGAAAATGTTACTGGCTTGTGTACATCTAGAAGGTGATGGAATAAAAAGAATTAATAAATTGGGAGATAACTAGAATGTCCAATGGCTCCAACAGAATCAAAAAACTTAAAAGTAACAGAAAATATACCTAAAAACCTCACTGATATGGACAGTCATGTGGCTGTCAGTAGTCCCAGTGACCTGAGATACAAGAGACTAAAAATGCAGAGTCAATAATTCCTTTTTTTCAGTTTAAGGTACTTACAAAGCATTCAGAATCAAAAATTTAGTAAATGGTGTTCAAAGAAAAGAAGGTGAACTAAAGCTTCCAAGAATCTGAAGTCTCTATCTCTTTATGCCATGGAAAATTTAACTACCCTTCCTCTGGAGCACAGATCTCCAATTATCTCCTGCAAGAAGACTTCTTGTAGTTTTCTACTTTCATGATACAGTTCCTTGACACGTCATATTGACCATGCCATTTATCAAGTGCTTTGTACTTCCACCAAATGAAAATAACAACCTAAACATTATAGCATTATAGAAGTAGTATGATCCAGAGTGAAAAGACCACACAGACACACAAAATGTGTAGCTTCTGTAACTTCAAGAACAAACTCACATATGAAAAAAATAAAAATGCCATTTTAGCCATTTCTTATGTGTAGACAAATTTAAAAAGACACAACTAGGCAGATAGAGAAAGTAAATAATTGTTCTACTTAGAGATGCTTAATTTCAATCAAAGCAATTTCATGTCCCACCATCAAAAAGCAGTGAAAATTCCCACTTGCATAACATATACTGTTTATTCTGTAGTTCTTATTTTTTCAATATCTTATTTAATAGAATCAAAGCAATGGAAAGTAAAATGCTTCTTTGATGCCTTGACTGTTCACAGGAACTGATAATTACATTAGCCCTAATACCATCCAGTTCTTCAGGATGGTTCTTAAACTAGTAATTGCCCCAAGACACATAAGTTTTAACATACACTTATGCCTGCAATCTGGGGAACTAGCCAATAT
Organism: Poliocrania exsul; assembly: GCA_035041345.1. Classification (NCBI taxonomy): domain Eukaryota; kingdom Metazoa; phylum Chordata; class Aves; order Passeriformes; family Thamnophilidae; genus Poliocrania; species Poliocrania exsul. The sequence continues at coordinate 38,418,005 of JAWWLZ010000139.1, forward strand.
AATGACTGAAGAGTAATATACATCTGCTTTTAGATCTCTTCTATGTCACTGTCTTTTCAGTGGATCTCATAATCAGGATGCAAAGGAAGCAGAATTGAAATCTAGGCATACTCAAAGTACCTGATGAATTTGAGTGAGAACAGGCTGGAAAGCTATGAATTTTGGGTGGTACAGAGCCATATATATAATAAGACTGTTGTGAAATTATGGTGTATTCTAAAGCAGTAATGTGGGGCAACTGTCAGTTATACCTTTTCAGCCAAGTATTTTAAAAATATTTGTGTATAACTATTACTAAGGCACACATATAACAACAATTGTGTTAGTAGTGTGTTAGTTATAGTTAAGATTTTCTTGATTTGTAGTAAAGTTGGTAAAATATGGATAAATATGGCTCCTCATCCAAATTGCCTACACTCGAGGCTGGTGGGTACCTGTGGCCACTAACCTGCATGCAGAGTCCCTGATTTGAGTGGATTTGAATTGTAGTAGAGTCTACTACTTTATTTTCATAGCACTGACTAATACTATCCAATGTTCCTGCCCGTAATTTTTTTTTTATTTTTTAAATCTCCGCCGTTTTCAGTTGTGTTTTTTTCCACTACATCCTGAGATTAATGTAGTAGTAAAAAACAAAACAAAACAAAACAAAAAAAACACCAAACAAACAAACAAAAAAAAACCACCAAAACAAATTACTACTATAGAAAAGGCAAGGGTGCATTATGTGCCACAGGCAATAACCGTAGCCAAGAAATCATCTAACAAATCACAAGCCAAGAAAAAAGCCAGTTCTCCCCTACAGACATGTTATGTCTATAAACAAATTAAAACACAGCTCAGAAGTTCACAAAAATATAGTGATCAATGCAGTGTTTCTGAAGGAAAATGAATAACTTTGCTTGAAACCTCATTTAATTTGGTGCACTGTCTCTTTCACAAGTTGGTAAATAGCTTATGTGGTAATCAAATACACCCTGCCTTTTTTCCTTCACTTTCTTGAAAGATAGCCTAGTTCATATTTTTCCCTTTCCAAGACAGTTTTTATTACTGACCAGTAGACAAAAGTTCATCTCTTTTAGAGTTGTTTCAATGCTGAAGCAAGATGGACAGTTGATATCTTAGCATTCTTAGTGTTTCCTCTGACCAGGACTTTCTACATTGCTCTTTTCTAAAGGGAAAACTTTAAATTCTCTTCTCTTTTTCAAAGGCTGATCACTTTCAGCAGGCTTTATGGTCTCTAGATAAGACTGAATTAGTATTCGTTCCTGACTGAGGCACAACATACGTGTCGGATTTTGAATCAGCACATATTATATCCCAAAGAACTGGGTTCAATTAGCTCACTGAAGTAATCTGAGAGATATTGGAAACCCTTATGAGTTCCTTCCCATAATCTTAATTAATATTTCATGTTTAACTTATGTTTGAAGAATAGTTTAAGGTTTCTGGTTTTCTTCCTTCTCAAGACTGAATATGTTATAAATAAATTCTAAAAAATAGTGCTGAAAAATCAGTTCCTATCTCAATCAAATAGAAAGTTTTGTTTTAAAATTACTATAATGAACAATTAAACTCAGAAAGGTCCTTGGCTTTCTGAAATACTCATGGAAATTATGAAAAATTAATCTAACATAAAAACATATATTGAAAGTAGTAATAACAGTGTGGTGGGGTTTTTTTTAATACCATATTGACAACTGTTTCATAAATCTATACAACCTTTCCAGTGCTACAAAACACAGTGGAATCAGTCCACTTACCTTACCTAAGAGCTTCTGAAGCATAATGGAGTGGAATAAACACAGATGAGAAAATCTATTTAAATTCCTAGGCATCACAATTATTTGCCTGCTTGTAAGAGAGATTCTATGGTTTCTTTGACCTTTTCATTAAAGTTATTTTTCTAAACAGCAACATAAAAATTACTAGCAAAATCCTTACTCAGACAATTTTTTTATTAACTTAATTTCCAAGGAGACCAAACAGTTTAGATCATGTTGGTAAAAGAAGGCTTTGATCTGGAGAAACAGATTAGTCACTGTCCGACTCATTAGTAGCAGTATTTTCATTCTAGTATCCTACTCCACTGCAACAGTAAATCTTGTGAGGTTAACTTTTAAATGCTCAGCAATAGCGTGTAATCAGTTTTCAGTAAGAGTCTGAAGTTCACGTTTAGTAATGACTTTTGCCATTTTAGCGTTAATTTTAAGTATGTTTTCACAGATAATTAAAGCACTGGTTTCTAAACAGATTTAGTGTTTCTTTGCTGATCTTCATAGGTACAGCCTGCTTGTTTTCACATGCATTCATGTTGAAAACAGTATGCAGCGGCAGGAGTCGATTAATCATTAAGCTCAGGGTTTAATGTAGCAATAGTATATGGAAGCTTTCTCTAAGGATGCAATTTTAAAAGCCAGAGAATCAATTCAAAGTCACCAGAAGGAACACAACACTCGGCTTGCTGTTCAGGTTCCTGCTGTGTCAGTGCCTCCAACAGAGTGCGCAACTTGCTCTGACAGTGCCTTGGCTGAACTGGTTGAACTTCGTGAGCAACTGTGCTCATGTGCAATGATCCACATTGAAGCTGCTTGGCCTGGAACCAAAGCTTCAGAAGAAGTGGAAATGGCTTGCTACCAATATGGAGAGCTGGTGATATTATTCCTGGGAGCCTTTCTAACAAGGCATTTGATTAGATTAGTTTGTTGTTGAGCTACTTCTTGTAGCATCTGTAGAAGTTCCTGTCTTTCAGTTTCTCATACCAAAAGTTGATAAGTTTCATGCTAGAGAAGTTTATGCACAATTGTACATTTCTGTTGCATTAAGTGATTTGGTCATGAATTCTCTGTTCTCTGAGGTTGCTGATAGTCATTCATAAGAAAAGTAGTAAGATTTCCTTTCAGAGGAGAATTTCCTGAAGTCTGCAGATGAATCTGTAACTCATGCAGAAGAACAATCTCTTGTGTACAATACAATATTGATGACATGAAGATCATGGACTCCAGAGTCTGACTACTGCCCTTTACATTGCTCTTTCTCCTCAGAAGTAAATGCTGTAGTCACTTCTGTGACAGATTTACAACCCCACCTGCTTAACATTTACAGAGTGCAAATAAAGGACCAAATCTGGGGAATGGGAAAGAGCACATAGGTGTGCTGAACTTACTCCTTATCCATCTGTGAACAGTACTCTGTAAGATGTGTCTGCCTCACTGATGTATCTGCTGACATCTATACAATTGCAATTAAAGGAATCCTATATTCTTAACAAAATATAAGTCCTAGAAATGTTCATACACAGTCATCTTCCCTACAACATGGACTTTTCAGCTGGTTAGTTTTTCCTGGCTATTTTTTGCTTTTTGCGGGTTTTTGTGTGAGGAGGTGTTTCTTGTTTTGTTTTGCTCTCCCCCCTCCCCCCCCCTTTTTTTTTTTAATAATTTGATTAATGTTGTTGTATGACTTAAAGGAAGATATGGGTTTAAAATATGGTGGTGTGTTGATCTTGGCTGTCTAGTCTCTCATCACCCTCCACCCCCACCAGGACAGGCTGAAAAAGCTTGTGGGTTTACTTGCCAGTTACCATCAGAGGCAAAACAGACTTGATTTGGGAAAAATTAATTTAATTTATTGAAAATTTAAAACAGAGTAGGATGAGGATGATGAAAATCCAAAACAAAAATGAAAATATCATCCCACGACCTCTTCTGTCTTCCCAAATTCAACTTCATTTCTTCATTTGTGATTCTTTCTACCTTCTCTCTTCCCAAGTAGCTTATGCAGAATGAGGAGTCATGGTTTGTGGTGAGTTCATAACACTCTGGCTCGAATTGCCCTTTCTTCCTTAAAATTTTCCCGTGTTACAGAATGTAGTCTTTCCTATAGGGTGCAAACCTTCACAAACTGCTCTGTTGAGGTCCTTCCCCTGGGCTGTACTTCAAGAACTGCTCCAATGTGAGTCCTCCCCACATCAGGAATAGACCTCACCAGCATGGGTCCTCTACAGGACACCAGCCCTGCCAAGAACCTGCTCCAGTGTGGGCTCTCCATGGGCTCCAGATTCCTTCAGTACACATCCACCTGTTCCATCATGGGGTCCTCCACAGGCTGCAGTGTGGATATTTGCTCCACTGGTGCCATCCATGGGCTACAGGAGAATGACCTGCTTCTCCATAATCTTCTCCACAGGCTGCAGGCGTTTCTCCGCTCCAACACCTGGAGTGCATTCTCTCCCTCCTTCTCCTTTGACCTTGATGTCTGCTTAGTCATTTCTCTACCATTTCTCTTTCTCACACATACAGCTGCTGCTTTCTGTATTTCACCCCTTCTAAAATATGCTGCCACAGAGGTTCCACCAGTGTTGCTGACAGCCTGAGCAGTTCCCTGCTATGGGCTTGTTTTGGAGCTGGCTGGAACAGGCTGTGTCCAGCATGGACAGCCCATGGTGTCTTCTCACCCATGTCACCTCTGCAGCCCTCCATTGCTACCGAACTCTTGCCATGTAAAACTAATATGACTATTTTTGGTTTTCACAGAAATTTCAAAATAATATAACAAAAAATAAATCTGAAAATGGTATTTCCAAATACAAAAGAAGACAAAATATATTCAGATATATGGGAATGTACTCACAATCAGCTTTTGCTTTCTCTATTATGTTAAGCCTCTTTTTCTCTGCAATTCACCTCTAAACTAACCTTCATGAAGATCTGTATAATTTACTCCATTTCAGTAGAAATTTCAAATATTCTTTGGTTTTTGTAAGAATTCTCTTAAATGCAGATTTTAGTTTGAAATCAGCATTGACATTTATAATTATTGAAATTCAAAGTGGTTTAGTGCCAGCTGAATAACCTTGCTTCATAATGGCTTGAAAGTGTATTGCTGCTTATAAAACTGATTATTTATACCTTCTTGTCAATGGCATTTTAAGAAATAAAAATATCCCTATACTGTAACCAATTTCTATCTACAAAAGTTCAGTGATAAACATATTTACAAAACTATGCTTTGATTTCTGTCCACTACTATAGAAATAAAGCTTGATAACAACATTGGTAAAATGCAGGTTATTTGCTCAAATTTTAGACAGAATTTTATTACTTTCTTAAATATGAACCAGGAAGAAAAGCATCATGCTTGCACTTTTCAGTCAGTTAGAAAATATGCTTCCTAAGCCAAAAGGAATTTTAAAGGCAATACAGTTAAAAAATCCAGAATCGAAAAAGCCATGTTTTTCATACTTTTGTCTTTTATATATAAGTCCTTTTAAGGAAATTATTTTATCTACTGCAATCTGTGCAGCTTGGAGCTGCTCCCCAGTTAAGTTTCTAACAAATTTTGCATGTGACTCATCTTCTCAATTCCAAAAATAATTCTTCTTCTTCCCTGCAATTTTGCATAATTGGTCTCTGATAAGAGCAAAAGAATTATGCAAATATTTGATATGCATTAAGGCAGCTGTTTAAGGCCTATGTGATTTCAAAAAGTTACTCATATTTCACTTTTTGAGAGTAGCGCATCTTTGTCATGGCATATTTTTAAGGGAAGGCTGAGCCTGGAAGCTCAGAACTTGCTCTATTTACAAGAAATTAAGTAAAACTGGCTACTGATAGACCATGTTGAAAAAGAGAGAAATATTTTATTGCATGAGTTTTGGATTAAAACGTATCTAAATAAAATTGTACTAAATTATGTCATATGTACAACTACAAAGGTAGAGTGTGCTCAGTCATATGTAAAGTTATTATAAAAATGTAACTGCTATACAAAACTGATTTACATCAGAACAGAAACAGAGACTTCCATCAAAATTGTAACGGATTCCACAGAAAATAAATTTCAGTGCCAAACCAAAATAAAAAATATCTTTTGTTAACGGGTTATGATATTAAAATTGGGGAAAAGGATTCATTTTGAAACTGCATTATACTTGTATAGTTTTTCCAATTTAATTAAAAATGTTAAAAAAGAACAATACTATCAAATGCTTTATTTCCTTGGAACCATTACATGTATTTATTTACTGTTGAGCCAACAAACCCAAAAAATCAATCTTTTGCATAGCTTTAATGAATATAATGTGCCTGCTCTGACCTTCCAAGTAAGCTGTGTATAAACAGGAAATACAAATTCAATTTATAACCACAACGCTGAGATGAAAGAAGGCAATTCTTTAAAATGAACCTAAATAATTTTCCCCTGACCTCTTCTAACACTTCATACAACAAAAACAGATAAAAATCAACTTGTCTGATTGCTTATTACTGAACTGAGTGTGGATATGAAAGCAATCGTAAAAACTGCTCCTCAGTTTCAGCATTTTTTGTATTATTTGAAATTAGACTCTTCAGCATGGTATACATTTGAAGATTTAAAGGGTTTGTGTGATATAAGGCACATTTTATTAAAGCTTCACAGAAACATTGGGATTTTTCTTAACATTTTGTCTTTTCTGCCTGTATCTTAGGACTCAGACAGACTATACTAGGTATCAAACAAAACATGAAGACAGATAAACTGCACTGTAGCATTTTGGGTGTTCCGGGAATATGGTGTTTGGAAGTTAGGCAATGCCAGAATTGCATACAACCTTACGTGATCATGCATACTTCTCCTATTCATCACTGTACACTCTTCAGGCTCTTGATCACATAATAATGTTTTAAGATTCCTCTTGCTTTTCATGCACAGAATGGTTAGCTCTTATTTAATAATATTCAATGCTATCTTTGTTTCTTTTAGCTTTTTGTAGTGTCTATTTCTAGTCCTTATTTAATGGAGTCAATTCACACTCAGAAGATGGATGTATTAATTTCTATGGGAACTTCTTTGTTTCAAACGGAAAGTAATACTAGAACTCTTTACAAGGATTATTAAATTATTGAATTTATGTTCACAGTGCTCCCCTGACATAAGTATTTTTATGTCCATTTTACAGATTCAGCAATGAGTTGTAGAGACATTTGGTAGCCAGAAAAATGTATCTTGATGCCCAGTCATTAGAACCTGATTTTCCAGTACAGATACCATGTTATGTTCAAATTGGCAGCTGCTGTACCTTGGAGTCTTAACATTCATGTATACATTGCTATAGGGTTCTCAGAAAATGGGAAAAACATGACATGAAAAATCACTTTGTTGCATGATGTTAGCTTTCACTTTTATCACAGCAAAATCTACCAGAAGTCAGTAATAATAATAAACCCAGTTGCAATCTCTAGCTTAGATTTTTCTTAACCCATAGATTCTTAGAAATTAAAAACATCCAATTTCTCTGTAATGGCAGCCAAATCTTTTTAAATTTTTGTCCTCCTTACAGTCTTGCCAAAATGCTACTGAACTACTTTAGGAGACTAAATACGGATCAACTCATTTTTGCCATTCTTGCCTGTCCTTTGAGCAGACAGAAGTAATTGTTTCCTGCTATCTTCACCAGTGTCCTATATAGAAAGAAAGGAGCTGTTTTGCCAATGGTTTTCATAATAGCTCCGACTGACAAGTAAAGGTGGAATTCAGAAACAGTTTTCTTCTGCTCTTGTAAGGAAGGTAGGCTCTAATCATCACAGAGCCATAGAACCATAGAATGTTTTGGATTGGAAGGGACCTTAAAGATATCTAATTCCAACCCCCTGCCACAGGTAGGGACACTTTTTCACTCTAATTTTCCCAATTAAAAAGTAATTAACCCTGCCTCTTTTTAGCCACCTTTGGTGACTTCTGCTTCCTTGAATTATGACAACACTTCCAATTTATGCATTTCTAGGTCCTCAACAAAGATGTTCATCCTGCATCCAGCACCAGCAGAACCTCAGCTCCTTTCTTCAGAACTGTCTGTCCCTGCTCCAGCATTTTCCCTGCTCTCCATGTTCATGGGTTCTCCCTTTCACTCACTGTAGCCTCAGTACTTCTTTTCCCTTGTGCCTAATTGCTTTGTTTCTACAGACTTGTTTGTTAATCCACTTGTGACTCTTACCAATGCCTGTTTCCAGTTACCCCAATGTTTGCATCCTTCATGTTCTTGATACTCTCATGTCACAAATTCTATATATGTTCCTCAGTCAGTGAATACCCAGTGGCGTTCACTATTGAGCTTGGTGCCTCTTCCAGCATCAGTCTGACGCACACTTAGCATGAAAAAAGAATTCCTCTGAAAACTGTGATTCCTCTATCAAATTCCTGTAAACTGTGCTTTTCTGTTTATTCTTACAGCGCATATACAAGTTCAGACAGATCTTGCTGTGACAATAATAGTTTGCCAATTTTCAAGTTCAAAGCATGAGTTTACTTTAAGGAGGTTTTTGTCATTTTTTTTTTTTTAGTGTGGGCCAGTCAACAAATTTTTATTGGTATCATTCTTGGAAAGAGCTAAACCACCTTGGCTGGCAAATCCAAATAATTTCACTTTGTTACAGACACTCAGCAATTTCAACCTGACTGGCGAGCTTGGCAAAGACTAAAGTGCCTGAACACAAAATCTTGTGGTAGGAGGCATTGGCTCCTTAATGACATACAGTCTTACAGAGTGTGAGTGGAATAGATTCTCCATCTCTTTGATTTAGTTTGCTTCTTCTCTTACTCTTCTGTTATTCTAAATTGTTTTTTCAAATTACGCATTTTCCTTGAAGAAATCACATAGTCTAAAGAAGAGAAAATGCTGAAAATATAATGGAACATATGTTAAATTCTGAATGTTTTTTTTTTCCTATTTTCAACCCAGTTTTCTCATACAGACTAGTGGGCAGCCCATGCAAAGAGCTTAGGTTTCACTTTCTGAAGCAGAATTTTACAAATGTTGTTGAATTCTGGCAGGATTTTTCTATTATTCATATTAAGAAATGGAAATATGGTTTCTCCTTTTCTTTGTTCTTCACACTTGTTAAAAGTCCTTGCAACAACTGTTCATATTGATAAATACATGTAACAGTGGTAAGTAAAATTCTGATGCTCTCTACTTTTCTATAACATGGCCTAGGTGGTGAAACTAACCTGGATTTGTATCTCCAGTAAATTACTTCCTGTATATAAATACACAGTTCTTGAATGCTGAGATAATTCTTACTATTTACACTTCCAAGCTTCTAAATCCACATTTGCAGTTGACATTCAGGATCCAATTATTATGCATGGCATAGTCACATGCCAAATTCCAAAAATATTTAGATAAGGAAACATTGTGTGTACATGGTTGAATATAGATAGCAGAATGATGCTTTCCCTGCACAGAAAATCCCTGACTTTCCTGCAGCTGAGGAATCTGAACAGTGTCCTCTCCCTCACCAACTCAAACATCTGGACCTCCACAACACTTAACATACCTGTTGCAATATCCTACCTAATCTGTTCCAAAGTATATCAGTGGAAACTTAAAACTGAATGTGAAAAAGTTTAGAACAGTCACCCTCTAGTAAGAGGCTTGGAAAATGCCTAGAATAACATCAGTGTCGGACAAGAAAATAAATTTACTTTTTGACAAAGTCTAAAATAGACTTCTCTTCTGTTGAGCTTACCTACAGTATAAGACACTGAAGAATATATTTCTGTCATATCACATCCTGTTACAAAAAACCCACAAGCTTCTCATGCAGCTTAGCATATTTCTTTTAGAAAATTCACCTTTTAAATATGTGATGGAAATAGAAATGAAAAGATTTTCTGCAAATTAATGCGAATCATGAGATGTCCCCAGCAATGGTTGTAGGAAACCCTTGAAAGAGTCCTTGGAAACAAAACAAATGCCTTCACTTCAAGTTGAAGAAGTAATGGCCAGAGAAAGTTTAAATCCTTTCATGCTATTCTTGATTATGTTGAAACAAAATAGCAAGAGACTTGGGAAGAAATCTGTTAAAACCTCTAGAAAGGAAGATGGCTTAATTAATTCAAGTACTTGATGAAAAAGCAGAATAGTAAAACTGTAAGTGTTATGAAGTTCTGTTTGGAAAAACAGTAGTATGGTTTCAGTTGAGAAAAGATCAGTTTACAAAAACAGCAGCCTGTGTTTTAAGATCAAAACATAAAATAGAAATAAACATCATCATTGCATATAATTTAACAATAGTTTAAAAATAAGCTGAAAGAAACCATATACTAATGACAGAACTACACTGCTTCTTGTTCTTTTAGTAGGAGTAACCTTATTAAGTAGTATTTGGATATGTCATAGTACCCTTGCAATCAAAGAGAAGTCACAAGTACTATTAAATCCTTTAGGTGATCCAAGGTTCTTCAGTTTGATTAACTTGGGGTGTCAGTTTCGCTGAACACTCTATGGAAGGATACTTTTTGGGAATGTATGCCCTAAACCCAGGGATTGAACACACATTCTGTGTTCCAGAAAAGACTTCTGACAAGCTAATTCCCATGCTCTTACAAGATCTTCTGAAGCTTGACTTAAATAAGTTATATCTTCAAATAGACACTGTGCTATATTATGACAGTCATACATGCATTGCAGAACCTCAAGATAAATATTTTCACAAAATGCATTACCATAAGCTTGTTTATCCATTGTAAACCTAACTCAAATTTACAATTACAGAAAGCAATTTTACTGGAAAAAAATGAATAAATTATTTCTGCCATATTCCATTTTACCCTCTCCTTCCTACATGTACTGTACTCTTAGCACAGTCTTCAAAGAAAGCTGTATATTACTAATTATTCATAACTGTCCATAAAGCAACATCTGATTTAAGTATGGTTAGATTACCATAACTGTCAAACCTATCAGAGAACTATCAGTTGGAAACTTAACTTTGAGTCAAGAAGATGAAATTTCTCAGCGTCAGAATAAGATGAAGTTTGACAGAGCATCATGTAGTAATGATAAAATTTGAATTTTTTTGTAGGAAGTAAATTAATAACACAGTTGACTTAATTGAAATGAAAAGTGGTAATTAAAGTGATTGTACTGGGATAAATAAATTAATATTATCAGTGACTTGATAGCAATGGTTATTTGCTTGAGTTATTTCAGACTTGTGTGGCATACATATGTTTAAATCCATACTGGAAACTTGCAAGTATTTATTACTGTAGGAATCTAATAATCAAATTCAAATCGGACCCAGATGTCTAATATTTTCCTGAATACTTTTAAATTGATTTTTTTAGATAAAAAATTAACCCTGTGTCAGTTTTTGTCTAGCAGCTTTGTAAACAATTCATTGAAAAAAATTAGTTTAACTGTTTTATAGAAAATAAACAGCCTGTTTCAGGAGTAGCAGTAATTAAAAAAACAATACATAAGGAGAGACAAACACAAGAATCTGCTAGGGTTATACAGACAACAAATTCTCTGTAAGTTCCTGGCCAAGTTAGACAGAGATAGCAATGAATGTGAAAGCAAATACAATCCTGATTGGGTAGATAGAGAGGCAAGCATCTCTTTCAAATGAAAAGCTCTTCATCAGGAAGATGTCAGCTGGAACAGGAAGAGAATCCATCAACTCTGAATTTCAAGATCAAGACTGAGAAAAACAGTTTCTGTTTGTTCAATACTTCTTCAGAATTTTTTTTGTACTGCTGAAAATGTTGAAGGCAATATTAACCTTCATAGTATAAGGTCTAAAAAGTAGGTTGGTCAAAGGAGTTACTTGACAACCTGTTGTTAGAAATACAGTTTAGGAGAAATTCAGGAAGATCTGTGGTAGCTGACATAGTCTGAATAACAATTACTGCTCACAGAGAAAGGAAAAGCAAAATATTCTGATTCAGAATGCGAGGGTTCATTCAACATATATTGTTATTACTAATATAGATTCAAAAACAAAAAAAAAAAATCTGAAATCTCCACACTGGGGGCCCAGGTTTTTTTCTTCAAAATCTTGATATACATATTAAAGCAGTACCATGTGTGCTTCAGTGTTTGCATTTCCTGGAAATTATTATATGTTTTGCCATATCTAATAGTATGCTATTCAGAAGTCTCTTAGAATCATGTTGTCCTCTCAGGCCCTTATATGAGCAGCTGAAGTAATAGTGTACCATCTGTAAATGTCTGCCTAGTACGGAACTAAGTTGGGAGAAAAATTAACTGTAAGTTTTGAACAATCCCAAAACATATTACTAGTTTAAGTACAGGAAAACAGATTCTCCATCTGGCCACTTACCCTGGTCATCTTTCTGCACTCTTAAATTTCTTAGGCTTTAAAATTCTAAAAATCCTAGGCTAGAAACCGGTGCAGTAATAGTTAGAAAGTCTATTATAATGTCAGTTAAGTATGTATAAAGCCAAATCTTCCACAGGCTTACTACAAACTAGAGGAAGATAGAGAGCTAGAGTAAGTGTGAAAAAAGGTCTCATAAGTTCAAATTTTACACTGAAAATTTCATACATCATTTAATATAACCTAAATAACTATATACTGCATTTTCTAATCTCTGAAGCAAAAATATTTCTAACATTTTTTAATGTGACTGAACTTTATTTTTTCTATCATTGTATTAAACCAACAGTTACAAGAAAATTATGGAGTAATGTAGACACCTTTTTCTTTATTTTCAAAAGACTTAAGTAAATTATTGCCTTACACAACACAAAATGGATACCAACTTAGAAATTCCTACAAAAATATGCCTTAGACATGACGTTCTAGAGCAAACTACTCCCTCAGAATTGCAGAATGTTTAGGATTGAAAGTGACCTCTAAAGACCATCTAGTCCAAACCCCCTGAGAAGGAAGGGTCATGTAAAGCGGATTACACAGGAATGCATCCAGGTGGGTTTTGAATGTCTCCAGAGAGAAAGACTCCATGACCTTCCTAGGCAGCCTGTTCTAATGTTCTGCCACCCTCAACATAAAGAAGATTTTCCTCATATTGAGATGAAACTTCTTGTGTCTATGGCCATTGCTCCTCATCCTGTTGCAGAGCACCACCAAAAACAGTCTGGCACCATCCTCTTGACACCCACCTTTCAGATATTTATATGTGTTAATGAGGTCCCCTCTCAGTTTTCTCTTGTCTAGACTAAATAGGCCCAGATCCCACAGTCTCTACTCATAAAGAAGATTCCCCAGACCCCTGATAATCTTTGTGGCACTCCACTGGACCCTTTCCAATAGCTTATTGTCTTACCTGTACTGAGGAGCCCAGAACCAGACATAAAATAAAGACACTAACATTCAAGAACCAGTAAAAGCCTGAAAAAAAGTGTGCTTAAGAAATTAATTGGAAACTCTTCTAGTACAAATAAAATAATAAATTCTTCATTTTGGCTACTTGTACTATTTCCCTTGTCACCAAATTCTGACATCTTGTTATCTAAATATAATTATTTTAAATTTTTTTTTCATTAAGTTTAATTTTTGATAATTTTGAGCTCAGAGGAACAGTCATGATCCTTTCATCGACAAAATTAGCTTAATGAGTTTTTCATTCGTATATAAGATAAAGTTTTCATCATGCTCTCATTATTTAGAGCTGGTGCTCTCAAACTTTGGGTGTCTAATGTTAAAAGGAAAAAGACCTTTTTCAGTTACTTCTCTTTTTTTTTTCTATATAACTCAACAGTTTTAATCATTTTACATGTCAATAGAGTGCATTAATCTCCAGTTCCTTTGCAATATGAGACACAAATATATTACCCACAATGTGTACACCATATATGGGGAAAAAGGCCCTGCGGATATTCAATGAGGGGAACTATACTGAATTTTGAAAAGGACCTGTACTGCAGAGTTTGATGCTAAAAAGTCTGAGTTATACAGCAGGCTAAGTTAAATAAACTGCTTCTGACTAAGCCCTGCTGAAGCAAAGGACTAACATGCGCTCCCACTAGGCAACTTTCTTCATCATCTTGCAGGGGAAGAAAACAGATGCTGTTTAGCCATAGTGTATTCTAGACAAGAAATAAATTTACCAAGAAAATGAGTATGCTTGCCTCCTGTCAGACCTTGACATTGGAGCCCTGTTGAGTGCCCTCTCAATCTGATATCAAGAAGCATTTCTGACTGCCATGCAGTGAGTGACCCAGCTCATCCAGAATTGGAAACATGTTACAATGATGCATATATAGTGGCAAACAAGGTGTGTTTGTTTGTGCTATTCCCCATTCCATTCCATGCAAGAGTTACGATCCTTTTAAGGGAAAAAGGGAAAGTGTCAGATTCTGTACAGGACAATCCTGGATGTACATACAGACTGGGGAATCAGTCTGGAGTGCAATCCCATGGAAAGGGCTCTGTAGGTGCAGGTCAATGGCAAGTTCAATATAAATCCATGGTGTGCCCTGGCATCCAAAAGGGCCAACCATGTCTTGGGGTTCACCAGGCAAAGCATTACCAGCTGGTCAAGGGAGAGGATTGGCCAGCTGCTCGGCAATGGTGCAGCCTCACCTCAAATACTGTGTGCAGTTTTGGACACCATAATATAAGGATGTAAAAGTACTAGAAAGTGTCCAAAGCAGGGTTATGAAGATGGGAAGGGGTCTAGAGGGGAAGCCGTGTGTGGAGTGGCTAAAGTTACTTGGTCTGTTCAGTCTGGGGAAGAGGAGACTGAGGGGAGACCTCATCATGATCTACATCTTCCTTATGAAGAGAAGTGGAAGGGCAGGCATCAATCTTTTCTCTTTGTTGACTACCTATAGAACCTGAGGGAGTGGCATGAAGCTATGTCAGGGAAGGTTCAGGCTGGATATTAGGAAATGGTTCTTCATCCAGAGGGTGGTTGAGTGCTGGAACAGGTCGCCCAGGGAAGATGTCATAGTATCAAATTTTTGATAGTTCAAGGAGCTTTTGGACAATGCTGTCAGGCACATGGCCTGAATTTTGGAGTTTGTGGAAGAACAGATAAGTTAAAATTTAGAAGAAGCTAAGAATTACAGGGTAAAATGCAGCTGCTGCTCCATGGATGGAACATGGTCAACATGCTCTACAAAGGTTCCCTAAACAATGATAAGCACTTGCTACAGAGGATGGAATGGAGGGGGGAGTAACACGAAGATGCCACTTTCTCCCTGCATAGACATCCCTGTAGGGATGGGAATGACTTGATACTTTGAAGTTCAAAGACCATACATTGTCTGTCAACCACGGGAGAGAGGTGCCCAGGATGACTACTCTACTAAGTACTTATGACTAAAGTCACTCAAGCTCCACCTAAACCAAAAGAGATAGTATAAAAGTTAGGAATAAGAGAACATTGGAGGAAGACTCCACTAAAACCCCTGGCATCGGTCAATGGGCTGAATCTCTCTTTCACCCCCTATAGGGATGCTTATTGGGTAAGGAACATATTCTATGCAAGCTGAATACTGTTAATAGTGTTAGAGCTTGTCTTTTTGTTAGGTTTGTAGTACAGTACATTGCTTTAAATATGTGTTTGCAGTCAGACACTATCACTGATGGCCCTCGAACTTTATTAACCTGTCACAATTTGTATTACTAAAGAGTGTTAATCCATAAACTGTAAGAGTGAGTCCTTTACAGGTGCTAGCAGTTGCTGGTGGCAGGTAGCACTTTGGGATGGTCCAACTAAGGGGTCTTCCTGCTGTTGGCCTAGCCCCCCCCCCTCCCCCCTCCCCCCCCTCCCAAAAAGGGCAGTCAAATCACCCTCCAATCTTGTGAATGTGTTCAGTGAAGGGTCTCCCTAATGGGATACCGACAGACTGGTCAGACATAAGGGTTTCATCTTCCGTGGGGCACTGATAGACAAAAAATATTACTAAGGGTTGAGAAAATCTCCTCTCTCTAGAGGTCAGGCCACACTCCACCTTCCTTTTCATGTGACAGGGTTTTTCTGTGCAAAGCCAGGAATTGGACTTAATGATCCTTGTGAGTCCCTTCTGATTCAGGATATTTTATGATTCTAATCAAAGTGGAATTTGTACCAAGAAAGAATGAGTGCAGCTTTACATTTTTCCAAATATTAAATATCTATCTAAAATATACATATGTTAGAAATGCAGTCAACATCATAATATATTTGGCATGTTTCACTTATGTATTTCATTCAGCATGAACAAGCAGGCTGGCTGTATACAACCACTGTTGTTACTGTGTGCATGACACAATCCTGCAGCTGAATATTTAAATCAACTAATATATGAACTTAAGTAGAAGTTTTATTTTTCTCACTATACACTGTGTTTTCTTCCTCTTTGAAGGGCCCTTTCATTTTTTCTTTCATACTTTTCCATAGCATATGCAAATACTTGATTATCAATCTCATGTGGCAACATGACTACCAATCAGGTCTCAGATTGTGCTTCTTGTAGTCAACTCAGAATCTGAGCAGTCTTCTGTATACTCTTAAAAAAAAAACAAAAACAAAACTCTATATAAATTTTCTTTCCTCCTGAAAGGGACTAACCTTCTAATCATTTTAAGTCCAGCTTTTTGGAAGACTTTGTGGTGTAAATGCTTTTATCAAATCTCAAGGCATATTTATGTCTCACAGAACAGTCTGTAATGTTTCCTGCCACAGAGAGAAGAGACAAGGAGAGAAGAAAAAAAGTGAAGTTCTAGAGACATCCTAATGATAAAAATCTGCTATGCTAATGCAGATGTGTAAATATACATATTTGTCTGCTTCTTGTAGACTGAATGTGTTATCTTGCCTGGATCCAGAGCCTATGGTCTTCATTTGTATACTGCTTTTGTCACATGAATCCATCACTGTTATACACACTTTCTCTGAAAGAAAAAAATCTCACACATTACTCCCAAGTATAAATAATATGGCATATATTGGTACAGACAAATATTGTTATAAGCAAATGTTTTCATAGATTTAAATAGATTAGAGGCACTGCAATGAACAATTAAGAAAAAAAAGTATATATTATAGGAGAGAGAAGAATATTAATCTTTTTGCAAGAAATAATGCATTCATAATGGCTTTTACAAACGTATTCACTCTTGTAATGAAGTTATATCTTCAGGTGCATTTGCACAGCCAGCAGAGTCTTGGAAAATTATAATCTATATAGTTGAAAGGGCTTTTTTATTTCTTCTTCTTCTTTTTTTTTTTTTTTTCAAATGTGGACTTTAAAAGCAATGGTATCTCTGAAGGAGGAGAGCATCTCAAAAGAAGCATACTCATAAGGAAGGATGCAAGGATCTCATTAGTCATCTTTCTTAGTATTATTATCACTTTATAGGAAAAGCAACATATAGGACAATCTTGCCCTTTTTTATCATAAATTCCCTGTTGAAAATAATCACAATTTTGTGAATTAATATTTTCCATTTAGGGAGGGAGATTTAATATTTCTGGAAAAAAAATCTCAGCATGTATTTCAATCATGTAGACTACTTACATATGACCATTTCTAGATAAAATGTATATTGGATAAGGCAATTTCACACTAGTCATATCCTAGTTTCTTTATCTTTTTCTTAGGCACTAAAATTTAAATAAAAACTTATAATTTAAATGGAACTGCTCTCTTATCCTCCCCTTATTTCTTCCTTTCAGTTTTCAGTTTTGACTAGAATGCTCTAAGAGCAGCACTTAAACTAATTGCAATTTTTAATTTTGCTTCACCCACCCTTTTTACTTCACCACTTTGTACCTGCACATAAAGGAAGGGTGACCTGCTTCCTCTGGAGGTGATGCTAATGCAGTTCAATAAACAGCAGAAAGAACAGGGTGACCTGAAATGGCGCAAACCATATCAGAAGGCCATTTCATTTTTTCTATTATGAAAATGAGATTCTCCTTTAAGTGTGGTTATTGAAGTGCAGTAACATAGTATAAAGTAACATAGACTTAAGCAAGATGACCTCATTCATCATCCTGGGGTCAATTAAAGATGTCAGAAACATTCTGAGCACTGGTTAAAGAAACATAATTTTTCAGGGAAGAAATTTCTTATTCTCTTTAGGATTGATCCTGTAAACTACAGCACACTACTGAAGGAAGAGCAGAGCATTTACATTAGCTTTGGGCATTAAATATTTGCACAGCACCTGTGCAGAGAGACAGTTGTAGCTTGAAGAAATATTTAACCGTGTTCAGCAATGTAGAGTGAGACTCTACACCTGCTCTGATCTCATAATTGATAAAGAGGAGGAAAAGTGGGCACTACAGCAGGCAGAAAAGGTGTTTCATGGTGCTTAGGATCAGGACCATAAATTTTGACTGGAGCACAGCTGCTAGGCTGCAATGCACTATATGCAAACAATTCAAATAGCCAGTATTTTAAGGGTGTTAGTTACTTCTCTAACTAGCCAAAATCATTCAAATATGTTTAAGAACTGTGTTTACAAGGAATTGATGAAGGGGGCAGACAAGACAGCCAGCCGCTAACACAGAAATGTGCCTACGGGTTCAGACCAAACAGTGCCTCTCACAACTGCTCCATGTCTCCGACCATATGGTGTTCATCTGTTCATCTCCCCAACCATTCATTTGGACTAGGATGTTGAACTATGCCAAATAAGCTTCCCAGGGAGTTTTCCCACAAAGATACAGGGGAGGAGAGTTGTATTATCTGTGCTGAGCCAATCAAACCTCTCCCCTCCAGGTCTTTATATGAATAAAAACAAGATGGAAAACATGCAAACACCCTGCCTCAGTCACCACCTCACCTGCCCCAATCTTTCAACCAGACAGTTGTCTTCTATAGTCTCTATAATTTCCTTCTTAAGGCTATTTTTTTTTAACTACCCAACCCCCTGAATGCCCATTTGTGTTAATTATACAAGTTTCCTGGTCTTCTCTCCTCCTGGAAAATCTGTTGATGTCAGGCAGTCAGTTCCTGTCTTACCTCCATTTTATCAAACTAGACAGAGTTCTGTAGTTTTGAGTTTGTACTCAGACAAATATATCATTTCTAATAATAGTTCATTGTCAATTCTTTTTGGGAAGTTTCCAGATGTTGCTTTAATTCATTTTTGTGGAGTCTCCTGGCTCAGTTTTAAGTCTTGTATTAATTCCTTTTGGTTCTATATCAATTTCTCTTGGCTATTTTTATATCTATGAGCATGTCCATTATTTATTGCATATTGATTCGACAGCAGTATGAACACACAATCTGCTTTGCTGGAAAAATGTATCTCGTTGCTAATACCAGTTCCATCGCTTCCTGTCCCAAGAAACTAAGTATTTTTGATCTAATGGATTGTCTTTCTTAGCTAGGAAAATGGATTCTGTTAGTAAAATATGTCTTTGATGAAGTTATATTCAAAGAGTAAAAAGAGTTTTGCTAACTTAAACACTGAAGGCAGAAAACCGAAGAGGTATTTCCTCAATCTAAAAATAATTTTATTTTTTCTCTTAGTCCAGTACACAAAAGAAACTCCTTTTCTGTCTCTCTTCTTCCTCCTAAGGCCCAGCTCTGCAGTGACAGGGAGAGCTCTGGGAAAGAGGGATGCTGGCCCCAGGGTAGCCTGATGATTCCCAAGCTGCTGGCTCTCCAGTGTCTTTCCTCAGGCACAGGCTGCTGGATCAGCATCCAGAGAAATGGATTTTAAATGTTCCCTCCTGTGTCAAGACAAAGACATGTTCTTTGTTTCATGGCTTGGACTCTAATTTTCAGTAGGACCTAGAGTAACATATCTTCTTTATTTTGGGTCTTTGCGCACCACTACCTTACCTCAGTTTATGTAATTATATGTAAAAATATATGCAAAAATATGGCTGCAGAAGCATTTCTTACCCTGAAAAGCTTATGGTTGTTATAGTTGTCAAAGTATCTACTATTTGAATGGAAGCTATCAGCAAAGTGCCACACCCTGGTTTGTTTTTACCACACTCTGCTGAACATCTTAGTAAAGAAAATTGGTTCCTAATAATCTTGGAGAAAAATTATATCGAAAATCTGAGTTTCTTTTTAAAGTATATGCAACTTATATACTATTAAAAATATACATTGTTCATAAAAATCTGTTTACAGTAATATAAATCAGAAAGAGACAGCAATATATCTGAAAACCTTATATATCCAAAAGAAAATTTCTTCATAACACCAAAAGAAAGGAAAAAAAAAAGAATTAAAAAAGGAGGAAAAAAAATAAAGAAGAAAACCCACAACAGTTTCCCCAACCAACTCCCCCAATTAAAAAGGAAAAAAATAATTAGAAAAATAATATTAATCACAAAACATATTCTATATCTGATTCTCACTCAGATGTGGCTTTGCAAGGGATATTAAAGAATCAGTGAAACCTAACAATCCCCAGCTTCAAATGGCTGGGGCTTTCTTTCTCTCTCAGGCATGAGTGGCACTTGAAACACCTGGAACAGTATAACCTCCTATTCTGTTTACAAACTTCCACCATCCTGACTTCATTACCTTTCACTGAATTTCCAGTTGATAGAAGAAACACATTAAAAATATGAGTAAGCTCATGACAATTTTCTATCACCTTACACTGTAGTGGCAGATGAACTCCCACAATCAAGGACACCGTTTTCTATGATAAACACATTTAACTTATATAAGAAAACCACCTCTTTATGAAATTTTAAGTAGAAACATCTTACATAGGTTTTGTTGAACTTTTTCTCAACAAAGGAAATAATTTTTGATCCAAGAAGATCTACAATTACTTCCATGTCATTTGACTTTAGGGTCGGAATACCAAAGAAACTTTCTTTTTATTCCTTTCAAAGTTACGTAAAGCTTAAGAGAAGTACCATCTCTCCAGACTTTCTCTCCTGCACTCCCTTCTATAACAAAGCCTTCACACCTCTGCTTCTCTCCTTATTTCTACCACATCCTTTGTATCTAGTATCACATACCAGTAGACAAACTTGCTGTGGGAAGCCAAATATGAAAAACTGGAACCCATTCTCACTTTTTCTAGCTTTACCCCCTGTCTCTTGTGCTTATTTTCCTCCCACTGTGTCCCTGTGCAGTGCCATGTTCTGCCACCTCCTGGCTTCACTGTCCACTGCTCTAATGTGACTTGTGAACACAAACTGTATTACAGGATATTTTGTCGAAACTATGTAAACATTTTTCTATCAAATCCTTTTATTTCTTATATCTAAGCATAGAAAGTTGTCTCTTTTTCAGCCTATTCCTGTTTCCTTTATGAGTTGCAAGATGTATTCTGCTCCAGATCCAAATGCTGTCAAAAAAATTCATCTGAATTTAAATGATTTTATAGTTCTGTAGCACTTCAGATTTTAGTAGCTTAACATCTCTTTTATATTCTTAAAATTCAATGGTTGTATCACTTGTCGAACATACCTTTCAAATCTGTACACTTAAACGGGAATTTATGTATGTAATTGTATGACTCTTGTGCTGCAGTGTGGCATATTAGCAGCAATATTTATTATTTGTATTATATTAGTGTGTACAAGTAAAATTGGTCTGAGGGCCCCATTGCATTAGTCAATATAAAGATAGCTCCAGCTTTAGTACTTAAACATCACTCCAGAAACGGAATCATGAATGTCCTTAGATAAAAATATTAATAATTCATAAAGCCATCTACCAAACTGCATCTTCCTTCTCTATCCATGTATTCTACTACATAGCCAGGAAAAGTATGGGAAGAAGAAGGAATTTCATTTCAAATTTTGTTCTTTTATAGTATAAAGCCACTTTCTATCTGCTGGCCAAGAAAACTTAATTTTTCTGAATTTTTTTTTAATAAATCCTCAACAGGAAGGCAGAATTTATGACTTAATGGAGACCAGAAGCCAATATAAGAGAAATGAGCAAAGGACCAGAGACATTGAGTGCACAGGGCTGTCCCAAAGTTGGTTTTCACTGCCTTCTCACTTGCCTGACTCACATCAGCCCATAAAGAGCTCAAGTGCTTTCCACACACTGAGAGATGAGCATCCCAGTGTACCCTGCAACCACCTGAAGAGCACCTCCACACTCTTTCCCTGTTAGGGACATCCAAAAACTAAACTCCTCTCTTATAGATTTCAACCCTCTGTCAGTGGTCACTGATCTAAGATCCTTATTCCATAAACCGAGATTCCCCTTCATCACAAAAAAAAGACTCAGGAAAATACACAAGATTTTAAGCACACATTCAAATATTCAGTGTTTTCATTAACCTTAACATCCTAGCATCAAGAAAGCTCAGAGATTCTCCAGCAACTGTAAGCTATATACCTACCCTGCAAAAAGCTACCATTACATAGGAAACTCATACACAGGTTTTAATATTCTTGGTACTAACTGTGACTGTGATTGAGGCAGACCATAAATGGAA
The DNA here is from genome assembly GCA_035041345.1 of Poliocrania exsul. Taxonomy (NCBI): domain Eukaryota; kingdom Metazoa; phylum Chordata; class Aves; order Passeriformes; family Thamnophilidae; genus Poliocrania; species Poliocrania exsul. Next base: position 38,440,132 of record JAWWLZ010000139.1, read on the forward strand.
GTTATATAAAATGATTTGAAGATGTGAAAATTATTTCACTACCTAATTTTCATAAAGAATCATCCATGGTATTCACAGAGTATCACAGTAGTAGTCATGTGAATGTGAACATCCATATGCTTGCAGGATCTAGGCCTAAAAATGCAGACCTTGGCAAGGCATTGAGTCTCCAGGGGACTTGAAACCTAATTAAGACTGACAAGAGCTCTGATCTTAAAAGTGTCTTTTCATTTTTGATAAGTTTTATTGAAAGTTACACTTGAGAATATGACTTTTGTTTACTTTTTCTTTGGTTTGTTTTCTTCCATATTGCTTATATCCATTTGGGTGTTGTGTGAAAGAAGATAATTGTAATACGATCACAGTTTTCTTTCTTTCTGAAAGATCTTCTTACACATCCAATCTCTCTCCTTCTTTTTATTCTTCAGAGCAATATTGCATCACTGGTCATGAAGTGATTTGGTCAGATGGAAAATAAAAACTAAAAGCCCAGTGCATAAAATTAGTAGTTATTTCTTAAATATCTGGATTTGGCTTATCACTCAAGAGGAATAAACAGAGCCTTCACTTTTTTTCTCTCTCTCTAAATATATACGCTGAACATTAGCCATCTTCATATGTTCTCATCTGCAGTTGTTTCTAGATACCTCTAACTCAAACTATCTCTAATGATTTAGTTTCAAAATTTTTGGAAAACAATACTTCTTTGATTCAAAAATACTAAAAGAAAACTGATGTCAGATCCTTTTCATATAAAGAACAGGAAAAAACCCATTCTTATATGACAGCTCTTCATATGCAATGCATTCACAAGAAAATTATGTTTACCTGCCAGCCCACACACCCTTATAGTGCCAGTCTCCATGCTCAACCTTACAAAATTGTCACCTACCCTCTCTAGAATATGATGTACAGTGAGCAAAAGTTCAGTAAACTTCAGATTTGAAAGGGAGTGTGAAGAAGTTAGGAGACAAATAAAAATATCAGAATGTAGAATAAATATTGCTACATGTCACCAACATAACAAGTGAATGTACAGCAAGAAATTTAAGACAAGTGTGGAAGAAAGAGAATTTTTTCTCCGAAACAAATCACTCACCAATATGAAGAAATCTGAAAAGTAAGATCAGGAAGCTAGGTTCAGCCAAACTCAACTTGTATCTACTGAGTGTCCTGAAAAGCAATGACTATCATGGCTCCTTACTAACAATATTTTTATCATAAATTGTTTGCAATACATGTTCCCACATCAGCAAAATGAAAAGCAAGTGGTTTTTGTTTGAAAATTTATGTGGAAATAGTGCAGGTATAGCTGATTAACATGGACACAGCATCAGTATTTCACATTTCTCCTTTTTTCAGGGGAATTGTGGTGGGGCGTATACAAGAACAGAGCCACATCAGTCAGGGACATATTATCTCAAATCCACCCACTACACAGGGTGTGATCAGTGGGTGATTGCAATTGCTATTCTGCAATTTCTAATCTGTGACATACAGACCACACTTCTGCAAGGAACAAAGTCCCTGCCATTCGACACCAGCTCAGACAGGAGATTAGGACTGAGACTCTCTCTCCAACCAGTCCTACTGCTGCAGATATCAGGGCTGATGTGGTGGCCTGGCCCCAGCAGGTCTTGACTCCACTCAGGACCCAAATTTTTCATATTGTTGAAGAATCACTTATGTGTTCTCCACCTTCCCCAGTCTCATAAAGAGTGCTATTCACTTGTTTATATATTTGTTATAAAAGGTTAGACACTGGAAGCAGCAGCATAACAGAATTAATCTATTTCTTTGTTTTGGTTATCAGATCTTTATATCTGTTAGATGTGGGCAGACGTAATTAATGTCTCCATTTTGGGGGCTGTGTTTCCAGGTAGTCTTCAACCGATGACTATTCTGTATTATATAGTGAGCTTCATTCAGAGATTTCTAGTTTTTTTTTACATTATTACCAATACACATGTGAAGACCATAAGGCAATTATTCAGCAAAATTTTTAGATACAACTCATTTATTTTGTTGGATGTGTGTGTGTGTGTATGTGTCTGTTTTACTTGTTTCATTTGTATGATACAAAGGCTTGCCTATGAATTTCAGTTCAAATGTAAAATTTTAACAGTGCTGACACTTTCACTTCTTTAGTGCACACTCTTTTATATTAGAGTGGCTTTGTAATTTCTATTAAGTATAGGCAAGCTGTTAAAAAGCTTTAGCAAAGAGGCATCAGCATGATTCTCAGTAATACAAACTTTACCTGTTAATTTGCTATACAAATGCACAGACTGCATACATTTATATTTTATACTATAAATAAAACTCTTGTGTATCCCAAAAACATCCTGAAAATTCATGATAGAAGTAACAACTAGATTTTCCTTTTCATGAGACTATTAATTTTTTTCAGTAGAACTGCTCTCATGAGAAAGGAGAGGTAGTTCATGACACCACAGTGATAGGTACATAACCATGCTACAGCTCTGGGTCAGACCTCTAGTATAAATACATATAGCTTCACTAAAGGTGCTGAAGGTATGCCAATTTATATTTGTTGTTGGTTTTTTCTCCTGCTTATATTGCGAGCATCCTTAAGTAATTTGTATCCAACCTTTTATGCAAGATTATACGAGGCTGGGTTCGGAGTAAACTGTGAAATTCTCCCTGAAGGTGCAGAACTATTGCCATCAGCAGCTGAAAAATGGATACTTTTTCAAAACACTTTTAGCTTGGCTAGAAGTACAGGTACATAAATTAATCTGATTTGATTTCAAATAAGCACAGAAGTTATCAGACTCATATTGGCCTAAGTAATCATCAGAAAAAAAACCCAACCAAACACAAAAATAGTAGACGAAGAAGAAAAAAAAAGGTTATATAAAATACATAATTAAATTAAAGTGACATGGAAGTAGAGAGGAAGAGATCAAACTAATTTTTTTTCTGCATTTTAAATTTATTTGATTTTTTAAAATTGGGTTCTCTTCAGAATCACAGGAGAACAAATTGTCATCCATGTTCATACTTCTTTCTGCTGCTCTGATGTTAAAGACATTCTGAAGACTTTTGAAGTTTTTAATGATGAAAACAATTTTCTGAAATACGGTAGTAGATGTTAGAGTGATAGCAGTCCAGCTTATTTATTTTGATCCAAAAGTACTCTGGAAGAGGAAAGGAAGTTGTGATTTATAATTTTGCTTATTCATTTTCAATGCTCTTGTTAAAAGTCTGCATAGGGATCTAAGAATTCAAACTAGTTTTGTATTATTGTCAAAGAGTTGCATATTTTTTTCCTAATTCCAGGCAAATGCGTGTTCATATTCTTTCTACTAACGATTACAATTTACAAGAATAACTAAAATGTAAAACTAGATGTTCTTTATTCTATGACTAGTGTTTGCATTTAATTCAGCTCAAACTGCCTTTTCACACTCCTTTCATGCTTAGCTTCAATTTGTATTCCCGGATGCTATTCAAATACTATTCTAATACTATATTTTCGGTCTTGCATTTCTCCATTTGGATTTTCTTCCCCAAGTTTCCCAGAATTCATCATTACTTTGGCTTCTGAAAGTCAAGTAGTGTACATTGCTGCACTTCTCAGGCTCCTCAACACTAGCATCCTTGCAAACACACCAGCTCTTCTGCTTTTCCTTCTGGCTATCTGATTTAACCTGATGGCTTTGCCTGCTTCATGCTTTCCTTTTCATCACCTCAGACATTTTGGATATTCTGCTGTAAACTTTGACTGCCTCATACACTCTCAGTTTAATTAGGCTGTGGAAGAAAGAAAGAAAGAAAAGAAAGAAAGAAAGAAAGAAAGAAAGAAAGAAAGAAAGAAAGAAAGAAAGAAAGAAAGA
>JAWWLZ010000139.1:38454815-38471746 GCA_035041345.1 Poliocrania exsul
TTAAGGATGAATGCAACTTACCACAATTTTCCCCTTTTCTTCTTTCATAACTGTAAATAGATATACCTATGTACATACAGTATGATCTATGTGCAAAACATGATGGATACACAAGCAGATTTTCTTTATTTATTTTCTTCACAAAATTAATAAATATATATTAAAAAAAACCAAACAAAAACAAAGATTTCCTCTTTGCAATAAAGAAGAAAGAGTCACTAAAAATAAATGGGAACTTTAGATGAACAACCTCCCTCTTTTGTGTCTGCGTAGGAAAACTGAGAAAACAAAACTTGTGAAGCAAAGAACAAAAGATCTTTGCAATTTTTTAAGTCTCCATTTTAACAGCATGGAATGCAAATAATCCAGTTGTATAGGTCTATGTAGATGGTATGATAAGGTTCGATTTTTCTGCAGGTTATTCATATAGAAAAATGTGTGCCTCACATTCTGACCCAGAATGGCATAGGTACACATGCAAGTAGTCTTGAGTGGTATAAACTGAAAATGCATTTAACCAGAATTATTTTTGTCTTTCTGACTATGGAAAAGAAGTTTTCACATTGAAAAGCTAGGGAAAAATCAGTTATGAATGTTTAAATAGTCTGATTGCACCATTTTGGAGATTTGCTAAGTGCTGATGCACACAGACATCAATGCTTATACACTCACAGAAACTGTATCACTGTATGAATGCAGCACAACACTGTTATTTGTGTTTCTGCACCACATTTAGATATTTAGCTCAATTCAAAGATTTAATGGAAAGTAGTTCAGTGACAGACAGGAAATTTTTTATGAACCTAAGGTTTATTGAGAGCTTATGTTTTGGAGGTTTGTTTTGTTTTGTTTTGTGAAATTATAAGGTACTTAAAGATAATGATAACTGAAAATGTTATTTAGTATGTTAGATTCCGCAGTGTTCTATGCTTCAAAAATTAAATAAGAGATTTAGTTACTCTTATGGGACATATTACTTCTGCTGAGTATGTTGGAGAAAAAGAGCAAAAAGCTCCTCACATGAAGAATTCAAGGCAAAAAGCTACAGAAAACATCTTTATATGAACTAAATAAATCTCAATAAAACTAGGGTGACCACAGCTGTCTTCTTTCTTTCTGTCATGATCAAGGTGTCAAAGTAGCATGTGCTAAAGGAGGTCATACAACTGTTAATACTCTTGTTATCAAAGTAAAATTTTAAGCAATATTTTCACATATTACACTGTAAAATAAACAATATTTCAGATTTCATTGCTACAGCACAAAACATTGTTAGTCTGCATTTTTTAAGAAGCATATCACAAAATTACCTGCTTGTTCTATATTGTGAGGAGGGGTGTTATGCCTCAGAAACCTACAATGAACTGAATTTATTTGTTTCACATCATCATATTATTGGACTGGTAAAAAAAGTTTTTGTAGTTTTAAGACAAACACAGTGGACAGAAATTTGGGGAAGACACAGAAGTTAGCTGTAAGGTGTAAGAGTAAGAGCAAAGATCCCTGCAAATACCCAAGGTCTGTTACCTACGTCTGTTACACTCCACACTCTCCTTTCTTCAATTTTATGTATCTGTTTTGTCAGTATTTGAAAGAGTTATCTTTAAGAAGAACTATTTTAAAATTTAAAGCATAAAAAATTACAAAATAATTTTTTGTATTAAAAGCTATCACAACCCTTCTAAATGTTAATGTTTTTCTCTATTTTGCATAGATATACATCAGATAAATCTATGAGGCTTTATGTATGTTGACATTTTTCTCAGCCAAAGAGCTATATCTTCACTGAGGTATCAGAAGCATCACCTGCATTTGCTTTTGGTGAGAAAGAAAAAAAAACAACAACTTTTTCTGCTAATGCATTGTAGCACCCAGTTCTCCTTTCTCTGGCCACTCTGAAATTGTTAAATACTTTAAATGTCTACATAACTAACTCATAAACTTGAAGATAATAATTTATTCACATCCCCTTCTGTCCTCCCCATCTAAAAAAGAGAGAAGCAACCCATACAGACACACAGACACAGACACACAAACACACACACACACAGAACTCTAATTTAGGGTAAACCCTTTTCCCAGATCCTTATGGGACTCAGACACACCCCTCCAAGCAAACTTATGAACTATGGATTTTAGCAAGGACTTCCTCCCTGTCCTTGCTCATTCTCTGTTTTGTCAGAACTGACTCCGAGTAGTGCCATTCCCCCAGATGCCCCCCATCTGCCCTAGGCCTGTTTATCTGCCCTGGCCCAGCTTGGACAACTCAGTTCTTAACACCACCACAGACAAGGAATTGGCAGCCACTCTGATGGGCCATCCTTGCACACCCTGGCTTGCTTTGCAGGTAGAAGGGAAGTTGTGAGAAGGTGGTAGACAACTTCCCAATATTGTGTGCACAGACAGCCCTCAACAGGCTGTGCCTTTGGTCCCCCTGCCTTTGTATTTTGTGGAACAATGTCTTTTGAACTGCTAAAGTAGCTCAAACTTTCAGAGAGATTGGAAAAGGAAACAGAGAGGAAAAAGGGGAAGGAAGAAATCAAAGGGCTTTGACTGAATTTCTTTGACTCTCTTAAGATTCATTTTGCATTTCCCAAAGGGTTCAAATTTGCTCTAGAAATTGCAGAATAGCAGTATGTCTCCATATTCCACAGGCCAGTGACACAATATATTAGCAGTTTGTTAAAAAAAGAAATTCCAAAGCAATCACTATTTCAAATTAATTGCAAACAAGAATTATAGGGCACTAATGAGACCTAGTAGATTTCTTTTTTTAAACAAAAGGGATTTTAATTGAAACAGGAAATATTACAAATCTGCTCATGACATAACCTTATTATAAACATACTATACCAGCAAAGTGACATCTGTTTCATCAGCCTTTACACTGAATACTTTTTTAATGTTTCTGTTAAAAGATGTTTTGACAAAAATGCCACAGAATGAGCATACTGTACTGTTCTATATTCTGAATACAGTCATTAGCCAAAATTTGGGGCCATGTAGAGTAAAACATTCAAAACCTGGAAGCTTCCTCAAAGGAGGAATTAAAAAAATATATTTTTTCTGTTCACAGATCCATTTCCTATTAGGAAAAACTCAGTCTCCATCTGGCCTAAATCTCTTCTTTGCCTTTTTTAGTACATTCCCCATGATTGCTCATGTTATACCTGGTGTCCAATCTTCACCTCACTTTTAGTCTATTCACAAATTGCAGTTCCACAGGATTTCCCCTAAAGAAATGACGATATAATTTTCCCCACACGTGCCTTGCCTGTAATTCAGGGTTGTTTATTTTGTTTTGTTTTGGGTTTTTTTTCCAAAACAGAGTCTGCAGTGCTTTCAGCTATTTAATGCCTGAAGATTAATAAATGTTTTTCAGGTTTGAACAGAGCTTTAGCACTGTAGGCAGGGTTTCACTGTAAAATGCCACTTCATTGAACCCCATATTTCTCATTTTTGACAGCCTCTCCTTGAGCTGGCAAGAAAGTTAATGTGGTAACCAGGTTTCCATCTCTATAGCTCAGGGATGGGCTTTCGGGACGTCACAGCTCCAAAGCAAACTCCGTAGTCCCCTAGAGATTCTTCCATTTCCAGAAACTCAATATACTTGATAGCTTATCTGATACAGACCCTTGACACTGCACATTTAGAAAATCTGTCCAAGAAATGTAAGCCTTAGAGATGCCATGATTGCTTCATACAACTATCTTACAGAATTTTATCAGCACTGTCCTTTGCTACTTCCCTATTCATTTCTCTGTGACTACGAAAAAGGTTTCCTCCAGTCGTATAGCATATTCTTCAAATGCAAGCAGGCTGGCCCAAATGTTGCCGCTGCAGATGCTGGTGTAAATCCAAATTTGATTATGTCAGTGCATACCTTTTATGTGCACTACTGTGCTAGTGAAGATTAGGTTTGAACTCTTTCTAACAAAGACAATTCATCTGTGCCTTTGAACATATTCATTTCTAGTTCCTTGCCATACTGCCTAATTCTAATTCTTTTGTGGAAATGCATGTTGCACCTCTGCCACTCAGCTTTGATTGCAATTTTTCTTATCATTTGCCAAGTAGAGCTCTGATTTCTGCACACAACCTTGCTTGGTCACGACATTCAAGCCTGTTAATATTTCCATTTCAAAGCACCTTCAGTAAAGTAGCAGCAGCAGCAGCAATTCATCTCTTCACAGGATGCCATCTCTGTCTGCAATGACTGTTTCATCAATGTCCAGGACAGAACATCTATAACCCTGATCCGTGTTTTTCTTTTCTTTTTCATTCACTTTCTCTTGATCTTGAACTTTTACTTCCCACCTGAATTTGTATTAAAGATATGGTTTTATTCTAAATAGCTTTAGTAAGTTATAGAAACTTACTTCTTTTAATTTGGCTTTCAATCATATAAGAATGTTACCTATTATGGTGTTTGGATGATTTTTTTTTATCTGGTAAATGACCAAATGGATTTTATGAGGATTAGAATAATTTTTCCCTATCAATGATATGAACATTGACATCCCAAGCCAATAATACAACTAACTAGGTTTGAACAAAATTTCAAGTTCACTAAATATAATTTTTTCTTTAAATTGCTTATATTTACACAAAACATTTCTAATTTAATCAATAGGGGTTTTGCACAATACACACATAAACTAGAATAAGATATTTAAAGCTATCATCTAGTCTTTATTAATTTGGATTTATTTGTGAGAAAAAGTGCTTTCACTATTTCTGTCTTCGCAAAATCAGTAAAATAGTTGAGATTTTTTTTAAAAGGGTCTACACTGAATATTAACATATTAAAGAAAAAGTACAGTGACTGTGAAGGTATCCTATGATACAATGAAAACATTAGTAAAGATTAGATCATCAAACTGTATTTTATACTGTAAAACATTTGTACAGGAAGATTCTTTATCAGGTTCTTGAGTTTAATGATGTAAACACATAATTGACAGTACCATAACCATGTTAAGGGTTAATTGTGTGCTTATTCTTTTTCCTGAAACAGAAATGTTTGCTACTTCTTTTTTGTGGGTGGAGGCTTTCCAGGGCACTAGTGGGAATAGATACTGCATTTCCTAAGTTTGGAAGAACTTATGAGGTGCTCCACTCAAAGAATGCAAAAACAAGGTTTAAGAAGGTAAAATCGGACAGTCTAAGTCTTATGAGGATACAGAAAGTCAAAACATCTTCACACAGATTTGTTCTGGGTGACTATTTGATGCTAGAGGTTCCACTTACAAGCCACTTCCCTCATCAGATTTTCAGGCCTGCATTTGTAGATGTCACCTTGTGAGAATACTACAGTGTAAAATTCTTGTGGGATAATTAATCAACACTTTTCAATGTGATTAGTCATTTCAATATGACATAATAATGTATATTTATAATCAAAGCATTTGAACTATTGTCAGATCAATGCATGTCATCTACTATTTTTCAAACCATTCACAAGTGTTTCAAAATGACCACAGAAATATGTTACTGTGTAGCTGAAAAATTTGTAATAATCAAAGAAAAATGTAAAAATAAAAAAAAAATCTTTTTCAGGCATTAAAACTATTCAGTATCCTTTATAAATATCCATTGTCACTAATTTAATTGAAATGCCAAATTAAAACACAATCAGAAGTTTGTCCCAGTCATTGCTGAGAAGGAGAAAACATTTAAGTGAAGAATCAATGTATGTAGTATTCTAACATGATCAGTATAGGAGTCACTAATAAAAAGTTAGCATTTGTCAAAACTTTTCTCAGTCATCAAAGGTAATTAAGTTATTTGTCATTATAAATAAATGAATAAGAGGTCTTATACCTGTTAGTAAATACTGACATCTTTACTGATGACTTTAGACAAAATCTTGGCACTCTGAAGGCCAATAGAAATTAATTCTGTTAAGTTCAGTGAGGCCAGATTTTCATGGCATATATGTGACATTTCACATAACCGACAAAATAAATTGCTTCAGATTATAAAGTCCATAATCTAATATTTTTTTTTTATGTGAGGAATGAGACATATAACAGATGAAGTAGAAATTTTTTTTCATGTAGTACAACTACATCGGAAGATTAAAAACCTGTGGGTAGTGAGAATTCACTGTTACACAACCTCTTGGCAAATAACAACCTAAAAGCTCATTTAATGATTTTGTAAACAAAAGAAATCTTAATAGAATCATATATTTGGGAATCATTAAAGGCAAGATACAGGGATCATTTTCTGGAATTATATCTCACAATCAAAATGTTATTTTTATCTGTGTTCTTGTTCTGTAGAGAAAATAATACTTCACTCTATGTTTTAACAGTATTAGAACACATACACAGTCTGAATGAAGTTAAGTCATGCAACTAGTCATAAAAAGCTGCATTTTTATTAGAATGTTTTCTTTTTATTTAACTATTTTCCATTTTTCTTTCATGATTCTTTCCTTCTGTTCAGAACTTTATTTCTGGGACATACTTTCACTCATTTTTTTATCAAAAGAAATATTGCTACTGTAATCTGTCCCTCATAAAGAAAAAAAAAATCAACATTATTTCTGTACAGCTCTCACTTGAACTTGGGGACTTGTATTACACATTTGGCAGCAGAGCTGTAACAGATGCCATCTCTAAGGTCTTGAACCTCAAATGTTGGAATTTATGCCTTTCCAAAACAATAAAACATTTGATTTGTCGCTACAGTTTCATGCAGAGATTCTTTTTAGTCAGTTTTTCAAGCAATAAACTGGATATACTTTTTTATTCTGACATCCATCATCTTCATGTAAATTCTTGGCAGTCTGTTCTTAAATAGTTTTGTGCTGTGAATTTGAATGTACTTCAGCTTTGTACTAATCCTCTTACACTTTTATTCCCAGGAACAACATTGAAACTTATGCTGGAACTTTATGTAACAGCACATAATAAAGTTCCAGAGTACCTCAAATCACCTATCAGTTCCTTGATTTAAGAGTATATTTTACTAACCTGCATTCTAGTGTATTTTCTATCTATGTAAACTTTGGAGATAGGCCACAGCTCTAATTGAAACTGTAGTTTTACCATCTGGGCCTGGTTTGTTCAGAAGTATGGGCAAAATTAAAGTGTTCAGAGTATGAGAGACAAGCTCAAAGGTTAATCTGTGCCAAGCAGCAGAGGTGGGTCAAAGAGCCCACTAGCTGCAGCTGCCACTTCCCTACGTATTTCATCCTTCTGTACTTTCTAGATCCAATCTCAAACTCATTTGGAGTCATAGAAATTTACACAAGGCTAAAATGTTCCTTTCAAGACTCCTTAGGAGTACTTCAAAGGATGTATCAAGTGTATACTCAGCTCTTATTCTGAAGCCCTCTACTCTTACCAAATTATTTTTATAGGAGCTCAAGCTGCTTACTACCTAAATCTTAATGTGCCTACGTACGTCTCAGGTTATGATTCCATAACTCAGCAGGAACCCCATACGAATTTGTAAATCTGGCAGTCAGTTTTTATTCTGTAAAGGCTGTATTTCAGGACACAAAGAAATCCTTCATGACTCCCAAGAAATTATAAGATTCCTCTATTTATGTTTCACTGGAACACCTCAGGAAGCAGATGGTGGATCTTTACTCAGTTTGTAATGAAACACCTATTGACCTCAGTGCTGCAAATAATGCCTTAAATTAACTTTCAAAATCTGGACATCCCTTGTAAGATTCTGCACCTTATGTAAAAAATAATAGCTTCAGTTTTGTCAAATATTTTAAAACCTACTGACTGTGGAACTAAAGTGCATTCTGGTAGCCAAAAGGTTGCTATATAACACATTCGGAAATACTACACACCTCATGTAACTTGTCTGTATCTGTAGTTTTCAGAAAAGTTGACAAATGTTTTCTATGCAGAGGACTACTTACGTAATGTTTATCACTCTGTATACTAGGCCGTCCTTAAATACTTGTAAGTTCATATCTAACTGGAGTAAAGGCACATTTCTTCAGACAGACAAATGGTGTGCTTCCTCTCATGATTTCTGGAGCTATTGTGCTTCTTTCAGGGGTTTATTTTCAATTTTAAAAAGTTACTTTACATGAAAATTATCTTCCTAATATCTGTCAAGACAGGTCTGATATGAGAATTCACTCTCAAGAGAATAGCTCCAGTCGAGAGATCAAAAATAGCCAAAGTCTTGGTAGAAAGTGTAGCTTTCTGAACAATTTTAAGAAGATCACTATTACTCATAGTTTATTTCATCCTTGTCTCTTACTCATCATGTGTTCCTGCTGTTTCAGCATCTAGTTTCAAACATATTGGAAGAAGAGTTTGATTGAGTTGGATATATTTGCTTGAAGAGAAATTTTGCCAGCTCACTTTCATACTGCAGCTGGGGCAAAATGTTTTGGCTTTAAAATAAGAGCTGAAGTATCCATAGATTCTCCAAACCACAGCCAACACAAAACAACAGCTGCTGAGTTTATCTACTAAACCATAGAGCAAGTGGCAATTAAACAACCAAAATAGAGCCATTCAGCTGGAAAGTTAATGCACCAAAGCTATATTATTATACAAGCAAAATAGAATTATACGGGAAAGGACATTGATAACTTTGGCATGTTAAGTTTATTTGAAGTAAGAAAAATCACAGAGACCTTGTGTTTCAACAAGGGTAGTTTCACAAGTAGGAAACACTAGTTTTTCATGGCTCTGCATATTTTCAGCTACATTATCCTTTTTACCATTCTCAGTCTCTAGTATTTTAAAAGTAACTGAACATTAATATTAGCCAGAATTTCCCTGGAATTCATGTCCCATTTTTAGTTCAAGTTTAGAGAAGATTTCAGCTGGTTGGATATATAACAATTTTGAAAATCAGACCATAAAAACCTTGTCTATAGTAACATTGAATAATTTCAAAATATTTTACCAGAGCAACATGAAATCTTTCCCAGCTATTTCAGAAGCCTTTTATAAATACCTGGTTCTGACTTATAGCATTACATTTTACTAATTAGGGTAATAGTACAGTAGAAGCAGACAGTGAAAAGCCTAGGCAAACAACATGTTAAGCTAAATGGATTTTTTTTAGTAGTTGGAGGGAAAAAAATGGAAATAAAGATCTTAAAAATCTGCCATACAGCTACTGAGGAAAAGATTCATATCACTTTATTTTGTCCACCTTAAAGGTATCTATAGCTTCAGCAATAAGTGTTGAAGGAAGATCCACCGGAGAATAAATACCTAATACATAGATGGCATACACATTGCTGAAAATATTTCTTTCCCTGTCTTGATTATAGAAGAATGCTAAGTTCTGATCTTATATTAGACATTTAATTTTTGGATGGACTTCGTCAGAGAAAATAAACTGTATACATTGGTGGGCAGGTTGACGGTTTTGGTGCTTTGTTTTCCTTTCCTATTTGCAAAAATATCACAGAGTCTGCTGAATTAATGTTTCAAAATGACCTAAGATTCTTTCATGAAAGACCTTATTTAAATACAAAGTCTTATTACTATTGAACTAAATTTACATTAGTGTCTTGCTTTATACCTCATGTTACACAAAAACAAACAGGTCTGAGTTGCCCAGAGAGAAACACTGAACTGGAGATACAATACTGTGTGATAACAGACAGAACTAAAAGTCAAATACCTGACAACTTTCTGCAGGTACATTTGTCCTTTGTAAAGTGAAATGGCTGCTGACCTTTCTATACACTAGGTTTTTTCCTACTATGCTCTTTTGTAGTAACTAGTTGCATATATATGAGTGCTAATGAAAAATGGCGACATTTCTGCTATTCTCTTTTCCTAATCCTCATTTGACAAATTCAGAGTCCTCCAATTAATTATTTTCCCAAAGTTCATACACAATGAGAAAATTATGGAGATTGGGGTATTTGAGTGGAATAGGTTCTAATGGTGGTTAACACAAAATAATGTGGAAATATAATGGAAACTATATATTCAGTTTCTAAATTTCTGTACTAACTTAAAATATCCTTTGTATCTGCTTGTCTTTAAGACTCACTTTGCTTTGAAAATGGCATTACTCACACAATCCTGACACCTTCACAGTTATATAATTTAAAACATTAAAAAATAAATGAAAGAGGAAAACTGGAAAAAAAAAGAGAGGAATGCTTTGTATACATTCCCATTTCTTAGGGAAAATCTTCACTAAGACTTTTCAGAATATAACATCCTTTTTCTAAAATGGAGAACTTTTCTATGTGAACAAGTCATTCTGCCAGAGGGAGATGTGCAATATTATACAACCTTTAGCTTTACTTGCTATGGTCAGCTGAAACTAAAAATTGCAAAAAGATAAAGTGCTCCATTAAATCCTGTTTTATTGTATAAGTGCCCTTATGAAATTGTATGACTATACAATAGCATTATACCAGTCTAGAATTAAGGCTTTCAACAGACGTTAAACTAGAGCATTACAGTGACCAGATGTAAGGCTTATTTAAAGCAGGTTTAAGAGTGAAATATTTATGAACTGATTTAAATACTAATGAACAGGCACTCCTACAGCTGTCACAGTAGCAGAATGATAAATGTGTTACATAGGAATCTCCATGTCACATAGTTGGCCATTTTTCAATAGTCATGGACACATATTTTGTAATAACACAGGCAAAAAATAGGTGGTGAAGTAGGTAAGAAAAAAGACAATTACACCATTAGAAAAGTTACTGTTCCTTTCCCTCAGTGATCTTATTGGCTCCTCAAGTATTTTTTCCACTACTTCCTTATTCCTCTCCCCCTTTTTTTTTCCTCTTTCAGAAATTCACAGTTCCATCTGTGGAGGTGTCAATACTGTCAATAAATCTTACTCCTAGTTTTGCTCAAGGCTGCAGTTTCCTTGTGCACACTGTATGAATATTAGTTCGCTTACTATCTGCAATGGGATTTCTTCCCTCCAAGAAGAAACTGGTCCAGTGGATGGCAGGGCCATCTACATATTGCCAGCATCAATTTTTGCTACTTCCAAGAGGGAAAATTTCAGTCCTCCAATCCTCCAAAATCCCAGAAAATCTTTCACCTCTCCAGCACCTTCATAACCCCTCATTAGGTGCCCCATACTTCTCTACATATATCTGGGATGTCACCCTGAAAGCATTTCTGTGGAACACCTCATACTGCCTTACTGTTGCTGCTGGCTCTTTGTTCTAAGTAACTTCAAGACATAGTAATTATGCCTCAGGGACAAAGGTAAGTCACCTGGGACACAGAATAAACTCAAGTCTACTTTTTATAAAATTTTCAGGCAGCCAGTTTACACTAGGGAATGCTGGCAGATGAGATAGGTCTGCCTCAGGTTTCTCTCAGGTGCAGTACACAAAGACAATATTGACATAGCAGTAGACCAGCAAGAACAACCAAAAGTCTAGTGCAGCTGATCCAGCAGTCTTACTGTAAATCTCAGCTTTGATTATGTTCCACTGGTAGAAGTAAGACAATGAGGCCAAATCTCTTTGTCCGTTATTGGTTTTAATCTTACTCTCAATAAATACAAAAGTGATTTTTTTTTAATTGCAAAAGTAAGTAAATACAGGAATGCAATATAATGGACAGTCTCTAACATAAAGGATAACGTTTATGTGCAAAATTCTTTAGGGAAAAATTTCAATTAAACTTGTTGGGGGTTTTTTTTTGTTTTGGTTTGGGGGTTTTTTCCATCCCCTTTGAAGACTTTCTAGCTTCTAGTTCTTGATTACTGAATTATAATTTTTTGTTGTTCTTCTTCTTTTAAACCAATAGAATGTAATTAAGGAATTAGCTAAATATTACAGCTGCTATTAAATGTTTCTTCAATTCTATGAGGAATCTTGGTAACAGAAACTAATGAATTGATAAAATAAGTAAAGTAGGCAAAAAGTTTACAGAACATATGCATTATCTGTCAAAAGTGCTAGCAGGCTCATTTAAAAATTTTAACTCACACCTAGTGACAATGACAATATACTTAAGATGCTGAATAATTTATTTGTCATGTCCAGATAATTTTCATCATAAAAAATATCTACATTATTAAATAATGAATCTATGCAGTTAAGAACATCATCATGAGGATAATTCTTAGTGATAGATATACTGGATAAAGACTCTTAAGGAACCCAAGCATCTTTCTAAGAGGAAGATAACATCCTTGCTTAAAGAAGGGTATAATTATGCTTAAGTTACTAGATTTGAAATATTGAGCAAGATATCTTTTTATTAATTGTTATAGAGAATTTGAAATATATTTTCACAGTGCACAACATTGCACAAGGACTGTGTCCAAATTGAGAATAGTGTGACCCTGGAGTAGATGCAGTACTAAAGTCAAAATTTCCAACAGGATAGTTTCTCTTCAGCACTCCCTCACTTACTAATCAAATTAAACTAATTGGTTTTATTGTTTAATAGAAGAGAGTGGTCTGTGATCAATAAAGTGCTGGTTTCATCTTAATTATTGATCCTTACTCATTAATATAGGATTTCCAGGTTCTTAATTAACTCTGCTAACAATCTTGGAATAACTTTGACATGCCTTAAAATTGTGCTAATTACATGGATTGCATCAGTATCCCAAGAACATATTCTATTCAGAAAATTATGGAAATGCCCATTCTGTTGTCTCTTCAGTATATGGTATGAAAGCCCTTTCTTTATGCTAATGTTTTGTCTTTAGCAGTTTTATGTCAGTTTGTAAGTAAATACATCTTTGTGCAACATGCAGATGTCCATATGCAAATATTTTAATGACACTGGGTAACCATTTGCATGTGTATGATGCAAAATGGATGTGAAATAATATTTTATATTATTTTGGCTACTCCATTTATGGGTGTGAATGAATATGCAAGGTGCTAAAAAGTAGAAATATATTTGCTGGCTTAGAAAGACACAGACATAAAAGTAGATACTTTTATAAATCTTGATTTTGCAAAGCAGGTTTGTTCAGTCTTTCTGATACCTGCGTATTCAATGAGTTCTTATTCATTTCAGATTAAATTCTTTATTCTTATGCAATGTTCTTGCGACCTATTTCAAATCAAAACTGCATGCAGACTTCTCTAAGTCAGTATGTCACCATCTCCTCCAATAACTGATGGAACAAAAATAAATGTAGTTCAGAGAAAGACACTTTTGACTTTCTAATTTTTTTTTTTTTAGGAAGAATGGTGATGATTTCTTAATCACTGTTGCAGAGAAAAGTGAAGAGTAAAGCCCACATTTATGAAATGTGTCTAACTGAACAACAGGAGCTAAAAGGATACATCAGGAAGCTGAATGTCTCATCTAAAGGAATATGGGAAGTAAGAATTATGTGGGATGGATGAACCAGATTTTAGGAATAGAAGAGTTTGAAGGATCTAAGAAAAGGACAGAAGGTAGGAAAATATGAGAAAAAAAATACAAGTAACTACTGAAGAACTAATTATCAGGACACTGAAGAAGCGCGGGGTGGGGGACAGAACAAAGGAACATCCATCTCCTGAAAGATCAAAGGATGCTTCATTGAAAGGCACTTGGGCTAAAGCACTCCATTTTATTTATATTGCTTTATTCATAGTGCATGCTGAGCAGTTTGTGTTTTGGCACAGACCCCATCAGAATTACCCATTTACCACCCTCAAGGAAAACACCTCATCTATATAGGACATTCACACATCTGTTTCTCTACCAGACTTTGAGAACTGTCCCACAATGGGTGTCACGCTCATGTATGTGGTTTTGGTATAGCAGGAGACTTCAAGCAGCTTTTAACAGAGGAATGGGAAAACTTGTCATCAAGGAAGCAGGGTCTTGATGCTCATGGCAGAAGTAGCAAAAAATGTCAGCCTCAAGGCAGTCAGTCAACAGCAGGCTAAGAACAAAGCTCAATTGGAGGTGCAATCCTTTCTAAGATGAGGCACACCTTGTCAGAGCAGATTCCTATCACCATCCACTGGTGAAATTGCACTGTTAATGCAAGTAGGATGGTCAGCAGTTGGCCTGTTCATTTCATGGCAGACATGTCTATTTTTATTTATGAGACCTGTGTTGAAGTTGGACACTTAAAACAATCAGAGAAATACAGCAAATCTGTGTTAGCCACTGCCTGTGAGAAGACACAAAGGGATATATATTAACTGCCTCACTTCCATTTGGTTATCACCCAAGACATTCAAACTTTCACTGCCTTACACAGAAATATAATGCCAAACTGTGCTGTAAACATCAAAATACACACACAGTGTCCACTACAGAGGTCCATAATTGTTACAGGTTTAAGGGGCATTTAACTTATTGGCAGCTATAAATGGACAATTTATATAGAGCAGCATCAGCCCTGTGGATTTTTGAAAGAATGAGATATGTTCTGAAAATCTATTCAATTCCTGTCACCTAAGTCTGATTCAGTGATAGATGGCTGTCAAGGCAATTCAGTGAGAATGGATCTTGTAAAGGAACTGTCATATGTAGGCCATCTGCAGCTACATTGTTAGTATCACCTACCATTCCAGATCTGAAACTATTCTCACTTAATTTATGCTTATTATTGTGAATCTCAAAATCCCCTTTACCATCTTTTTCTAAAAATCTCTTTCTCTCCAGTTTAAAATATGTTACTCTGGTGTTCTGTATTCCTTTTTATTTCTAAATTTATTCTGTTTCTATAACTATTCATCTCAGCTTGGCTATCGCAACTCATTTTGGCTATCTTGAAGGTTCAATATACACTCCGTCTCTTAAGTGTCTGTATGCCCTATAATCAGGTCTTACTGTACCATTTCACTTCCTCCCCTCCCAGCTTTTTAACATATACTTAATTGTTATTTTCTATTCTGTAGAGACTATGAGCAAAATTCAGATTTAACAGATGCTACTTATCCAGGGAAAAAAGACCTAGAGAGATAAAAAGTCACATTCCAAACCAAAATATATTGCACTGCAGCAAGAAGTTCTGTTGGTCAGGTGCTTCATGTTTGACCATTTTAACTATTAACATATAGCTATTTATATGCTAAATATATAAAACCCTCATAAGTATGTACAAGATTGTCTCCAAGACAATGTGAGATAAATTTTTACCCTTTGGCAAGTTACTAGAACTAGTTTAGGATCTAATTGCAGGGACAGCATATGCTGAAGCAATGAAAACAAGGAAGAAGTCAAAACATGGTGCCATCTCACCCTTTGCTATATTTCAAACTATTTCAATCCAATATAATTGGATAAGTTAAACTTGTATGAAAAAATATTGCTTATAAAGATTGCTTATTGGTTTAAAGATAAACCAGCAGGAGAAATTAACACAACACAAAAGAGATTATAAGTCAGAGTAACAATTTAATAACAATATCACAATAAATGCAGTGGCACGAAGAGAAAAATTGGCTTTACCCGACAAAACCCCAGAAATACAACCCAGCACCCTGGGGCACAAGCACAAAGGGATTTGTTAGCCCCTGTGCTAAACCCTATGTGATTTCCCCAAATCCAAAGTAAAAGTCCAAAGTGGAAAACCTGTTGGTGCAGCTGACAATTGCAGTCTGGTGGAGAGTGGTGGTTGCAGGCTGGTTGAAAGAGGTGGTCTCCTCCTGTCGAGGTTTTGGTCCTCCTCTCAATCTGACGAATGACACCCAAGGTCTTCTTACCTCAAAATATGTACCCCCAGGTCCAGGTGGGAGCACCCAGTCCCTCCCCCAGGGCGGGGAGTCACACAATGAGTGATCCAACTCTGTGAGTCATGGGGTATTTTGGAACCGTTAATGGCCCATTAGCTGGCACGCCCTCTCAGGCTGGGTGTGAAGGTGCTAATGACTCCCTGGAGGGGAGTTATCACAGCTTGTATCTCACAGATCTCTTTCACACCCAGCTCACAACCTGAGGGGTCAGGTGTGCCCTGGGCAGCTGCTGCAAATGGTCCATTGTTCTTGGGACATGAATAGGGGGTGTGGAATACATAGCTTTGATCACCCTCACACAGTGATAAACTGGTCCCACCTGCTGAACTAGGACATATATAAGTATATAAATATATTATAGATACCCATATAAAAGAAATATATTATTATTTGTGAATATTTCCAGACTTGAATTAATTGATTACTTATCTGTATTTTTTAAAAAATCTGCTTTTTTCCCCATCAGTATTTCCATAAGTATATTTACAGCTTCAAAAAGAAATTGCATAAGTACTGTACTATTATAAAATGAAAACATAGTAATTTCCTTGAAAATGGTCTCTTTTAATTGAAATCATACACTTTTTTCTCACCTTTTATGTTTAGATATTTTTGCATGATAAATGCACACAAGAAAATCTGTATTGGATATAAATGAAATTCTTTGCATAATTTGATATGTCACTAGGCTTAAGGTCAAACATATTTCCTCATTTTCAGTTCCTAAATGATATTTCTTAATGATTAGAAATTTAAGTCAACTTCTCTGATTATTTGGTTGTTTCACTATCAGATAATCCTTAACTTTGACACAGAACTAGCCCAGTGAACAAGTGGACCTGGCATTATCACGGTTGAATTCAGTTCCACTTCTGTACTTCAGAAGAGGTAGAATAGCAGCTACTCCAGCTTCTTTGGCATCTAAGATTTGTGTGAGTTCCTGACTGTGGAATCAGCTGAATCAAAGAGAAACACATTGAGCATGTCATTGTTTCCTACAAGCTTGGAGAGGTGACTCACCCATAACTACAAAAGACAGTCTATGAGACAGTAGACTTTATGAAACAGGCATTATTAGGAATATCTAGTGAAAGAGAGCAGCTAGTTTTCCAGATTAAGTTTTCAAAGATTATTGAAATGCTATGTATATCTATCACTTGTTTGGGGTTTTTTTATTATTATTTAAAATTAATTCTTTGACATCCTGCAATCATTTAGAATCATAGAATCATAGAATCGATTGGGTTGGAAAAGACCTCCAAGATCATCAAGTCCAACCCTTGGGCCAACT